>OV725079.1:119630465-120830465 GCA_928085145.1 Nezara viridula
TACACTCAATGTTTGTTTAAAATTTGGAGTTATAACTTAATGGATCCAATTGAGGTGCTAAGGTAATCCTCTTCCTAGGCGAGGTCTTTCATCCTACAAGAGAAAACTAACCAGATATCAAGTCTCCACTGCTCATGAACCAAATGAACTTCCAAGATAGTATTCAGAATGTTAAGGATTATCTGAAGGTTCAATTCCTTACAACAGGGATTCTTTACCCTGTGTCCGTGGAAACATATTTTATCTTAAAGTTGTTTAAATTTGGCAGCAACCAAGTCTTGAAATAATGAAAAATGATTTTAAAAAGTAACAAAAAACTAAAAGATTGCCATAATTTAAGGCTAACTTGGACATAGAAAGGGAATACTTAGACTCATCTATATTTCTCAATATGAAAATAAAGATATAAATCACAATCTCTACAAAAAGGCAGCAGCAAATAATAAGTTCTGAGCACTATATTTCTGCAAACTTTTTATCAGTTTGTCTCCAAGTGACCTAGGGTGCAACTTGTCCCAAGTTCTTTATTTTTTTAAATATTGTTAGTGGGATATTAACACTATTTTTCACATCTTCAATTGTGCCTACACCAATAAAAGTTTGAGAACTTCTTAGAGAGTATAAATAAGCTGACAAGCTATTTCTAAATGACAACTATACATTCCATCAATAAATGTTAATAGAAATTATTCAAAGAAAAACTATAATAAATTAAGGAGGGGATACCAAAACAACAAAAGAGTATTTGTATGAACACCATTAAACAACGAAACGAAAATCCAATGAAGATGAGTTAGAAATTCTCAAAAAATATCAAATCCGTAGCCTTACTAAGAGAGCTTCTAGGGTCATAATAAATTCAACTCAGTTCATAATTACTTAGGAGGCCAGCATTGGATAAAAGGAATTACAAAATGAAAAGACATATTATTATTTAGTTTATATATATATATATATATATATATATATATATATATATATATATATATATATATTGGTATTTTATGTTTATTGTAAATGTTTAAATTGAAGATTAATACGGTGAGAGATCTACGAATGTTCTAAGGTGGGCGCACTTGCAAAATAGGTGAATCCAATATACCAAAGGTATATATATTTGTCTATATACAAACTATATGGGTGTGTATGTGTGTATATATAAAATGAGTATTTTAGTTTTTTTTTTTTATCTTGTCCTCTATTTTCCATAATATGGCGGTCTAAATTTCTTAACTGGATAATTGTCATATATAAACCTAAAACATGACATTTTTGCATAATTTTTTCCTGTTTCTTCTCTCCAAAATTCATTGGAAAATAGTTTCCAGGAAATTAGAGCACTCTAGCTACAATATTCAGTTATTTTGCAAATTTTAAATTTAAATATTCAAACATTTTAAATTATTTGTTTTAAAAAATTCACTTTAAATTTAAATAATAATATTAATAATTAAAGTGCCAGTTGCTTAATTACATTTTCAAGATAAAATTTTTCTCACCTTCCCTCCCTCCCCTGGATCCGCTAGTGGTTAATTATGGGCTGTTTGTGACACAATTCTGCACTTATAAGAAGACGATGCAGTATGTGGATTACAGATTTCTACCAATTTATTTTTTTGGTGATAAAACATCGAAAAATATTGGACACATGTCCTGTTGTTATTTCCAATGGATTATAAGAGCCAAGACAAAAAATATTTTACATAATTTCAAACAAAATTTATGTTATTTATTAATGGCTTTACTTTGCTCAGATTTTTAGGTTATATATGTTTATTTATTTTTTTTAAGCCTGATATAAAAAAATATAAACTACTATTTTAAATGATTTATAATGTATCATAAATTACAAAAACCAAAAGTTGATTCCAGTAAAATATTCCAATTAAATTTTGCAAGATTATGAAAAAGCAAATTAGATTCCTTTTAAAATGCTTAAATACGAATTGTTATATAAATAAAAAAAATTACAACCTAAAGTATTGATTTTCTTGGATGAACTTTTTTTTCGTTTATAAACTAAAGCAATCATAACTCCGTAGTTTTTTTTTTTTTTTTTCAACATTAATATAACCATTGAAAAGTAAAATTGATACTCTTCTAACTGACACCAATAACTTTTGGGCTTCTTTTTTTTTTTTCAAATTAGAAAGTAAAAAAACTTCTAACTCATTTTTATTTTATATTAAAGATATGTTAAGATAAAGATAAAACTAAAGGTATTCATTTATTTACAAAGGCTGGGTTTATAGAAGTTTTTGTAACACACAAAGGAGTCCTGAATTCTTATAAATTTTCATGGAGAAGCCGTTCTAAAGTTTTCACAAGTTTTATGATTGTCGAAAACATTTCGAAAGGTTCTGCCTAGAAAAAATTTTGAAGAAAAAAATTATAATTTTCCGATTGCTATAAAAATCTATATTTAAGGGTTTCTAGAGGTGCAAAAAAGGAATATCAACTTTATAATTCATTTAAAACAATAGTTAATATTTTTTTCTTATTCTGCACCAAAAAACAAAATGCTTAATATATAGTAAGCTAAATATCCGGACAAGGCAAAGGAAAAAATAAATAACATAAATTTTGTTCAAAATAACATACATTTTATTTTCTTGGCTCCTAGGGCCCATTAGAAAGAAGGCCATTTTATGCCTAATATTTTTCAATGTAGTATCACAAAAATAATTAGTTGATTATTTTGATTAATCTGTGATTCACAGACTGTATCCTCTCCTTGTTAGAATGGTACCATAGAATAGGTTATCTTTACATTTTGAAAATGTATCTCATTACAATGTTTTTAGAAATAAAAACATAACATTTCTCAGAACCTTCTGAATTCTTTCCAGTAGGACTTAACTCTCTGCTGATGCAACTAATTCGTGATATATAGCCTCATATTATTTCTAATTTATTACTTTATTGATTGTATTTTTTGGTTCAAATTTATTCTGACCTTCTATTCTCAGATTATTCCAAGCTTCATTATAATTCAAAATAAATGATGACTTAAATATGGATTTATTATTTTCTTTTATTTATTTTCTTGACGTATTGACATATATGACTTGTATGTGTTATGATGCAGTGGTGTGATAAGAACTATTACTAGTAAGGGAGACTAATACTTTAATGAACAGAGACAGTGATGGGTGCTAGTGGCTACATGATAACAGTGCAGCAATAATTTATATTCCCAACAGTATGGTTGATTGCTAAATGCTTCGTGCTTCAATAATATTGATGCTATCTTTGGATATGAATTATTTTTCTTTCATTTTCCATTTTATATAGACTGATACTTAATATTTATCAGTCAGAGCCAGCATATTTTTATTTATCTGTCTTAATTTGATGATGAAAGCTTAAAAAAAATGCTCACCTAATTGTGTATTAAGCTGGAATTTATTTATATTAATTTTGTTTGAATAATCCTAATTCAAACGGAACAAGTTAAATTATCACGCAGGCATATTTTATTCAAAGAATCAGCTAATAAAAAGGGATAACTCTAAATTTGAATATATATCAAAATAATTAAAAAAAAAACCCTGCAAAATGTTTAACATTGATAGAATAAATTTCTGACCTGTTGGTCTGGCTTCTTAGTAGCTTTGTGTTATTTACTTTTTGGTAAATATTTATTTTAATCTTACTATAAAAATATCAAAATTGGATGTATAAAAAAAAAAAAAAAAAACTGAAATAGAACTTTCCATTTTTGCTAGTAGTAACCTCATGCAATCATATACAATAAAAAAAATTAAGTAAAATGTTTTGTTTATCATATTAAATTTCAATTGCATATTGATTTTTAATTAATCATTCAAGGTATATTAGTACCTTAATAAATATTAATTCAATTTCATATTTTTAAATGATTTTATTTATATATGTATATTTAATTCACTGTGTGCAATGCTTATTTACTAAGGTAATTTTATTAAAAGTAACCAAAGGCATAATAAAAAAAAGTCTTTGGTAAAAAATGAAAAAATGACTACTGGCTTTTGATGCTTCATAAAGAACATAAAAAAAATTAAAATTAGTTCTGTAATTAACCTCATGTGTAATTTTTTTTTCTCTGCAGGATAATGATAATTTCGCTTTTGTTTAATGAAATTCAAGATTTCGCCCAGCATAAATGTGACCTTATTTTGTTATTTACTTCAGCGCATAGTTATGTTTTCAAATTAGTAGATTAAACTGTTCAGTTTAAAAAAAAAATATATTAATAACTGATCAACACAAAACCATTTTTTTTAAATGATGAAAATTATTCTTTGACAGTTGCTTTATAGGTAATATAACATTTAACCATATTGGTCATGAGAAAAAATCATAATTTTTTTATAAATTCTAAAAATTGAATTTTGATTTTTTGGTATAATCACGAAATGCTGTTTTGTTTAAAAAAAAAAAATCAATTCAATATTCATTACAAGTAATTTTTTAATTTTCAATTTAAAAAAAAAGACCACTTACAATCTTGGACTCTGGACTGGACTCAGAAAAACTGAACACTACCGATCCTGGATAAATAGGAGTTCTTACTACCTAGTATATATATCCTTGATTTATATTGAGAAGTTAACAAAAAAATGTTATATAGTTAAAGAAATCCATTTTGTAAGATGATATAATATCCTGCACTTAAATTACTTAGTCATCAAAAACATAGAATCAGTAGCTGGTCCAAAACTTAATTTTGGGGGATAGCACTTTTTTTTTTCTAATAACAGAAATTACTCTAAAAGAGAGAGAAAATGACTATATAAAATAATGTTTAAGTTGTATTTGAAAGCTAGTAAAAATAACAAAATACTAGTTTACAATAATGCTTTTAGAGTTTTAAGGTTATTAATTGATATTTTCTTTCTGACATGGGGTCGGATTTAGAGGCTGAAATGCATGTGTTATAATTTAAAGAGAATACATATTCTGATTGTTTAACTATTTAGATGAGATCACTCACAAAAAGAAATAGGACAAAAAAAAAAAAAAAAAAAAATAATTTCCCATTTTGGAGAGGCTTAAAGCCCGAAAGCCCCTTTCCCTCCTGGATCTAACAATGCATAGAATTGATAATACCGGCACTATCTAAATTGATCATAGATATTTTCGGTTTCCATTATGAAATATTAATTGTTATAATATAGGAATGATTTTGACACGATTTCATTACACGATTTCATTCTTCGATTTTGCATCCTTTATTATATATAACGATATTTGAGCTCTGTTATTACTGTATAAAAAAAATATATGAACAAAGTATCATTCACAACAATTATGAACAAGTGGTATAAAGATTTGGATTTACCTCGTTTCTGGCGTGGGAAGGCGTGATGGTTTAGGATTGCACGATGCGACCCTAGTGAGAAATGCCATGACGGGGATGTTATATAGTCGTCCATTATCGCTGTACGCTGACAAGGGGTCAGAAGATATTTGGCGACCAAGGTTGTTGTCTACAGCTTTCAACAAATCTGCAAGCCGATTAAATGTTTTTTTCTACACTTACGTAAATATAAATAAATAAAATATTGATTTATGAACAAACTAAAAGATTGATCACGGTTTGAATGATATTCTTCAACTCGGTTTTCGGAATTGTCCTAAGCTCTAATATAATAATGTACGTTTGCACATGCAGATACCTGCTACAAATAGTTAAAAGTAACGGGTTTTATTTTTTTATGGTGTCACAATTCCTGACAGGACATGGGGGTTTTCGCGCCAAGCTTCATGGCTTTGGAAAATAACTTAACTCCCTATATCTCTGTTGTGGTGTTCCGAAAACTGCTGAAGATGTCGTCACGACTTTCACCGCTTTTGAAGCAATAAGTGCCAAACTACTGAGAGAACCCGGGCTCTACATCATCACGGAGGACGATTTCTCTCAGTTAATGAGGAGGTACAAGGGCGGATCTACGGGAGGGAGGGCTTTGGGGCTGAAGCCCTCCTCCCCCAAAATGGTAAAATATAACCATGTTTCATGGAAAAAATTATCTCTTAAAGTATTATTGTTAGTGTAATTATATTTAAAAGGACTTTAGGGTTCACTTAAACACCATTTCATATAGGTAGTTAGTTTCTTTTTTTTCCAAAGTAATTATCGTTATTTTTATGAAAAAAAAGCTTTCAGGCTGAAGCCCCCCCCTTAAATTAAATCCTGGATCCTCTAGTGAGTAGGCATAACTACCCGTACTACGAAGCATTCGTATACAGGTGGAAGGAATTAGTCGGGGATAATCACTTCAAACTCTGCTAACGAAGACTGAAGAACCTGAAAATAAGTGGTAAAAGTACCAACTACTTCTACCAGTACTATGTGCACTGCAGAGAGGCAAGGGAAGAATAAAATAAAAAATAAAGGGTTTTATTTTTAAAGTCATTCCAAAAACTTATAACTAATTACTTTAACGATTTTTCAAATAACATATATTTTTTAACCCATGCGCACATAAATTTATTTTTTTCACTTTGTGATGTAAATATAAGGGAAATCGTATCCTTGTAAATAGCTATTGCATTACTAAAAAAATATATGTATTTTTTTTAATACATGATATTAGTGAAGATATGTTTCTTCTTGGATTATTATTTCTTTAAAAATTAAACTTTATATAATTAACAAAATTTAAATATAATTATTTAATTGGGAATAAGATCAGTTATTGACATGAGTGACCTTAAATTTAATACTCAAAGGTCGATTAAAGAAAAATTGTAAATATAATTAACAAAATATTATTTATTTATCCAAAAAATAAGGACTACAAAAATAAACATATGCATTTAAAGAGAATAACTAAACACGTCGGTAAAGGTTAAATTGGTAAATTGACGTCTATGGATATTTTAATTTTGTGTAGCTGTCGAGTGCCTTCCACTACACATCACGACTCCAGCCACTTAGTTTTCGTCCCATGTTCCGGTACTTGTCAAAATCCGGAAGAGGCTTAAGTATCGTTTAAGGGTTGAAGGCACTCTACTCCACCAAGCTAAAAAATTCGTATACATCAATTTCCCTACAAATTTACCAAGGTGTTTAATTAGATATACAACAACATAAATCTCACCTCGTAGAGCCTACAACTTACGAGACGACCCTCAATTGGGGCTATCTTATGTATATTGTTATATCTATATATGATCTTCCATATAATTTATTTTTCACAAGAGAAAGAGTTGTGCTCAAAAAGCCGAAGTAAACACTTCAACTCTTAGGAATATTAAAACCTTATTTAATATTCAAATTGTATTGCGATGCAGTAATATTTCTTTAAGCCTTCATCAAGAAGCTTTTAAACCACATACTCACATAAAATTATTTTTCGTAAAAATTGGTTTAGGTCCTAAACGCCATATATATGTTCATGTTCAAAAATTAACAGACAGATCAAGTTTTAATGTTAAATGCCCATCTCAGTAGCTAAGATTCTTTCTACAGTTAATAAAATATTTTAAAATTTTTGAAGAATGGAATTTTTGTCGTTTACTAATTTATTTAGGGAATTCCACCACTACGGCCATTTTCACTGTAGCCTCAAGTTGCTTTCTATATTTTATTATGAATGTTTGTAGTAATTATAACAATATGCTTGCTGTAGGTGCATAAACTATCTATGTGCCTCATGAGCTATAAATTTAGTGGGCTAAGTATATTCATTTCAATCACTCAGACAGTAGAGACTCAGCGAGCTAAAAGAAAATTTATATAATGTGAAAATCGAATTTATATTTATAAAATATTTGTGGGTGTTTCCTAAAATTTTATTTATGTAGACGTCTTTCTGTAGAGATTCATGCTCGGCTCAATGAATTCTTTCTACATCAATCTAGAGCTGTTGGCTGCCAACTAATAATTCGGTGAATAGTCGCAATGCTCTTCGGTAAAAGAAGTGTGTCATTCCGCGGATGTCGTGTTTATAAATTATTTAATGATGTAATTCTCCGAAGCCTGGACCACATATCCTGTCCAGTCAATTTTAAGGGTTAGTCTTTCTTTTTTGTTTTTAAAAATTTTTATATTTATTGTCAATTTAGATACCTTTTGGTGGGTTAGATCTCTGCTTCAATCAGAAGTAAAATTCCATATTTTATATTAGCTCCATTTAAGAAATGATGTTATCGACATTATGGCAGATGAAAGTATTTAGAGTAGAATTGAAAATAATTTTATTCTGGAACGACAAAAAAGTACAAAATTAAAATATTATAACTGGCCAAATAAAAACAAACATAAAAAGTAAAAATAAAGAGGAATAAGCAAAGAAAATATTAGTTAAACATACTATATACAAGATAAAAAAAATCGATATAAAAAACTCTTGAAATCATGCCAAGGCACAATTATGTACAGTGGTAAAATATAAATATACACATTTAGAAAAAATAAATAAAAAAATACATTACATTCTTCTTAGCAATAAACTTTGTATTTCTGTTGAAAAAAGAAAAGAAAAAAGAAAGTCGAATCTGATAGTAAGTATTTAAGTGATGACTTATATGTAAATACATCATTATGAATAATATTTATGATGATAATTTCGAATACACTCAATTGGAACATAAAAAAATACTCCATTTATTCAACGGTCAGAAAAATAAATGCCTCGACTAAAAATGAAAATAACAGGCGATAATTTGAATTTTTTTTAAGCGCTATGATTGTGTATCGAAATGTTCCTTACTTTTTCTATTACATTGGGTGTAACTCAATTAAATATTTTCAATCACTTTTTGTTTTTTTATAGTTGGACCGCTGTATTTTCATTTGTAGCTCTTGGTATTTCCTTTTGTATATCTTCCAACTAACATTGGCATATTTCAACAGATCCAATAAAATAGCAGTAATTTTTTTGTCACTATAAGTTTATAGTTATTATTTAGAATAGAACAACATATGCCGTTTGTTCAGGAATATACACCTCAATATATATTCTAGGGGTTAGAATTGGTGCTATACCTGATCGTTTGTCAAAACTTAGCTAACTAAGGTTCAATGAACAAAAGTTTATGTTCCATAGCTGAGCCCTGTTCAATTTGTGCGTTTAATTAGTTATATCCAAACTAAGTGATCTAAAATACATTTAACGTGGTTGGAAAAATGGCATAATTTATATTTTACCTAAAATCTGTCTATTGAACCGACATCTATCTAGGGACAGATTATCTCAATATTTTTATGTTACTTAGTAAGTTAAACAACTTCGCCAAATAAAATAAGTATAAAGATCCAACATTAAAAAGTTATATATGGTTTCATTCCATTTTTATAGATTTTTACGCAACCTACCAAGATGTTTAAGTAGATATTGAAGTACATTCCCTCAGAGTAAATAGGATTTCTCGATTTCTTTAGTCTTTTTTTTTTAAATTAAAATATTTTCCAATATACCTAAGAATTTTGGCTATTATTATTTTTATAATATTCTTAATTAATGATATTTTAATATGTTTAATAATTATATTATATTTATTAAAATATTCATTGGCAATACTATTTAGATGCTATGTTCCTGACCTCGCGTTTCTACGGCGAGTAGGGGGTTCCAGGAACCGCATTTATAATATTTTTATTATAATATTATAGAAATATTTTATTCCGTATGTTCAACTAAACTCGTTATCATTTGGTTTCCGACACTATTTTTTCCTTTTCGTTTCCTAACACCTAAGATATAATTTTAAATTATAGTCTATTACAGAGAGGATGAAATTATGAATAATTTCCTCGTGTATAGGCATATGCAGGCCCAATTTTTAGTTTCTGTAATATTTATATCCATATGTAAAAACATTTCAAACATTCGACTCTAGCCGACTTTACACGAGGGTTAACGTTTCGGAAATCTGATGAATCAATCTAATTTAATCTTCACAAAAAAGTGAAAAACGCTCCTAAAGAAGTTTTCACTTCAAACATTATCCAATTGAAAGAGTTCTTCATTGTTAAAACCATTTAAAGAGTACTTCTGATTGGATAGATTAAGTTAAGTTCTGGTTTAAAAAAAAATCAATATTAGCATGCAATGGTTTGTGACAAAAAAGGCATGGATATAACATAGTACACGGCTTTGAAAAACATGTGATAATCAATTGTTTTAAATAATATTTTGTACCCTGTTTAATTTTTACTTACACACCTCTTAACCTGATAATGGCTTCAAAGACATTCTAAATAATAATTATATGGATGTGTTTGAAACTATTAAAATTCACTCTTTCATTAAGCTAAAAAATATTAATTTTTTTTTCTCTTTAACTTTTTATCCGCACCTGTCATGGTATTGACAATCAGCAGATGCGTTGCGATGATGAGGATTGGCATTATAGGCACGAGGAAGGATATCTATCACCCAGCAGCACCTCTTCCTGCTCATTATTTACTTCTTTGATTTAGGTGAGATGATCTCTCATCCAGCTCTTTTTTAATCTCCTCCTGATGGGCATGTCATTCGTAGCCATGTCGTTTATAAGTCTGTTTGTATGTCCTTGTAGTTCGAGATGAAAACGAAGTAGAGAGTACGCATGTGTTGGTCTATAGTTGATTGTCGTAAGTCGTTATGTAAAGTTTTGTTGTTGATGTACCAAGGAGCTCCTGTTATAAGTCGTAAAATTTTGGATTGAAATTACTGTAGTTTTTGTAAGCGCGCCTTTTTTGCGGAACCGTAAATCTGAGAGGCGTGTGTTCAGCTGGGTTTGAGTAGGTAAGTGCTTGTATTTCGTTTTTTGTCGAACATTCAATTTCGATTTAGAAAAAAAGTGAGTAAAATTTGAATTTAAAAATATTACAATTTTTTTTTTAATTTAAAAGGCATATCTGCCTTTTTTATTTTGTTTTGCTAATAAATCCAGAATAAATTGGTATTACTTGCTTGCTAGTTAAATATCCTATATGCTGTTGCTTTTTTCTGTTGACATTTGGTAATCAGTTTTTTCATAGTTCGGTTTCTATCAGTTTCCTTTATCTTTGGATTAATGAAATCACGATATGACGACGTTGAATCGAATGGCTTGTTTAGACTGAGCTGAATTAGCACATTTTATATTTATTTGTTAGCCTTCAACTCGGTCAAACACTCACCATGGTAAAAACAAGATGAAACTTATAACTGCAATAATTGTGATAACGAAACTAGTCAGTTCTTGTTTACAATAAGGTACAGTTGATCTCCTCTTATGAAATGTAACAAATTTGGTCTTCTCGGATTGCCTGCAATTGTTCCAACTATATCTCTAATAACTATCCATCATTTCATAGTTCAATAAAATACCTTCAGGAATCGATATTCTAATGTAGTAATAATACTCCTTGAAGTAGTCCTCTGAAATATATGAATGAATTATCAAAATTAAAACTTCATGAAGAAATTATCCAGAGCAATGAACAGCCAAACTGTCCTGTCAAAGATTTCAATTTTTAAATCCGTATAAATATGTAGATCTTTGTATATAATTAATAGAATAATTTGTCAACATTTAAGTTCTCTACTCCAAAAAAACAAAAACAATCGTTCACCAATAATTTAGAAATTACAATACCAACATTTTTTGCATTACTAAAAATGGTATTTCAGAAAGACTTGTTTTTCAAACCTTAATGCAAAATGTTTAGCAATTTTTAACTTCTAATACTATAAGCATTTTTACTTCAGATGTTCTTTGTTCATCAGTATACCACATTTGTCTTTTTACTTTTGGTGTATTTTACTGTAAAAATTCAACAGAAATGTTTATCTGTTTCTCAGTCAGATCCAACATAAGAGCATAGGTTTATTTATCCGAAACCAAAGACAGAAACCCAAACTTACGAAGCACATTATAAAGTGAACTCCATTATATATATATATATATATACATACGGTGTTTCAGAGATAAGTGACCAAAATGCTAAAATGAACTAAGGACCTCAAAAGAAGAAAAAAATTCCCTCCGAAGGTATGTCCCCAAACGCTTTGTTTAGGAGATAATCACACCTATAGATTTTCGTTGTTATGAATTATTTACGTTATATGAAATAAAAAAACCTATTAAGTTGTAATAAAAAACTACTTTATTAATTAAATGTAAACATTAAAATTCATATTAAATGTTGTTCAAAGTTATTTTCTTGAGCATTAAGGCAGGCTCGCCATCTTTCTTCTAGAGCAATAATGGCAGAACGGCACTAGATATGTGTTATTGTTTCACAAGATTCAATTATCCTACTTCGTAAGGATTTAAGGTCATTCACAGGACTTGCTGAATCATATCCCATATCCCTTATACCAATCAATGGATTGGTCGTGCATAGACCAATGGCTAAGCCTGTACGCTCTCCAGACCTGACACCACTGGATTTTTTTGATTGGGGTGACATTAAACAAAAAGTTTATACAGGTCCAACATAGTTATAGATATCATGTATCTATCATCATGTGTGTTTTGAATGAGACTTGCCAACTGAGAATTGCCCCTTTGCCAACTGTTAACAATTTACATATTGCTATTACTATAAAAATATCCCTTCGCAATATTCTATACTTATCAAAATTAATAATATAAAATAAAATATTTTTATTTTATTTGAAAAATAAATATAAACACCCCTATCGGAGAAGTTTTGGACACCGTAAGCCGTATCATGGGGAGAAAATGGGCGTCCACGCCGAATCCTTTGATTAAACGAGATTTAGTTATCACAGACCCGACAGATCTAGCTAAGTCCTTAGGCTAACACTTTAGACTCTCATTTTCTATTGGAACTAATAATATCCCCCATATAGATAGTCCAAATCACGAATATATCCTACTACAACAAATATCCCCATTAAACCTTTCATTTTCTTTGTATGAATTCAATGCTGCACTCAAATCAAGAGTATTCTCCAGGTCCCGACGATCTAATATACTCCATGATTGAAAACCTATCTCAATCAAGTAAAATTAGTCTGAATATTTTTTTCAAAGAAGCTTTTGGATCAGGTTATTTCCCAGATGACTGGTGTAGGGCTTACATCGTTCCTATTTAAAAAAAAGAGAAACCAAAAGAACTACTAACTAGTTACAGACCTATCGCTTTGACTAGCTGTCTGTGTGAAATTTTAGAAAAATGTTTGCAATTCGACTAAAATGGTATCTCGAATGTAAAAATCTATTAAATGTTAGGCAAAGTGGATGTCGGGCTGGTCGCAGTACTGTGGATAATATTATAAAATTAACTGCTTGCAATACTATTAGACATAAAAAATGTCTTTAATTCTATGAGAAGCAATGATATTATTAGAGCATTACTTAATATGGGAGTAAACGACGAAATATTAAGATTTATAACAAATTTTCTAAAAAATCGTAAATTTAAAGTGAAGAGTGGTATATTTCCACAGATTTTGACCAACAAGATGGAGTACCACTATGCAGCGTTCTTAGCCCAATATTATTTAATGTAGTTATAAACACAGTTGCCGAAGAAGTCAAGTTACCAGTAAAAATACCAGTGAAAGGGATGTCGTATGGTGAATTTTTTAAGTCAACCAAATATAACCAAATCACGTTAGTATCAAAGGCAAGGAGATGGCGTATAGTATGGCCAAGAGCTACCAAAGAGGGTCGAACAATCTTCACCTCCCAACCTTCTGAAATTGTCTCTTTAATCAAAGAAAAAACATGGCTGGAGTGGAAAAAAAAATGGTCTGCCACAAGGGACTATACTTAAAGGGTTGTGGAGCCATTCCGACGTCCGAAGAGTAGCACCAAATATTCTACTGACAATAAATGAAGAAGTGGTACTGACCCGGCTAAGAAGCGGACATACTAGTCTTACCCACGGTATTTAAAGAGGGAAGATTCTCCACCACAATGCGTAACCTGCGAGATACCTCTCACAGTGATCCATGTACTGACTGAATGTTATGCACTCCAATCACTTAGAGGCCAAAATCTTTTCATGAGTAGCTTTGAAGAATCTCTTCAAAAATAATCAAATACTATCAGAAACTTGTTATTGTTTCTTAAGGAAATTAAATCATTGTACGAAATCTAAATACGAACTTTACTTAAAAGCAAGTAAATTCTAAATATATTTTTATAAATTTATAACATACGAATCTCTCTCTATTCAGTTTAATTTTTACGAATTTATTGTAACTAAACACTCTTTTTAACTTAACTTTATTTATAATATTAACATTCATCTAAAAGTTTTGATATTTGCTGTAGTAATTTTTAATTATTAATTTTGAACTGTACCTTTTAAGATTTCTGATTTTAATTTTAACCTTTGATAGTTGAATCATTACCTGTCAACTCTCATTGTAACCTTTAACTATCAACTTTAATCATTTCAGTTAATTAATTAATTAACTTTAATCTTGATTGCTTTTGTCAACTCTTCTTTCTTTGATCTCAAACTTTTAATTTTCATAGTTTTTGTTACATTTTTTCCTTGTAGTCTTTAATATTTAATTTTAAACTAAACTTTTTAACATTTTGCCTTGTAATTTTAACTTTAAATATTCACCTGTTAACAATGATTATTGTAATCTTTAACTTTTTGTTGTAACTATTATTCTTGTAATCTTTAACTTTTAATTTTACCATTTTTTGTTGTATGTATTGTTCCTGTAATCTTTAACATTTAATTTTACCAGTTTTTGTGAATTTCACTTCATTTAATTTCTAGCATTTAATATTAATTACATCTGTACTTTTAAGTTTTATTAATTCTGCTTATATATTTACTAAGCTATAACTATTTGTTAACTCGCATATTCACTGTAAACTATTGATAAACTGTATTTGTCATCTTTAGTTTTGTAATTTGAGTAATACCATTAATTGATTAAAAAATTGTAAAATTGGGCGAAAATGAGCCAGGTGTATGAAAAGCCCTGAAAATTTTGTAAATAAATAAAATAAAGAACATAAGTATTAAGGGGAACAGCATATCGGTCAATTCTACGTAAACATCTTTAGATCTCCTTGTCTGTTGTTAGCCTCCGTCAATTGATCTCTTCCAAATGTAAATAGGTATAGTTCACAGTCCTTCGTGACTCTCTATTTTGTTAGAAGATAGTTGTACCACATATTAAGCATGATATGCAAAATTAAATATTTTTTTGTTTATAACTTATATTTCTATTTCATGTTAAAAAGAAAACAATTTATTTCACGTTGAATGTAGTTGAGCAACACATATGCGCATTTCAAACTTCAGCTTCACCTAATTATAAAATTGTGAGACACTTTACATTTTCCCCAGTCCAACCATTTCCCTTCACTAATTCATGAAAGGAAGTTCATAATTAAATGTTAACCTCAATTTGACTAAGAGCGTTTCACATAAAGGTGACCTACAGTTTCATGCACTTGTTTATAACTTTAAACTGGATTCCGTTGCTGGAAAATGGAATTATTTGAAAATGCAGTTACAAAGTCACTTCTGTTGCGTCCTGAGCGTCTGTTGCCTTCCATCAGTCCCCACTGGCTTCCAATACCAGTGATGAGGCTGGGAGAGAAGCACTGGGATCTCCTGGAGTCCCGCTTTGCCTTCCACATTTGGGGGACAAAGCTTGATTCGTAGTACCCTGGGCCAATGTAAATATTTTATATAGGTGTAAATGTGTTTTATTTATTTTATTATTAAGGGGATAGTCGTAAGTGTCATGGCCGAAAATGAGGTTCTATATTCGTATCGTTCCGTCTTTGCTAGTTTGTTATGCGCTTATTATCTCAAATCCTGTTCTCAGACTTTGTAAACAGTGAGTTTATAAACAATTTAACATTTTTACATAACAATCAGTGAGGTGAGTGACTTTTATTAACAATTAGCAACATTAAATTGGTACTCGATTGCTAGAGACAGTTTACGTGGCAGATAATTCCCCTCAGCGGGTCTTATCTTTCAAATTCAAGGTCACGGCGCTTTATTTTACGTTCAGAATATCTTGAGTTCGTACCTAAGACAGTATATATTTTTTTTTCTCTGTTTTTATTTCTTAATTGATTATTTTATTTTAATATTTTTTTTTTCTACTGAGACTCTATTTTATTTATTTATAAAAATGTTTTTTTTAATATTTGTATATATATTTGTAAATAGATTAGTTATTAAGTATTTGTTTTGTAAATTTTCTTATTAGTGATACTTTTTTTTTTCTCTCTTCTTTTTGTATATATTATTATTTAGAGGTATGGATTCTGATAAGAACATTTCTTTTGACGAATCAGATGAAGAGACTCCTTTCTCCGAAATCAGTGAGACTGATTCTCAATATTTAACAAGGCGAACTCTCCAAAAGCGCCATAGAAACTCTGCCCCCGGTTCGGCGGGCAACTCACCTAATAAAAAAAAAAACAAATCCGCTAAAACAAAGCAAGCTCTCAAAGTAAATAAACAATCAAAAACTAGTAATAATTCAGCTATGAAACCTGACACTAAACCATCAACTAACACATCCAGTAACAATTCTGTTACAGCCAATAATAAAATTAACGAAATCACTGAACCTAGAACTTTCACTGAACCAGTGCCACCTCCGATTTATGTAAGCAAGATTGACAATTTCATTCAGTTCGGTCAAGAAATAGCTAATCTGATCGGACCGACCAACTTCCGGTGTTTTTCTCGAGTCAACGATATAAAGATTAACACCAATACTAAAGAAGATTATAAAAAACTTATAAATCATTTGACAGCACTCAATCACGACTTCCACTGCTATCAACTAAAAGAAGACAAAACATATAGAGTGGTTTTGAGAGGTCTTCACTCTACCACACCCACTACCGCTATAAAAAAAGATCTGGAAGATATCGGCCATTCGGTAAGACATATATCTTCTATTTTACATCCTATTGATAAATATCCACTGCCATTATTTTTCATCGATCTAGAACCAGCCCGGAATAATGCAGAAATCTTCGAAGTTAAAAGACTGCTGTATTCTGTTGTAAAATTTGAAGAGCCGAGGCAGAAACCAATAGTCGTTCAATGCACCAAGTGCCAAAACTTAGGGCATACAAAGGCTTACTGCCATCACTCGGTGCGTTGCGTTAAATGCGCCGGGCCTCACGCCTCTAACACCTGCCAGAAACCGTTAAATGAACCACCAAAATGTGCCCTTTGTGGTGAGGACCACCCTGCAATCTATCGGGGCTGCATTATCTATAAGAAGCTATATAAGCAAAGAACTTATAATTTATCATTAAAAGAAGAACAGAAGAATTCTACCCAGGCACAGGTACAGGCACCTGAACTCCTAAATTTGGCAGCGTTTCCTCAACTGCCGAACGAAATAATACCACAATTGACGCACAACCCTTCTACATCAACAGATCATCCCCATCAAGACTCTAGGCACCTATATTCAGACACTACGGTGAAGAATCAACAGCCGCGACGCCAGACGCCTCAGATTTCCAAAACTAAGACTCAGGCTTCCAAACCTAAGATCCAGACCTCCCAATCCAAGACTCAAATCTCCCACATTCATTCAAAATCTCCACGTCAGCAAATGCCTCCTCACCAGATACCTATACGTGTAAAATTACCGCCCGAACATCCAACTCCTGTTTATTCCCACCCTACTGCTCATATTTACTCTCCTTCCCAAGTTCCAAGGGTACATCCTTCATCAGACACTCCTTATCATAAGATCTTTCCCTCACGAACTCCTAATCAAAACCAACCTGTCCAACAAAACCCGATCGATTTAATAAACTCCACCCTTGCGTCCTTCCTGAAAGATCTCCAAGAGACTATCAAGCCACTAATTACCCTCCTCACAAGAATCCTTACCGAAATTCCCTTCAATCTCTCACGATGAGCACTAAGCCCCTAGCTGTTCTTTTATGGAATGCTAACGGACTACAAAACCACCGAGACGAACTCGACATTTTTCTTCATGACTATCACATTGATATTGCTCTACTGACAGAAACTCACTTCACTCGACGTTCATATCACTACGTGACTATATCACTTATAGATCAGACCACCCCGACAACACTTCCCATGCCGGTTCTTGCATCCTTATCCATAAATCCTTATCCCATTCTCTCATTCCTTCTACTCCAACGGAGGCTATTCAAGCAACCTCGGTTATCATTTCAACTCGTCCTTTCCATTTAACATTCTCAGCTGTATACTGTCCTCCCGGTCATACTCTTACCTATAACTTACTTGAATCCTTATTTCAATCCTTCGGATCGCGCTTTATTGCTGGAGGAGACTACAATCCTAAACACCAACGATGGGGTTGTCGATCATCCAACTCCCGTGGTAACATACTATCTTCTGTCTCAACTTCCAATAGTTACTCTGTCCTCTCTCCTATGAATCCTACCTATTGGCCAACATCCCTCAAAAAACGCCCTGATATCCTCGACATATTTGTCACCTCCCAAATTTCCTCTTCCCATGTCACAATAAAATCCCTGGATGACCTCTCCTCAGATCATTCTCCAGTTCTGCTTTCATTACACACAACCTTCGCTCCTAAGCCCTCGTCCTCTCCTGCACTGATTACAGGACGAGTAAACTGGGACAATTTTCGTAAAGACCTGGAAAATAAATTGGACCTAAATATTCCACTTAAGACGAAACGTGATATTGACACAGCCATAAAAGAACTCACTACATCTATAAGTGACAAAATAAAGAATAATACATCTACCAATAAAACTGACAACTCCCAACCGACAAATTTGCCGCAGCATATTCGTATCTTATTAAGGGAAAAACGCAGAGCAAGATCGAAGTGGCACAGGACTAGATATCCATCAGATAAGACATATTACAACAAATTAACTAACCAACTAAAAGCTGAAATTAGAAAATACAAAGTTCAAAATTTACATAACATGACAGAAAAACTTACTACTTGTGACAAATCACTATGGTTGACCACTAAAAAACTCCTTAAATTCAAAGATTTTAACCACCCACTTATTACTGAAACCCAAACCTGGTCCAGATCTGATGATGAAAAATCTCAAATATTTGCTCAACACCTCTCAAAAACATTTAATCCACACCCAGACATCCTTAATCCAACCCACCTTGAGTTTATTGAAGCAGAATTGGATACCCCACTCCAATTGACTCCTCCACCTAAAGCATTTCATCCTTCAGAAATATCCAATATCATTAATAGATTACCTTCTCGCAAAGCTCCTGGCCATGACCTAATCACCTCCCAGATCCTAAAATGTCTTCCTAAAAAAGCCATATTGTTCCTAACCTATATATTTAATGCTGTACTCCGCACCACATATTTTCCTGACTCTTGGAAACTATCCATTGTCAAAATGATACCTAAACCCACAAAGCCGCCAGAACACCCATCCTCTTACCGTCCTATCTCCCTTTTACCCATTATGGGCAAAATCCTGGAAAAACTCATTTTAAAACGCCTGTATCCCATCCTAGACTCTAAACACATTATCCCAGATCACCAATTTGGATTCCGCACATCCCACTCCACTATTCAGCAATGCCATCGTGTGGTAGATGTAGTCTCCTCTGCATTGGAGCGCGGAATGTACTGCACGGGAGTCTTTCTCGACGTTGAACAGGCGTTTGATAGAGTCTGGCATCCGGGACTGATGTACAAACTCCGTGAATTCCTACCACCTACATACTTCCTCATTATACGTTCCTACCTTACTGACAGATACTTCAAAGTCAATCATAACAATGCTTATTCATCTCTTTTTACTCAGTCTGCCGGTGTTCCTCAAGGTAGTATCCTAGGTCCTATCCTTTACACAGTTTATACAGCTGACATCCCAACCCAATCCAACACTGTCATCACCACCTATGCCGATGACACGTGTATCCTATCAGTTAATAACGATCCTTTAATTGCATCCCAAACTCTTCAATCACATATCACAAGCCTTGAAGAATGGTGTAAAAATTGGAGAATAAAAATAAATTCCAACAAATCCCATCAAATCACTTTTACCCTCCGTCGTAAACCTATGACCTCTTGTCCTACAGTATCCTTCAATAATACTCCACTTATTCCTGTTGAGCAAATCCGCTACTTAGGACTCCACCTTGACAAACGACTCACTTGGAACCCCCATACCAGACTGAAACGACTAGAAACCGCCCGACGTTTTCGACTACTGCAGCACTTACTAGACAAACGATCTAAGCTTTCAATCAATTATAAACGACTCGTATATATGACAATAATAAGACCTATTTGGACTTACGGAATTGAGCTTTGGGGCTCCACTAAACCATCGAATTCCTCTCGTATCCAATCCTTACAATCCAAAATCCTTCGTAAAATCCTCAACGCTCCTTACTTTGTCACAAATAAAATCATCCATAAAGACCTTAATGTTCCATATGTTTCCGATCTGGCCCAATCCAGATACCTTTCCTTCCATAACAAACTGCAGAATCATCCGAATCCTCTCGTTTCAAACCTTGCTTCATCCTCGATCCCTGATAATCCTCCGAGGCGTCTGAAAAGAAGATGGCCTCGGGATCTTCTAATATAGAACTTTAATTTGAGTTCTACCAATGGGTAGTTTCTCTTCATGTTGTACATGCCATGTTACAAATTTCTCATTTACTTATTGTATTCTCTATGTAATACAGTTGTAAATTCCATTGAAATAAAAAAAAAAAAAAAAAAAAAAATTATTAAGGGGTTATATTTTCTTGTGTATTACTTTATTTATTTTTTCTACTTTGGTTATTTATATTTATTTTATTTTCTTATGTACATATTGTATGGATGAATACTACAGCCCTAGTACCAATGCCCTTCAGTGTGGCAGACTGCATTAATACTCAATAAAACCAATTAAAAAAAAATCTTCTGTTGCAATTTTATTTCTTTGTTTACAATGAAAACAATCAGAGCTATTTTTTTAAATCAATCAATATCGAATCAATCGTACACAATCAAAAGCCAAAAGTTCAATGACGTTGCCATAAAAATGAGTACTTGTCTTTGTGCTCATGTCTTGTCTTTGTGTATCCACCTCTCCCAAAATTTAAACTCGCTTGATAAGGAAAAATGATATCCAACATACATATTCGAATCTGAATTTTCAAAGGAAATACACGATTTGAGGTACCCTGAGTCCAAATAGCCAAGTCCCACCAGTGCTCTGTGTTGTTAAGTCTAGCTCAAAAACGAAAAGTATTTAAGACAAATATATGCCTTACATGTGACAGCAACTTATTCTTAAAAATCGGTTAACCGGAAGAGCCATTTACATGGTGAAACACATTTTTACAATTTTATCAATAACGGCTCTAACGATTTTGATTAAACTCGGTGTATCATTGTATAAGTAAGTGGTCTTTAATATCAATCAGGACCTATCTCCATTGATGTGACTTTACAGCATCTCACATTATTAAAAGTTACAAAAAAAAATGATAAATATAACTTTTGAAAGAATTTTATAATTGAATAAAGAAGAAAAAAATAAAAATGCTTAGCCAGGTTGAAAATGAATCTGTGGAAATACTAGTCGGAAGGTATACGTATAACATATCGTTGGGAAATGGAGAATTTTTAGAAAAAAACAATATCTAATATAGAAAGTTATAGAAGGTAACAGAGATTGGCAAAAATTATAAACAATAATTTTGAGAACTAATATTATTTAAAATTGTGGGTTTGATGTGTGACTGTAGTGAATAATGAAGAGAAGGATAGTTGGGGTGATGAGTCAAAAATAAATAATAATATTTATATTAACATTTGCCGACGTTCAAGACTTCATCAGGGCTGAGAAAAGAACTAGATAACAATTGGTATGAGAAACATAAACAATGTAGGTAAAAAAACAAAAACAAAACTTAAAGTAAAATGAAGTAGATAAGTGAACATTAAAATTAAACAAAGTAGGTAGAATAATGACAATAACAATATCTAAAAAATAAATAATAATAACGGTTACAAAGTGTGGACTAATGAAGTAAACATAATCAAAATAAGATAGCATAAGTACTAAAATCTCTAAATCTCTAATATTATTTTAAGTTAATCACATGTTTTTACGAAAATTAAATGAATTTTACCAACAAAATGTAAACTTTTAAAATATTTGAAGTTCGAAAACGTGTTTAAAATACACGGATTGAAGGCAACAACACTGTTTAAGATACTATTTATTTGTACTTGTGCGAAAAAAAGAAGTGAAATATAAAAAAAAAAAAATTCACGGATATGCTTATAACCTTAAATTTATATACTGTAGTTTAAAGACTCTATGATCTGATATTATATTTAAATAATTAATTATCTATCATCCGTTTATTGCGAAAAATCATCAAATAACCTTTTAGAAAAGTAAATTAGTAAATAATTTGATGAATTTCCCCTTTGTGATATTCCAACAGTATCTACTACCAATTAATTTGACCTGTATATGACAGACAATGCAAATCTCTTTAATACAATGCAAATTCCTTTTAGTAAACTATGCAATGGAAAATAATAGTTCAATAACTAATAGTCGTACAATCCATAATCAACGGATCGTACAGTCCATAATCAACGGATCAGACAACCCATAATCAACTGGTAATATAATAGATAGAACTTTTGTTATTTTAATGGTATTTATGATTTGTTACATTATAAAAAAAATTATATTAGCCCAACATGGCCAGAAAATAATTCGAAGTTGGGCGGTAAGTAAAAGTTGTGTGTTGCACGCAACCAGTTTTTGTTTGGTTTAAATTTTTAACACACACACGCAGACCATTTTGTGGAACATTGTTATTTGGACTCAGGAACTTGAAAACTTGTATTACCTTTGAAAACTGAGATTCGAAAATCTTCACGATCGCAATACTTTTTTTCCCTATTTATTTCATATAAAGGTATTGAAAGTGACACAGAAAGTAAAAAAAAATGGAAGAATACAGTATCATGTATTTGTATACAGATATGTACCTAAACCAGTTCGACCATAGACAAAGTCGTAAGTATGAATTTGCTCAATTCATTTCCCCCAGAAAGGTAATATTTTGTATCCATAATGTTATACAATACAAGGTTATGTAATACATCTAATATTCTCTTGAGATAGGAATTGTTTATAGACGATGTACGGTTACGTAAAACTTTTCATTTATGATAAGATGTATTTTTCAAGCATAACTGAAAAATATTCTATTGAGTACTATTTTATCTCGATCACGCATCATCATAGCAATTGCGTATTCACCATAAAAAAAAGAAGAAATTATCAGATCTCCAAAAATCGAAATGTGTTTGCGGTCTGGCGCTATATAAAAGTAATCTATAGATATTTATTTTTGAAAATTATGTATCTTTTTATTAATTAAATAAAAAAATATATAAGTAAAATAAAACTAGAAATAGAAAATTCTTGTTGAGATATTCACAATTGTATTTCTCCAATGACGGTTCTATTTGATAAGGTCATGGAAGATTATCTGGGATTAATAGCGAAGCCCGGATTAAGGGTTACGAGAGATGGGAGTACTGGTCTTGATTTTAATTATCGAAGGACGTGTTTCCATTCCAGTTCAAGACTGCAAAATAGCAGTTATGAATATCAGCTCATTATTATAATTTATTTTAAATTCTATTCAATTTAGTTCTATTGTAGTTCAATAGTTCGATAGTTCTCTTTTTGTGGGATTAGAAAAAAATGTTAGAAAATTTTAAGCTGTTTAAATTAAATATAACTATTTTTTATCTATGTTGCTTTCAAAAACAGGTATTTAGCGTAAACAAAAACAAAAACGAAACATTTCGAAACTTCAATGGGTTTAGTGGAGCATCCACAAAGCGTTCGAGGGCAGAAAATTGATTTTTTTTATATTCCCAACCTACCATCCTCTCAAATCGTTCAAAACCCCTGGAAAGAATAGTCCAATCCCAAATTTCCAATTTTCTCGAAGAGTTCAAACTTTTGGATCCTCTCCAATCTGGCTTTCGACCAGGTTTCTCCACTCAATCCGCTTTAGTTAAAATCAGAAATGACATACATACTGCAATTGACATAAGAAAACTGACTGTATTAGTACTCCTGGACTTCTCCAAAGCATTCGATTCCTTAGACCAACCATTCTATTCTCTTCACTAAATTAAAATCTCTATCTTATATATATATATATATTTAAATCTATATATTTAAATTCTCTCCTATGGTTCCAATCCTTTCTTTCTGACAGGACTCAAGCCGTTAGTATTCCGAATCAACCCTTATCTTCTTTTCTCACTTTGTCTCATGGAGTAGCATAGGGTTCAAGCATTTCTCCTATCCTTTTTAATTCTTACATTAATGACTTTCCTAGTTCAATCCACCATTTTCATACCATCTATATGCTGATGACTCCCAATTTATTTTTCCTTTCCGCCCACTGAGTTATTAAAAGCGTTTACAAATATTCAGATAGACCTAGATAGGATCAGTGCCTGGTCAAGCTTGAATAAATTAAAGTTAAACGCAACGAAAACTCAGGCCATTCTTATAGGTTCCAACTCCCTCCTTAGATCCATGTCCATCCATCCTTCCTTGACCAACCAATCTCCTTCACTTCCTCTGTAAAAAACTTAGAAATTACCATTGATCAAAACCTATCATAGAAACCCTATATTGCTCATATCTCAAAAGGTCAATTGGTACACTTAAATTATTTGATCGTTCTCGTCAGCATCTCTCACAACCTATCCGCAAACTCCTCGTTTCCATTGATTTTCCCCTACTTTGACTATGACTGTGTGGTATACGGTGGCCTCTCGTTGGAGCTTGAGGACAGAATGAAGAGAATCATGAGCTGTTTTTTAAGATTCGTCTTCGGCACTTCGAGATGGTCTCATGTGTCCCACCTATATGCCGAGTAAAAGTGGCTCTTCCCCTCTTCCCGCCGCCTATACTTCCTTGGAAATTTCTTATACCAAACGATCAACTCCACTCCACAAGACAAAAACCTATGAACGTTCCTTCTTAGCCCGCTCCGTCGCCTACTGGAATTCTTTGCCACATAACATCCGTCATGATTCTTCACTGTCAAACCTTTTCCAATATCTCGTTACATCCCAAACTGACGATTCGCAACCATGAATTTCATTTTATGAAGTGAATTTGTAAGAAGTAAATGGTGATGCCTACTGTTTTAGTTTTAACATAAAACAGCAATGATCTTTGTCACCTAGTTTGACTATTATTTTTACTGTTTATTTGTTTTTCTCTTCTCCTCAGGTTGTGATTTTTGTGAGAAACGAGATCCGGTGTTTCTGACCTCTATATTCCATTCCACAGGACAAAAACCTATGAACGTTCCTTCTTAGCCCGCTCCGTCTCCTACTGGAATTCTTTGCCACATAACATCCGTCATGCCTCTTCCCTGTCAACTTTCAAATACTCTCCTTACATCCCAAACAGAAGATTTACCATTATAAATTTCATTTTATGAACTGAATTTGCGTGAAGTAAATAGTGGTGCCTACTGTTTAAGTTTTAACATAATGATCTTTGTCACCTAGTTTGACTATTATTTTTACTATTTATTTATTTTTCTCTTCTCCTCAGGTTGTGCTTTTTCTTTCGGGTATATATGTTTATATTTTATATTTTTGTCTTTATGTGTGCCAATATGAGAATGTAGGTATAAATAGTTCCTTTCTTTTTTTTCCCTTTACACCACAAATAATCGTAAGATTTTACTTTATCTTAGTGTCTGCATATTATTATATAAACCACTGTAGATATTATTACATTTTGTATTAAGTTAGTTTTATAGTAGATAGCCTATTGTTTATAAATTGTGTGGTTATGTATATATAAATATGTAATTTCTTTTTTTTTTTTTCTTCACAATAATAAGTAATTTTGAGAAGATTTTATGTTCGTTTATATATATATTATTTTTTAGAGGTTACCTACTTTTTAAATAATGTATATAATATTAACAATTTTATAAGTTGTTATAATTCATCATTGTTATTCTAAAGGGACTTAGTCCCAGAATAAAGTTTAATTTTCTATTCAATTTTATTTTACCTAACGATATAAAAAAGAAATTTTAATTACACGACTTTTTGCAAGCTGTACCATTTTATTGTTCTAATTTTATTGAACTGGTGTTAGAGAGGCAAAAATGGAAAAAAGATGATGTCGAAAACCAATCGAAAACAAGTGTTGTTGAACATATGAATTAAAGTCATTAAAGCGCCTAAATGCAAATAATAATTACTGTTTTGAACTTTTGGACTAAAATACCTCAAAATTTCAATACAATAGAGAAATCAGAATCCAACTTGTGGAAGTCAAAATAGATATTTTCTTTTAATTAGTCATAAAAATAAAAAATAAGAAATACTGTGTTTCTATTCGATTTCCAATTGCGCTCGATAGAGTTTCGACAAATTACTGACCCCCTCTTACAGAAATTAAACTATAAATTGACGGAGTTTTTATTATTAGGTATTTAGCAAATAGATTTTCATCAAAAGTATTCATCACATATTTTAGTTATCACAATGTATTGTTTCATTTTTACAGTATGATACAGTCAGAGAAAAGATTACTACTAGAGTTTGTTATACACAATTATAATTTTATATATTGTAAATGTTATTACTTTATGTTATCTCGCCTTGTTAATGATTTCACTTATATCGCGTAGTCTAAAGCACACACCGTAGATTTTTTTTTTGCGTCATTGTTGTCAAATGAGAATCAAAAACTTGTGAATGCAGCTACAAATCGTTCTAAGCATTGTAATCAGTAAGACTTATAATTTTGATATTTTTAAAATGAAAACATTATTTTTCTTTAAATAGAAGTCACTAATCAGACACGTTTTATTATGTGGACCAGTTAAAAAAACGGCAACAATGAGATGGTATGGTGGGAACAGCAGGTTTGCTCAGTTTGGTTTAGATTAAGGAAGAATAAGATTATGACTCACAGGATTTTTTTATGCCAAGAGTGCCAGAGTTAGATCTAGAAAAAATATTATTTGGTTGGTTACCTAACTTTTCATTAATTAGGGCAATTAAAACAGAATTAATTGAATTTGGGAGAAATATATGTAATCTACGCTTAAGGCAATAATACTACCTTAAGCATGTCTGTGGGATACTGGTCAGTTTGAAAAAACCTGCAGCAATGAAACAGAGTAGGCTATAATGGAAATTTAATTTTTTTCAAAAGGAGTTTATTTTTGGATATTGTTAAAAAGAGGTTTGGAAGATGGGAAAAAGTCTCCGAAATGGTAAAAAATTATGATGGTCCCTTTTGACTTCCTCTGATAAATTAAAGTTATAAGTATATCTAATTACAATAATTTTAACAAGACATTTTCGTTTTACAAAAATAAGTTGTTTTCAATTTCCAAAAGAAATATATTTCTCAAAATCATCTATAGCTTTAGCGATAATGTTTTAATCGTCTATGTTATCACGTGATTAAGACTGTGCTAATTACGCAATTGGAATTTCTTTCTTTTTATATGAATTATATGAAATATGATTATATCCGATAACACGTGGATACAAGTTTAACCTTCGATTTTGATCGAACCTTCATATAATAATTTTGTTTTTATTTTACATCATGTGTTTAATAATTTTTATTTACCATTGAATATTAAATCATTTTTAAAATTATAAATAACTTATTCGGATAACTATTTAATAAATATGTTGAATTGTTTATTAAAATCGGTAAAATATTTTTATGATGAAATTAATTTTCCAGACAATTTTTCTGACAATGATTGAACGGATTTTAATGGTAATGACGTACTAAATACTTGTTATTAATGAGTTGGAAATTATAGCGATAAATGTGAGGCATTTCAGCTCGGTTGAGCATAACTGTCAATCTACGACAAAAATCACCGGTGTTACGTCATATCAATATAATTTGGGCACTGAATATAATAATACTAATCCCAAGCCGGTTTGACCATTCATGAGAATCAAATGTCAGATATTAAACGAAATAATATTTTTATTACTTCCAGTACTCCAAACTGCCACATTAATTATTTTTCTACGGTAAATCGAATGCGGTTAATATCAAAACGGTAATAATTAACTAACTAATATAATTAAAAGATATATCAATAACTTGTTTGTTTGTAAGTAATTGATTGTAACTTTTCATCAAAGTGTAGAAGTTTCTGAGATATCCATTCATCTGTAGTTGTTGAAGTAAACTTGGTCGATATATGTTATCGAAGGTTGGGGGAGGGATGGCTGATTTAAAAGATATAATACAAGTTCGCATCCCGGTTCCGAGTTATAGGATAATTATATACTTGATTATCTTGATGATAATCCATCTGGCAGTGTAAGAAGAGCTGGAGCAGAATTAAATATTACGCCTACTGCAGTATGGAGAACTCTCATTGCAGATGGACTTCACCTATATCATTATCAATCGGTAGAAAATTTAGTACCGCAAGATTTTCGACAAAGAAGATTTTTTTAAGATAGGTACTTAAATCAAGTTGAGTATAATCCACAATTTTCAGGAAAAATACTCTGGGCAAGATGAAGCTACCTTTACAAGAACAGGTATATTCAATCAGAAAAATAATCATCTCTGGTTGCAGGACAATTCCCATGCCATTCGTGAACATCATTTTCAGCACCGGTTTCAGTAAAATGCGTGGTTAGGTTTTTATTTTAATGTTTAATATTTTAATAGGTCCTCATTTCTTGCCGCCTCGACTCAATGCGGGTACATTTCTGGAATTTCTTAATACTAATTACAATGATTCAGTTGAACTTATTCTACTGCAACTGAGAAGAGACATGGGGCTTCAATTAGATGGTGAAGGGCGGGATGACTGAATGGACTAACGTATGTGCACTGGACCGCCGTTGCCCGGCAACCTGATACATGAGATAACTGGATAAAAATATTCTGTGCCAATGGAGTATTTTAAATCCCAGCCTTCACTCCCTGGCCCCGGAAAACTCTGTATAGCCTTAAAGGCGAGGAAGGGGTGGAAACAAAATTACATGGTAGTCTTACACATTACATAAGAGGTCCACGACAATGGCTAAATGTTAATTATCCCAATCAATGGAATGGCCGTACAGGACCACTGACACCACAGATCTGGCACCACTGGATTTATTTGTTTGGGGGACATTGATCAAAAAGTCTCTACTAGTTCGGTCAATAACCTCAATTCCTTACGAATACGGAAAATTGAATCTTGTGAAACAATAACACATATCCAGTGCCGTTCTGCCACTCAGCAGCCCAACACAAATCAGCAGAGGGAACTAAACCTATACAGGATCCTGCAGTTTGTGCCCTATATCTAGAGAGAAATCCAGTCAACTACAAAGGCTGCCAAATTTATAAGAACCTGGACTCCAAATCCCAGAAGACCCGGCTTCTAGATGAGACAACAAGACGAAGAAGAGAACCTTCTAGAAAAGTGAATAATAATGTATCATTATCCGAACTACTTGGAGATAAGAACCCAATTAAGAAATGTAAAGCCCTGCAGCAGCAATTGCCTCAACCCCACCCTCAATATAATATTATTATTATATAATGTGGTTTGTTGATTATAATGCGAAATTTCATTTTCAATAAAACATTTTGTTTGTTAAAACATTTTGTGTCATTGTAACTCAAGATCTGATAAGATTTGGATGTATCAATATTATACATTAGAAATTTAAAAAATATATAAATTATGATTTTAAATAAATTATGTGTTAACTAAACGATTTTTACTGCACAATTTCGCACATATTTTGCTGCACATTTTTTGGATTTTTACTGCATGTAAATCTGGTCTCTAGTTATAAAAGTATTATTTTTTCTTTTTAAACCTATTATTTTCACTTAACATTCCAATTTATGATCTCATTTTTTTTTTTTTTTTAATATTCTTTCCTACATCGCCTTATACGCTATACAAGATTTTCTCGTGCCGGAGTGTGAGGGCGGGGAATTTAAAATCTCCTCCGGCGCCGGGACGTGGACTTGTGTTTTTTTTAATCTCATGACTTCGGTAATCTGGTTGCCGGACAACTCGCAGTGCTGTGCACACGCGTTAGCCCATTCGGCCATCCCGCTCCCTTATGATCGCATCGTAATTCCAGAAGGTTATTACGTATCTTAAACCATACTCTGACCTCAAAGGTTACAGTTAATAGCTAATAGCTATACGATTTTCCTGTTCCAAAAGCAATATTCCTCTGCCTGTAACTGACAGTTTTGTGATAGCCTCAGCTCGTTTTAACTTATAGCTAGATATTGAGAGTAATTGATATAAATAAATTAATATGATGTATTGCTTTATTCCTTTATCGGACATTGCACAGAAAACCGTGAAGCACTGTGACAGTATGTTCCTTTAAATTGCTTTACTTTACACAACTCTCTACCTTACTCTTGGAAAATATCCTACCGCAGTTTACTACATGGTTGTTTTACTGCCGCCATTCTATAACCATCCAATCAGCTATCACAGCCCTGCAATGTGGCACTTCCATCCAGGAGACTATATTGTTCTTAAGAATATCCAGCGATAATTGGCTTCAAGTACGGTGCTATATATCGATTTTCAAGAGAGTGTCCTGTGGAACGAGAGTCGTATGGAACGAATGTCAAGAGAAGGCGCTTCCTTGAATACTTCACCGCTCCTCCGACCATAGCTTTAATATCTTTTATGGCTCTTTTATAAAACCAATGGTTCTAACAACCCTCTTGGAGATATGATTCACTAACACCTTAGAGAATGCGGCTGTTCGAACTTAATATCTTAACGATATAATAGAAAATGTCTGCCAAGTAAGGTCAGTATAGCTTCCTCACCAAATTCACCAACATTTTCCGTCAGTTAGAACAAAAGTGATTCAAGAAGAAATATAAGACTATGAATAAAGTTAATAAAATGCAGAAAATGAAGGCCTATATATATATATATATTTAAAACTTATCGAAGTTTACCTTCAATCATAACTATTTCAAAAAGATTCTTAATAAAGCCCATTATTACTTTGAAATATGAGAGGAAAATTGAGCCCAGAACCAATTGGTTGAACTACAAAAGGAACTGTATAAACAAATATGCCATTATTTTTTACAGTCGGTGCAAAATTTACAAATATACGGCACATATAGTAAAACAAAATTGCATGTCTAAGCGAAAGCAAGTGAAGGGATTCGGCAAAGTCTATATTGAGCCATATATGTTTCAACCCCCACAATCACTGAAAATTTTTGTAACGGCATTAAGAGTCATGCCAGTAATACGTAAACGACAAAACATCCAGTTTAAATTAACTTTTTTAAATATAGTATAAAGTAGTATAAACCTATAAAACAATACTATGAACATAATATCCCTTCCAAATGCCTTCCGCATTTTACAGCCATTATATTTTTAAAAGTTATTTATATTATTTTGAATTGTTGAATAGAGTTCAATGAAATTGATACTGGGGAATTTCTACAATATTCTCCGCATGTCATTCAACTTTCTGTATAATCAAACGAGCCGTTTTCAAAATATAGGCGTGTTAAAAACAATACGTTTTCAGTTTCGAAAGCGAAAGGAGGAGGTGGAATTTTCTGAAATGGACATCAACTTAATCATTTGTTTATCAATCTCTGATTTCCCCAGAGCATTGAGCCAGATCAAACGTGCGGTTTTTAAGATATAGACATATCTCGAAAAATGCGTTTGGCATATTTAAGAGAAAGCAGTAGACGGAATGCAATGAAATTGATACACCATTATTTTTTTTTTACCAGCACCTACATTTTATTGAACCTTAAGCCAAATCGAACAAGCCGTTTTGGAATATTGGCGTAGCTAAGGAAATATATTTACACGTGCGTAAGCGAAAGTGTTTGACGGAACTCAATGAAATTGAACTGAGAGCATCTAGATACCAATTCGCACATTCTCTGAAAATTTCAACAAAACCGGATAAACGTAATAGGTGATATGCCAGTTTCATAAATTTTATCACAGACAGACGCCAAACCAAATTAGATCGTTGATGTCTGAAACGTAAAACGCGAGTGGAATTTTTTTGATTCTGAGCACATATTTTTTTTTAACCTCCCGCACGAACACAAAGGTTCCCTACCTTCGGTAGGGAAGAGTATAGCATGGGGAAGAGTAGAAGAAATAATTACCTGGAAGTAAAGATTAAGAAAAACACATGATATCGAAATGTTTAATTATAATTAACCTTATTCACATTTTTAAAGGTTATTGACAAGACGAAAATTCGTTGATATTTATTAATATTATTGTCTTAAACAAATTTCTTACTCTGTAGTGTCTTCAAAAAAGTCATCTAGATATGAAATCATTATATTTTTGGCTGTGCCACATTCATTCTTGTTTCTTCTCTTTGAAGCAACCCACGTGGACTCGGCACTTTAAGTATGTCCTCCAATATAATGGTCAATTAAATTCTATATTATAAATCCTTTTCCCGGCTCTCAGTAGCAATGGATTTTGATGAAGGAAGTATCAAACGAAAGGGAATTTCATGGGGAAGTCAATCTAGTATATCAAGACCTAATATAGTTCTAAAATAACTATTAGGCCCTGTGCTTTTTACATGCGACTCCCGCATGTCATAGCTAAATTAGTCATCGAAAAGAATATAACACGGATGAGGGTACTGAGAAGGATGGGAACAAAATGTGACATTTCTTTCACCAAAAAAGATCTGCTGAAAGAATTGAAAATACATAATTTTACATATATTTATGACATTTTATTTTAAAACTAAAGCAAGAAAAAATGAATGATTACATTAAGAGGGCAAGATCTGCAGGATATCATAAAATGTATGCCAAATTAGAATATGATTGTGGGTGTTTTCGGCAGAATGATTACAATTTATATTTCATTCGGCTAAATTTTAAAGGGCGAGGAGAACTCTTCAATCTAAAAAGGCAGGATAAAATGGCAAATTGTTCTTTGTGCAATATGAATGCACCAGAAGATAACTTTCATTTTATATCGGTATGCCCAATACTAAAAGAGTTCAGAATAGCATTTTTAGGTATGCATCAACTAAATTTTATAAAAACGATAAAAATTTTAAATGGCCCAAACTAAAGAAATCTTTTATTTGTATTTAAGAACACCCACTAATTATAGATATGTGAATTAGTGAGAGAATATAATTCATAATTAAAGGATCAGAATATAAGTTTATGTTCATGTACATTTGTACATTATGTAGGTCTATTTATATTTTTATACTTAGAAAGAATTTTTAGTTAAAATTAAGATTTTGTTTTTATTAAGTAGATAATATTGCAATTGGGATGTTGTTATATTGAAACTGTGAATTCTTAAAAGATAAGATATTTCCACGAATAAACTAGGCGAACACTCCGACAGACGAACATAATTTCATTGTCGATAAATCGTTTAATTATATGTAAAAAAAAATAATGTTATGTACTTTATAAACAAACAAACGCTTCTATCTACATACAGAACATTTTGCGAAGACTCAGGGGAACTCAAAACGTGTATTTCCGTTAAAAATTCGAATTCGATTATTTCACGAACGCGATTCATTTCTTTACTGCATACTTCATATGTAGGTAATTGAAAAGGGACAGGGTGGCCAAGGGGGCTAAGGCGTGTGTGCACAGCACCAAGCGTTCCCCGACAACCTGATAACCAAAGTTATGAACGAGAAAATAATTGCGAGTGCCCAGGTGCCAAGAGGGTCTTTTAACTTGGTATTAACCCCTCCTCTCCCCCCCCCCCGACCTCAGCCTCTGGTCCGGGAAAACCTCCATATAGCCTAAAAGTCGAGGAAGAGAAAAAAAAACACAAGATAATTTAAGTAGTTTGTAATTTCTATATGTATCATATATATATATGTATGTAAAACTACAAAGGTGGCAGATTGTAAGTATATCATGAAGTTTTTTTTTTAAATAAGCTTCTGAAGGGTTCGAATCCTCAGAGCTTTGTGACGAAGTGGACGGCTGCATCGAGAAATAGAAGCTCCTAAGAGACGGCCGAAATTAACTCACCTGCTTACTGGATTTTCCAGGAGGCTGGAGAGTAGAGAGCGGCTGTGATTTAGGAGAAGGATAATAGGAGCAGTTTGATTAGATTCCTATCGGGGGTGAGCTAGCTCACTCTGGCGTCCTCAATTAGGGGAACCCATTCAGCTCTCCCGTTTTGCGCTCCTTAGCTTATGATTAATTTAAAGCTAATCTTTAGTCTTTCTGTTTGCTCAAACTATGTCCATTGGTGACTTTATACTACGACAGACAATCTTTATTACATCTAAAGTATTTAAAAAGGGAGAGATATCCTATATATTAGGATCTTCTATTTTTCGTAATATCCCATTAATAATAGGTAATAATAATCATCTTCTACCTGAATTCTGGACATGTTCCTTTAAAACAGAGGTATCCAAACTACGGCAAGCATTTCTTTGATTATCTGATAAATTTTTTTAAATTATTTAATAAATAGTAAATTTTGAAAATCTATCAAGGACTAGGTTACTACAACTTTTGCTGCACGATTTTTATCCAGATATAAAAAATCCCACACAAAAGATTGTGTATTTTGGTTTTCCTCTACAAGTTATGTAACGATTTTATGAGCGGATATCTGTATCGAATTTTAACTTATTCGAAAGAATCTCATGAGTGAGTTTTGAATGCTGTTGCTGGAGAAAATAAAAAACTTCAACATTTGAATTTTATTCAACTAAAACATTATTTTTTATTAAACCTGACTGACAATTGATGTTGCAGGAGGCCTTGACCCCACATGTTTTGCAGCGCCAATAAGAAGAAATAGAAAAAGATACTATTGTCTATTAAAAGTATTATTTTTTAATTAAACCAGCATATCGTTCAGTAAACACATTTGTTTTTAAACTGACGTATCATTCAATTAAATACAACAATTTAATTACATAAAATTTTTATTAAAAAAATTAATGACCCATTAAAAATATTAAAGCACTTGAATTTAAAGAAGTCATTTAACGGTGATAAGACTATTTATATTTAATATTTCTCAAAGGTGTTTTTTTTGTTGGTACTCCATGCATTCGCCAAATCTTTATCAAATCCAATAATCGAGCCCTAATTTTGATGATCTCCTTTAGGTGAGAAAACATAAAAACAAAACAGTCCCATCCTTCCGTAATTACAGGAAAATAAGGTATGGAACGAAAGAAGCTTTATTTGCAAATAAGTTAAAAAGTATACAATTTTTTGTTGATTTTACCTATGTTTATTTAAAAGTTTTCTAAATTGGCAAAAACATAAAAAAAATTCATGGAATTCGGACCATTATTAGCGTATTATTGTATATCCATTAGATACAGGATATTGTATTCGTAAACATTTTGGTTTGAAACAACAGTGAAGGTATTTTTTTTTCTTAGTCAATTACAATTACCGGAAAATATAGGAAATGTTTCTTTCACCTTATTCAATTTGTTTAATATTTCTTCAGGTGTCCAGTGACCAATATTCTTTGCCAGTTATTCGCACGGGCCAATTAGCAAGGATTTAACGTAGATAAAAAATAAATTAATGCGCAACATTACTTTTTTTTTCAGTTTGTTGACATACAATTGTTGACAAAATGCATTTGTCTAATTAAATCTATTTACATTTGTTCGCTAAAACATCATATATTATACCTATGCATCTGATTAAAAAAATTCCGTGGTTGCCGAGATTTTTTGTTATTGGTATATTATTATTGTTTCTTTTTTGTTTCATTATTATTTATTTAGACTAGTATGAAATTTAAAATTTGTAAAGATTACATAGCAATTTTTAAAAAATAAGAATTTAGATTACTCCCACCACCAAAAATTACCTTATCTACCAATCTTACTGCCATGTTGTATTATAGCACCTGTCTGAGAAATATACCATATAGGGCTATCGTTTCACTTGTTTGAAAAGTGTTGATATTTAATGGAAGGGGCGTTTAATCCGTGCAAACGGAGTTTGAAACAAGAGCAGTTTGGAATGAAACATTCTTGGCTGCAGAAAGTTTAGGATAAATTCATCTACTTGAGCAACAGCACGCATGACATCATCTACTTAGCGCTCATGGAAATTTTCATAAGCCTCCACAGCGATTCGTCTCTAGGATGTCATGAATCAAACAGAAAAACCAAATTATTAAAAATGAAGATTTTTTTTTTTTATTTACCGGGTAGTTACTAATATTTGCTTCAAGTGATGTCCCCGAAAGTGTTATGAGCGATATGTGGTAAGTAACTTCGATGTATCTAGAAATTTGAGAGTTAATAGAAAATGTATGAAACAAATGCAAAATTTATTTATTACAGCAAGTGATGTTGAATTGTTTTGTAATTAGAAAAACGCTGCAAATTATTTCACAATGGTTGATTATGTCCAAACAATTATACATCTAATGTAACATTTCCTAGTGACAAAGAAAAATAGATAAAAGGTGATTCCAATTATTGGCCTAAACATTTTTACTTTCACTTACCAATATATGTAACATATAGCAAGTATTGGGATCGTGAAAATTTCCAAGTCTGAGTTTTTAACGGAAATACACGTTTTGAGGTACCCTGATTCCAAATAACCAAGTCCTGAAAAATGATCTGTGTGTATGTGAATACTCTAGCTCTTAAACGAAAAGTCGAACTAAACTGATATTACGTATTTAAGATAGGTATATGCCTTAGATATCCTCCGAATTTTTTCCTAGCAACGATAACATATCGTTGGAAAGCGGAGAATTTTACAAAAACGATATCTAATATAGAAAGTTGTAGAAGGTAACAAAGAGTGGCGAAAAACTTATAAATATTAATTTTTGAAAACTAATAATATTTAACGTAAATCACATGCTTTCACAAGTGGAGAACATTACGCGTAAAAAGAATTAAAGAAAAACAACACAATTTTTCAATTAACACTAGAAAAGCTTTTCAGTTTGTTGAAGATATCATTAGAAATCAGAAGCCCTATACAATTAATGAAATACCGTTATCGTCCTTTTACTTGCAGTGCAAAAATAATTATTACAAACTTTTAATTCATTATAACTTTTCATAGTTATTGGTACGGTTATATCTGAAAATCAGTAACGGCATCTCTGAAATAACGGGCGATCGGCTGAAATTATTTGCCTTTCATGTAATTAAATTTCAATTCGAGAGCAGTGGGATATTGATTCGTTCCGGTAATATGCACTAAGATTTTAAGAGAACCTTTAAGTCCCGAAGGATGGAAGAGTGGATTTAGTGAGGCAAGAAGTGGAATAAAACTGTCAGGCGCCAGACTAGGAATATATTTCTGCTTGTAGACCGTTTATCTTTCAGAAATTTATAGTTGCTTCATTTTCTTTTCCTTTGGTCTATGGCTTAGTGGAATGGCCAATGTTAATATTTGCTTTGATATCTTTTCTTCTTTTGCTGTTTGAAATCAAAAAGCAATATATATATATATATATATATATATATATATATATATATATATATATATATATATATATATATAGTAGCGAAAAATACAACTTGGCATTAAACAGAAGGAATATATGAGGAATGACTGAATAGTATGGAGTTAAGATTAGTATCATCCAGGATTTATCTCAAAGCACTAGCGCATCCAGGATTTAATTTGGGAGAGGGCTTCAGCCTGAAAGATTTTTTTTTTCATATATACAACAATAATTAATTTTTTAAAAAAGAAAGAAATTAACTACCTATATGAAATGGTATTTAAGTGATTCTTGAAGTCCTATTAAATGTAATTACACGAACAATAATACTTTAAGAGGTAGTTTTTAATTTTTTTTTCTATAAAACATAGTTATATTTTACCGTCTTGGGGGGGGGGAGGGGTTTCAGCCCAAAAGCCCTCCCTCCTCCCCTATAGATCCGCCTGTGTCTCAATGCTGGATCCAAAGGACCAAGGTATACCCACGTACATAGGTGTCCAGGATTACCAACAACATTCGTGATGCTGCCGAACACTCCCTCAAGCACCGGAAGGCGAGGGTTCGACCTGTCCCATGGTGGACGCCAGCCTTAACTGTTCTAAAACGAGACCTCTACAAGGCCCGGCGGTCATATCAGAGGTGCAGATGCGAAGAGAGGCGCACTGTACTTCGCAATGAGTACAAGTCAAAAGCCAGGATATACCGAAACGAGGTTCGCTCACAAAAGCGGAAGTCTTGGGATGATTTCATCATTGAAGAGTCTTTGAAGAATCCCTGGGGTATTCCGTATAGGGTAGCATTGGGTAAGTTGTCCCCGATGCAGACTATTGCAGCCTTGCGGTATCATAATACTGAGGCAACCACCCTTGAAGAAACTGCCAATGTTTTCATTGAAGCAATATATCCCAGAGATGACCCAACCCAGGACAGCGAAAATGATGATTTTGTGAGACGCACCACGGTATATCCACCTGGTTCAGATTTGTGCCCACCATGGGACATTCACGATCTTCGTATTGCCGTGGATAAGCAGAAGACTAATCGTGCTCCAGGACTTGATGCAATAGATGCAGCGATCTTGAGGAACAGTATCACGTATATTGAAGACCGGCTGTTGAGTATTTTCAATGAATGTCTGGATATGGGATACTTTCCAAGAAGATGGAAGATCGCTGATTTGAGACTACTCTACAAGGGAGGAGATAGGGACAAACAACTCCCTAATTCATATAGACCTATATGTCTCCTCCCTGTGATTAGCAAGGTCCTGGAGAACCTCATGATGACTAGTTTACGGCCTGTTTTCGCTAGAGCAAGTCATCCACGGCAATATGGATCAACCAGAGGCAGAGGAACCGCTGATGCCCTGCTGAGAGTGCGCAGAGATGTTGAGGAGAGGGCGGAGCGGTATGTCATGTTGCTTCTTTTCGATATATCCTCCGCCTTTGACAGCGTATGGTGGCCTAGCGTGCTCCAGCAGCTGCAGAGGTATGATGCTCCTAGTAACTTATACACATTAGTAAGAAGTTATCTCCAGGATAGAAGTGTCAAGATTAGAGGCAATTACTACGAGGTAGAAGCTTCCATAGAGAGAGGTTGCCCTCAGGGATCGGTGCTTGGTCCTGCTCTATGGAAGCTCGTCTTTGATGAGTTACTGGGAGTGTTAGAGGAGGAGCGGTTTCCTGCCACTGCTTACGTTGACGACCTAGCTGCTGTGGTGGCCTCCAACAGCAGAGCTGGAGTCAAGAGAGAAGCAGAGCGATGCGCCAGCCTAGTCGCTAGATGGTGTGAGGGGAAGAAGATGAGGATGGCTGCTGCTAAGACTCAAGCCATCCTCCTTAAGGGAAAGACTGATAGGGCACACCCTATAACGATGTACATAGAAGGTCAGAGGATACGTCCAAGTGAGGTGGTAACCTACCTAGGGGTTAGGTTAGGTGTAGGCCTCAATATGACGCCTCATTTGGAATATCTGGCAGGTAGGGTGGCCCTAGCAATGAACGGTCTAAGTCGTGTGGGGGGCGCATTTTGGGGCCTTAGGTATCCAGCCACTATCACTATTTATAAGGGTGTTGTGGAGGGTATCCTTAGGTATGCGTCTCCCTTCTGGTTCCGAAACCTCACACTCAGACAAAGAAATAGGCTAGCATCGACTCAGAGAACTGCTCTGCTTCGGGTCACCAGAGCATATAGGTCTACGTCGCATGAAGCAGTGCAGGTCTTAGCGGGGGTGGTGCCTCTCGACCTCCTCCTGCGAGAAGAAGTGACCAGGTATGACTACAAGAAGGAGGGCTCAACAAGTCTGTCGGAGAACCTACGGATGAGGATTATTGAAAACCCAAATAAATGGAAAAAGATTATCCGGGAGGAAACAATTGAAGATTGGAGCAGACGGTGGGTGACGACTCCGAAAGGCAGTACCTTAAGAAAATACTTTCCCACCGTTGAATCTCGGTTACAGGCGAAATGGGTCCTCCCGGACTATTGGGTTTCACAATTTCTCACGGGACATGGGGGTTTCAGAGCTAAACTCCATGGCTACGGACAGGATATAGATCCCCACTGCCCCGATTGTGGTGTTCCGGAGACTGTTGAGCATGTGGTCACGGCCTGCACTGCTTTCGACGAATTAAGAGCGAGGTTAATGAGAACCACGGGGATTTACGTCCTCACTGAGGAGGAGTTTCCTCAGTTGGTGAGTGAAGAAAACTTCCCGCGGTTCAAAGAGTTTATAAATGGCTGGAAGACGGCGGTGGGCCCAGCTCACTTCAACCTAGGTGCACGCAGAAGGAGAAGAGGACCAGTCCCAGGAAGACCTCCGGATTCGGGAAGCCAGGCCTAAAGGAGCCAGGAAAAAGTAGAAGAGCTAGCTGTGTGCACAGCTTAGAATTTTGTAAACCGATATTATGGCAGTAGTGTGTTATTATGCATTAATGCTTAACATCACACTACTGCATACACCCGTGTTGCCCTGGTGGCATGGGAGGGTGGAAAACAAATAAAAAAAAATACCCACGTACATAGTCTTCGACGACAAATTTACATCCCATCTAAAGACCAAAGCAAACTACAATATTCTCTACTAATTAAACGTGACAATCCCTCTTGCAAAGAATATTTCATTGTCACTTGCTTTATTTACAAACAGCCAGATCATATATCTACTAATTGCCCTGAGTGGGATAATGAATATGAGATCGAACAGGAACATCAGAGTAAAGAAAAATAAAACATATTAATAAATTTAAATTCAAATATTAACAGCAGTAGTAAGATAAGTACAAATCACTTTTTCATAGACATTAAATTTAAGTCTCTAAACAGTGTTACCGCTCAGCCAAGAACAGGCAGCTGCCATGAAGGCACTTCAGCACTAACAAAAAAAAAAAAAAAAAAAAGCCGATGTTAATACATTAACGCTGAAAAGCCCAAGGAACAGTTAGCTATTAGCCAATCATCAAAACATAGTTAATATTACCAAGAATAAATATCAACAAGAAACAGCTGTATACGCCAGTAATTCAATTTTATCAACTGTGGTGGTTTCTGATATAAACTGTCTCCTATCATCCTAATCTCTCCTTCCAAGATATCTACTATGGATTCAAAATTAACATTACATTATCAGGGAGGAAATGAAAAATTATTAAACATGAAGATTTCAAACACATGGCAACAACTCAATCTGCAATCGAAAAAAAAAAGACAAATATAAAATCCGATATTAAGATAGAAGGCGACCATCAGTCAATTGATAACAAGCTAAAACAAGATAATTTATAGAAATACCAGATATATTTCAATTATTTGGTTAAATTTATTCAAACGTTCTCAAATTCGAAATTTCTAGTGAATTAGTTGTCAAATTTACTCATTCATTTAAAACAGATTGTTGGTAAAAATAAAAAGATCAATAACATTTTTAAAAAATAGTGAAACTCATCATAGAAATTTTGATAAATTCAAACGAAAGAATATGCAACTATTTACTGACCTGACCAATCCCCTATGTTCCACACCACTTACATTTAATTGTACATGATAAAAACAATACAATCATTTATTTTGCAGTGGAATTTATATAGATTATCAATATTAGTCAATGGAGCTTTACTAATTATTAGACTGCTGAGGACTACGCTTTATTTATACTACGAATATTTCAAATTGATTTCATCCAAAGAAGATCCGATTTTCTGGAGTTGGACATAGAATCATTTTTTGGAACTGATAGAAAATTAGCTAGAGGAGACATACTTATTGGACTAGGAGGTCTAAATGGACGCAAGACAACGTTCCGACATAGTCAAAGGAATTGATATGGCACTAAGCGAAGTAAAACTAGTGATAGGGAGCGAGGTGCCGAGCGGGCTAACGCGTGTACAAAGCACCGCACGTTTCTTATCAACCTGATAACAGAAGTTATAAAATAAAATAATTACGAGTTGGCGTCCCGGCGTCGGTGGGGCATTTACGTATGGAATAAATCCTCCGCCCTCACCCGGGACAACCCTGGTATAGCTTAAAAAGCGAGCAAGGAGAGGACAAAAAAATAATAATAATAAACCTGGGCAATTTAGTTAGTAATATGAAAACGTCTGCCAAGTAAGGTCAGTATAGCTTCCTCACCGTTTCCGTTGTATATTACAAGGTAAACAATTTTTCGTATGAGAATAGAATCTCTGAGAGAAGCAGAATCGGAATAGCCGATTACAGTTACCCTTCAACATTCAACAAAAGAGTGTCGTATTTGAAGATTCCATACTTGATTATGCTTAATAAAAAAAAATTAAAAATAAATGCATACTGAACATTAATTTCTATACAGTTAGTGCAAAAGGTCTTACGTAAAAATTTATTTATTGTTTTACAAGAGTGCGTAAAAACCCATTATTTCTTTATCCTTTATTAGAATAATTTCATATTTTATTGTCATCTGCTATTTTCCATAGTAACAGACTACTTATATCAGTTGCAGACTACAAAATGTCACCATTAATACAAATAGAGTTAAAGTTGAAAATTTTTACATTCGAACTTTTGCTCTGATAATAGTGATATACACTACCGAATCCAGATTTAATTTTGGGGGAGGGGCTTCAGCCCTTCATTCATATATATAGGGGCTGAAGCCTAAATAACTAATTTGAAAAAAAATCCACTGCAAGTTATTTCACTATGGTATATTATTTCCAAACAATTATACATATAAAGTAACATTAAATTCCTAGTTATAAAGAAAAATAAATAAAAGGTGATTCCAATTATTGGACTAAACTTTTTTTTAATCATTAGTATTATGCTAAAACTTAGCATTATATACGTTTGCTCGTGCGTAAGCGGAAGTGCTGAATGGAATTTGATAAAATTGATATGGGGCCATCTAGGTACCAATCAGCATAATCCCTGAAAATTTCATGAAGAGAGGATGAACGGTACTAGGTGATATGCCCGTCACATAGATTTGGCTACAGACAGACAGACAGACAGACGGACAGACAGACAGACAGACAGACACCGAACCAAATTTGATCCTTGATGTCTGAAACGTAAAACGCGAGTGAAAATTTTCGATTCTGAGCAAAAAATTGTTTTTAATCTCTCGCACGAACACAATGCTTCCCTACCTTCGGTTGTGAGGAAGCAAAAAAAAATCTGAAAATAATATGAAAATATATATAGGCGACTTAGTCAGTAATATGAACAAATAAACTATATTAATTGATAGTATAGCAACTTAGTAGCAGTTTGTTTAAAATATCATGTATAATACATTGTTTTTATATGAGAATTCCTTGAAGATGAGAATTCTTTTGTATTTTTTAGCTCATAAGTTTTAAATCGATTCAAAAAGTAAATTCTAATTCCCGTTTAAACCCGAACCTTTAATAATAACGTCTTTTATTTATTTTTAATTTATTAAAAAAAAAGAAATAGACTTCCAAAGAAAGAGGCATTGATAAGGCGATTTTTATTGGTCACTTTTCAGTCAATCAATCAATAACTCGTAGCTCTCGTGACACTGTATTCGAAGAAAAAGTGTGGCATTCTGAAGGACAATGATGTAATTATTGTTATGTTTTTTTTATCTTGGAAGACTGCAGTTATATCACTGATACTGTTTTAATGAAGATAAAAAAAATTATATAAAGGCCGTCTCCGGTTTATTTTTTAATCTTGGAGAGATAAAGTTTTGATGAAAAGCGATGAGCCACCTGCTACGTCATTTGGTGATAGTAAATTTAGCCTTCAAACTTTTTCTATTATTATTGGAGGCAGTTAGTCGACTGTTCTATCATATCATGGGTGATAAATATTCAGGACGCAGTGATTATAAAGTTTTTATTAGTGCCAGTTTCAACCCAAACACGTGGATCATCATCAGTGCGTGTTTCCAGCATTGAAGGTATTCAAGTACTAAATACCTTAATTGCTATTACTTGAATTTCTTCAGAGCTCGAATGCTTCTAATTGTTTAAAATTTATTTATCAAAATTTTTGATTGTACAAAAATTGTATATTTATTTTAAGTGATGTCCAATCTTATTAATATGAAGTGGCAAAGTCATAAAATTACTCATAGCTAGCTGCAATGGAACTTAGTTCGGTGTAGTGATACAATGTATGTCAATAATCTAGCAATAAATAATAATAAAAGGAATAAAAGGTTTTCCTATATAAGTGTGAATCTACTTATCAGCTCTTTTTTATATAAAGATAAATATTTTTTAAAATGTCTTTCTCTGTATCTTGCAAAAAATAGGGCCTATGGCCACCACTTAATATATGTGAATCATTTGAACTTAAATATATGAGAATTGCATGAAAAAACAAATAGAATCGAGATTGTACTAATTTGAAAATGAAGGGAGGCCTTAAATGGTTTTAACAGTTAGTATATATATATACATATATATGCCTTAGTATTTTTTTATGCTGTTCACTCAAATTTCAAAATGTTGAACATTGGTATTTGTTGTTCCAAGATACAGGTATATAAATTATCAAAATGAATTTGCATACTGAAATAAGTATCATTCTGAATAAAAAAATGTAATTTTTTATATTGTTTTTTTAAATATTGCTACTGTATTAAATATTTGATCATATATTTCTACGAAACCCTCGGAACTTATTTAAAGTTTCATAGAATATGATTTCATAGTTTTTGAGAAAGAGAAACAAGCTTAGAAATGGAGAACCATGACAAAGAAGGGCAGTTTCATTTTTAAATCTTTTTTGGGGCTCAAAAAATATTTTTTTTAAAAAGTATTAAACATGGGCCTTAATGCTGGTTAATTGAGTGATGTATTGATATGAATAAAAATATAGGTCACCTATGGTATTATACTCATCCTCTGTCCGAGTCAATGAACGTTTATGATATTTATTTTATGTGACTTCCAATCATTTATGTCATTTAATTGACTTTACATAGCATTCATTGAATCTAAATTTTGCAATGATTTAATATAAGTTACACCCTTATTTTTTACTATATTTGTGTATATATATATATATATATATATATATATAAAGTAGTGTAAAAATGTATTCAAACAAATTAAATTATATTATATATTTAAATTAGCATTATTTTCAATTAACAACAATCCAAGCAACCAATCCGACACCGTTGTGTTGAATTTTTTTTTTATCCTTTGAATAATGCTGCCTTACTGTTTAAAATTCACTTATTTGATATCAATACAAAGTTGTGGAAGGCCGTATATGTCAGAGAATATCCATCAGAATGCCTTAACACGATAATAAAGTTATCCATATTTGGAAAGAGAAGATGTTGACCAAATCCATATGGATAGATAGAATCAACAAATTACTGACCAAGAAAAGAATTGATAAAACCTAACGGTTGACCTCAGTTGTTGATATTACCTCCTTGTACAATCGTTGGTCAAGAAATTACCACTAACCCAATTAATTTCATGTTAAAAAAATAATATGTAATTTTACATATTAAAAATTGGATGTTTTGTTCAGGAGAAAATCAACATCGATTTTCTATCGATGCCCAAATTGAATCTAAGGCTATTTGAGGCTGCATGTAGTAACTTTTAAAAAGAAAGATAGAAATTAGTAGAGAGAAAAGATTTGGATATTGTGAATATAGTTAAAAAAAAAAATTAAATTAATGAAAAGTTGAGATATTTTTGCATTGATGGATTTGAATTATATTATATTATATATAGTTTTTTTGTTTTTTTTTTGTATTCGACATCTGGTCTAACCAAATAGATACAGAATTTATGGTATTTTAATATATATATATATATATATATATATATATATATATATATAATAAAAATAATAATACTTTACTTATTCTGGGACAAGTCCCCTTAGAATAATACAGAAATGTGGGCTAAGGAGCCTTAGAGATACACACAAAAAAAATACAGAGTAATTGAACAGGCGGGATTTGAAGGAAGGAAGGTTATTGGATTGACAGATGTGGGAAGGGATGGAGTTTCATAGTGATGAGGAATGTATAATGAACGAACTGTCGAAACAAGCAGTTCGGTAGGCCCTTATGTACAAATCAGAAGACCGGGAATGAGTATCGTGGGAGCGAACTGAGGTTTTGAATTGAAGGGGCTCAGAGATGTATGAAGGGAGGTGGGATTGAATGACTTAAAAGAGAAAGAATGCCAGGAAATATGCCAGTAGGAAGGATAAAGCCACTTCAACTCTGCATAAAATGGGAAACAAAAGCATCCCTTGTTATCCCAAAGATGAATCGTCCAAAGCAATTTATCAAACGTTTTAGTTTCGCCTCGAGATATCCAGAGACGTCTCCATATACCGTACATCCAAATAGTCAAAGTGGGGGAAAATTAAGGAAGTAACTATATATATATATGAAATAAAATGCCATGAATTCTTTCAAGAAGAAAGAATTGACCAAATATTTTCTCAAATAAATTATTTATTTGTGACTGTGGAGTCACTTTGGGCCAACTCAAGAAAGGTCATTCTTCTTAAATGTTTATGTTAAATATCTACTATATTAATAACCCTCAACATATGATGTAATTTTTATAAAAGAGGCAGGGAGGGAAGGGGTGGTTACCCACTTAAGGCGCCATAGCATAGATAAAAACAAAAATTAATAGATATATTGATTGAATTTCCTATTAAATTAGAAGTGTATTTCTTGGTATATCATATTCCTCAAATCTCATTAGTTACAATTTTTCATATGAACCCAAATATAAACAAAAACATGACAATGTATTCATTATATTAGACCAGCTGTGGAATAAAAAAAACAACTATATATAACATAAATAAAAATTCAAATACGTCAATGCAAAAATATCTAAACTTTTTTTTTAAAACTATATTCACAATATCTGAACTTTTTCTCTCTACTAATCCTTATCTTTATTTTTTTTACTGCATGCAACTGTAGAGTACTGATAGAATTTGGCAATCAATGGAATTTGGACGTTGATTTTCTCCTGAACAAAACATCCAATTTTTAATATGTAACCTACATATTTTTTTAAACCTGAAATTAATTGGGTAAGGGGTATAGTTTCTTGATAAAGGATTGTATAAAGAGGTAATATCAACATCTGAGTAGTTTTCCCCATTTTTTACCCGGTCGGTAGTTTCTTGATTCTATCTATCCGTCTCGTTTTGGACTCCAACATTGTCCCTTTCCAAATATCAAGGTATTTATTATTGTGTTAAGGCATGGTAGATATACTCTGACATAAATGCCCTACTTTAACTTTGAATCCATATCATGTGATACTTATTTACAAATTTCTGAAGCATTTCTTCATCAGGCCTCAGTCATGTTCATTCTCTGATATCAGATTGCAGGGGTCATTCTTAATCAGTCCAACGATTTAATACCTAAAATTGTTTATAATTAAAATATTAGAGTTTTATGTTGTCAAATATACAGAAACATACAATATCCAATTCGCAATTGAGTAATGAGAAATATTGGTAGAAAAGATCAGATTTGATAGGATAATAATAAATAAGAAAAACAGGATAAAAAAAACGGGAAAAATAGTAGTAAAAGGGTATGAAAATGTTAATAATTAACAAAATATGAATGTGTAAATAAACTATCTGGAAAACCGGAAATCAACTAATTTTATAATATGACTAAAGAAGGTGTAGATGTGATAGACAACCTTTGTCACGAAATAATCACAAATCGCCTCAGAGATTCGGTATTCTTGACATTGCAGTAGTGAATGCTTTCATACTGTTAAAAATTCCATTTATGTAAATTAGTTCTCTATTTGACCGCATAGACTTTTTGCAGATTTTCATATATAGATAGTTAATAAGATATTGATACAAAAGACTGATGATTTTTAATGTTTCACTTGCCTTAGGTTTATGTGTAATATAATTTGTTTAAAGTTAATAAACGAAACTAAACATCAATATTGTGTGCATTTTTTTTCCTGTTCCAATATAGCAATTAGAATGTAAGGGGTCAGATGCGATCCAATGTTTACGTTAGTATGGCCAGCATCAACATTTATAGAGGAGGGTTAAGGTAATTTCTAGTATAATGTTTGGATACACTTTTTTCACATCAAAGGAAATGATTTGATAGATAATAATATTATAATTTTAATTTGTTTTGTTAGTAGTCATTACATCATATGAGTTTTGATTAAATGATTTTTAAGGTTTTTTTAAAAAGTATTTTCCTGATTTTTTAGTTGGAACAAACATGGTAATCTGAAATTATTGATCTAAGAGGTTCTTTTTATGTAGCTTTACTATAAATTAATGGTGCTGTGCTATGTTTCTTTTCTAACTTGACTCTTTCCTTTTCAAGTATACTCACCATATATTCAAAGATATTTCTATTTATTTTTTCTGTTGAATCATAATCTAATTTGTTATAGTGATATCTTCTAATATATATCTAATGCACATTTCAATATCATATTTACATTTCTTCATTATTATTCTTTTTCTGAAAAAGAATAAGAAAGTTTCTGAAAAAAAAAACTTTTCTGTTGAAATCTGTATATATTTCCTTGTAACAATATTTATGACAGGAATAGGTTTAATGGTTTTATTTTTTGGATTTGTAAAGAACTCTAACCTTATTTCTAATATAGTTAATTTGAGTTGAATAAATTTTTAAATTTTAAAAACTCAATAGGATATAATAAAAATAAAATTTTAACCAACCATGTAATAGAAAGTAAAAAATCACATTAGATAAGTTTTGAGAATGTTAAAATATTGGATAAATAAAAAAGTACTATAAAATAGGAAAAAAATAAAATCTATTTATAAAAGGTATCGGAAACAAACTTATTTTATTTTTCTCCATACTCTCTTTTTACGTAATATGGCATAAAAAATAACTGTTGTATGTTTATCTTTTACATTGTTTTCAATTGTTATGTACATAGCCTGCTTTCATTCATTGTTCATTTAATTTCTCCTTCCACTATCTTTATCTTCTGTTCTGTCTAGCAGCCTCTCAGGAACTGTTTCTTCTCTTCTATCAATTGAAAAGTGGGTTGGACCCACAGCTTCTTTCTACTTACACAAAGCTTTTAAAGTGCGGGTAGTTACATTTAGACATCAGTTGAGGAAATTCATTTTCTTTCAAAATGTAGAGCTCTGTCTCCCTCATCAATTTGTCCCTCAGAGCCTCATAGTTGGTGTATGTTACTTGAATCCGAAGAGTCGATGTTTTTACCAGGTATAAAAAGCTTTTCTCTGAAACCTCCATGTCTTATTACGATCTGGGAGACCCAGTAGTCCTGGAGGACCCATGTCTTTTCTAGGCATGATCTGACAGTGGGAAACAACTTCTTTGATGTAGACCCATTTGGGATTGTCACCCATTGCTGGTCCCATTCTTCTAATGTATCCTCCTGGAGAACCATCTTCCATCCTCTAGGGTCTTTACAGATCCTCTATCATAGGTTCACTGGTAAATCCACTAAACAATTCCTCTTAATGTTGTGCCAGAAAAGGTCTTCATCCAGAAGGAGGTTAAGAGGAATAGTTCCTCCTAAGATCTGCACCGCCTCATGAGACACCGTCCCGTATGACCTGGTTACTTAAAGTAGAACCATTCACTGAACATTGAAAACAAACTAAAGCATGGAGGAAGAACTAAAGTTTTTTCGGAATACATAGAATTAAATTATAAAAAACAAATTTAATAGTTACCCTCCCCAACCCTAAAGGTACATTGGTCTTTTTATTTGAATGTTTGATCATGGACCAATCTTATTCTAAAACCTTCCCGGTAATGTAAATAGCCTTCATTGTCTTAATAAGTATTTTCTTTATAGGATTATTTAAATTAATTTAAAATGTTATTAATTAGAAAAAAATGGATATGGCTGGTTTAATTTAGAATCTATAATGTATTATTTATATAATTTTAGATAATGATGAGGAGGGGGACAAAGAATCACTGAAATAAATAAATAAGAAATCACTGTAGATTAAGAGTTGTTATTTACTAAATTACACCTATGATCAGGAAGTGAAGAGGGAATATTTAATGAAGAAAGATCAAGTCTATAAAGTAATAAATTATTTAATTTTATCCACTTATTATTTTGTATGAGGAAAAGTTCATGCACTAAATTGACACCAGAGGTGTTTATTGAGGTTTTTAAATATTTATAGGGGCTAACATTAACCAGGTAAATTAAATTATTTTATAGTTTTATATAAATAGAAATATCATAAATTACATTTATTTAAATTAGTGTGTACTTTTATTTTTGACCCCATCCCCAGGAAACTCCTATGTCTACAGTCACTTTTATTTTCACCATTAAGAAATACTATTAACAGAAATATATAATATGCTATTTAAGAATATAACAATGCCTTTTATAATAAGGTGAGTTAAAAAATAGAAATAATGACATTGATTTACAAACAATTTTTTGTTGTGTGTATCTTCGATGAAAACTGTTTCACTTGACTAATTTTGGAGTGAGAAACTCAAATTTTTTGTAGAATAAATTAGCTACCATTCTGCAGATACCTATACCCAGTATAAAATACAAAAATTAAATTCTTGGAAGTTACAAGATCATTTTTTTAGGCTTTAAAAGTGCTTTATTATTGGTGAAATACTTTTACAACCCATAAAACATTAAATTAAAACTTCTCTCGGCAAGAATAGCATAGTTGTAAAGTTTATTTAGAACGTTTCTTCTTTGCTTGATGATTATACTGATGTTCTGGCAAATCCCTCACAGTTTTCCAACGGTAGTCTGCAAGCATTGAAGTATCCCACCAATTTTTGGGAAAGAAGTCCAAATGAAATTGAAGAAAGTGAATCTTGAGTGACATGTTACAACCGAGATATCTGCACTTCTCAAGGAGGGTTTAGACTAAAACAGCATAATTGTCTTCTCATTTCTTACCCATAAAACCATTAAATAAAGCTGTAAGTTCTTTCCATACTACTCCTTCTTTATCTTGAATAATATTCAAAATCCACCATCATTAAGAAGCTCATAGATTTGTGGACCAACAAATACACCCTCTTTAACCTTAGCTTAACTTAAGTGAAGAAATTTTCCTCTTAAGTACTTCATCTCCTGATTGGTCCATTCCTTTGACAACATTTTCCATGGACCCTAATTTTATATGTAGAGGAGGCAAAATGAGTTTTTCAGGGCCCACAGGAGGGTTGTAGAGAACATTTTTTTCCAGAGAACAGAACTTCTTTTTGCGGCCATTCTTTCCTGATGAAATGAAATGCTCTTTCCCAACTGTATCTCTCACATAAGAAACAACGGCACTTTTATAAATACTTGTACATTGCTTAGTATATCGCTGTTGCATGCCTAGAAGAACTGGCACCACTTTCAGGTCCCCAAAGATTTACCAATGATAGTATTTGATGTTTTTTAGAAGGGTTTCCATATTTTGGTGAGATTCCTTCATGTGAACAACATGGCCAATAGAGATAGAGGGAAGTAAATTGCGATCGTGCAACAGAACTGCTGTGAAGGATAGCTTTGATGAATCTAAGAACAGCCTTCATTCAGAAGGGTTGTGATTGAGACTTAATGTTGTCATCAGACCTGGGACATCACAACAGCAACAAGGTTTCTTGTTTTCAAGTCTTTCTGACGATTTATGTACAATGTAAAATGTAAATTCTTTACAACAGGTTGTAAGAAGTTCCATTACTTCGATCTTGGACCCAAAAGTTCTACTTTATCTTTGGGTATATCCAGGTCCCGATCGCTTGAGAAAGCAAGTGGGTTTTTCCTTCTTCTTATTAGAAAGAAAAATCAGAATCATCCGACGGGGTTCCTTCTAGGGGATTTGACTCTGTTATCCTCATCCTCATTCAAGTCATAGTGATCAGAAGGCCTTGGAACAGGCAATTCTTCCGCGTGTGATATTGGCCGTATAGTAGAAGGAATGTCAGGGTACTTCACTTCAGATTTATTTTTTTCAAACATTCCATAATGAAGAGGTGAATTCAAGCAAAAGTAGCAGTTGCCAGTGTCACCAAAAAGTACCACCTTTTCAGCAAAAATGACTACAATTAACTGTTGCAAAGCACTTATTTCTTATGATCATTCTTCTTTTTATGATCAGGAATATATATTATAATAAATATAATTGCCTAAATACACTTTTTCTTTATAAAAATAAATATATTTTTTATATAAAATAATTGAAGCAATCAAAAAGATTTTTTTATATTAAACGTAAATTGTAGGACTAGTTTTAGAAGTTTGATCCTTATAAATACGGAGCAATTCCTGTGACAGAGATCTGGGAAAAATACAGTTCCATAACCACTTTACATAAAAAATATTTGAAAACTCATTATGTTCATGTTTTTCTTTTTCAAAAAGAAAAAGTTTATTTAAGCAACTACGATTATAATACATCTCAGAACATAGAAAAACAAAAAATAAAAGCTTTGCAACCATTAATTATAGTCGTTTTTCCTGAAAACACGGGTACACGGGTACAAATGAAAGCAGAGTGTAAAAATTTTTTTTTACACTTTTAAACTTTCAGTGAATATCAAGGTTTTCCCTAATAAACCTCAGCTTAATTAATATGGAATTAAAGCTTATTTCTAAAAGTGAGGTATCTGAACTATAGTTTGATGATGATGGATGATAAAAAAAAACGCAAGTAATTTATAGTTTTTTAAAAACAGAACTAAGTTTTTTTTAGCTGCTCTAAAAGTCCTCTTTAAATGCTTTTATCAATAACAACCTATTTTTATGATGTGAAGTGAAATGTGTAGAAAAATATGGAGTGAATTTTGTCAAGTTTACTTTAAAGCAATTGTTGATAACTTAAAATAATAATTTCTTTTGCTATCGCTTTCTGTTCAACAAAAAACGTGACGCACAAAAAACAAAACAAAAAAAAAATACTAAAATTGGATTTTCTTCTTTTCTACTGAAAATTGACCCATTGTCTATATGATTTTTTTTTTGTAGCTTAAGGGGTCTGCTTTCAATAATATATAAATTTCCCTCTAATTGAGGTACACCCTGTATATGTTTTCTTTTTTGGGGGGGAGGGAGGAGCTTTTTGGTTATTTTGCTTTATTTGATTCGATTTTCACAATAAAAATCTAACTTGATAAACCAAATTGACTTTCGAAAGGGCAGAAATCCAGAGTAGATGAATAACCGTCTCGCTTGAAGGGACTACTGGAACTGGGAGAGGGCTCCACTAGAGTAAGTGCTCCGGATTATGGATGACATTATGTAGTGGAAAGAGATAGGACTCACAGTTCCAGCGACAAATGGCCATCGCATATTTTTATAGCCACCTCAGGCATGCGGCTCGGCCTGCCTTTGTATAGGTCACCATCGTCTTTGCTAGTCTGTTGGAGATTGGACAGGAAAGTCTTTGCTTAAAGGCTTCTCTGCTTTCAGCTGTACCATACAATACTCTATAGTTTTCTAGCAGGCAAAATGAGTTTGATGAATATAAAAAGTGAATTCTACATGGAATCAATTAATCAATAATTCTGGTGGGAATTAGTAAAGTACACTAAAACACCAGATCCTGTGGTTGGTAAAAAATTACTAATGTAGTAGAATTTGCAATGTGCATCGGTACAATTACAATTTAATTTTACTTTGCTATATCTACATGAAATATATAATCAATAAAGAGGATGTATTGTGATTGTTAAAGATTTAATCCGACTTTTCAATTTTTTAAATGAAATTCAAACACACAAAAGATACATAATTGAATTCACGCATTTTTTTTTCTTCAAATTTTTCGCCGTAATAGGTATTTCACTTACCGGAAGTGTCATGCCATTTCATAATCAACTTCTCCTCCCCTCCATCCCCCACCCCAGTTTTCTTGGAAAATGGCTCTAACTAATTTGATAAAAGTCGTTAAATAAATGTATAATTAAATAGTATTTTATACCAGAGACAGGAGTGCTCAGAATGGGGTTTATGGCGCAAATTGCACCATAAAACTTTTTAGGAGGATTTATTTTGACTGTTTTTCGAATTTTTGAGGATGGCGAATTTCAACGAGGTTATAATATAATTTTTCGGAATGGAAAGTTTCAGAATAAGGGACAAGAAGATAACGTGGAATAGACCGCAGCAAGTATAATTGTGTATGACCCACAATTTTCTTAATTCTACTTTCACTTCCTTTGTATGAAAAGTGAGCAATAAAATATCTTGGGAGGGAGAGGAATTAGGTTCTTGCTCCATCGATGTAGGGAAGATGGCCACCTCTGATCAGAGGGGTATTATCCTCATTGAAATAATCTCAAAGGACTTAAATGCAGAAGAAGAAATGTTTTGGACCGTGTTTTCACCATGCACCGTCCGACTGCAGAGATAGTGATCGTGGTTTTCTGCACACACTCTCAGTTGGCTTAGTTTCGGGATGAACCGAACTGATAGATTTTAAACTGACTGGATATGCAAATAATCCTCTCAGTTCACCTCATTCATATCAGTTTCCTCCTAGATGATACGATAATGGTGTGACACCCATACATTTGGACTGATCATATATGACAGCAGTAAATTTTGTTAAAAATTGGATGACAAGTTGTTGGCGACTTCCCGTTATAATGGTTTGACAATATACAAAAAATGGAACTGAATTCGTTCCTTAATATCTAAAAGACTAATAGCATATTTAATTTTTCGATTCTGAGAACAATTTTTTATCCTCCCGAACGAATTCAAAGCTTCATAGAAAGGAAGCAAACAAGGACATATCAAACGTCAAAAATAGAGATAATGAAGTTATTTAAAATCGAACATTGTAAAATTGTCTGAATTCCTACTCCAATTTGATACATATAATATATACATATAAAAGTGGGGGGTAGCTCTGTTGGTAGGGCACTGACTTCTATAGTTCAAGGTCCACCGTTCAAAACCACCTGATCCTTATTTATTCTTTTTCATCAGCCATGCAATGACAATGGGATCGGGAGATCTTTCTGGAGTACAACCAACTTCTATAAATGGAATAACCTTAATTAAATAATTAATTAAGGGGGAAAACTTGGCGGTTGGGAGTGATCTAGGCCCGATCACTTTTCTGCACAACCGTTGCCCTTGATTCAGTACTTTCTAAAAAAGTATTGAATCCAAGATCGTCCACCGGTCGTAGTGATACCGATTTGTTTTTTAATATATACGGAGGTCACGTGTTATTTACGCATTTTTTTTTTGTTTTATTAATTTAAAATTAATACATTCTGTCAGATTGGAGGGTATTAATATAAGGACTTCATCAATTATTCACACAACATGAACATACAAATAATAACTAAAATATAATAAAGAGGCAATAAAAAAAAAGAAATATAGAATGTAAAATAAGAAAATTAATATACATATGTACAAAATAATGAAATAATAGATAGAAATTCAATGAAATTAAAATAGATAAGACAAATTCACACTTATATACAATACTTTTACGCAGTAATGTAGATTATTAACGTAATTATTTAAGCATTCCCTTTTTATTTTTAGGTCACAAGCCTTTAAGTCATGTAAGACTATTTAGTACACTTCACGCTCAAGTACCATTATTTATCATTGCATAACAAGTGGAAAGGATGTGAATTGTATCTATCAATTCCATTTCTGACTAATCCGATGTGGTGAAAAAATCTTTTTCTGCTATCTTATACATGTAGATGAATTGTAAATTAGGCGCTTCTGGAATAATCGCATTGAAATCTTTAAAAGACAGCGCGCTATGATGAAGAGATCATGGATCTTCTCAGGGTCCTGGAATAACATCCCCTTAGGAGCTTCTGCTGTAATTAATTAATCTACGGGCAATTTACCCATTAGGGAGTTTTGTCGATTAGCATTCATGGGCCAAGTCTAACAAGTTTAGGCCCTGGCTGTGGTCGGCATCTCGGCTAAGGGACAAGTTTATCTAATGGTGAATTTAAACCTCCTTAATATCAACAAATTGCCAATCTTAAACTATGATTTAAATGATCCGATAAATTGAAAACAATAAGCAAATATGCGATTAATTTATTTTAAATGAAATAACAACAATAAGGAGAAAACAATAACAAAATAATATTATTTTATATTTATTTTTCAAAAAGACTAGTAAACTCTTTAATAATTCATTGCCCAGTTGAATTGACGAAATGAGATGATCACATTATCTTTAAATTTTACGAATTTTATTAAAGGGGACATGAAAATAACAAAAAAATAAGATGAAATAATGAAGACGATAATTTTTGACAAGAGAATAAATTGTGAAAGTATTCTGTTACGTGAAGAAAGTTGGAATTGAAAATGTGCAACATATTTTCAGAAAGACTCTTCAGATGGATAACTAAAAGATAAAAAGCTGGAAAAAGTTTATTTATCATCTTGATAAAATAATGATCTAGATTAAATAGAAAATAATTTAATATATCCTTTTACAAGAAATTAATTTTTAATTTGGGAACAAAATAATAAAACTTTGTATTGCTTTAAATTCTTATAAATTCAGTAATTACAACTAGATTTTGCGATATTTTTTAGATAATAAAAAAAGATTTAATTAATAAACCTCCACATTGCGAATGGATTTACATTGGATATAACTCTGAGTAAAGTTATTAAACTTTTTTGTAATTCATCTCCAAGAAAGTCTACATATTTAGTTTTTTTTTATTAACGTTTTATTAATTTGTAAAATCCGTTTAAAAAGTCAATAACATTTAGACATTGGCCGGTCTAAGATATTGGCATCATTTATTGTTGGGGCCAGGGGTATTTAAAAATTAAAATATAAACCTTTCCCTGGTGAGTTTCCTCAAAGCTGGGTTAAATTCGAGTAAAATTAAAAGACGAAAAAATGAAGGCAACTAAGGTCTGTTGACCAAATACATAGACCCATTGTCTATGAAAGCTCGCTCCTGACTGACTTTCCGGCAGTCTTATCGCAGTATTTTGATGTCTTAATACCCAAGACTGGTTCTTACTGCCGGGCTGGAGCATATAAACTAACGCGATAATACATTGCAAATTAAGCTAAATATATAAACACTGTACAATTAAATGCAGTTCTGGGACAATTGTCCATCAAACATTTACAAAAAAAGAGATAAATAAACATTCATTAATCAACATTAAAAAAGGGATGGTGAGAAAAAAATAATAATGAAAAAATACAAGTGCATGCGGCATTAACATGTATTAATAACAAATTTCGATAATCATAATGTTATTGGATTATTAGCTAAAATAACAAACTTCAACGACAAATCGTGCCATATTCCCATGATCCTTATTATTCTTTATATATAAAAAAAATAAAATGAATAAATTATGTTAATGGCCAAAACAGCTTTAAGCTCTGGGATTGAACCATAACCCTCTGCCCAGAAAAAGTCCCAATATGACCGAAAAGGCTAGGTAGGAAGAAAACAAAAATTAAAAATCTTGTATTTTTTTACAACCTCACTTCCTATAGCATATGTTTTCAAATAAAGGTTGTTAATAAATTTTAATCAAACTTTGACCATTGAGTGAAATTTGGTAGTAATTTCTTTGAGAATATTTTGAATTAACTATCATCATTCATTTGCTACAAATCAAGTCAATTGTAACAGAACTAAACGATACAATTACTTATCTACAATGTATAAACATAAATGATTATAAACTGGCATAAATAAAACCTGAACTCTTTGAGAAAAATAATTTTATCTTTTTTTTTTTTCATGATGAAAACTATATGGTTATGTCGATGATCATGAATGGTTACATTAGTAATATCCTGAAACAACTATGAAGATAGCCAAAGTCGAAGAAAAACATGCAATTACTCTAATTTTAAACTGATGCCTAGATGTGACAAAATTTTACCAATTTATTATTGTTATTAGTTGAATATTACACTATTTATTTAACTGATCATTGGCAGTTTTTGGCATTCTTTATTCATTCCACTCACCTTTACATTTCGTGCTGAATTTTTACTGGTTCATGGAAGACAGTTGGTTTTCTTAACTCCATTCTTGAACCACCACCGCCACCACACTTAATAGTGGTTCTGGGATTAAACGTTTATTGGTTATATGAAACACATTATATTGCTAAAATGTAGTCTCATTGTCAAAATAAGTTCATTATAATTATTTCTCTGCAAGTTGGTATTTCTAGCATGCCAGATTCAGTTGTAACATATAGTATGAGATTTTGTAGTGTACATAACATTATAGATGCTTACTAACTGCTCCAGCCAATAATAAGACTAATTATGAAGAGTAGGATGTCATTAATGATGTGAAACTTGGCTGACCGGAATTTCTTGTAAGAGTATCCTGCGTACCTTACCCAAGCAGTCTTTGAATATTAATAATTTGTCTTCCTGGAGGGAGTGGTTTAATCAAATATAATTAAATAAGCGATGCCCATAGTTTCTTCTATTTCTCAAGAGGGGTCATCAACGTTAATTGGGCAGCACCCAAGCAGTTTATTGAAAATAAATCTTTATTAATTGGCCAATCTTCTTGACCAACTAAAAAAAGACTAGTTCACGTTACAGACCTGTTTAACTTTTTATTTACAAAACTGTGAGAAATGGGTCTCAGAACAATTAATTAATTTAATGAGGTTTAATATTAATTTAATACTCAAAGCAAACGGAAAGCTCCCCAATTGAATCTAATGATAATTTGATCCCAAAATCAATAAAAGAAGTGGCCTATATAACCAAGTTATTTTGAAATACGATCCATATGGAGAAGCAAATGAGCGTTCATGAGTCTTTAATACATCGTTGTATAGCCAATGCTTACCGATCTCCGTATAAAAAACGACCCAGTTCTAAGAATTTTCGTAAATGAAAAAATTGTAGGTTACAATATGATGAAGCCATTCGTGAAGTTTTTGATAGATATTAATATTTTGATTATAATGGGGCTTGTACCGCGTGATAAAGCTTGTTAAAAAAAAAATCAGCATCTGACATTTCATTCTCAATAGGCAATAAAACATTCTTGGAAATTATGGAAATAAAAATATATTTATAATATTCTGGTGATTAGTTTATGAGTTGTCAAGCCATAATTATATTTAATGGTAAAATAAATTGTATCTACACCATCTGATTGACTCATTAGAGTCGTTTTCTCTTTAGTTATATAGTTTTACATTTACTAATAAATACGATAAATCAAGAGTTACGGTCATATGAAATATGAATATGAAAATATAATTTATTATTCTGGAACTGTTGTCTCTTTAGAACAAATTATAAGTACATATTGCATGTGTGTGTGGTCATAATTAAATTATATAATTACAATAAGTCTTAATTAAAAATAAAAATACAAAATTAGAAAGAGAAAAGGACAAGAAAATTGTATATAAATATAAGACAGACATAGGAAAATAAAATAATCTAAATGATTTGAAGTAGTCTCTGGGTGTACTTAGATACTTCTCTTAGGTATATGTTGTAATTAGTCGGGTCGTGAAAGGAGTAAATGTTTAAAGAGGAGAAGTTTGAAAGAGGAAACTGATTTTGCGTGTCGAATATAATCAGAGATGGAATTCCAGAAGGGAGAGGCTTGAATTGCAAAGGATTTTTCAAACGCAGCAGTTCGGTGGGGGGAGAGGGGAGAATAAAGGTCGGCAGTACGAGATCTAGTGAGACGGGATTGGATGGAGTATTCAAATTGTTAAGCTGTGAAAAATATAGGAGGGTCGATGAGTTCTAATGATCTGGAGGGTGGATAGAGCCACTTAAATTTAGTGCAATACTGTAATATGCGTATCTCTTCAGATTACGAAAACAAAACGTAATGCGCAATTCATTAGGCGTTTAAGTCTGGCCTCGAAATCTCCCGAGAGCCCACCGTACACCATACAGCCATAGTTGAAATGAGGGAAAACAAGAGAGGAAACTAGGAGTTGATTGGGATTATATGGAAGGAGATAAAGTAGACGATTGAACTGTTTTAGGGTGGAGATAGTGCAACGAGAAATTTGGGAGATGTGTGGTTTCCAGGAGAGGTTTTGATCAAAGGTAACACCTAGATTTTCAACGATAGTATGGAATAAGATAGGTGAGTTGTTCAGGAGAAGATTGGTGGATAATGGGAAGGATTTGAGGAGTGAGGGGGATCCGATCAAAATGGCTTTCGTCTTCTCCGACGTTTAGAGTGAGCCTGTTGAGGTTTGCCCAAGCACTTGGTCTATTAATATCTTCTTGAAGTCTTAGAATGGCATCTGAGGAATCGGTCGAATTAAAAGAAAAGTAAATTTGAATGTCGTCGGCATACAGGTGGTATTGACAGTATAGGATAGACGATGGGAGGTCATTTATATAGATGGAGAAAACTCATAGTTTAAGAAACTGATTATATGATTGTTAATGAGGATGTTTCGTCTAAAAGGTAGACCAAATACAAATTTGATCATACATCTAACTCGAAACTGATTTTCCTATCAAATATAAAGTTTAAAAAACGTTATAAATTATTACGCAAGGGCTTATTATATCCAAACAATTATGCATTAAAAGTAACATTACTTTATTTGTAACTTAGAAAAAAATAAATAAAAGGCGATTTCTAATATTAGTCTAGTTTTTTTTTACTTTCACTTACCACTTATATGTAATATATAGTAAGGGAAAGTATTCCGATCGTGAAAGTTATCGAATCTGAGTTTTCAACGAAAATACACGTTTTGACCTCCCTTTAGTTCAAATAACCAATGGTCTGTGTTTCTGTGTGTAAGTTATCAATCTAGCTCAAAAATGAAAAGTCCTAAGAAACTGATATTACGTATTTAAGATTTATGCCTTGGACACCAACATTATCGTTAAAATCGACTAATCGGAAGTGACACTTTATAACTTTAAATATAAATTTTGAAAGAATTTGATAATTTAAAAATGGAGAAAAAAAAGGGAAAATGTTTATTTAGGTCGAAAATGACTTTCTGAAAATACTAGTCAGAAGGTACACGTATAATATATCGTTGAAAACCGGAGAATTTTAGAAAAAGAATATCTAATATAGAAAGTCATAGAAAGTAATAGACTGTGACGAATAATTAATAATAATAATTAGTGAAAACTAATATTATTTAAGGGAAATCAAATGTAATTTACTAACTAAATGTAGAATTGGTTTAACTTTGAAAAAAGTATTTAAAATCCATCAAATCAAGGCTATGGCATTGTTTAAATACTATTTTATAGTACTTATATAAAATAAGAAGTGAAATATAAAAATATTTCATGGATGTATAAAGTATATGTTTATAACCTTAAATTCATTTTCTATAGTTTAATAATTCTAGATCTGGTATTATATTTAAATAATTAGATATCAACGTTCGATATTTATACTGAATTAAACTAACCACAAATATATATTTTTAGACACAAAAGATATCCTCATGCTGTTGTATTACTGATGATGTTAATATGTGTACGTACGAAACCCGTCGCGTGGGGCATAACTTTGAATTTGCATCTATAATTTCTAACCATTGATAATTCCTTCACTGTCATATATAAATTAATTTTTTGTTTTGAAAAACCTCATTTGGAGCAATGCATAATCCGATTTCAGGTCATGGGTAGTCCACTTTAGGAGACGATATGGTGATTCGTTCTCTTGTTTGCCATTCTCTCTTCGAGCTAACTTCATTGTTGCGATTTTTTACAATTATAACAACAAAAAAGCAAAGATATTGGCAATTGATATTCAAATTTTTTTTGAGCAACCAAGGCTTTTGGACAGTATATTTTACTGATAACCCTTTGCGAATTTGTATTTTTATTTTCCCTTACTAATATATGAAATATTTCGATCGTGAAAATTTTCGAATCTGAGTTTGAGAGTAACCAAGTCCCGCAAAATGGTCTGTATGTATGTATGTGGTCAGTCTAGCTCAAAAACGAAAATTCCTATAAAAGTGAAATTGCATATATAAATAAGATTTGCATATACCTGAGGTGTTACAGCAATTTTTTGTCAAAATCGACCGACTTTTTTTGTCAAGGGGGCACTTTATCTAGTAGATGTAACACATTTTTACGATTTTCTGGAAAACAGCTCGAATTTGGTCAAGCTCGGAATATCAGTGTATTATTAAGCAGTTTTCAATATAATGTAGGTTTTATTCTCATCAATCTAATAGGTCTTAAATTGCTAATTTTCAATATTAGCTTTCTCTAAAGTACCATTAATTTTATTTATTTGAAATAATTAACCATTTCGCAATAATCTTTGATATAAGAAATAGTTTAATATAATATATTTGATAAAATATAAGAATTTGATAATGAACTAAAAGAGAAACAAGAGATCGTAAAGGATAATAATTGTAATGAAAAAAAAAAAACAAAGGAATACGAGGGTACTCATGCTCACCCGAGCTCTCCCGAAACATTAGGATATGATTCCTTATGCTATGTTTCGGAGTTGAGATTAATTCGGGACGCTATTGGATAATTATCGATGCCAATTATCCAAAATTATTTAATAACAATTAATATTAAAAGATTTGTTAAACAAATGAATCTATAATATACAAATTTGTTTAGGATTAATGAATTGAATTTATTTTCTCAAAGGCTGGTTTGTGTTTATCATGCTTTCTAATTACCAACATTACCTGAGATCATCATGATATGAATAGGTGGCTGAATTAAAATAACTTTTACTAAATAACTTAATTTATTTATATGTTTAATAAAGTATATATACAAATTATATTTACAAGAAACTAAATACATGATTCAATGAATTTAATCAATGAATGTGATTTCAGACGGACTGTTTAGAGGATTGTATCTCCATGAAATATTTCAACATTGGTTTATTTATTATTGGGAATAAAACTTTGCTATGGTTTATGAAGTGGTATGGTTGGTAGGTTTCATCACTGCATCTACTGATTGAATCTCCTCTTGTCCAACCAAAACCCGGGTTCAAACACTGCCAGGAGGCCAATATCTCCGGTCGGTCTTCCAAGTTGCATCTTCAGTCCTCAACGACGGAAAAAAACGTAAGAACCCCTTTTCTTACTTATTGGGAGATTTTATACAAATATTCAGTGTGGGTCAAGGATGGTTTTGATTGGTTCAGATTTTCGGGTATACAATTATTTTCACTGGTCACACCTTAAGTGGGACCAGTTACTTAGCACGTGACTAGTTACCAGTTACTCTAAGGAACGGCCTTCCCCAGGCCTCTCTCGGTCCTTATGTACCTTCTTTCCACCTTATGACGCTGTCCTTTGATGTTAGCAGATGTGTTTGGTGTCACCATATTTTAACTTCGTTTTTGGAACCTCACAATAATTTCAAAATATTATTGCCTGTGTTCAATACATAGCACATACGTAACATGAGCTTAATATAATACGGACCCCGACAATAGTTTGTACATATACATATGAGGTTTTCATGAATGTTATCGTTAGAATAGCGATATAAAAATTAAAATTTGTATATTTATGAGTATTTAAACAAATAAAAATACCAAGAATGAAATGTAAATAAATATAGCGTCTGTAATTTTTACTTTCACTTCAACTTGGTCTGAAAATTCTTATTTATGATAAGAAGAGAGTGGTAAGTGAAAATCGTGTGATGCACGCACCAGAGCTTTTCCTTTGTGATGTCATTATTTATATTGCATTTTTTCAATTATTTAATATAAAGCATAGATGCTTACAATAATATGTCGAAGAAAAAAAAATATCCAAAAAAAAAATTACAAGAAAAAAATAACAGATTATTTTTGCTGTAGTTATGACAGTGAACATAACTAGTTATGGAAGACTCCTGACCAAAACTAGTGAATGACATCGTATACTGTTTATAAGGACTACTCTTTTTTAGCATAAAGTCCATGAAAGGTGTAAAACTCTGTCTACAACTATTGATGTGATCATAGCTGGTGGTTCACCCTTACATTTAATAATACCTGTAATTATAATTTTATCAAACCTGTTATTATAATTTAATTATACCTGTTCAACTTAATTATACCTAGTATTACAATTAAAGTAATTTGATAAGTTTAATTATTCAATTTATTATCATAATAGTAGTGGTGCGAACTAAATATGATCGTAATTGAAATAGAACCATACACTGTCTACCTGGAGACATGTATACCGTAAACCAAGTTTACTTTGTGACTAGATAATGACTTCACCAGAGTTTATTTGATTATGAAATTACCTGGTAAGCTAAGCCGTCTTTGTATTCCGACAACTTTCCTCAGTCTTGATACAGCAATGCTTCAGTCAACCAGATGATTTAAAATTTAAAATAAACTCTGGTACAAAGTCACTCTCTAGTCTCAAGGTAACGCCGGTTTACGGTTTATAATTACCATGAGAATTTTTTAGCAGCTGATCTTGCTTTAGTAAATCACAAATATTCTCATTATGTACTTTTAGAGTTAATGGATTTAATTTGAGTAAGTAAATTATTATAAATAAAAAAATCATGCTCAAACACCGACTTTATTTGATGTTTCAACTGATACAGAGATTGGAAACATTATTTGAAGACATTTAACACCGAACAACAGAAAATGGTTGATAAAAAATAATACAAAACAATTTCCTCATAGACCGTTATTTGAGAAAGATTTTCCAGAAAACACATTTCCATCACAAGAATTCCATTCTAATTTTTTTTTCTCTTTTTTTAGTTAAAATATTCTTTTTTTAAGCTCAATCATATTTATTATTTACATTATAAAAAATTGATTTATAAAACATATTTATATATTCTTTTTTTTTTCAATTTTTTTTTTTCAAATTTATAATTCCTTTGTTTCATAAAAATTATTTTGATTTTAAAATTATTGAAAATTCTTAAAGTACAAAAAAATACAAAGTATAAAAAATTAATGCATATTACATTTGTTACATATAAATATCTAATTAGGGCCAGAGGTAAACATATCTGTGAGCCAAAGGACTAAGAGAACTGTACCGTTCTACATACTAGAATTAAGGGGGAAAACTTTATGGGGTCATTCTAGTCACAAGTTATAAGAAACAGCAATAGACAGTGGGGGCTCCAAACTTGGTAACATCACGTTTCCTAATTAATTATATAATCACATATATGTACACACTACAGTCAATTATAAAGGTGTTGCCAAGGTTTCATTTTTAAGACAAAGAGAATTAAATGTAACTACGAATTCTTTTTGTCCCACCAACAAGCAGGGGCGGAACTAGAGTTTCTCATTACAGATAATAATAATTTCCTCTCTCTCTAATAAAAGTAATTATTTTAGGCAATTTGTTTCGAAATAGATATGATCATCAAATAATATTACAAAGCGTCATTGACTGAATTAAGTTTAAAACAAAAAGAAATATTTTTTTCTAAACCTATTAGGATTGTGAATAAGTTCTCGCTGTTTTTTTTTTTTTGTTGAAAGTGTTACTTCATTTAAAGAAAATTGTAAAAAATACGTCACTCAAAGTATTGTCCATCCTAGTATCCTCTATTTTTAGATAGCTTATGAATTCCACTTAAGCAAAAAGAGTTGTTTTTTAATGTTGTTTTTAATCCAAGAATCGACCAATGTTTTTTCTATTCAAGCGAAATTAGTGATAATTGCAAAGACTTTCATCCGGTGAATGAGCGATCACTCGTTATATTTTTTTCTGTTCTAGTTGAATTACACCTTGATAATTTCACCAAATACAGAGGATAAGCTTGAGAAAAGGCTTTCCTCACCTGAGTCAAGTTTAGCTAGAGTCTCATATGGGTTTTCATGACATGGTTTCATCAATTCTTCGTTTTCGAACTTTATCGGTGCACCAGAGCGTTCCTTACCTCCCAGATTAAAAGAATTATATTTTTAAGTGCCGAAACTAGTCTCTAAATGTCGTTTCCAGAGCATGGCCACCGTAAGTTTGAAAATAAATTCTGTGTGCTGCAGTTGCTGATCTCTTTTGAATAAGACGACGGAAGAGAACATTTTACACAGTGGCGAAATAATATAACACAAAAGTCTATGCTAATTGACAGTAGTGCTTGGAAATTTGCATTACCATCTGAAATGAAACGAACAAGCTCTGCCCTTGGTAAATAGCGAGAACTTATTCAAGATCCTACTGAAAGAAATGTTTTTCAAACTTCTGTCGCTCGGAGGAAGTATTACCTTGGCTCCCTCTAGTTCCGCCCAAGCCAAACAGGTCATTCACAGACGATTTACATTATTCGTCTAACTATGTATAAATATATGAATGTGAAAATTAATTAGGTCTATTTCATCCTGATTATTTATTATATGTGCCATTCTACCATTTTGTATGAATTTAAAGAAATGGAGAAAACTTAGATATCGTCAAAGTTCAAAAAGTTACCTTTAAATAACCCTTTCACTCCCTCCTCCCCTCCCCTCTGGTTCTTGTCACTTCCGCAAATAAATTATTATAAATAATATAACATATTATCACTGCCGGCTTTAGGAACGTGGAACCCGGATCCTGATCATCAGGGACACTCGCCAGCCGTTACGATTAAAAAAAAATACGAAACGTATTAACATAATTAATTGCAGCCTTTTAATATAGGCAACTGTATTTTAGAAATGTTGAATGGAATAAAATTAAAATAGCACATAATTTAAGGCGAAGTGAGGCGAGACGATGTCATTGCCCGGGAACGCCAAATTTCTAAGGCCGGCAGTCTCTCTACACATTTTTTTATCTATAAATCTATTATATTTCAATATTTCTTATTATTACACAGGCCATCTTGAAATTTTTTTTTCTTAAATATCTCGGCAAATATTGATTTTGGACAAAAATAAGCTTCATAAAAAATTAAACAACAATACATACATACATGCCCATTTCTCATCCGCAAATAAATGTTATGTACATTTTATTTCTATAACATGAAATGATTTGTATTAATTTAATTGTAAATAAGAAAAATTCTATTTACAAAAAATATCATTCAATTGGACAAATCACAACACATTACTTTGAGTCTCCGACAGGAATTTTCACATCCTGTTTATCTCCACAATGTCAAAATTCTTCGAACAGGCGAAATGCAATACATATGATAGAAGAATGACATGTGGCCCAGATAAAAAAAAAATAATGAAAACGTTAAAACCTCAGACCAAGAATATTAAATTAACTTACTTTAAGAAATTAAAAATTTTAACTAAAATATGAATTGGACAATTACATTAACATACTTAAACTCATTTGGACCCACGCTATACAGATTTATTAACTCCCAAAAAGACCTATATGCGTAAGCTATAGCTAAAGCTCCATAGTATGTCACAAACTTTATTTTACATAAAGACCTTCAAATGCCAACAATTAACGACCACATACGGACGCACTAAAAAATATTTCACGATGACTTATACCGACAACATCCTAATACAAGTTGGCCACAATCAAAAAGCTAGATGAAGGATTTTCTCGCTTAACTATAACTGCTAAATTCAAGATAGGAAGATCCTCATCTGCCAAATACCTTACACTATTCTAGTTCTCAGCAAACACAATGGTAGTCGGTTTTTATTTGTTTTAGTTTTTTTTTTCGTAACGTTTCCTCGACTCTATATCTAAAACCAATAAGAAAATAATGAGCAGGAACTTTCTGTGAAGAGAATTAATAAAAGTATATCTAATTTTAAATTTGGGCTGTTTTTGGTCAAATTCAATATTTGTCATGATATTTAAGAACATTTGTAAAAAATGCTGTTCGAATGAGACCCCTCACACTCCACTCTCACTTTAATATGCCCAAGAGGTAAATATATACACCTTAATGAGTTTTAATGTCAAAATTTAAAACTCCAAAGTTTTCCCCTCCTATTTTGCAATTTTTAGGCTTATTTGACTGGACTGTGGGACATGAATTCATATCAAGTGGCGGAATGACCCATATACTTTTTCATCTCAGATCCATCCATTCACAACATTCAAAAACATCCATTTTTATACACATATATTACGTACAGAAAAAGAGAGTTTGGCCAGGAATTAGATAATATTTAGTATTAAGAGTATCGTAGGGAATATCAAAGTGCAGAAGAACAGGTAGATCTGAGCGCAGCCAGCCGTAGCTTCCAGGTGTTTTGGTGGTCGTGCTTCTGTGAACCAAATAATGAAAATAATTTACTAGTTTCTTATAAATGATTAATTTTACTTAAAATATTGCTTTATATGACTTATTGCTATATGCACATAAACACTGCTAAAAATAGATAAATGAAAATATAAACAACACACCCAACAGATTTTAGATTCCAATCTAAAATCTACCAATTAGAACATTCCTTTCATAGAAATGCATCCTTCAACAAATTTTTTATCAGGTGCTACCTCGTTTTGTAATTTCCTACCCATCTACATTAATAAAACCCTATCCATAAGTTCATTTAAACATTTTTTTTTAGTATTACAACAATTTGTCTCTTGGACATTGGTTATAGTGAGGTAGGATAACATTCACAATGTGTGTACAAAAAATATAAATTAAATAGAAGCAAAATAATAATCACAAGTATATACGGTAAATAATAAAATAACCTAAAAATGAGAAAATTAAAACTCAGCAAAAAAAACACATGCATGCCTATATACAATCAGGCGAGAGAACTCCAGTAGAACTCTGCGCTACTCTCTCAACCGCATCACTGGTACTAAAGCGGAGATTGATCGAGAGCACTTTAGCTACATACACTCATGTCTTGAGTGGAGAATCTGGCCATTGCCAGAACTCAAATTAATACAATCTACAAAAGGTCGCGAGGCCACTTCCGTTTCAACCTTCTTTGAGGGTTATAGGGATGAGTGCTGCTTGATAGGGATTGTGCAAGAGGATTTGGATGATACATAAGTTTCTGGTGAAATTTGGAGAATTTTTCTGGGATAAGATCTAGGACAAACGGGATGTTGAGGTCATGATGTAGGGTTTTGTTGGTTACATAGAAAGGAGCATCGACTATTGTTCGAAGGACTTTGGACTGGAAGGACTGATGTTGGAGAATTTTGCTGTTCCCCATAACATAATTTAATTTAATTATTATATAAATAAATTAATTAGTTAACATAAATTATTTCTTTATCCTCTGAATTATGCAACTTCCACTTACATGTAAGAATATATTTTTCTTTCGTTTGTATTTTTGAGATACAAAAATCCGTACTGTACAAAAGTCCTTATTAGTACTCTTGGGATCTTGAAACATGAATGGATTTGAATTTTTTTATTATTGCAATTTCTCCTTACCATAAACATATATATATATATAATATACATATATATATATATATATATATATATATATATATACCACAAACGGAAGTTTATGCATAAGTACAAGGAAAAAAGAAATTATACCATTTCTTTTTTCTTATATTGAATTGAATGACATTTGATAATCATCGATATTTATTGAACATCGATTAAAAAAGAAAAAAAAGAACCTGGTCCGTACCCAATCTAACTTCCTAAGGATGTACGAACAACAAGGACTTCAACTTGCTGAATTCCCTATAATCATTCTTAGCTGACACTAAAAATCAGTCAGCTAGATGGATTAGACGTCAATCCACGGATTGAATCATTGGTTTCACCGCACCTTAGCAAATTGGGAAAGAAAATTTTGTGTTGGCATGTGCAAACCTATGAGAAGTTTTATGGTAGGTACCTTTTCGTTTCTAACTAATTAAAAGTAATTTAGTTTTTTACATCTTTCTTTAGTATTTGCTTGATATTATTTATCTAATTATTACTAAGAATTTATTAAAGAATTCTTACTTTTATTTTACTAAGTATCTACTTGTTTATTTTTTATTCTGTGATTTATATATATACACCAAGGACCTCTATTTTTATACAGTTCATGTGGCAGAAGCAAATCCAGACAGTCTAAATACTGAAATTAATTTAAGAAAATATTTTTAAAAGTTGTGGTAAACATATTTTGATAATTAATTACCTCGTGAATTTTGGTATGCAGGTTCTGGAGTTAGGTCCACCGTAATGCAATCTGTAAAATGAAATAACAGTAAAGATATGAATACTATTCAGTACTTGACCAAGACAACAAGAATTTCTAATTCAATTCTTCTTTCTCAGTTACTGTTAATTTATAATTATGAGATTAACATAACAGAACGTTTCATTGCAGCGAGAATTATTTTTTCCCTTAAACCATATTTAAAAAAATACTGATTTTGTCCTTACCTTTAGTTTTGAATTTAAATATATCAGTCAAGTTGCTCCATCCAAATTTGTTTTCAGCCTGAGCTTTGACTTCATATTCTGTTTTTGGTTCCAGTCCTCTGATGATAAAGTGACCTTCGTGGATTTGTGATTCTTCCTTCTCGTCTACTGGTATTAAGATTTGCGTCCATGAGTTGTCTTTCAATGAAAATGGCCACTGATTATACTGAAAAAGTAATATGAGTTGTTAAGATTTAATTTACTTCACACCCTTATCCAAATTAGATGACATAAATGCTAGTATATAAGTACTGGGTGAGTTGCAGGCTGATAAACAGTTGATGTTGATCAACTCCCTATTTAATTGTTAGCGATGAAACAATACTAAACTCTAGAACAATAGTATATTATTTTATGTATAAAATATTAAATAATTTGTCATTATTTTATATATTAAATGTAATACACTTTGTGATATAGGAGTGGATCATAGATTTTCAATAGAACTGTATAAAGGAATGTGTACCCCGGAGATTCATTTATTCCTCAGTAGTGGTTGGTTCGAAATAACCATTTGGTCTTAAATAACGTACCATTTGGAACCAGCCTTTAACTTAATAATATATTACTAGTGTAACTCCGTTATTCTAATCACTTATTCACTCTTGAGTTTTAGTTAGACAGCGAAGAATTACAGATCACTTCATTTCAAAAGTGATTCAAGATTATGTAAAAGTTTTTTGGTAAGTAGTCCTTAAATCACAATGTACAAGGGGGGGCATATGTACAACACTGCGCGTTGCCCGGCAACCTGATAACCGAAGTTAAAGTAGAGAAATAATTAGGAGTTCCCGTACCGGTGCCGGAGGGACTTTTACATATGGAATTAATCCTCTAGCCTCACTTGCTCGACCGAGAAAACCCAGGAATATCCTAAAAAGGAATTTAGGGGAAGACCAAAAAAAAAAAAAAAAAAAAACTTTATAACTTGTATTGGAAATCTTGATTCGCAGGTATGTTAATAATGATATGGCAGAGAGGGCCGAACTAATTTATACGTAATATACAAGTTTATATTAAGCTAATTGATATTGAATATGTTGAACAATTAATTAACACAAAATTGTAGAGGATACACCCTTGCTAATTTAATAAAGAAATTATTCCCATTAATCGAATTAATAATCCCATTGTTATACAATAATTATCTCAAATTAAAGTACTTTCCATTTCCGATGTATTAAAAGGATTTCATCCCTTATTAATATAACAAAACATTTTAATTCACCCATAATTCTGCGTAATGATTCTATCTGACTTATTTGTATTTTTATATGAAATAATTTTCTAAAACCCTTTTCCAAACTAACAATTTACAGTTTATATTTACAATCCAATATCTTATTATACAATGTATATACATGTATATACCAACTCAATGAAAATGGATTTAACTACGAGGAGGTGAGGCAAAGATTTCTTAACCGAAAAGAGATTACCAAGAAAATGAAGTGTCCTTTAATATTCCAACGTATTCTTCTTGAATATTCACTTTGAAGCATAATAACCACATCCAGGCTCTAAAGGTGTGATACCACTAGATACCAGTAGAAGGTGGAGGGAAAGACAAGGTGAGACAGGATTCGCAATACATCTGAGCCAATCTTGGCGTCTGGCCGTAAAAACTATTCTAGAAGAACAAAAGATAATATGGTTTGAAATCCTTCTTCATGTGGATCGGAGCAGATTCAAATGGAATACCTATGAGTCTTGCTTGCAGAAGAGCAGACCGAGAGAAAGTCCTTGCTTCTCCTGGGAAGAAGGTGTACAATGTGTTCCGGAAACGAGGATTGGAAAGGTACAGAAGGCGTGAGCTGGTACGGGAATAATCTAGCTTGTACAAGCTCTCTAAAAGGCAAGCACACTGTTTAAGCGGTAAAGAGGAATTTGATCATGATGACATCTTACTTTTTTCATGATATTCACTAAGCATTAAGATATATTTCCAGTCTGCTAGCTTTCCTCAATAGTTTGTGATCTTTCTTTGTCCAGATACATTTTTGGATGTAAATACAGACTCCTATCTAATAGCAATCCGAAGAATCTACAGATATCAGCTTTTGGTAATTTAACATCTCCTAGATAAAGTTTCGGTGGTTGTTGTGTTTTTCGTTTTCTGCTGAAGTCTACACATTTTGATTTGTCGCTGGAGAGTTATAATCATGACGATTTAGACCAACAGTCAACTCGACACAGTGCATATTTGCGTTTCTTTTTAATAGAGGGGATATCTTTTTCTCTGTATAATATTACAAAATTGCCGACAAAGAGCATACATAACATTAACTCCACGTGGTAGATTGAATCAGAGGTCGCTGATGGACAAGGCGAATTGAGTTGTACTTAAGACAAATCTTTGTGATACCGCTCTGATCTGTTCATATTGCTTGGACAACTGTGTTCCAATTCGGACTCAAAAAGAGTGATGAGAAAAAATTCTTGGATGAATTCGGGAAGACTACCTCTAAATCCTAGTGAATGGAGCTTTCTTAGAATTAAATATTTATTGGTTTTATCAAAGGCTTTGTGTATATCGAAGAAAGCAGCTACTGCATCCTCTTCTTGAACAAAAGCATACTGTAATTCAGCCTCCAGTTGGACTAAGTGGTCTATGGCCGATCTACTTTTGCGAAATCCACTTTGGAAGTTTTGAATAAACTGGTATTTTTTAAGGATACACGTGAGCCTCTTACTCACCATTAACTAACATAGGCAGCTAGTCAGAAAAAAATGTCTATAGGTGTATGGTGCTTATCTTGATCTGACTTTAAAACCGGTATCAATGTAGATTTATTCCAGTCGGTAGGGAAGTTACAGCTGATCCAGATGTGTTTGTGAAATCCCCATAGCCAGCTCAATGTGTTTCCTGGAAGGTGTTGTAACATAATGTACGTTGCCTGGCCCAGGTGAAGATCCTCATGTATTGATGTATTGATTTGAGTTCCGAAATAGTAAATGAAGTGTTGTAGTCTTTAAACGGCTCAGTGGTAGAGAAGTTCAGTTCCTGAGCTGTGCTATGTAGAAAGCCTTCAGTATATACTTGAGAGTAATATTCGGCGAATCGTCTGCTTATAATATCTGGATTATCACACAATTTCTTATGTCAGGGTATATCTGCAAGCAGAGTTTGTTCACCTTATTATCTTGATTCTATCCCAAACTACCTTGCAAGGAGTAGAAGAATTAATGGACTCAATGAACGAGATATCCAGGATTCTTTTTTTGTATTATTTATTATTCCTCTACTTATAGCCTTTTGTTTTTTATATTCTATATGGTAAGTCAGGTTCATATTTTTTTAAAATTTCTTAAGTGCTTTTCTCCGGAGTCTTATAGCGTTTTTACAATCCTTATTAAACCAACGAACAGGTGCTCTTTTGAGATATTCCTTTGTTTTTTATAATTGAGATTTTCGTTGCTGTTAGTATAGCTATAGTCATAGATTTACAGCCATGAACTATAGTGATACTACTTGGGGGATTTTGAGGAGGGTCAGCTAAAAATGAGAATAGAGATCAATCTGCTTTTTCTAATATCCAATGAGGCTGTAATTATTGCAGTTTGTACTTCTGACCGTACTTTTTTCTTAGCCGTCTAACGTATCATATATATATTTTAATTATTTATTTGATTATAATAAATACTTATGTACCACGAAATACCTTTAGTCTGACGAGGGTGGCATTGATAAATAAGGCCGTTGATTGGTAGTTTAATAGATGTTAAAGCCAGCAAAAGATTAAAAATAAATAAATATATTAAATTGTTGATTTACTTTATTTAAATATTTCAATATAATAAATATATGTATCACACAGCAGTTATTTAATTAAAAACGAAAAGGCAATGAAATCCGGTCAATATAAACGTTTTTGGTATTTAATTGCACTTTGTGTAAATGTGGAATGCAGGAAATAATACTCGAACATCTGTAGCCATATTAGCAGCTGTTAGTGTAGTACACTGCCAGTGAAAATTATAGATGTGCCCTGGCTTAATAAACGCTTACGGAATGGGAGGGGAAGGGGGAAAGGGTAAATGGATGAAAAATCGCACCGTAGTGAGACTAAATGAGGTCAATGAAGACATTCGTTCCGCTGCCGCCCCATCCGTTATAGGAGTCATCAGCAGATGTAACAGACCCCTCTAGCCCTAAGGGTCGGAATCCTTTCTCCCAGGAATTATTAAGGGCGTGCTCCCACTAGTACACGGCTCCCTGAAGGAGATCATCAGTCAGGAGTTTCTCGCGGGAACAAGGATCGACAAAGTAAATGAGTTAGTTGCTGTCCTCAACCTTCGCAAAAAGTGTTGAAAAATCAAAGATTTTTCACACACTTCAAAAAGTGTTCTATTTAGAAAGGAAATCAAAGATATAAGTAAGGGTATATATTATTGACGGCGATTTTTAAGATACGTAAGTATATATATTTATGGATATTTATTTAAATATTATAAAATATGAGTTCAACCAAACTTTTGAAATTTCGAATTCAACCAAAATTTCTGAAATTTTATGGACAATTTTCGTTTCTAGGTTCGTGATAGAAGACATAAACAGCATACGTCGGCTCACAGGTATTAATAAAACACCTGATCTGATTGACTTATTTGCGATAGAAGGGCGATTATCTTACAAGTATATCACTATTAAAAACATTACTAAAGAAAAAAAAAACCAAACATGAAAAACCGAACTCCCTACGTGGTCCTTGCTCAACTAATTTGGCACCACTCTTTGTCTTCTTGGCTATCCTAAAACCAAGTTTCCTCCTTATTCTCTGCTTCGACAATAGTCACCAAAGCTGACTTCTCTACTCGAACCGCCTTCTCCAACGTTCTTCTCCATAGTCGACACCGTTCTCAATGATTTCGTCCATCAAACTTTCTGTTTTATCCTGAAATATTTGCATCTAATTTTCATTCTCATTTTTTTTTCGGCATTTTCTACAGATCGATTTTTTCCCAGGGCGGGATTACTTATAAGAATTATGACCACTTCATCTTTAGAATTCTTAAAAGTGCGCTGGTTCTTTTTAATCTATTGAAATAGGCCATGTTTATCTTTATGGTTCTCAGAGCGAATTCTGGACAAGAGAATATATTGCAGGTGTGTCGGCGCACGGTGGTCAAAGCTGAACTATGTTGCCATTTTGTTCTTCCAGATAAAATTTCCTTCATATGAACTTTGACATTTAAATACCTAATGAGGCAAACAAAGGGGAAGAAATTGTTAAGTATTTTCCAAACTAATGAAAATTACAATTTTTTTTGCCATTTCTTAGAAAATGTAATTCACAGAAGAACATATTCTATTACTTTGTTTTTGAAAACCTCTTCTGAAGAAAGCTGTGATAAACTAAAAAAAAACTTGCAAATTTACGATTTTAAAACCACAATATCTTTTAAAGGGGCGGGTTATAAAATGTGACTTTTGTCGTTTTGTTCCACATGAAACAATGAAAAAAACTATTTAATTTGGTTAGGTTCTACTAACATCCATCTGAGTCATAGAAATTCAAATTTTTACATTTATTAATCAACATAACTTTTACATTTTGCACCCAATAATTTATATATTCGATTGATTTATTTAATTAGTATATATTCCATATTATGTTTATTTATACACACAACTTTTAGTAGAGTTTCGGCGCGTTAAATTTCAGTAGTATCCCCAGATGGCATCATCCACTATTTTGTTTTTCTTCATTAGTCTTACATATGTATATGTAAAATAAGTTTCAATAAGTATTGTTCTCAGAGATAATCAAAACATCTAATACTTCATGAGTTAAATTTTTGTTCCTTTTGTTCGCTATGTTTGTATGTTTTTTTTTAATGAAAGATAAATAAGGATCAGAAGGTAAAAGTAGGTATAAATGGTATTCCGTAATTTCTCTGATGTCTTGCTGGATAAACCGGAAGAAGGTGAACTGTTTACGAATTTTGAATTGAATTCATAAACTGCCTCATCTGGTTCCGGTTTATCTAGCCTTCTGGAGATACTACTGAAATTTAACGCGCCGAATCTCTACTAAAAGTTGTGTACATAAATAAACATGATAAGGAATGTATACGAATTATATAAATCAATCGAATATATACATTATTGACGCGTGTAGATGGAAGATTTAAAAGTTAAGTAATAAATACAAACTTTGAATGTCGATAACTCAGTAACCGGATGCTAGTAGAACCTAAGAAATCAGGTGCATTTTGTTTATTGTTTCATGCGGAACAAAATAACAAAAGTCACATTATATAACCGGTTCCCCCTTGAAAGATAGTTTGATTTTAATATCGTAAATCTGCAAGTTTTTTTTTTTAAGTTATTTTTCACCATAGGTTTCTTCAGAAGGGGTTTTCGCAAAAAAAAAAAAATATTATAATATTTTGTTCTCAGAATAAAATTTTCTGAGATGTCATAAAAAAAAAAAATTGAAATTTTCATTAGTTTAGAAAATACCTAAAAAAATTGTTTTCCTTCCTTTAAAAACTCTAATGTCAAAGTTCATATGAAGTAAATATAAAAATTTTGCATAGAACAACAAAATGTAGAATTAGTTAGGTTTTGCTGCTGTGCGTCGCATAGAAGTTGAAAAAATTTTTTTTTTTTTGGAAAAACACTCTGGAAATACTGATCTATTGTTCACAAAAGAATAGTTTTGATACCATTATAATCACAACTAAATTTACACTGAACTATCAATAGTGGAACTCCGTTTAGTCGGCACTCCGAATTAACCGGAGATAATAGCGATGAATCAATTTTTTTTCTTTCAGAATAAGATAGCTTCAGTTGAATAAATACTTGAAACAAATAAGATAGTTGTTTTTATTAAAATCAATTTCGAACCTATGTAAGTGAATAATTTTCTTTTTTACTGGATTACTTGTTTATTGATAAATATTACAATCTGTCTCATATAGGACAAAGAGAATAATAGAATAGCAAACTAATAAAAGGAAAATTAACAAGCTAACAAATGTTGAGTATCTTGTTATCAGGTGAAAGAAGAGGGAGGGGGAAAATAAAAAAACTGGCCTTGTTAAGAATATTAAATAGAGAACGATCGTTTAATAAGCTTAGATTAAATCATATATTCTAAAAAAGTTACAATAAGCCGATATAATCAATTTAAATTCGCCATATATTAATAATCATACAAGTTACAAATTAATTTTCGTAGACACTTTTAATTTTAATTTTAAATGGTCATGTCTCGATTCTGACTAAGACGGATAAGCGAGATAGAATTGTGGTTTAAAACGTTTTTACAGTTGAAGTAGTATATCGCAGTAACCTCGTATTTCGTAAGTTGCATGGAATGGGAGTAATAAGGTTTCTTTTTATTTTATTGTATGGGATGTGACTCAAAATCCAAGTTTTTGACCTTGGCGCCTCCCTCCCCCCGGATCACTTTTGAAAATTTCAAAAACTGCTAATTTATCGCATATTACATATTCATATTATTTCCAGCACGTTTTTGACCAAAAATATTGTATACTGTTTATAAGTTAGATTAAATATGCTTCAATTTAAGTCCATAACAGGTTCGAAAATCAAATAATTTTTGAAATACAGATTTTTTATTTATTTTAAAAGTTTGAAAAATTTTAAACTATTTTTCATTTATTATCATATGCGATTGTCTTTTAACTTCCATAGCCTTTCTTATATGAGACAGTGAATTAAACATTCGTGCATTTTCACATTTTGAAGTAGGGGTGATGGAGGGAGGGGAGAGGAGGTTTTGTGTGAGAAGGTGTTCGTAGCTAGTCCTCATAAAATTCATTGTACCTATTTAAACAAAAAAAAAAAAAAAAAAACATGTTCTCACGAAACAATGTAGACGCACGTCCTAAAATGGCGTCTATACATAACGGGTCGATTCCTTTGATCTGACATGGTTTTTCGGTCACTGAGATTCAGCAATTTCGTCATAATTGGTCTTTTATTAACATCAAAAAAATTTAAAGACTAATTGCTTTGGCAATAAAAAATACTAGTAAAGTCAATTATTTCAAGCCGTTCAAATTAATGCTGGAAATCAAGCATCATTTATAATTAAACGACCAACAATAACGAAAAACGCCTTAAGATAAATCATCTAGAAAACGTACTTCATCAGTGGAAAAGCGGTACTGGTGCTGGTGCTCTGCCATCTAATTAGGTTCTCACTAATGTCATAATTGAAGTGCTTCTCACTTCATCTGTAAATTATATTTTTCTTCCATTAAATAATATTTCCGTCAGATCCTTGTTATGTTTTAAAAGATTTTGGCTTTTGCCTGGATGGATTCAATGAATGTACAAAATTTAACTTACATTTTTTAAGCTAAGTTCTTGTCAGTAAACCATCTTTTAGCTGTTCTCAAGCTGTCGACTCTGTAATTTTGGGGATTGATTTAATGATGACTAAAATAAACATGAACATTAGGTTGAAGGAAAAAACATTTGACTATATTAAATAAATGATACTTTTAAAATATTGATAGTGAACATGATGTTTAAAGAAAAAATAAATTGTTTTATGAGGATCCTGACATAAATGTATATAATAATTACAAACAAAAAAAACTCTATTTTATATTTAGTTTATCTTTTTCTTTATTATTTGGTTCTCTTAATTTATTCTCTCAGTTGATATTTAATTTAATTATTGACGTATCATATAAAAGTTTAAAAAATCTCTAATTTTACATTTGTAAAACTTTCTTTGAGCCAGTAGTATAATTAATTTTCTTTATAAAGTTGAGGATTTAAAAAATCACTTTACAAGGACTTAATGCTCTGAAGGGACGGCCATTAAGAATAGGGACGAAGAAAAGCAGATGGAATTGGCAGAGGGTAGAGCGGTATAGACACAAAAGGATAATGGTAGAGAACAGAGGAAGGTCCCATGACTCAGCCTTTGTTAAGGAACCACTCGTTCCTAAAGGGTCAAGGGAACTTCAGAATGAGTGGGCCTAACTATTAATAAATCTCTAATACTTTATTAAGTAATTAATGAATGAAACCGTATTATTGATTTCAGTTTATCAAATTTAAATAAATATATTAAAAATTAAGGTGTAAATAATAATTTCATGATAATTAGACTTGTCCCGTTTTTTTTTTGTTTTTTTTAATGAACAAGAGTCTTTAAACACAAAAAGTCTGTGAGTCAGTATTAAACCATCATAAACTAGTATAATTAAAAAAAAAATATATACTAAAAAAAAACACGATGGTGCGTGCTTTAGACCATACGGTAGAAGTTACAAAATCTTCAACAATATTCTAATCCATATTGTATTAATTACCTTTACCACGGGAGGATGAAGTCGTTGGAAATTCCTTGGAAGTTCCTCCAGGCTAAGTCCGATGGAGTTCCTGACCAACAATGAGAGGAGCCCTCCAGACTTGCTGGAGGATGTGATATAGGAACACCCTACTCAAATAATATTACTTCACCATACACCACAAATTGTCATGGATCTCCCTAGATAAAACGCTTATTATCCGGAGGTAATGAGTTAGGAGGTAATCCCCGGTTCGGGTCTCCGGGTAGGGACTGCTTTAGAGGATTCATGGCGCTAGTTGAAAAATAGAGATTTGAATATTGGTACGTGAAACGTAAGAAGTTTAAACTCTGGAGGGGGGGAGGGAGGTTAAAATCGGTATTCAGCGGGAATCATTGTTTAGGTACCGAGTTTCTAATTAGGAATATATTTCTATTCGATTTAAGGGACGTACAATTCGTGGGCGGGGTGGCCGAAGGGCTAAAGCCTGTGCACAGCACCGCCGTTGCCCGGCAACCTGACTTATGACTGTAATGATATAAAAATAGTCACGAGTTCGCGTCCCGGTGCCGAGGAAGTCTTTTAAATCCTCGCCCACACTCCCTGGCCCGGGAAAACCCCGTATAGCCTTAACGGCGAGGAAGGGGAGGATCCAAAAAAAAAAAAAAAGAAAAAAAAAGGGACGTACAATACTTTAGTGACACAATTTCAATAGCAATTTTTCAGTGACGTTGATTTAAAATCGCGTTCATAAACTTATATTGTACGACCGAAGACAGTGACGATAAAGTCAAATGCGAATTTTACGATAAACTAGAATGGGTTTATGATAAACTACCGCGAAACTCCAGTAAAACAATTGTAAATGAAGCGAATGCAAAGGTGGAAAGGGAAGAAGTTCATGTTCAGACGATTGGAAAAGAAAGTTTTCACGAATATAGTAATGATAATGGGATCCGTCTGATAAACTTTGCCATTTTGAAAAACATAATAATTAAAAGCAGTACGTTTAAACAAAAGGATATTCATAAATATACCTGGACATTACCGGATTCGTAAACACGAAATAAAATCGATCATACCTTGATACAATATAGCTGGCAAAGCAATATAATTAATGTACGGTCTTATGGTGGAGCAGAATGTGGGTCGGAGTATGAATTAGTAATCGAAAAACTTCGACAAAAACTTAATACAAAAAAGGGAAAAGAAAACCGTTTCGATATCGAGAATTTTAATTTGAAAAATTACAAAAATCCATCAATTAGAAACCAATTCGAGCTAGATGTTAAGAACAGGTTGAAGCTTTAGAACCTTCTGACGAGGACTGCGAGGATATTGACAAGTTATGAGTAGAGATCAGATATAATAATAAAGTGGTCGGTAACTCATGTCTAAGAGAAATGGAAAATAAGAATAACGAACCTTGGTTTGATGAAGATTGCTTAAAAATGTGCGAAAAAAGAAAATATGCTAAATTAAAAGCTCTAAATAATCCTCACGAAGACAATCTAAAATACTTCCGAAGCTCAAATAATGAAACGACAAAATTGCTCAAAAATAAAAAAAACAGTATATATATATATATATATATATATATTTCCCACTCCCACTTCTTGGACATTTCCAACAACTTCAGGACCAAATCTTAATTTTCTTTGAGTGATATTTGGATAAAAGTCAGGTTGCAGTTCAGAATGTGTAATTTCAAAACATAATTTTGAATAATAACATATTATAAAGAGGATAAAATGATTAATATTTCTCTAGCCTATGGTTTTCAAGTTCCATTTTTAGTTTCTGAGATGAACCTTATCCATCATCCAAATCCTCTAGGTCAATCCCTATCCAGCTCACTTCATCCTCCACGAAGGTTAAAACGGCAGTGGCCCAGAGATCTCTTGTAAATATGCTTCTGGAGTCCTGGCAATGGCCAGCTTCTTCACTCATCTCCTGGGCGTCTGTGGCTCTAGAGCCCTCTTTGTCTCCACTGGCTTCTAATACTAGTAATGCGGCTGGAAAAGTGGCACTGGGATCTCCTGGAGTCTTGCTTTGGCTTCCACATGTGGGCGAAAATACCTGGCTCAGAGATTCCTGGGCGAATGTATATATTGTATATAGGTATGATTTTTTTTAGAAGTTTTTATTTTATGTTATTTGTTTACTTTTTTTTTTCTTTTATTTACTTTCTTCATCAGTATTATATATTTACTTTTTATATTTATATTTATTTCTCTATTATTTGTATATATTGTATGAATGAGAACTCTTAACCCTAATACTTATAGCCCTCCAGCAGTGGCTGATTGTATTATTATTCAATAATAAAAAAAGAAAAAAAAAGTTTCTGAGATTTTTTATTGCATATGAAATAATTAATTAGACTTCAATTAATGGACTCGAGCCTACTTTACCCGTGTGTTACACATCGGAAATATGACGGCTCAATCTAATTTATTACCCACAAAAGAAGTTTTCACTTCAAAAAAGTTTTTATACATATGAAATAATCTATTACTTGTTTATTTTAAACTAGCTGATGTACTCGTCGTTGACGGGTGTATAGTTAAAATTTGAGAATTCTTTTTGAGACGGATTTTGAATTATGGGAGAGTTAGGGGATCCAAATTTAATTTTATAAATTATTATGGCAACGTACTAGACACCCCACCGATCGCCAATCCTATAATTATTTTTGCAAAAAACTAAAGATAGAATTGGCCACCTTCAGATCCCAATCCTTCAACTCCTACCTCACTTCCCTCTCTTCTCATGACAATTCCCTATGGAAGACCACCAAACATATCCTAAAACCCCATCACATATCACATCCTCTCCGTCGAGGTGATGGCTCTTGGGCAGCATCTGACGAAGATAGAGCCGAAGAATTCGCCAAAAACCTTTCCCTTACATTCACCTCTCATCCAGAATCCAATCCCACCCACACGTCAGCAGTAGAGGAATTCCTTAATTCACCCATCCCACTCTCCTTACCGCCTAAAGCAGTTAATCCTTCTGAGGTCAAATTCCTTTTACAAAAACTACCTACCCGTAAATCACCTGGATACGACCTGCTTACCTCTCAGATCCTTAGACAACTCCCTCCTAAAGCTGTCATATTCCTTACATACATATACAATAGCATCCTACGAACCACCCACTTTCCTCTTTTGTGGAAACATTCCACTATTATCCTGTTTCCGAAACCAGGCAAACCTCCCAACACCTCAACGTCCTACAGACCAATTAGCCTTCTTCCTATTCTCTCAAAAATCTTTGAAAAGATCCTCCTAAAACGCATCCTACCCTTTATAGAATCCCAAACTCTTCCTTCCCATCAGTTCGGATTTCGTTCACAACACTCTACAGTCCAACAAGGACTCCGAGTGGTTGATCATATTTCCGCAGCATTGGAAAGCAAGCAATATTGCTCGGGTGCATTTCTGGACATAGCTCAAGCTTTCGACCGGGTATGGCACGCCGGGCTTCTTTCCAAGCTGAAAAACTATCTTCCTCAGTCCTTGTACCTTGTTCTCCGTTCCTACCTCTCAGATCGTACCTTCCGAGTTCGTTGCGGTACTGAATTTTCGCATTGCTATCCAATTGAGGCAGGTGTTCCTCAAGGTAGCGTATTGGGTCCCGTCCTTTACATCCTCTTTACCGCCGATATCCCTGTCCATCCCGATACCTTCCTGGCAACTTTTGCTGATGACACCGCTATTCTATCATCCGACTCAGATCCCAACATAGCATCCTTAAATCTCCAAAACCACCTCACCTTGATTGAGCACTGGTGTAATAACTGGCGCATTAAAGTTAATGAATCTAAATGCCAACACATTACCTTTACACTCCGACGCAGTTCCTGTCCACCAGTACACTTTAATTCCATCCAGCTTCCTTACTCAGACACAGTCCGGTATCTTGGCTTTCATTTAGACCGAAGACTGACGTGGAACCCACATACTAGACTCAAAAGACAAGAACTCAACCGACGATACGGCCAGCTATACAGACTACTAAACAGAAAATCCAAACTTTCTATTGAAAACAAATTACTTATCTACAAGACAATACTGAAACCTATATGGACATACGGACTTGAACTGTGGGGTACAGCAAAAGCTTCTAACATCAAACGTATTCAATCCTTTCAATCTAAAGTCCTTCGAACAATAGTTGATGCTCCGTTCTATGTAAATAACAAAATCCTACACCTTGACCTTAATATCCCATTTGTCCTAGACCTTATTCCAGAAAAATTCTCCAAATTTCACCAGAACCTTACCTATCATCCAAATCCCCTTGCACAATCTCTATCCAGCACCACCCATCCTTACAATCCTCCTCGAAGGTTGAAGCGGCAGTGGCCCAGAGACCTTTTGTAAATAAGCATCTATTGGAGTTTTGGCAATGGCCAGATCCTCCACTCAAGCCCGAGTGTGTATGATTAGGTTAGTTCTTTTGTTTATACATTCATTTTCTTTTATTGTATTTATTTTTATTTTATTCATTGTATTTATTATTATTAAGTTTCTGTATTATTTTTTTTTTTTTTTATTGTAAATAGAGTGTGAGTGTGCTTTCTCTGAACACTATTATAAATGTCCTTGATGTGACAGAATGTAATATTTCTAAATAAACAAATAAAAAAAAAAAAAAAAAAAAAAAATTTATAAAATTGGGTGGAATCGGGGTTGTTTTGAAATTTTTTATGGGGCTTATGGAAGTCAAGGTTTCGCAATAGTCATAATAAAAACTTTGTTATTCGGTTATTTGTTTAGGTGGCACAAAACTAAACTGATCGCCAATCCATTAAAATCTTTAAAGTATTTATTTTTCATTTATGATGAAGCGAGGAGATTGTGGAGTCGATTGAAATAATCAAAACGAGTTACAGTCTCCACTTCTTTAAACACTGCTAAGTTTATTACTGGCAAAATAACACTGGACATTGAGTCACCTACATCCGTATAAAATTAGAACTTGCTCTGAATATTGTGCCGAGCGTTGTTAAATTTTTTTTCTAATTTCAGGTTAATCCGTTTTGTTAATCCTAAACATGTAAACGACAACATTTGTTAGGCTATGGAAGTTGAATCGAATGACACCTGAATCGGGAAAATCGGACAAAGTTGGCAAATGAGTGTGTTTTACTCGTGTTTTAAGCGACATCGCGTTACAGATGTTCGGGATTTCGGATTATTCCCATTAAGTTGTTATATTTTCCATCAGTTGAATAGTACAACTTTTAAATGTGACTCGCGGTAGAACAGGTCGGGATGAGAATCGAAATAACCGAGATCTCTAGAAAAATTACTCAATAATTCATTACTTTGGTACTACTCAATATTTTGTTTTCATTTAAAGATTATGTTTTAAGTCAAGCAACCTTAAATATAATGTCAAAATTTCAAAAGTCTACCATTAGCCATTGTTGAGCTTACCCCTGTCAAATTTTGGTTTACAATGTGGACATACAGACAGACAAATAAATATTAAAAAGTCGATTTGGTGTCTGTAATGTATGAAACGGAAAGATATCATGAAATGGATTGATTCCATTCAATGTACAGACAAAACCTTTATTTTATTTATATAGATTAGCTTAGTTATTGATTATGAATCTCGTAGAAGTAAAATTTAAATTATACTTAATGATTATAAAATATATATTAAAACATCTCAGAAAATGTGAGATTTATGTAAATTTTAAACCTGGTCGATTGATGAAATTATAGTTATATTAACAGGAAAACGTTAGTGCATGAATGATTGCAAATACACCACAGGCAATCAAAGCACTTCAATCTCTAATTATCATTGCCAGGCTGTATTGCTGTACAAACATTAATAATGTGCCATGGCAAAAATAATTTAAGTCCATACCTATTTGATAACATATAGTTGATTCTCGCATCATTTATTGGTGAATTAGTCAGAAACAAACGAGTTTAAGGGATATTGCAATGCGAAATTACAACTCCCATGTATCCTATCTTAATCAAACCTTGATTTGCTTACGATATAAGTTAAAATGTATAAACTAATAATTAGGCTTAGATATATAGAAAATGAATATGATGACATAAACGTTATAATATAACTAATATAAATGCTAATATAAACGTTTTGAAGAATATAAGATGGCTAAGACACACTTTACTAGGAAATGAATCAAAATTGATGTTTATTTAAAAAATATTTAATGTTTTTTTTCTTTCTTTAAGTATGTGTCCGTCCACACCTGGCGTGGTATTGACAATCAACAATGTGGTACAATAAGGATTGACATTATATGCATGAGGGAGGTTAAATATTTAAATAAATTCAAATTGTTGAAATATTCATATGCGAAAAATTTTTATTGTAAAAGTCTAAAAAGTTAAAAGTCTAAAATCTCTTTGTGAAGTTTTTGTTGCAATAAAGTGAGTTTACTTTAATTCAGAGTACTAAAATTTATTTTATTCAAATCTAGGTATCAAATGTGACGGTTAATTATAGATTGACTCCTAACCCCAACATAAGTAGTGAACCTGACAAAACCTATTGAGTGGTCTGTTTTCTTCCTTTTTTGACCTTGTTTAAAATGAAAGATTAGAAGGTGCAGAGAAGAATGATCGCTAATGAATTAGAACAGTCGCTCATTTATAATATTCATAATTTGTTAAAAATATCAGATTAATATAACTATCAGCTTTAGAAGAAGACGTTTGAGATTTTAGAATGGGATGAGAAGGAAATATTTGATCTTTCCAATGAGAAAAGAAAATGAGGTATCCGAAAAAGAAATTTCAGATAAGGAAGTGGCCGATGAATACAGAAAAGGTATGTGGTTCTTCAAAATAAGTACCATAAGATCATCAAAGCTGATGAAATTTCTATTGGATATAATCATCAACATTGTGTTAAGTCGGTTTTCAGCAAAAGAAGATTTAGTTTGTTTGACATTCCTCTGAAAGCCTATGTAAATAAAAAGACATCATGAATCCGTGGCCAGGTTTTTGTTGTCGAGGCATTTGAGAATAAAGATTAAGACATGTATGGTAACGATGATGCTAAGGAAGATAGCATTAGATCACTTAAGAATGGAGATGAGCACATACATGCTAAAGTTGATGCTAAGGAAGAAGGCATTAGGGCATTTGAGGATGAAGATGATGATAAGATCTCACATAAGATCTCACATCTTATTACTTATAAATGTCTATTATTATCCTTAATTATTTATTTTATTCTATCAATCCATTTCTTTATTTATTTTATTTTATTTTATTTATTTATTTTTTTTTTGTACCAATCATTCAAATAGTATTAAATGATGTTATTTAGTTGATCGAGCGCTTATGACCTGGATGTTTTGCGCCTAGACATCGAAACAAACAAACAAACATATCTCAATTGTTTAGCAGGATCACCAATGATCGGTATAAAACCTAACTCATCAGAACTTTTGTTTTCTTCACTTTGTCTTTCTTTATTGAGATCAGTTTTGTCCTCCTTTCGATGGTTAGGCAATGATTTTCCTAAAATGGTCACTCTGTCAGAAGAATTAACTGTATTTTCTCCTCCCACTTCTTGGACATTTCCAACAACTTCGGGATCGAATCTTAATTTTCTTTGAGTGATATTTATATCAAAGTCAGGTTGCAGTTCAGACGGTGTATAATATTTTTTTCCGCAACTTTTGATTTTAGGTGGTATAAGGCCTTCAATGCCATTGTAATTTTCAGTCTCTACGAGCATATCTTGTTCTTTTGTATTTCTTTCCTTCTATACTTCTTCAAACTATCATTGACTTTCAAAGAAAAATCATATCTGGACATTTCATTTTTAGCATAAATCTCATCAAAAGTGTAACCAATCACTAACTATAAGACATATTTTGGAGGAATGCCCTTTTTACACCGCAAGATTAGAAGATTTTGGAATACCCCAGAATATATCAGCGTCCCTGGGAAATCAGGAAGAAATGGTTACCAAAGTCATCAAGTTTATGGGTAGTGAAAGACTTAAAAAACACATTTGACAAGCTTTTTTTTCATTTATTTTTTATTTTATCTATTTATTTTTATTATATATATATATATATATATATATATATATATATATTTTTTTTTTTTTTAATTGATTCTACTGCTATTTTTTATAGTTTATTTATTTATACATTTTTTATACATCTTATTACTTATAAATGTCTATTATTATCCTTAATTATTTATTTTATTCTATCAATCCATTTCTTTATTTATTTTATTTTATTTTATTTTGTTTTGTACCAATCATCCAAATAGTATTAAATGATGCTATTAATGATGTTATTAATTGAGATATGAAAATGGCTTAATAAAGATAGAAGCTAACGATTCTTACGAAAAATACGAAATACGAAAAATATTCAACCTAAGGAATTGCCTCCAAGGGATAGAAAAAGAGGAGAATGATAAAAATGATAGAATTAAAATTTAAATAGTAAATAATATTCAAAACTCACCAGCTGCTAATGTGGCTGTTGCTGCAGAACTAATATATGGCCCCTCACTACCGACCAAACTAATTTTTTTAGAAAAAAAACTGCTACAAATGAAGACCGTGAGACTTCTGCATAGCAAGTAAAATGGATCAAAAAGATACTTGCAAGAAAATGAAGTATTCAAAAAAGAGAAAAAAAAGAAGGGGAAAAGACTGAAAAGTATTCCTCTGGTTATGTATCACTACTTTTGAATTGTAAGAAACAATTCAAATCACCTCAGGAAGGAAGATGTTAGGAAGACATCCAAAACTGATGTTTATTTTATAGATATTTAAATGATTTCATATTGTTGAAATATTCATAAGTGAAAAATTATCATTGTAAAAGTCTAAAATCTCTTCGTAAAGTTTTCGTTGCAATAAAAGTGAATTTATTTCAAATAAAGGGTACTCAAATTTATTTTATTTGAACCTAGGGATCAAATTTAACGGTTAGTTATAGATTGACCCCTAAACCGAACAAGGACTCATTTACTGCTTTATTTAAACCATAGCAAGTACTTTGATCTTCCTTTAGTGAATTCCAAAGACTAAATGATAGTAAATAGAAGCACGCGAATTCTGTGGTATCATATAATATTGAAGCGGAATTTCCTACATATTTGCATGATTCGAGTGGATGAAGGGTTTCCCAACCCGTTAACGTGATAATATTATTTAAAGAACTTATTAAAAGATGTTATATATATTTATATAATTGTTTTTTAGTATGGGTATATTTTTTTCGTTTTATTTCTTTTAATCAGCTCTTTAATATAACCTTCCTCTGCTGCGTTCATGCAATCTTCTACTCTCCGATTCCTTATGTAGTCATTTGGATGCTTTGTTAAGATGTCACTATCACTTTCTGCATGATCTTGTTTCTTCTGTCCTGGTGTCAGTTTAACAGTTTACTTTATGTTAGAGACTGTTGGCTATATAGTTTTGGATTTTTCTAATAATAATATCTCTAATTTAGTATAATTTTATATAACATAAATGATTAATATAGGATCGTGACATGTTTTTAGTGGATGAGACAGGAAGGTGATAAAGTGGGTCCATCATATGGCGGAGATAACGATGGTATCAGCTGATGCCCTGAGGTCAAACTAATTTCCTCCTCATTTCCCAACAACAGTTCTGTTTATTATAGCTATAGGTCGAGTCCTGGACACACTCGGCTACAACCAATTAGCTCGTTGAGGAAAGTCTAGCATCTATTGTATCATTGTTACCCACAGGGCCTTGGGGTGAAATCAAGAGCACCAGGGCAAATAGTCTCGGATTCCCTTCAAATTTTTAATTCTCCACTTAAACCCAAAAATTGTGTGCCACGCTATAAATGTGAAAACACCAACTTGGTCAGATTGATAGTATAATTTTTGAATGAAATATAATTTGTTATTGACGGGGGTCAGTAATTTGTTAAAACTATATCGAATGTAACAAAAACACATAATTTCTTATATTTATGGCTAATTAAAAATGTATCTATATTTCTGTTCTGGTTATTTACATTACTTATTTTTTTTTTAATTCTTACTTTTGATTTACTTTTTTTTTCATTTATCTCTATCAAAAAAATAAAATCATTAATGGTGTAATCTAGAAATTTATCGCCCTAAAATTCCTACCCTGCCTACCCCAAGAAATCATTTTATTATCATATTTCAATGTTTTTATTATTTTATACTTTTAGTTTTATAATTTTTCTGATTTTATTCTTCAATTTTATTACTATTATCTTACTTTTACTTAAACTTAAATATATATGTAATATATACTAAGGGTAAGTATTTCGATCGTGAAAATTTTCGAATCTCAGTTTTCAACGGAAATACATGTTTTGAGGTCCCCTGAGTCCAAATAACCAAGTGTCGCAAAATGATCTGTATGTGTGTGTGTGTGTATGTGTGTTAACAGTCTAGCTCATAAACGAAAAGTAGTACGAAACTGATTTTAAGTATTTAATGTTTGTATATAAGCCGGATGTAACAGCAACTTTTTCGTTAAAATCGGCTAGCCGGAAGTGCCACTTTATATGAACGCTGAAACACATTTTTACAATTTTTTTCAAAAACTGATCTAACGATTTTGAACAAACTCAGTATATCACTGTATAATTAAGTGTTCTTTAATATCATCTAGGTCTTATCCCCGTTGATGTCACTTTACAGGGCTTAAATGCCCAATGTTCATATGTGTCTTCCTCTAAAGTAACTTTAATGTGGTTTACTTTAAAAAGTTAACCGTTTCGCATTATTCAGAGTTACAAAAAAATGCTACATATAACTTTTCAAAGAATTTGATAAGTTAATAAAGGAGAAAAAATAAATAAAAATGCAGAAAAACCTGCGGTGCTATAGACTGTATCGCCTAAACGAATTTACCGATTTCATTGAAACTTCGCTGAAGTCATTTTCTTGACACCCTTTAAATTTATCTATATAACATACTTTAACGAAAAGAAGCTGGAAAAAAAGTTACGAGGGATGGTAAAATTAAATTTGAATAACTCAAAAAGTATACACTTTTTGTGGATATTGTAGTTTTTTAAATGTTTATGTAATTTTCTAAAAAAAAAATCGCTGAAATCGGACAATTAGGAGGAAAGATATGGTCTCTAGTTTTTTTCCCTGAAGAGGCGAAAATTTGGATAAATTAAAAATATACTTTCTTAATTGTTGAGAGTAAAAAACCATTTTTTGTACAGATATTTAATAATGTACCTTTCCTAAGAACATCTTTCATAAGAAATAAGTATCTAAATTTATACCTTTATTCTCAGTTCTATATTTCAACACTGCAATCACCACCTCCGGAATCAACTCACTCACTAGCATTGCCCGAAAATAATTTCTATTCAAAGTAGAGCGGTAAGTGAAAGTTGTGTGTTGCGCGCACAAGATTTTTTTTTATTACTTTCATCATGTAACTCTTATTCTACAGTCTTATTACACTTACCCTTTTATATTCATTATTTTATTTAAGTTATTTTATATTTTGTAATTTTTAACTCTGAGGATGTCCCACATGTTTGGGTCAAAACGTGGGCTGACTTATTAAAAACATCGGCTGAAATTCCAACAATTTTATTTCACCCTTATTATTTATCAGTGGACTACTTACCTATTCCCTTATAGTTGTACACATAGGAACATTTTGTTTCATGGTTGGTTTAATTTATTTTTTTGTATTGTATATAGTTTTAGTATTTTTAATTACTCTTATTAGTTCGATTTTGTATACATATATAATTCGTTTACTTAAGGTTTTTTTTATCTATCTATTCATTTAATGTAACGGTTTATCTGGTCAGATGTTATTCTTCTGTTTTCTATAAAACTCTGGTATTCTTAAGGGACTTCGTCTAGAATAAAGTTATTTTCTAGCTACTTATAATATTCAAATTCGCAAGATGTATGTAAACTAAGCACATAAATTCCTGCATAGGGTCACTATACAAGAAAAAATATCTCAAACTAATAAACAATGACCCTTTTACCATTCAGAGATAGTCACGTGATAATAAATAATAAGAATCAATACATGTTTGCAACTTCAGCATTTCCAAATTGAGGATGTTCAGAAAAATACCGTTTGTCAAAAAAAAAAAAAATAAAATAAAAAATAATAATAATAATAATAATTCATCTTTTTAGTTTGGATTAAAATACCACAATATTTAAAATTATGATCTTTACATACCGTTTAAAATTACATTAAAAAACAAACATAAATCATAACATATATTTATTTTTGACATTAATTTTAAGATGAATTAAAAGTATTGGAATAAGAACTAATTGTAGAACTAATATTGAGACTATATTTGCAAGAAGAGAAAAACTTCGATATCCAATATATCTGTCATAAACAGAAGGCCCTTGTCTCCTACGTGTCAAAACTGTTCCTTTATATTAAGGTTAGAAAACTATATTGTATAGATAGCTGTCCCTCGCCCAGAAATATATTGTTTAAAAAGTCAATGATTGAAAATATTAAAATTATTTGAATACTTCGTAATATTCCATCTGTCTACTTTCTTTTTCAATGATTTTAATCGGTTAGAATTTGCTAGATAAAAATTAAAACTTAAAAAAAAAAACGTCTGCCAAGTAAAGTCAGTTTAGCTTCCTCACCGATTCATTGGCTAAAATATATCTATATTACAAGGTATACAATTTTTCGTATGAGAATAAAATCTATGGGAGAAGCTGATTCGGAAATACAGTTACCCTATAACATTCGCGGGTTTGATATCCACGAATTTCGTTCATCAGCTAATGTTAAAATGCGAAAGAGTGCCATATTGGAAGATTTCATATTGATTATTCTTAAAAAAAAAATATCAATGCATACTGAATATGCATTTCACTACTGATAGTGAAAAAGGTCGTATGTAAAAACTCATTATTTCTTTATGCTTTCTCGGTATAATTTCATATTTTATTGTCCTCTGCTATTTTTCATCGTAGCAGACTGCTTATACCAGTTCCAGGCTACAAAATGTCACCTTTAGCACAAATAGAATAAAAATTAAAATTTTTTAAATACGACCTTTTGCATTAATATCAGTGACATATACTTAATAGGTAAGTTTTCAGAATGAACTACGAAATCGATAGGAAAAATTAAATTTGGTGTTTGTTCGGAGTTAACGAGACCAATACTTTTCTTCAGTGGGAACAAAACTAATTTAGCTTAAATATAAAAATATGGGTGAAGTTCACGCAACTTCGATATTTAAGGAGGAAATCGAGAACAAGATGAACTGATTGATCTTCAATGAAAATAAACACAATCACAAATAAGATTGTTTTATTTGTTTACAAATTCAGAGTAAAAATTATTTTAAATTTATTGAAAATTACAGAAAATCTAAGTAAGGCCGTAAGTGTGATGCCTGTAATGTTTGGAATCGACCAAACAATGCAGTATCAATTAATTTTTTTGTATAAAATCTAAAATGTTACAATCCCATAACAATATTGTAATAACCTAAATCCCACGTCATATGATCAGTGCTCCAACATTTCACAGCTATTATATTGTTAAAAATTGTTTATATTAATTTTAATTATTAAATAAAATTCAATGAAATTGATACTACGTAGTTTCTATACTATTCTTCAATTTACTTCCTATTTTGGGTCAAATCGAATGCCTCGTTTTTCAAACTATAGGCATATCAGATAACACATTTCCTGATCTAAAAGCGGAAGTTATTTTTTTTTTATAATTAGATATAATTTGATAAAATTGATGCCTATTTCATTTTACGTTTACCAATCCCTAAATTCCTTCCAAATTTGAGCAAAATTGAACTTGCGGTTTTAGAGATATAGACGTATCAAGTAAAACACGTTTGCGCATATATAAGAGAAAGCAATCGACAGAATTCAATAAAATTGACCCTACATCATTTTTTCAAAATATCTACTTTTTATCCTACTTTGAACCAAATCGAACTAGCAGTTTCTGAAATATTGGCATATCTACAGAAATGCGTTCGCGCGAGCGTATGCGACAGTACTGATTAGAATTTAATAAAATTGACATGGGACCATCTATACTCCGACCCGCACATTTCCTAAAAAATTCATGAAAATAGGATAAACGGTAGTAGGTGATATGCCCGCTACATCGATTTGACTACAGACAGACAGACACCAAACCAAATTTGATCCTTGATGTCTGATACGTAAAATGGGAGACAAAATTTTTGATTCTGAGCACATTTTTTTTAACCTCTCGCACGAATACAATGCTTTCCTAATTTCAGTGGTGAGGAAGCAAAAAAAAAAAAAAAAAACGGTGTGCTTTAGACCACAAGATACAAGTGAAAACATTAACAATACGAGATTAATAATATGATGTATAATGGTTTTTGTTCTATATTCACAATGTAATGACATTTAGAATATATAAAATTATAATTGTGTGTAACTTACTGAAGTAAACTTGGTTCTGATCTTCATTTGTATTATAATCTAAAATGATACAATAGGTTTATAATAACTAAAATATGTGATGAATACTTTTTATTGAAATCTATATTGCTAAATATATAACAAAAACTCTGTTTAAGTTAGTATGTAACGAAAAAAGAATAATGATGTAACACCGTTTTGGAGATTCAGATCAATAAATTAAAAAAAGTAGGAACATTTCGTGTTTCCTATTAAAAATTTTAAGCTTGCCTACTTCGCAGACCTACTAGACTTCTATTTTCGTCAAATGAAACAATGAAAATACTTCCTGATTTTCGCTTTTCAACATTATATTTCTACCTACTCTTCACAAAAGGCCTAATAATGTTTAATAAAATTAATTTTACCATCAAAGTTGGTAACTGTGCAGAATTTTTCAGACTATTTGTGATAACATGTCAGAAAAGTTTGAAGTTTATATATTTCTTTTATCAGAGTATGAATGAAAGAAACAATTTTCTTTTTCAGGTATTAAACTAAATGCTTCTATTATCTTTCTTTAATTTTAGTGTTTAATTTCATAATATAATATCCTAACTCTTTAAATGTTTAAATCAGTTTTTATAACAACTCAAAAAATAAATAAATAAGATACAGAATTATGTTAAATATAATACATAAAAATGTTCTTTTTAAAGCTCAATCCTAATAAAAAAGCGGATATTCCTGAAGGATAAGTTTGCTTCAAAAGTGGCCATTTATCATACAGAAAACTGAGTAGCTGGAATCTGATCACGAGATTCAATATTTAGTAAGGGCATGCTGTTATTTACTGAAGAGAAATAGTAGCAAAGATGGATATATTAGATTGAAAAAGAAAGTAGATTCTCTAAATTATGAGCTAGAGACCGAGAAAGTCTAGGGAAATAAGATTAAAGGAAACTTACATTTCGTTGCAAGAGATCGAAAATTAAATAATTCTTTCAGGATGTAAAAAAAGATAAATGAAGTAAGAAAAAAGTTGATTAATTTCTCTATTGCTGATAAACTATCTCAACACAGTCATAACTGAAAAGAAAAGGAATAAATGGAGAATATCTCAATCCACAAGCAGAAGATACTTATCAAAATTATAAGCAGGATAAAGAAACTTCTAGTTGAAATGTCACTACATAATATTCAGTGAGTAATTGAAAGGACTTATCCTTACTGGAATGATGCAAAAACCTAATATTTCTAAACCTTTCAATATAGATGAGAATCATGACTAATGTTGCTATCGGTTTAATTTTATTAATTTTTGATTTTTTGAAAATTGATTGATTACAAATTTTACTTGTCTACACTTATCTATAAGAATTTCGATGTTAAGCGTCAAACCAAAATACCATAATATCGATAGTTTTCAGCTATTTTATCAATAAAAATAAGTAATCAATAAAATATATGCTATTTAGGACATCTAATTTTTTGCTGTTCAAAAGAAGCGTCATATTACGGTGTTTTGAATTAAAGTCTTGGATGAGTCTTATTGAAGTGAATTAAAGTCTTGGATGATTAACTAATTACTAAGTGTTTGGTCATGAATTTAGTGTAAGCCAAATATAATCCATTGACCTACAATTGAGTGATAGTGCGCTGGTTATTGTACGAATTGGTGTGGACTGTATGAGATTAGATCACTGAAATTTAGCATGTTTAAATTAAACGAATGATTCTAAATATGATTGATTATACTGTATGTAATGGATATAAGCAGAAAAAATAAATAAAATTTGTGCACTTGTACAATTTAGTTGATCTTGAAAGATGAAATAAATATTGCTGATAGTGAAATTAGAATTTTGTAGTATCGCATTGTTGGAAGTGATTCTGCTTCAGACGAAAATTGTAAGGTTAATCTGGACTCACTAGGTGTCTGAAATTGAGCTTCATTTCTACACCTCCTCTTCTTCCCCCCCAAATTTTCTCCATGAGAGTGTGAGAATAAAATGAGAGTGTGCTCACTTTACCAATGACTTGGAACAAATGGAAGGTCAATAAAATGGTGCTGAAGTCCAGAATTATATAGAACTGTTTTCTTCAATTTTTTTTTTTTGTGTGTTTCAGGAGTTGATCTCTGAATAGTAAATGTATTTACCTCATGCTTTTAAACTGTTGGATATTACTGATACTGACTATTTTAATCTAATAAGACATACTTATTATTCTAGGATTTCCCCTAATATATTGAATATATCTAAGCTTTAGATTTGAATTAAATCAATTTTAATTTAACTTGTGCCTTGCTTATCACAGAAAAAAAGAGATAATGACAAGGAGAAAAAAGTATCAATTATCTAACATTACTATCTATACCTATTATAGTCCGTGGTACAGACCCCTTTTTATCGAATTATTAACATTAGCCTAAAACGTCGTAAATACTTTCGTTTCATCGTAACCTACAACTATTTTATTTACGAAAACTCTTGGAATTTTCAAGCCGGAGCGGAGCAAATATTGCCTATTTAATTAGGCACTAAAAACTCATAAATACTCATTTGGCTTTTTACTTAAATTTTAAGATAATTTGATCACAAAATCGAGAAAAAAGGGCCATTGGGCCATTTGTTCTAAATAACCTCGTGTTTTTGAAAATTTGAGAGTGCAGGCCACCCCAAACGGGTTAATATTTTTGAAGGCCACGTTTTTTTCTCAATTTTTTGATCAAATTATCTTACGATCTAAGTAGAAAACAGATGAGTATTTATGAGTTTTTAGTATTTAATTAAATAGACAAAGTTTGTCCCCCTTCAGATTGAAAACGCCCTAATTCCAACAGTTTTCGTAAATAAAATAGTTGTAGGTTACGATGAGATGAAACTATTTACGAAGTTTCAGGCGGATGCTAATAATTCGATAATAGGGGGTCTGTACCACGGACTATAACTATAACTAGGAACCAAAAAATTAAAATAACATTCTTAAAACTGCCAATGCTGTGTTTAGCTAATTAATATTGGAGAAAGAGGGGAATGATGAAAAACAAACTTTTTGTGTGGATACAATGCATGTTTTTTTTTCAGTGATATACAATATATATTATACTTAGTTTTATTTTTATCAAAAAATGAAATTATAATTAATTAAAAAGTAATTTTCTTGAATTAATAAATGCTAATCTATCCTCAATACATATATATAAAAGAGGTTGTCTGCTATAACGGATGAAAATATTTCAAATAAATTAAGGTTGAAAGAAAATTATCAGGAATTTCAGTCAAGATATTCGTCAAAATTCTTGAAAATAATTTGTTTCATCCATATAATTGATCAGTCAACTAATTACCCATCTTCAAAATAAATTAAGATCACATATTTAAATTTTCGCTTTTGCTGTATATTTCAGCGAGGGGGTGAAATTGAGAGGGGAATATTTTCAGTTGGCCGACGCCATGGGGATTTACATAATTGAAGCTAGGCTTGATGAGGGACGATCGAGGGCTGAAGGGGGACTGTCTCAGTTTCAAAATTGAGACGTGACCTCGGATAACTGAGTTCTCCTCATGAATAATACGCTTAGCTTTTAGTTGTCGTTACTTCTTCAGGCGCTTTCATCAGCTGTTTTCACCCCCTCCCTCTCAACATTTTCTTTGATCAGCCGCGTCAAGTGTTAGCTCCTTTAGTTGCTCTTATCGGAAATTGGTTAATATCTAGACGCTCTAGTTGGTGGGCGATCAGCCTAACTAACTTCATAAAAACATTGATAAATTACCGGCAGGATCGACAAGTTCCCTACTAAGCAATAATCAATGATTTCGTTGTATACTTCAATAAATTTTGTTCGTATAATTATTGCGGAAGGTTGATTAAATTCTTTTGCCAAAGGTCAGACTTCAGGTGAGTTCAACTTCAGGCAATACGACATACGATATAATTTGGCATCGGACTTTATTTTTAGTTAAATGGTAGGTTATATGAATTGTGGAAAAGCAACCCACCCTTTCTGCTGGTATAAGGCAAATCTTACTTAGCTTTTGGGAGGCGCCCTACTCCAGTCCAGTATTTGCCTAGGTCCTCCTTTTATAAGTTTTATATCAGAAGTGCTGCGAGAAAGTTATGGGCTAGGTATTTGCCTGTTATCTTTGTTTTCACATCCCACCACTAGGCGGCGTTCGCTTGCAAAATTACATCTTCTCTTTTTATTTATTGGATTTAGCGGTTTCTGTTACTTTTTTTTTTATAGTCTTGTCAGAGGAAACACATAAATAAGCGGAAGAAGTCCTAGGTATTTAATGAAATTGGTATTGGACTTTCTATGGTCCAACGTAAGAAGCGATACGAAGGAATTGATGAGGGATTAAAAGAGTTGCCAATGTACAATGTGAGTTAAATTTGGAACAAGTGGGATATATTGGATGTGCTAGGAGCTAACGCGTGTTCAAAATACGTGTTTCAAGGCAACATAATTTATAAACCGAAGATTTCGAGCTCGAATTGCGGGTTTGGTTTGCTTTTAACTGTAGCATTCTCCTTTTTCTCCCCATGAATGAGAAAAAAAATCCATATAGGCATAAAGGCAAGGAAGGGAAGAAAAAAAATAAATGGATCTGCTATAGGATGCTGTGCATATTTGGGGTCTGTAACGACCAAATAAGATATAAATAAAATAAAATAGCTTAAACTTTGATTAGATGTAAATTTGTATATAAAAATAACAATTTTTAAGCCTAGAAATATTACAATGACCTCAAGGAAAAAAGTATTGCTAAAATGAAAAAAAAGTCTGTTACTTTTTAAAAAATTTTGATGCCTTTAAATACCTGTATAAATAGCAGAAGAATTAGAAGTAAATTGACAATTTAAATAAAATTCCTAGCAGTTTCATTTTAAATTATTATCAATACTATATTGTTCTGACGCCATGTATTGCGATTTTTTTCTTACTTATGATGGTAAAGGAATTGTTTTATTCATGGAATATTCTGTAGAAATCCTTAACTTGAGACTTAAATTATATTATCATATGCAAATTTTTATGCATTTTACATGAATACGATTATTGTTAACGAGATGGTAAAATTTACATTTGATTTTATTTCCAAAGGAGTTTAAAACTTAGCCAACGTGGAGTTTGTTTTAAATTATCTGTACGAGGCCTCGGGAAGGGGATGAGCTTAGTTAGGGAACGCTTACTGATAAATTGTTTTTATAACTTTGTATTTAAGTAAAGGCGGAGAATTTATTCATAGAGATCTTGCTCGAGCGATCCTTTCAAGATGATACGCCCTCAATATACATTTTTAACTGGCTCCTCGTTCACAAATTACTCGCTCGTCTTTGATCTATGGGGTCTTTGTTTCATTAAAATTTCCGCCTAATTTACATTTTTTTCCCTCCTCTCTTTCTTAGGATAGCTCATTCAAAGAGCATGAATTAACCATATAACTAAGGAACCGGGGAAGGATTAAGGACAATATAAGAGGGAAAATTTAGTAACAGCTTAGGATTACTCATAAAAATATTTCTCCAAATTTCGTGATAATGATTTAAATTCACAAAAATCTTGTTTGTGATTGAGTTTGTTCGTACATGTATATATCGTCCGTTTATTGTGAAAATTCGGACTGAAGCCCTTTCACTAGAAATAGTAAAATATAACCACGTTTTACGGGAAAAAAACACTATAAAGTTATATCTTAAAGGCGTTGTTGTTCGTGTAATTACGTTTAATAGGACTTTTAAAATCACTTAAAAACCATTTCATATAGGCAGTTAGTTTCTATCTTTTTTTGCAAAGTAATTATTGTTATATAAATGAAAAAAAAGCATTCGGGCTGAAACCTTCCCTCCATCAAAAAAAAAAAAAAAAAAATTAAATCCTGGATCCGCTAGTTAGTAGAACGGATCATATACAAAAAAGTAAATCAATCTCAAACAACAAATAAAGAAAAAGGAATGAACTTGTGGGATAACATAATATTATAACATCAGAAAAGGAAAACAACAATGTCATATTAAGGAAAAACCGAAAGAAAGAAACGTGAAATAACATTAAATAAACTATAAAATACATAAAAACACATTCATACTTATGTACAATACTTACAATCAGCCGAGAGAGCTCAGAGTCTGGCCCTCTTACCCAGGTTAACGAGGCAAAACTCTATGGGATCCTTTTTCTCTCAGTCGTGTCACCGGGATCGGAGTCTAGGGGAAACTGAGAGAGGGCACTAACATATATACCTTATAGAATACACATACATATACTTATATGTACTGACCTTTTTTGGCGTTTTCCTCGTGGGTGGTGAGGAATACAGCTGTTCTCCACCGTCGGCTTTTCTGTAATATAAGCGGTAGGATTCTATCGGGCTGTAGCTGATAACACTCCAAGAAATGTTGAAACTGTCCTTCTCTTCGCTGGATTTTTGGCTCCTGAACTGCATTGGATGAGGCATGCCTGGCACAGAAAGAAACTCTGTTAAAGTAATATTTAATGTCACGTGAAAATATTTTAAATATTCATTTTTTTTATTGAAATAAAAAAGGGAGGGAGTATCAGTCGGTTGAGGTCGGATGCACCTGGAGTAATTGGGTTTTCGAAGTTGATGATCAGAAGGTGAGGACCACCAATGTTCTTGTCAATATTATAAATGTATCTTTGCAGCATTGCAAGTTCCCCAAAGCGTGGTGACGATCGATACTCAGGCCTATCCCTAAAAATTAAAGCCCGTGACACCTTCGCACTACCGGCCAATCGCTCTATTGCCCATCGTGTCAAAAATACTTGAAATGATGGTTGATAAGGACTTAAGAAGATTTATGGAAGATATATTCTCTCCATTCGAGTCGGAGTTTAGACAACAGTGAAGTACATGCCCTGAACTCCATACAATTCTGACTGAAGTGCGTAGAGCGATCGACGAACGAATGGTTACAGTATTTGTATCACTCGTCTCACTAGGGCGTTTGAATCTGTCGACCACGAAATGTTGCTGAGGAAATTCGGAGGCTTTGGAGTAGGCGAGCAAGTATTACATTGATTAAGATCATATTTGATAGGACGGACCCAGCAAGTGAGAGCAAATAACGATAGCTCGGAGTGTCTAAAGTGCAGCTGGGTTGTCCTGCAGGGTTCCGTTATTGGACCGCTATTGTTTCTTGGGTACATTAATGAGTTAAGGCTCTGAAATACTGTAAAATCCACATGTTTCTTGATGACGTTGTTATTTGGGCTTCTTCATTGCCTGAGTAAGTGATTGAGACAATGTTGCGGGTTAATTCACTTCGCCGACACTTAGGCTTCTCCAACAGAATCCATCTAAATTATAAAAAATGCAGCTGGTTGCTAATAGGGAACCCTAAACTGCTTGTAAAAGCCGAGAAGGACAATTCGCTAGCCACACAGTTGATCATGGATGATGTCATACCCCGATCTGGGAAAATGAGAGTCCTTGGAGTTATGGTTGGTAGCAAGAGCTACCAATCATGAGCTACCAACAGAGCTACCAACCACGATAAAGATATCGTGGCGAAATCATGCTGGTTTCGTAGTGAGCAGGGTATATGACGTAATGCATTCTCTCTGAAGGCGGAAGAGACTATTGTCGACTAAAGTCAAGAAGATAATTTTACCTGCTCTAATTCTCCCCATACTCTGGTACTGCGAATCAGTCTACTTCGACATATCAGAATCAGAAGATGCCAGACATCCAGAGGGCTCTTAACACCGCAGTCATTTATATATTTTGTTCAAAAAGAGAAGTCCACACATATCCATATAGAAATGAGTGAGACTGGTCGCGAGCAAAGGACTATAGGAGACTTAATTTAATGTGCCTAGCAAGACAATTTCTCGACTCTGGAGATGGTGAGAAACTGAGGTAAGGTTCCGTAGTGGTACAAAATGAGAGGTTACAGGGAACATTTCAGTTGGCGGTTCACAGAACCGAAATTTTCAGGAACAGATTCCACGCTGCAGCGGCGAGAGAGCTCAACCGGCTTCCGGTAGAGATAGAACGGCGTCCTTCTTCCGCAGGGCTAGTGTTAAGCGATTCCTCACCGAGGATCGGTCAAGTGCACAATAAATATTCAAAGTTTCTACAGTTGCTCTCACCCGATAAGCTCTCTCTTATTTATTTTTTTTTTCTTTTTTTTTCTCTCTTAATTTATACTTATGATCTTATTTTATTTTTTATACATACATACTGTATTACATATATTTACTAAAAAAAATTTATTTTATTTATTTATATGATATTTACAACTGTATACAAAAAATACATCTGGTAAATTCGCCCATGGATATAAAGACATGAAACACATGTTGAGAAACTACCCATTGGTAGCACTCTATTACTAACATTTTATTTTTTTTTTTTTATTTTTATTTTTTTTATTTCTTTATGACATTTACAACTGTATTACATAAATACATCAAGTAAATTTGGACATAATTGATATAATGACATGAATACACTTGCTGAGTAACTACCCAATGGTAGCACTGTAATGATATGACTACATTAGGAGATCACGGGGCCATCTTCTTTTCAGACGCCTCGGAGGGTTATCAGGAATTGGAGAGGAAGCAAGGTTAGAAACGAGAGGGTCGGGGTGATTCTGAAGTTTATTATGGAAGGATAGGTATCTGGATTGGGCCAGATCTGAAACATAAGGAACATTAAGATCTTTATGGATAATTTTATTAGTGACAAAGTAAGGAGCATTGAGGATTTTACGAAGGATTTTGGATTGTAAGGATTGGATGCGAGAGGAATTCGATGGTTTAGTGGAGCCCCATAGCTCAACTCCGTAAGTCCAAATAGGCCTTATAATAGTCAAGTATATGAGTCTTTTGTAATTAATGGGAAGTTTAGAGCGTTTGTCTAGTAAGTGCTGAAGTAATCGGAAACGTCGAGCGGTTTCTTGTCATTTCAGTCTAGTATGAGGATTCCAAGTTAGTCGTTTGTCCAGGTGGAGTCCTAGGTATCGGATTTGCTCAACAGGGATAAGTGGAGTATTGTTAAAGGAAACTGTAGGACAGGAAGTCGTTGGTTTACGACGTTACTTTTTTTTTTTTTTTTTAAATTTCTTTATTGAGTATTATAACAATCTGTCTGTTCGACATTGGTTATAGTGAGGTAGGATGACATTCACACCATATGTACAAAAAAATAAAATAAATAGAACAAAATAATAATCAAAAGTATATACAATAGACAATAAAATAAAATAACCTAAAAAATAAGAAAATTAAAACTAAGGAAAAAAAAAAAAAATAACATGCATACCTATATACAATCAGGCGAGGGAACTCCAGGAGAACCCTGCGCTACTCTTCCAACCGCGTCACTGGTACTAAAGCCAGCGGAGATTGGTCGAGAGCACTTTAGCCACATACACACATGTCTTGAGTGAAGAATCTGGCCATTGCCAGAACTCCAATTTATATAATTTACAAAAGGTCGCGAGGCCACTGCCGTTTCAACCTTCTTGGAGGATTATAGGGATGGGAGATGCTTGATAGGGATTGTGCAAGAGGATTTGGGTGGTAAGTAAGGTTCTGGTGAAATTTGGAGAACTTTTCTGGGATAAGGTCTAGGACAAATGGGATGTTAAGGTCATGATGTAGTGTTTTGTTGGATACATAGAAAGGAGCATCGACTATTGTTCGAAGGACTTTAGACTGGAAGGATTGGATGCGCTTGATGTTAGAAAATTTTGCTGATCCCCACAGTTCTAGTCCGTAAGTCCAAATAGGTTTCAGTATTGTCTTGTAGATCAGTAGCTTGTTTTCAATGGAAAGTTTAGATTTTCTGCTTAGTAGTCGGTATAGTTGGCCGTATCGTCGGTTGAGTTCTTGTCTTTTGAGTCTAGTATGCGGGTTCCAAGTTAGTCTTCGGTCTAAATGAAAGCCAAGATACCGGACTGTGTCTGAATAAGGAAGCTGGATGGAATTAAAGAGTACTGGTGGACAGGAATTGCGTCGGAGTGTAAAAGTAATGTGTTGGCATTTAGATTCATTAACTTTAATGCGCCAGTTATTACACCAGTGCTCAATCAAGGTGAGATGACTTTGGAGATTTAAGGATGCTATTTCAGGATCAGAGTTGGATGATAAGATTGCGGTGTCGTCAGCGAATGTTGCAAGAAAAGTATCGGGATGAACAGGGATGTCAGCAGTAAAGAGGATGTAAAGCACGGGACCCAAGACGCTGCCTTGGGGAACACCGGCTTTAACGGAGTAGATATTGGAAAATTCTGTTCCACAGCGAACTCGAAAGGAGCGGTCAGAGAGGTAGGATCGGAGGACTAGGTACAAGGACTGAGGTAAATGGATTTTAAGCTTGGAGAGCAGTCCGGAGTGCCATACCCGGTCAAATGCCTGTGCAATGTCCAGAAAGGCACCCGAACAGTATTCCTTGTTTTCTAGGGCTGAGGAAATATGATCAACGACTCGGAGTCCTTGTTGAACAGTAGAATGGTGAGAGCGAAAACCAAACTGATGGGAAGGGATATTTTGGGATTCTATAATGGGTAGGATTCGTTTCAAAAGGATCTTTTCAAAAATTTTTGAAAGGATTGGGAGTAGGCTGATTGGTCTATAGGATGTTGAGCTATTGAGAGGTTTTCCTGGTTTTGGGAAAAGGATAATAGTGGAGTGTTTCCATAACAGAGGAAAGTGGGTGGTGCGTAGGATACAATTGTAGATATATGTAAGGAATATGACTGCTTTGGATGGAAGTTGTCGAAGGATTTGAGGTGTAAGGAGATCATGTCCAGGAGCTTTACGGAGGATTAGTTTTTTTAATTGAAATTTTACTTCGGAAGGATGAATAGCTTTTGGGGGCAAGGAAAGTGGGATTGGTGATGTAAGGAGTTCTTCTACTGTTACGGTGTGGGCAGGATGGGATTCCGGATGTGAAATAAATGTATTGGATAGGTGAATGGCGAACTCCTCAGCTTTATCTTCGTCAGATGCTGCCCAGGAGCCATCACCTCGTCGGAGAGGATGGGAAATGCGGTGAGGATTTAGGATTTTAGTTGTGGTTTTCCAAAGGGAATTGTCGCGAGAAGAGAGGGAGGATAGGTAGGAGTTGAAGGATTGTGATCTGAAGGTGGCTAATTCCAGTTTTAATTGTTTGCAGTAGTAATTATAGGAGCAGCGGTCGGTAGGATGTCGGGTTCGTTGCCATAATAATCTGGCACGGCGTTTGGTGCGGATTAGGTTAAGGAGGTGTTGGGGTAGAATGGTCTTTATAGGAATTCTGGAGGATTCTTTTGGAAAGGAGGCAGTCCAGGCGGCTTGTTGGATTGTGGTAGTAAAGGAATTTACGGCACTATCAAGGTCATCGGGAGTTTTGAGGGATATGTTGAGATCAATATTATCGGAGATTATTTGGCGGAAAAGGTCCCAGTTTACTGGGCCCCTAATGAATGACGGTGGAGAAGGTTTGGGAACAGGTTCAAGTGAAACATTAAGGATTAGAGGACTATGGTCAGAGGAAAGTTCATTTAGACGTGTAATGGAACAATTGAGGGGACTTAAGCCGCTGTGGATAAAGAAATCAAGAAGATCAGGATTACGGTTGGGATCTGTGGGCCAGTAGGTAGGAGAGTTGGGGGGAAGGAGGTGAAAAAGTTGGGAATTGAGTGCAGACAGCAGGGTTCGGCCACGAGAATTCGTGGTTCTGGAACCCCATTGTTGGTGCTTGGCATTTAGGTCTGCACCCAAGATGAAGTGATGTCCTAAGGAGTCGAGGAGAGAACTGAATTGGGCATTGGATATGGATCGGTTAGGAGGGCAATACGCTGATGCAAGAGTGACCGGAAAGGAGAAGGTTTTTATCACGATAGCGGTGGACTGTACGACGTTACTAACATTAAAATTAAAACAAAATTGTAAAAATATTGCAAATAAGGTACAATGTATATTGTAATGAAAATAGTAAAATTCTAAATGTATTAGTATATTTATCTGAAAGAAAGGACCACAGGTCCAAAATCAAATCTCTCTCTCTTTCTCTCTCTCTCTCTCTCTCTCTCTCTCTCTCTCTATATATATATATATATATATATATATATATATATATATATATATATATATATATATATATATATATAAAGTTATTATAAAAAATTACCATGTTATATAATTAAGAAGATAAACAGGAAAATGTTTGCCAAAATTCCATATTTTTTTTTTCAGGAATTGATTTTTCGTAAAAGTAAGTTGATGATATGTATGCTGCAATACATCAATCATTAAAGTACATTTACAATATACCTAATTGCTTGCTGGATAAAAATCAAAACTGACTAACACAACTATTATTCTAACCTATTCTTATATAATGTGGTTATATTTTGCTATATTATATTTAATATACAGATTATATTTATTCACTGCAAGTTAAATTTTTCATATAATGAACAATCCTATAGTAGTAATTGAAAATTAAAAGTAAAACATGTTTCGTTGAAAGTGATTTTTTGTCGTATGTCGCCCATTATAGGATTCTAATGACAAACATGAGCATTTCAGATATTTTAATTCAGTTTAATTTAATCTCAGATTTCTTATACGACTTGTGACAGTAATCTTAGAATATTTTTTTAAGCTCCCTGAGTAAAAAGACGTAGCGACTTAGTTATTGGACATTTGCGAGATAATTTTCCGTTAAATACTTGGATTCGAAATTTTTTGATAGAAAAATTTTCCCTTAGCATATATATATATATGTGTATATATATATATATATATATATATATATATATTATATATATATATATATATATATATATATATATATATATATATATATAAAGTTATTATTAAAAAATTACCAGGTTATATAATTAAGAAGATAAATAGGAAAATGTTTGCCAAAATTCCATATTTTTTTTTTCAGAAATTGATTTTTCTTAAAAGTAAGTTGATGATATGTATGATGTCATACATCAATCATTAAAGTACATTTACAATTTACCTAATTATTTGCTGGATAAAAATCAAAACTGACTAACACAACTATTATTCTAACCTATTCTTATATAATGTGGTTATATTTTGCTATATTGTATTTAATATACAGATTATATTTATTCACTGCAAGTTAAATTTTTCATATACTGAACAATCCTACAGTAGTAATTGAAAATTAAAAGTAAAACATATTTCGTCGAAAGTGATTTTTTGTCGTATGTCGCTCATTATAGGATTCTAATGCCAAACATGAGCATTTCAGATATTTTAATTCAGTTTAATTTAATCTCAGATTTCTTATACGACTTGTGACAGGAATCTTAGAATATTGTTTTAAGCTCCCTGAGTAAAAATACGTAGCGACCTAGTTATTGGACATTTGCGGGGTAATTTTCCGTTAAATTCTTGGATTCAAAATTTTTTGATAGAAAAATTTTCCCTTAGCATATATATATATATGTGTATATATATATATATATATATATATATATATATATATATATATTATATATATATATATATATATATATATATATATATATATATATATATATATATTTGAAAGTAAAAACACATTTATTGTAGAGTTACAAAACAGAAGTACAGAGTGATAACCTTTGACAAACAGGGCAGCGTATCTCCAAGCAAACAGGATTGAATATTCAAGAGTTCGGCTCACTACGAGGATTGGCCACAAAGAGGTGGCCACATGAAGAAGTGGACCAGCTTGGTACCAGCCGCCCCAGGTGTTGCTCCCGTTCTTCTTCTGTGGGAAGGATTAATCTGTTAGGGGAGGTTTTTCCAAACCGCACTCGCCTCACATGATGGATAAGTTCGATTCCCGGCTAATGGTCTTTCAAAGTCAATCTATTAATTAGTGGTTCTAATGTAAGCAGAGGAAATTAGTGGTATAGCCTAGGGGTCTTCAGGGCGCTCAGCTAAATCAATTCCAAGGTTTAATTAATTCCCCTGGAAACATGATATACAATATATTAGTAGCAGTCTAATGTTAACTATCAGGTAATAGCCCCTAATGCTTCTGAAACAATTTTGTTACTGATTTATCTTCAAACATCTGGCTACTGCTAATATGGAAATTATTAACTAGCTACATTCAAATGGATGTTCTGAAGATCATAGTTTGATTTTTACTTTCCCACCTATACGAGGTAAGGAAAGTATTGCAATCGGGTCAAATTTCTGATATGCGGTTTTCGACGGATCTATACGTTTCAGAGCCCCCTGAGTCCGAAAAATACATTTTTAGCTATTGGTCTGTCTGTGCCAAGATTTTCTCGGGAACTACTGAACCGATTTTGTTGCTTCTTTTTTTATTTTAAAGCGTTGTGACTACTGATGCCTGCGACAAAAAGTCGGTGCTCAAAGTGCGCAATAAATGAAAAACATGTTTTTTTTTTAGACTGTAGCGGGAAAACGGCTCTAACGATTTCGATGAAACTTTTCTATAATGTTCTGATCATTGTCCTTTTAATTTTCATATATATACTAAATACCCGAAAAAACCTATAATTTTATAATAGTCTAATCACTGTTCTATCAATTTTCATATATCCTTTGAAAGGTAATAAAATTCCCTACGAATCCGTATAAAAATCGTTCAATTTGGACAACTATTACCGAAGTTACAGCTATTCAATTTCCAATGTAAGATTATGGATTCATATCCTGGTGTCAGAAAGGGATGAATGAGAGAATAAAAATGGCTAAGTGAAAGTAAGAAAATCTGTTGCCCTCATCACACAACCTTTACTATTTCCGCTACTTTCAATAAAAAATATTGTTTGTCAATACTAAGCTATGCCAAAAAGTTTTTGATCACCAATATGAGGAAGTATTGAAATTTTTACACTGATCTATCTTAAGCCGGTTTACATTGCTTTAGTTTATTAAATAAATCGTACTCATTCTTTTGTTTGATCAATTTTCAGGAAAACAAATCTAGTTCAATTCTTTTTTGTTTCTTCATGAACATATGTAAAAATATAAAAACCTTTCTGAAATAGGTAGGAAAGTCGTGTGAGTGGGCACACCAAATATTCTTGTTCTCATGGTCATGTAGTATTGACTTCAGATTAATAAGTAGTTGGTACAAATTCCTAAGAAACCTAAGATATAACAATTTCTGTTGTTAGGTAACATTGAATAATTGATCCTAAAACAGCTATGAGAAAATTTCCAGGTAAAAAGTTCTATTTCTGAAATAATAGAAAACCTTTCGACATTTCATAGTAAAAGTCATACCGAAACTGATTACAAATAGATGTCAAATTTTCAATTCTATGCAGAATGAAGTTTACTTTTCTTTCTTTCTGTTTCATTATATATTAATCATGCCGCCCAAATATTGGATCTACATCAATTAGAAGTTCAGATAGATTTCATTATGAACATTTTAGTATTTGACAAGGTACAATTGCCAGTATATTTATGCTATGGGGATAATGAATGAGTCGGGTCATTACTTAATTTTTTAGTTAAAAAGGTACGAATTAATTATGAACAGCTACTTTAAAAAATTTATCGTACTCGTGATCAACCTCTTCCTCACATTAACAGAGGGTATAGAAGCGAACCTTAGATATTACATGCAATAAGTCCACAAAAATCAGGCTGCAAGCGATCGAAAGAGAATTTCTACTACTTCTTACTTATTTCTACCGCAATTAGTTAGCAACTTAAATTGTAACAATTAAAACTATTTTACTTCAGATTTATCCATTGCATTGAGCCTAATCGCAATGAGGGGATAACGCATCTGAAGGGAATGTTCATAAAAGGAAGAACAGGAGGACACAGCATTAAAGGCAGCCAAAGAGGCCAGTGTCGCACAAACAGCGGTACTAAAGATAAGGGCAACTAGCTCAGCCCTTAACCCGCATAATAGTTCTTCCTTAAATCTGTTCCGTCTGCGAAAGGAATAGCTGTATGCATTCTCTTCTGATATAATGAATAACTGATTTATTCATTTTATGCGAGAAATACTATTTTAAGGAATATTTTACAGATTTTACAAAAATATATTAATTTGTAATGTGGAAATTGTTTTTATTTCAATAATTAATTTTATTGAATAATGATCATAGATAAATATAATCTTGCGGGAGATGAACTGTAAATTTTTGAAACTTGATTAAAGAAATATTTCGAAACTAAGTTAATTGAAGGACTACGTAACAAAAAGGAAGCTTACTTAGATTAGACAGAAAATATTTTTATATTCCTGCCTCAAAGGACAACGTAACAAAATGGAAGCTCACCCAAAAGATTAGATAGAAAAGATTTTTACATCCCTGCCGCAACAACAATCTCAACCCCATCCTCACTAACTTATCCATTCTGATATGTCTAAACATCAACATCGTCACCGACATATAATTCCTCATATTCACCCTCCTTCAAACGCTACAGATCTCACTAGTCTGTTGGCATCTTTTCGCACCCATTTCAAATCAGTTGTTATCCCACTCATATTACTCCTTACAAATCTTCTATCTCACCTAGTCTCTCCTTTAAAAACTCCATAAATTACTTTCACGAAATTCTTATCCATTTTCCTGTAGAATGCGAAAGGTATTATAAATCATAAAGACGAACAATCTACTTTATTACATGATGTGGCATTAATTACTGAAACTCAACTAACCACTAAATAACTCTTCGAAATACCGCAATATTTGACTTATTGTACTGAGCATCCTGACAAAATTTGATGATTATTTTTTTGAAATAATACTAAGTGAAAAAAGAAATTCAGTGGTGGGTTACCGAAAGGAGTATTTCATAGACGAGATATATAATTGTTATTATAATGTTTGATCATAGCCATTTATTAAATGGTACTGTGACCAATATTTAACTGATTGAACCTAAATTAATCCAGTAAAAAATAAAGATAGTTTACTGAAATATCAACAAATGTCTTAAGCAATACTATATACATGGTATTGCCAAACGCAGACACTGATTTGAAATATTTGTCAATTGGTGGGACTGAAGTGTGGCTCGCTCAAACCTTCCTCTCCTGTACCTTACTGTGAAAGTTCAACAAACTTTGAAGTTTTACTGGGCCACGTTTCAGGTCACCAAATATCTATAAAAAGGATGTTATATTTTACATTTCTCATATTTTGAAAATAGTTTATCTCCTTCTAGATCGGCGATCGGCCCCACTGTGTGTTCGTCCCGCTTTATTTTTATATGTAAAATAATATATATATATATATATATATATATATATATATATATATATATATATATATATATTATGTATATATATATATATATATATATATATATATAGTCTGCAAGTAAAACGAAATAATTCTCTACGAATAAACATGAAAATATATTAGTGATTATAGTGATATATATATATATATATATATATATATATATATATATATATATATATATATATATATATATATATATATCACTATAATTCACTAATATTTTTTCATGTTTTTTTCGGACAATTATTTCGTTTACTTGTAGACTTGTAAAGAAAGGAGCTACGTCCCTGAAAGTAAACTCCATTCAGACGCACCAGGAGATTTGCAAATAAAGCAGCTTTCCATCAAAGATGAAATAATAGTCATATATAGACTTAATCATTTTAAGAACGTTTGAAAAAGATGAGTATAAATCCAATGTGTCACGAATATCTAAACCGACTGCAAATCGTTATGTTCGTTTTACAAGGAATAATTAATTAAAATTACCTGAACCAAATAAGTGTACCGGTATATAAATAAGGCAGATTTACTGTAACTGTTTGTATAAACATTTTAAAAAACCGGCCCAAAAGTATACGTTTTTTTTTCGAATAATAAAAAGAAGCGAAGAGAATTTTTGAACTAATTACGATAATTAAATAAATAAGGTAAGGTTTGTTATTGTTGAAGATCTAAAGCAGCCCAGAGAGGCCTGGATATTGACAGACGGCCTTGTGTCAATGTTGACTCCCAGAAACAACGTCATACTTCGGCCATCCGATGAACTCCAAGTCCCTCGTCTCGTAACTCTGAGACCGACCAACAGTTTCTTAAGGCCTTGTTGTAATCATAGTCCAATAAGCTTTGTTGTTAATTACTGAACACTTATAAAGTTTTACGTTTAAGTTGAATTTAACACCTAACTAATAAAAAAAGTAATTAATTAAACTAACTAAATATCTAAGTAAACTAACTTGTAAAAAACAAAAGACAGAACTTCGTGGGCCATTGAGTAAATCCTTCTTAGATAATTAGTGAAATTTCCTTTTCATCGCTTTCAGACGAAAATAATACATCCACAATTTGATATATATATATATATATATATATATATATATATATATATATATATATATATATATATATATATATATACAGTAATCTGTCATACATACAATAATTATAGTGAGATTTGAACACATTCACACCATATAAAGAGAAAACATAAAATTAACAAATTTAATAAAAAAGATGTCTTCCTTTGTGAACACAACGTATTTTTTATTAAATTAACTTTCAATCCTGTAGCATCAAGACTCAATTAAAGAAAATTAGCAAAAGTAAAATAATAACTATATATTATTATTTTTTTTATCACAAGGCTTTGACTAGACACCATTAGACAAAATTTACAATAGTAATTATTAGAAATGATTATTTAGATGAATCATTAACTAACAGCCTTTATATTTTATAATTTAATACCTATGGAGTTTACAAAGTGAGAAAACGCCTCCAAAACAGAATTAGAGTTTATCATTATATCAATCTAGATGAATTGTCTTTGTTTATAAGAGTTTTAATTATATAGATGAAATGGTTTCATTCTGCAGCATATTTAATGCATATCATCAATGCTTCGGGTTGTATTTTTTTTATTTTTTTTTTATTTTTTTTTTATTTTTTTTTTTTAATAAGGTCCTTTTCCGCTGGCTTTAGTACCTGTAAGGCGGTTGAGAGAGTAGCGTTGAGTTCCCTCGCCTCATTGTATATAGGTATGCATGTGTTTTTTGCTTAGTTTGAATTTTCTTATTTTTAGATTATTTTATTTTATTTATTGTATATACTTTTTGATTATTATTTATTTTATATTTTTTTTACATATACTGTGAATGTTTTCCTACCTCACTATAGCTAGTGTCCATGTGACAGATTTTTGTAATACTCAATAAATAAATAAGAAAAAAATTACAGGGTAGAACCATTAGGGTCATTATCGTCATATTTTCATTGAGAATTAGATTTTATTTTCAAGTGTTGAACATTTTATAAAAGAAAATGGTTTATCGATTTCATTCGTATTGTCTAGTAAAATAATGTGTAAATCGTTTGTCAAGTCACATACATGAATGATAGTCTAAGTGTTTTGTAAGCTCTGCATTCTGTTAAAACGTATTTCACTGTCAGAGGAGTTCTCGGGACGTCTTTAACTTCACACAATTCAAAATGATCTGTGTCTTCTCTCTTAGTAATATACAGGTAGATACCTAAGATAGTATGATTAATTTTTAATCTGCACATTGTTCTTATCCAAATTCTAAGAACGTTGTTATTACCAAACCAGGGTTCTATTGTTACAAGTGGGTATTGATATTTATAAAACATCCCTTTTTATTCTATTTCATAAATTTCCAGCCCTTCGGTCTTGATAGAAATTTTTAATTTATTTATGGTGCCTGAAAAAGGAATCTGATATTTATCACCTATTTTTTTGTTACTTCCTTCGTTAGATAATCAACTGATTTATGATATATTTATACGAAATTAGAGGAACTAGAGTGAAACTCGCATAGAAATGGAGCTATTAAAGTAAATGACATGATTGTGATCCGATATACAGATATCTATCTACACTTAATAAATAATACGATAGTACAAATCCCTTTTCATGCTCTCGGGAGCGATGTATTTTGTTGAATGAGGTATTAAACGAAAGGGAATTTCATGGAAAAGTGACGAATTCCAATTAAGATCTTTATATTTCTTCAATAAATTTAATTCAATTCACTGAAAAATTGATATGTTTTAAAACTCATATAATTTCAAAATCAAACAATGGAGGATAGTATAAATAAATAATTTTGAGATGCTCATCAACACTGAGTATAGTTTTAAAGCGACTATCGGTCCCTATTTTTAATGATCAAAAATGTCTCGTTCAATAAAAAGATTTTATACAAATAAAAATAAATTTTAATTCTTGCCGAATGATTCTTTAGTTGTGTATGATGGGTGCCACGAAAAATAATATATAAATACTACCGAGCTTCTATATTGTATTTTTCACCATGCACGGAACCATACCTATAACCTAAATAATCTACAAAGTTAATAAATATAATCTACTAACAATATTATCTACATTAAATATATTAACCATATATTAAAGTAGCTGTGCCTTATTGTTCACATATAAAATTTTAGGGATATTTTAGGCATTAGAGATAGGCGTATTTAACTAATGTGAATGTAATCTAGTTCTCACTGAGGAAAACATCTTAATATTTAATTCACACGTAATTATGTTCGATTGAGGTTTTTCGAACTAATTATGAAGTTCATTCTCATAACACGCCTTAGAGTCAAGTTTGAGCTGACGAGGATCCTTAAAGAAAATGAATTCCCCTTCTTTGACGACATTGATATTACATCGACAGTGAAGGGTCAACTAGGTATGCGGATATTGTAACATTTTCTAGGACAGGAAGGACAGCTCTGATCTTAGATTCAACTGATCAATGGCTTCAATCAGGCGGCTGAAATGGAAAGGGAAAAGAAAACCATATATGATAAAGCTATCCTTTTCCTAAAAGAGAAGTTCCGTGAGACCTTCGGAGAGAAAGAGTTCACCGTGAGATGCCTCTGATTTGGGTCTCGAAGAACGATCCGAAAAAGAACAAGGTATTGGTGTTTGGCAGCTTGCGATATTGACCGAGAATATTATTCTGGACACCCTGGAGATCACTTATTTAGTAATTGACTGAGAATTCATGATTTCTTATGTCATTTATCTATTTATTTATTTATTTATTCAATTTTATTTTATTTTTAGCTTTGTCTTATCTTTTTATCTATATTTATGGAATTGAGTTGATATATGTCTGTTCGATTTGGTCTTGTATTTCAAGCATACGAAAACTTTTTTTTTATTTATTAAATTAGATGTGTTACAGTGATAATCGTTTAGTGTGGTATATTAGTGATAGTGTATATGACTGGTGTAATCGAAAGTGAGGAAAAAAAAAATTATATGTTTCTGTAATGATGGAATAATGTACTGTTGGAGCTGTGACCATATGGATTGATCAGTATTTGTGAATAAATCAACCCTAGGCAGTAGGGCAGCATTACATTCCATAAAAGCTCTAGAAGTCATATTACCACCCATTCCTATATGACAAGAAATATTTCTTGCACTACCACAATATATCTTATCCTCTGTAGTAGAGGTCAGAATATGGGATGTCAGGAAACTCCAGCTTCACTTGACTGTAAGATTGTGTAACGAAAAAAGATTCAGTGTGGAAGAGAGAAAATTCTTTCTGTAGGATACCCGCCACATATTTTTACTTCCATTACAGTTGATTTGTTCTTGTTCCCTCACTCTGAGCTTGGAATACTTCATTCCCCTCCAACGCTCCTTAGTATATTTACTTTACTTCAACAGGTTCCCATTGAATTGAAACTTTCTACAGTGTCCTAAATTTTACAACAACGGGCAATGAACAAAAGTTGAAAAAAAACAAAAAAAAAAAAACATCAAGGCGAGATTAATAATATGAAATATAATTTTCTTTTGTTCTATATTCACAAAGTAATGAAACTTACAATATATTCTATTATAGTTTTAAATAAATTACTATTGTAAACTTTGCTCTGACTGATCTTGGTTTCTGTCTATTTATCTGTCAAAAAATGATGCAGTAGGTTTATGATTACTAAAATATGGGATAAATGCATTTGATTAAAATATATTTGCTAAATACCTACTAAAAACTCCCTCATATTTTTAATTCAACTTCTGTAACAAGGGTCAGTAATTTGTCGAAACTCCATCGACCAAAACAGGAAATCGAATAGAAACACATAAGCTCTTATTTCTTATTTTTATGGCTCGTTAAAAAGAATATCTGTATTGAACTCCGCAAACAAGTTCAGATGTCATTTTAACCTGTCATTTCCTGATTCTGACTAGGACGAATAAGCGAGGTATTATTGTACTTTACAAAGTTTTTACAGTAATAATAAAAAGTCAATTTATGAGTTGCCTATTCTTTAAAAAAAAATTAAATTTTTTATCAACTTTATGAAATAAATAAAACAACAACAAAGGTACCAGAAACTCATTCAATAAAATTATTTTTTAACAATCAATTATTTTTAATATTTAAATAATTAAATATGTACTAAGTTATGTACTATACGACAAGAATATGTCGAAGTTCTTGATTTTAATTAGAAATGAATAAAATCTGAAAAAAAAACATTTTATTTAATTTAATTTTTATTTTATTTATATATATTTTTTTAATATCGAAGAGAAATATTTTAAATAAAATACAAAGATCGTATAATACAAATTCAGTGAAGTTTTGGTTTTTAATGTGAATAAATAAAACCAAGCCATTATTTTTTTTTTACAATAATTAATTAATATTTTTAGGACTCAATGATTAACTAAAAATATAACAAAACAGATGCAATTATATACATATTACATAACAATACACTTAACACTATATACTTGTTTATTTTCGGGTCAATAATATTTTTATTTCAAATAGACGCTCATTCATAAATAAACTAAAAAGTTTTTCAATTTAAAAAATTACATTACATTTAAATTATAGGCTGAGCAGAGTGGGACGAATGAGCAATATAGGTGGAAAAATTAATAATGAAATTTTTCAAATTTAACGTAATGAAATAAAACAGGAATGTTTAATTAGAAGATAATTATCAATTGTTTTGATTTTAGAGTTTTCCAACGATAAAAAGAACCATCTAACAACTGATTATTAACAACTCATGCTTTGTTTTCATGGTCTTATTTTTCATTTGAGCTCAGAACCACTAGTTAATTTTATTTGTTTACAATAATCATTTTTATTTGATAGCTATAGTTGATCTAGTATTTAATTAAGTCAATCATCAAATTATCAACACATAATTTGACCAATTAACTTATTTATTTCTACATGCTCTAAAATAAGTAATTTTATAACTTCAAAATTAATTTACTAAAACATACCCGTCAATACCTCAGTGAAATTTTTCTCAGACGTTACTAAGTAGGTATATTAGAAAAAAATTAATGAGTGGATTGCCTTCGTCTGCTTTTTGAGAGATTATCTTTTATAATATTCGGAATTTCAAAAAAAAAAAAAAAAAAACATACTGATTCATACCCTATAATTAACGAAATTTAGCAATGTTATTCGAGCAGGAAAAATGAGAAATTTTCCTCAAATTGACAGTGGACAAAATTTAAACGAATTGGCAAGATACAATACAATACAATTTGAGTACTTGTGGTGTTATAACTTCGCTAAATACTCCCTTTTTGAACATTGGGGGCCCTGTTAAGATATGATCAATAAAGTTTAAGATGTAATGGACACATGAGGCGCAGACGAAATTGAGTTCGCTACAGAAGTCTCAGATGTCACCACGCCAACTGGAATCGAAGTATTGAATCAGAACTGAGTAGTATTTCAAATAAAATATTATAAAATAAAATACACTTTTCCTATTTAGCTTAAGAAGAAAAATATACAATACTGTTTTTGAACCTGTATTTTTTAAAAATTACAAAATACAAAAAAGTATTTCTCTCCCCCCACCTTCTATTTTACTAAAATACAAAAAATGCATTTCATTTTGTACTTACAAAATAAAATGTTTTGAAATGTACAAATTAAATTACCAAATTGAGCTGGTCTTTTAAGTATTGCATCAAGTCTGGTTGTATGTATGATAATTGTCTCATGTGAAAATCGAGCTTAGGAATTGTTTAAGGTTGATTGAGTTAAATTTATAACACGATTATCAATGTGCATACAATTGAATAGCTTAAAAAAAAATTATTAAGGACTGTAGGGTCTTATCATAGGGAAGGGTACAAGAATACATTTTGTTAAATCAACAAGTAATGTTGTTGTGAACAGAAAGATGTTCAATTAGGAAAAATACTTGAAATGCTTTTTTAAAATAAGTTTCAGGAAAGAAATATGAAGGATTTAATTTATGTAACAACTCAGGAAATATTTAAAATTAAATAATTTGTTCAGCATCACTTTTATTATAACTTGTTTAAAAATAATATTAATTCAATAAAATGATTTAATACCTTATAAGTATATCAACTGTCCTCTAATCTCAAAACTCCTTTCCTCGCCAGATCAAATCCACTTTTTAAAGATATTTTTGTTTGTACTTTGTATTTGTACGTTATTAAAATACTTTGCTTATTTTATATTTAAAATATTTTTTCTCAAGTTCATCATGTTATTGAATTTTAATTAAACATTTAAATACTTTTTAATTAAAATATGGTTATTTTTTTTAGTTGGTGCTTTAAAATACTTTTCGCCTATATCTGTATACGATCCACCATTGACAAGTGTAGTTTTCAAACAATATCATATAAATTTTATATTGTTCATTTTAAATATTAATTTATATAAATATAAATGAAACTTAATTGTTGTTTCTTATGTATTTCCGTGCTTTTTATATTGTGGTAGATAAATATAATAAATATCAAATGTTATAGTTTTTCCTCCTAGTTTATTTATCTCTCCCACTGTGCGCAGGTGTGCGCAGCAGAAATTTGTTTTAAAATATTATTAGAATTATAGTCTTAATCAAAAAATAATTGATAAATTTGCGGTTGGTAGCGATCGAAAGTTATGGATCACAATTTTTTTTTTCCTTTTATTTTAGTTATTTTTCAAAATAGTATTGTGCACTTAAAAATACGAATAAGTATTTATTTTTTCACGAAATGTATCGTTTGCAATAGCTGTTGATGAATATAAAAATAACCTACAAAATATGAGTGGCAATAATAATAATAACATCCAATACCTTAAAAAAATATTTTTTTTCCTTCTTTCAACCACAGTACAGCCTCGCGTTAAGGTACAATTTGAGCTAATAGCCTATTAAAAATATGAAATTTCTTTTTAGTTAGTTTCAGAGATATTTAAAAAAAACAAAAAAAAAAAAACACTTCAATACTCAATTCGAGCCAACATTACCAGAATGAGCGTTGCACATCCATATCTGACAGCTGCATTTCATTCACTATCCATAAAATAAAGTGGGAAACAAGCCTTAAAAAAGTTTTCACTTAAAAAAAAGAAAAAATCCACAGTCTTAGAATGAGAAATGTAAATTTCGTCTATTCCAATACTAGGATATAATAGCATTTGATTTGGCAGTACACATGTTAATCATGCTGCCATTGGATGGGTATAGTTTTGATAAATGCTTCATTTAACAAATAAAAAATGTGTAGACTTGTTTTACAGATTTCACGGTAAACATATTTTAAGATTTCGAAAGCGAGTGTATAAAGTGAAAATAACATTAATGGCGCAAGTCTAATACAGAGAAATATTTATATTGTTAAATTTGTTTTATGGCTATTTACTTGAGATATGTTATCACTTGTTTTTTTATTTCTATGATGTTATAATTATTAGCAATGCTGACAATGGGTTGGTGAATTATCCACTGGTTGGTTATTTTCTGCTGTTTCAAAGGCTCGAGGTTTTGTAATTTTTTAATAGTGCCCTCTGATCGTATGAACATTTTTTTTCGTTTCAATAAATATTAGCCGTCAATGACGAGAATATTTTAATATATTTTATACTAGTATTCTAAAAATCGTAACGACACAGTAAGTGAAGTAAGTTCTCTCTATCTATTTTTTTTTCTCTTATTTCGATTGAAAACAAATTACTGTTCTAAAGAAATTTCTGAAATATATTTGGACTTAGATACTTGAATTTCGAGGTACACTAAATTTTTCTGACATCAAACGCATCCAATCCTTCCAGTCCAAAGTCCTTTGAATAAAAGTCGATTCTTGTTTCTATATAACCAAAAAACCCTACACCATGACCTTAACATCCTATTTTTACCTTAACTTATACCAGAAACATTCTCCAAATTTCACCAGAACCTTATGTATCATCCAAATCCAATTTTGCTTTTTTTAATTTGCTTTTTTTAAATTTAATTATTACATTCACAGTGTATACTTGTTGATAATTACTTAGTTGTTATTTTGCTTCTAATTATTTTATATTTTTGTACATATAGTGTGAATATGATGTTACCTCACTGAAGCCAGTGTCCAATGGATAGAATAATGTAATAAGTATGAATAATAACAAATATGAATTATGAATAATAATAAAATCTTATTCCCTATTTTAAAAGATAGGGTTAATCAACGTTGGTATTAAATTAAACAAATGTAGGTATTTATATAGAAAATACACCATGATCGTTTAAGTGCGCGCTTGACTTTATGAATCATATTCTCTAGTTGCAAGTACTAGAAGCCCCGATTTGAAATGAGATGAAATCACTTTGGAATGTGATGGCGAAAAAGCATAATAGTTAAAGAAAGTTGTCACTCACCTGAGAGTACGATATCCTTCTTGGTCTTTCCTTGGCTGTTGTCTGCTTGGCAAGTGTAGGTGATTAAGTCTGCTTCCACTACGTCGCGGATTATCAAAGTGTATCGGCTACCCCTGTTCTCCATTCGCATCCTTTCCGTGTTTTCTAGCCTCATCGAGTCCGTATACCATCGAACCTGTAACCATCAACAAATAAGATTAATGGAAATTGAATGCTTTTCAAATATACTATTATAAGATTTGGAAACTGTGTAAATAAAAAAGATGTTGAGAATTTTCTGTACTTCGACCAATAATTTGGACTTTCTTTGCACTTCACTAATTAAACAAGTATATTTTTTAATGAAAAAGAAATTTCCTGGAGGATTTTCTTGTCTCCCATTAACTAAAACATTCATAATTCCTCAGGATTATCTCGAAACTGAGTGTTAATAAAATTCTTGGAAAGCTAAATCACTGCCTTCCAACCAGAATCAATTACTTTTAGGTCTCATGTATTTATAGCGGATAAATAAAGAAAGAGTTCTGAAACGTTTTCATTTAATAAGTTCCATATTTCATCATCAAATTACATTCATTTATAGTAAATACTAATACAGGAATTCATATTTTATAATTAAAGCGAAGAATCATGTGGTTTCCCTAAAGGAAAATTGATCAAACATCTACTTGATTTAATTTTCTAAAATGTCCCTTTATGGCTTTTTTTAATAAACCGATTATATATAATATGAAATTTAATCATCGTCTGACTAAGCAAAGCGAAACGAGGATTATGTATTTTAGCCATCTGCTAAAAGATATGCAACCATTTTTTGAGTGAATGGCTGGATCGATTTTTAAATTTCGCTCAAATTATTCTGTGAGTTCCCCTGAGTGTTTTGAAACAATTGAAGCTCAAAATACTGACATTTTTTATTATTATACTAGCTGATGTATCCATTGTTGACGGGTATATAGTTAAAATTTGAGAATATTGTTTTGGAATGGATTTTGTACTGTGGGTGGATCCAAATTTATGGATTTTGTTTTTTTAGCCCTTTCTCTAGACAAATGACTCAATAATTCATAATGTTGGTTCTGTTCAATATTTTTTTTTACTCAAAGTCTGTTTTACGTAAAAAAAAAATTAACTATAATGTGAAAATTTCAAGTCTACCATTAGCTACATCTGAGTTTATCGCTAGATAAATAACATTTGATATTGAGTCACAAACATCCTTCTAAGATTATAAGTTAATATGAATATTGTGGCGGGAAGGGTGAATTTCTTTTTTCGATTTCCGGCAAAATCAGTTTAATTAATCCTAAAAAAATATATATAAATTTTTTTTGGTTCGGTAAGTTGAATCGAATGAGATGTTGAACGGGGAGATGGGACAAGTTTAAAAATGAGTGTGTTTTAAGTGACAACGCGTTACAGATGTTCGGGATTTTGGATTTTTATCGTTGATTTGTGATAATTTGTTACATCAATTAAACGGTAAAACTTTTAAATGTGGCTCTCGGTAGAGTAGGTTGGGATTAGAATCGAAGTAAGTAACTGTCTAACCGGGATCTCTAGACAAATGACTCAATAATTCATAACTTTGGTTTTAATCAATATTTTGTTTTCATTTAAAGCCTATGTTTTAATTCAAGAAAACCTAAATATAATGTCAAAATTTCAAAAGTCTGCCATTAGTTATTGCTGAGCTTACTCCTGACAAAATTTCGTTGGACATTACGGACATACAGACTGACAAACATTTTTTTAAAAGTGGATTTGGTGGCTGTAATGTACGAAACGGAAATATATCATGAAACGGGTTGATTTTATTCAATGTGCAGACAAAACCTTAACTTTTTTTATATAGATTTTCAGTATCTCGATTATTAATTGATTTTAAATCATCATATGTTATGAAAATGAATTGTTAATATTTAAAATACTAAAAATAAAGTAAAAATATGTAAATTAAAAAAATAAACTCGACTACTGAAATTGGGAAATTCAACCCACGCTAAGAGAATGTACTTCCATATTTACTGAAACAGTTCAGTAGATTGATAGAGATATTGACACCTACGAATATTTGAACTTGGTGTAGTCGGGTTCCTTACACTACATATTACTGCTCTAGGCAGATATATTTCTTCCCATGTATCGGTGCATTTCAACATCAGAAACAGTGTTCAAATTTGATAGGAACTCGACTACTACACCAAGTATAAATATTCGTAGATGTCAATTTCTCTATCAATCTACTGAGATATTTCGGTAGATAAGGAAGTACATTCTCTCAGGGTTGGAAACAATTTCCCAATTTGTGTAGTCGGTTTTTTTTTTTAATTAATTTTATCCTACATACGGCTCTAAAGTAATTAAACTAATGTGAATTTATTTAAGTTTATAATCGTTCATAGTCTTCCATTCATAAACGCTTATGAAGTACATTTAATAATGTGCATTTCTTCAAAGTTTTTTTTTTCCAAAAGTGCTATAAAATTGTATTTTTATTGCTGTTCCAAGATAATGTATGTATACAATCAGTCAAATTAAACAAATAAATGTTATAAATTTGTGATCAGTTTTTATGGATATTCCATTAAGTTTTCATTCAACTATATTCAAACAAAAAGTATTTATGTCACTCTTCAGTAACTTCTACGATTTTATAAATTAGGTATCATTTTCTCCAAAATCCATTTCTATAATAACCATTTCTTATTTTATTTTTATTTAACTCTCATTTACTTAAACATTGTTTTTCTATTGTTTATATTTATTTCCCTTTTTTATATCGATATTGTTTGAATGAACAATAATCGTTCAAAAAAAAGACAACAAATATTTGGCCTATAATTATTTTAGGCTAAATGTTTCTTGTCCTTCAATGTGGCAGATTGATTTACTATATGGGAAAATTGTTTTTTTTTCTTTTGTTTAAATACAAATTCTTTTGAACCTAAATATCATTTTTGAGATGCATTGCTTAATATACTCTGCCGTTGTAACTTTCCAATCTAATTTCAAGTTGTACAACATTTCAATAAAACAACATGGCCCGGGAAGTAGCCGAAACATCCATTATCGGTCCTAATTGCAGAGGAGGTGACTGAAGTAGACGGATAGCCCAGAGGACCAAAGCGGGTCCCTTTGAGTACGGTCGGGGGAGCTAATGCTGATGGAATTAAGACATGCTGCCCTTCTCCAGCTCAAAGCTATCAGCCCGGTCTAGATCTCCGCAGCGCTGGCCTTCTTTGATGGTCACTACTTACTCTATGGTACTCAAATAGTTCACAAGTAAGGGTTCTTTGAGGCAATTCTCAAACGCTTGAATTTAACGCAGGGCTATTATTTTTCTAGATTTTTATATTTTCTTTGTGAAGAAGGGAAATAATAAACTGTTTAAATACTAGGCCTTACTTTGACAGGTACGAAGGAAAATTATATTAATTTTTGGAGTGAAACTTCTTTAGGAGCGCCTTGCAATTTTGTGGGTAGTGAATGAGATTGATACGCCTGGATAACTAACGCTCACCCGTCTAAAGTAGGATCGATTCAACTAATTAAAGTGTTTTCACATTTGATTTAATATATCTCAGAAACTAAAAATCGGACCTGCATACTGTGAACTAGAAAAATATTCAGAGTTTCGTCCTATTTGCAATAAGCTATTATTCAAAATTGTATCATAACGCGACACTGAGAAATACTGATAAATATATCAACAAATAAAAATTTGGACGTCTATATTTTAAGCGAGAGAAATGGTCAGCATTTCATCCTCTTAGTAATAACCTGTTATTTCAAATTGTATCTTAGCGCGACACCGACTTGGTCAATCGGAAAGAGAAAAAAAAAAACTAAAAAAAAAACACAAGAAAATAATAACGAGTGTTTTGAACGTTTGAACTAAAATATCTCAAAATTAAAGTACCATGGAGTATTCAAAAACCTATTTTCGGAAGTCAATATAGATTTTTTTTTTTACTTAGCCATAAAAATAGTAAATCATTTGTTTCTATTCAATTTTCTGTTGCACTAGATAGTTTTTCGACGAATTACTGATACTATTAATATTATATATTAAAAAATAACAGTGTTTTTGTGAGATATTTACCTAATATATTTCAGTCAAATTTATTCATCAAATATTTTAGTTATTATAAACCTATTTTACCATTTTTAGAGTATGATGCAAAGGACTATCAGTCTTGCAAAGTTAACTATAGTGATTTATACCCAATTATAATTCTATTATTGGAAAGTGTTTTAACTTTTTAAATACAACTGTTATCGACTTCGGGTCTGAATTTTCTTATTTTTCCCTTAATAATACTCTAGTTATCTTACCAAATAATTTTAACCCAGCGAATTTGAATTTCTCCATTTTCAAGCACAATTTCCATTGTCCTAGGTCTAGAAAACGGCCCTTCAAGTTTCATTCATAACATAAGGTCAAATGCAATAAGATATGTTGGAGAATTTATTTTAACGAAGAAGGGGAGTGTTGGAGTCAATTATGGAGAGATAGGTAGGCCTGGCCCTGGTTACTCGCGGAAGATCTCTTGCTCCTCCTGATAATATACGGCAGGAAATAGGGGAAGAGTTCCGGCCTCCATAACGACGTCTCACCGCCAGAGAGATATATAAAAAAAGGTTATATAAGGGATATTTAGGTGGCCATGATAGCACTTAGGCTCCCTTCTTCCGCCTCTTTAATAGCTTACCATCGCCGGCCGAAGAAAATAAACTACAGAAAAGGTAATTCAATAGGGGCAGGATTATTTCGTTAGTTATTAGAGGGTGGATGGTTATCTGTCGGCCATCATTATGGACTATTTACTTAGTAATATTCTCTTCCCAGCATAACCTTAGATATTAAGTACTTTTTTAAAATACAAACGATAAAATCTATATTTTTATTTAAATAAATAGTTTATATCAGCAACAATCCAATTCCTCAAACGGATACGCTACATCGGGCTAATATTTGACAGAATGATGACCTGGGGATGACCAAACATCAAAATGAAAAGAAAGACTTTGAATAAGCGACTTAAAATACTATGCTCACTGTTTTCTAAATCAAAATTAAAAATAAGACAACAACTAAATACATACACTTACCTATTCAATCCATTTGGACATACGCCTCACAGGTTTAGGGTTCAGCAAAGAAGACTCACTTACAAAAACTACAATATTTGCAATATAAAATTTTAAGACTAATAACTGCAGGCCCCTTGTATGTCATCAACAAGACTTTACATACCGACCTAAGACAACCTACCATTGACCAGCACATAAGTACTCTCTACTCTCGATTTCATCTTAAACTACACGGGCATCACAATGGACTTTTCAGCGACATGACCATCGCTGAAATTCTCATCAGGAGGCGACTGAAAAGGAGCTAGATGAGAGATCTCCTTTCCTTATTTTAGGATGTAAACAGACCAGAGAAGAGGTACTGTTGGGTTCCGTTCTTCGTCATGCCTATCATGCCATTTTCTACCTAAAAAGCTAATTGTCACTAACCATAACAGGTATGGATGAAGAATTAAAAACATAAAAAAAAAAAAATTAACCAAAAATAGAATAAATGGGTATAATGATTACATAAATCATAAAACATCCATAAATACGTTATCTCTAGCTGTACTAAGATAGTATACTGGATTTCTCTAGTTAATATGCAGTCCAGGCCAATGCTCAAAGCTATATTAAGAGACCAATTATTTTTAAAGTCTACAGTCCTCGAATTCTTATCACTGATAATATCCTGCAGCATTTATTCATGAGACATCTTATCATATGATCCAGCTAGATATTCTTTTCCTCAACTTGTTAAGAAATCTTCACAAATTAAAAGGTACGACACATTACATCTTAAAATGATAATACCAGCTTGACTGTATTGTAAAAGATCGAAGATCGAAGATTTTATGAAATATTTATTTATTTATTTATACACTTAAAATATTAATGTCCCGGGATTGAATAGTTTCTCAACAATACAAAATATGATATTTTGTGCCTCGTAAACTTGTCATTTAATCTTTCTATTATCAATAAGACTATTACTTATGTTCAGAATATAAACGAAATATCCCGATTTAGTACTTTGTTTACTTCTAGTCCGTGGTACAGACCCCTTTGTATCAAATTATTAACATCCGCCTGAAACTTCGTAAATAGGTTCATCACATCGTAACCTAGATTTATTTTATTTTTTTATTTATACGAAAATTTCCGGAAATGGGGCGTTTTCTATCTGGAGGACGGCCAACCTTGTCTATGTAATTATTTAATAAAAACTCGTAAATACCCAGTTGCTTTCCACTTGGATCGTAGGGTGATTTGATCACAAAATAAATAAAAAACGTGGCCGACGAAAATATTGGGCCTTTTGGTCTATATATCTTCATTATTTTGGCCATTTGGGGGTGTAAGTCACGCCAAATTGCTCAATATTTTTTCGGCTTTGTGCTCAAGTTATCTTGTGATTCAAGTGAAAAGCAAATGGATATTTATAAATTTTTAGTACATAATTCAATAGACAAATTTTGTCTACATCTTGAAATGTCGACCAGAATGAAAATGCCCGGATTCCGAGAATTTTCGTAAATAAAATATTTTTAGGTTATGAAGTGATGAAGCTACTTACGAAGTATCAGCCGTATGCTAATAATTAGATAAAAAGGGGCCTTTACCACGGACTATTCAGTTTTGGCCACTTAAATCGTTTCGAGAGCAACCGTTACCGTAGAACAGTGGTACTACACACCATTTTTTGTGTTTAGAAAGCGTAAAAACTATCAATATTTTTAATGAACTTTTCGTCTACTCTTGACTAGGAAACCTTACTCCGCCTCCACTGACTTTGAATATAGAATATTGAATATAGCAGTAGTGCACTTGTAAAATCCGTTGAAAATTGTGGGAAAAAGAAAAAGTTCGATCGAAATGTTAGTATTTCCCCCTTCATTCCCAGTAAATTTTTACATGATCGCTGTGTTAGTGCATTGAATGTCTGAAGGGAGTATTTTTTTTTTTTTTGGTTGGCTCTCCAGAGTTGGCTGCTTGAACCAGCTTTTTCCAAATTTTCTTATCTTGGGTTATTCCTTTCCATTTTGCGGAATGATGATCTGCTGTATCTTTGATAATTCTGTCTATCTTTCTGGTTTTAGGCTTCCCTCCTGGTTTCTTGCGTATTACTGTGTCACTCATTGTGTTTTGAGGCGTGCTTCGAGCTAGATACCTCGCCCATCTTAACCTTCTTGCCTTGATGTCATAAGATATTGGCTTACCAGTCCTTTATTGTTCTTTCTCCTCCACGTGATATGGTTCAGATCATATAAAGCTCCGGATATCGTACAAAAGACTTTTCGTTCGAATATTTCAATTCTGCTTTCTAGAGTGCCGTTTTTCCTTGCTCGTTTTTGATACTTGACTGGATTAAACCCTTGACTGTGGGAGCTCATTCGCGAGTTTCTACCATAAATTACATCCTGAATTCCAAAAAGACCTAAAAAAAAAAAATCTTTTTTCTTTATTTCTTTTTTTTTTTTGTTTAAAATGCTATTTTGAGTCACCATGCAAGATCTTAGCTTTCAAAAATGCATTTTAACGTTTTTATTCAACTTCAAATAAAAAGCGGGATATGTGTCTTCCCGGCCGCATATTGTAATACCAAATTAGAATCCCGCAACACTTCGTTTTCGTGCGTATTTGCTTATTTCTGGAAAGCAAATTATCATAAAAATAACTGTAAGAGAACATTAAAATTAAATTATATTATTTATAAATAAGTACACCGACAGCCGGATTCGAATTATATATTTCTTTATATTTACAATTTTTTTTCTTACCTAAAAATGTTGCATATTGAAAATACCGCAGCAATAAATTTTACTATTGCACTTACATTTATTTTCAGTTTTAAACACTTTTATTTTATATGAAATATTTTTATACTTTATGAAATTGTTTTTAGGTGGATGGAAAAATGATTATAAAACATTTAAATTTGTAAATCAGAATTGCTTTAATTCTGTATGCTTATACATTTATTAATTTTTACTTTTAGATTATAATTTTTATATATTTTTCATGTATTTATTACTTTGTAAATAATTATATAAAATGTAGAAAACTTATATTTATTTGTTTATTAGAAAGATATTCACGTGTGCCAAAATCAGCATTCAGTCAAATCAAAAATAAAACAATCATAAAATTAACTTAAAATATTTATTTGATTAATAAAATATTTAAATAGCATATAAATAAGATCATGGATACGAAACAAATAACATAGGAAGGACATACCTTGGGTTCACAATAAATCTGCAACTGATAGCTTCCAAATGGTCAGAATCCGGAACAACCGCAATGGGTCACCTACAAGGGACTAATGAATGCACCAAACTAGCCACAAGTCAAATAGTGAAGGTGAGACTTGCCGCTACCTGTTTAAGTGGCGACCGCTCAGGCGGGAAGGCATGTATCCCGAACGCACCAATGATCCAACTACCTACCGGGATGGCATATATCCCACCAGCACCAGTGACCCAACTCTTAATGGGAAGGAATGTATCTTGTCCGCAGCCAGGAGTTAAAAATAAAAATTAAAACTATCGTTTCCGGAAACCCTTGGAATGATATATGAATCTGATGGTTAGAAAGAAATATATACTCTTCCCGCCTGTCATATACTAAGTTGTGCGTAGACCTGTGCAGAATCTATTTGAAAAATATTCCCGGAATAAATCCTTAAATAAACCTCGATAGTTATTTCCGAAATAATTTATTTCATGAAATAACCTGACTATTACTTCCGAAATGATTATTTCTGGAATTAATTATTTCAGGAATAATGTTGTGAAATAATCATTCTGATCGACTTTTCAGATATAATCAATATTCGGGTCGACTGTTATGAGATTTTTCGGTCACAATTATGAGATGTCACAATTTGAAATTATTTCCATAATAAGCCACCCCGAAAATATAATAGTCGACCCTGAGGTCGATTAAATCCGAAAGGTTACTAAAAGTCGATTACGGAGGAAGGGAAAGTTAGGGGTCCCATCTTAAATTCGACCGTATTTTCAAAATGAGCTACCCCAAAAACATAAGAGTCGACTCTGATATCGATTAAATCCGAAAATTTACAATAAGTCGACTCTGGAGAGTGGGGGAGGAGGGGGCGCAATCTCAAATTCGACACTATTTTCATAAAAATATACCCCGAAAACATGGTGCATATTGGTAAATTGTTTATGTTATTTCAGAACAATGTTATTTCTGAAATATTTATTTCTTGATTTTTGCAATAATTTATTTATGAAATAAATAACTCTGAAATAATTTATTTCAGAAATAACTCATTTCGAAATAATTTACTTTATTACTAAGGATGTTAAAATATTGAAATCATTATTTTAGAAATAAATTCAGCAGTTATTCCATTGAGATTATTTCATTGACAGTTTGAAATATTATTTCAGAAATAACCATTATTCCGGAAATAATTCATTTGTGGAATAACCATATGAACTATTTCAGAAATAAATTATTTCAAGAGTGCCCAGGTCTAGTTGTGCGTAGTAGAGAAAAATATCGATATTTCAATAATATCGACTATTGATGGCCATCCTTAATTAGAGTTGAATAGCGCGTGTGGGATCCTTCTTACACCGTAAACTAAATTTGCTCAAATTTGTTAGTTAGAACCTTCTCAAACAAAAGTCACGATTTGTCAAACAAATGTATGTGGTATGCCAATAAATTAGCATTTCACATAATCCGATCTATGGGTGAATGACAATTTCTGTTTTGTTTTTTTTTTAACGAAAATTTTTACTAAAGAGAATATAAGAATTGATATTTCTATTTGTTAATTTAGAGGAAAAGGGCATCTATTTTTATGCGTCTACGTGATAGAGAATAAATATTTATATTGAAAATCATATAATTCAAAAATATTTATAAAATCAATACAAATATCGACTAATGATATTTCAAAACCAATATTTTGATGGTATCGATATTGGGCCTTCGATGTCCCAACTGTAACTTATCCTATGAAAATACGAATTTTTTGTATTTATTAAGAAATAAATTATTTAAGAACTTCTTTAACTGATTTTAACAAACGACAAAACAAAAAAAAAAAATAACTTGAGAAGTAAATAAAATTCCTAAAATATATTCAATGATTTATAACAAGTTATATTATTAATGTGGTAGAAATTGGCTTTTTAATAATAATACATTATTTATTCTGGGACAAGTCACTTTAGAATAATACGAAATTCAGAAATGTGGACTAATGAGTCTCAGAGATATATTAATAATAATCACAAAATAAATAAACAGTCATATTAAAAAAGTATCAGTTACTTTCTGACTTTAATCAATTAATAATAAAACTAAGATGTGTGTTGTAGACCATACGATAGAAGCGAAAACATCAAGAAGGCGAGATTAATAATATGAAATTAATCTTCCATAAAACTCGTTATCATTTGTTTTTTTTTTCGACATTATTTTTTCTTTATCGCCTCTCTAACACGGCGTCGCGTAAAGATACAATTTTTAATAGTAACCCATTACAAAGAGGATAAAATGCTGAACACATTCCTAGCATACAGTATACAGGTCCGATTTTTATTATCTGAAATAGTTTAATCCGTATGTAGAACTAAACTCATTATAATTTGATTTTCGACACTACCTTTTCCTTTTCGCCTCTCTAACACAGCGTCGCGTTAAGATAGAATTTTGAATTATAGCCCATTACGAAAAGGATGAAATGGTGAACAATTTCTTCGCTTACAGTATGCAGGCTTTTTAGTTTCCGAGATATTTAATCCATATGTTAAAAAATTTCAATTAGTCGACTCTAGCGGAATTTACCTCTGCGTAACACTTCGGATATCTGACGGAACACTCTAATTCACTCTCCACAAAGAAGTCAAAAAATAAGTTTCACTTCAAAAAAATTATATACGTAAGTAAAAATAATTAAGAATGGTCGGTTAATTTATAAACATATTTACAGTTATATATATATTTACAGTTTTATGAGGACTGGATGGAAAAAAGTTATAAGACAGGCGGGATTTAAAGGTAGGAGTGTATTGGAGCGATGGATGGAGGAAGGGATGGAGTTCCACAGGGATGAGGATCGCATAATGAACGATCTGTCGAAAGCAGCGGTTCGGTGGGCTGTTGTATATAGACCTGAGAGGGGTACTGAGGGAATAAATCGAGGATTTGAATTGAAGGAGTTCAGAGATGTATGAAGGATGGAGTGATCGGATGACTTGAAGGAGAAAGAATACCAGTACTTCCGACGGTAGCAAGGATAAAGTCATTTCAACTTTTCATAAAAACGGGAAACAGAGGCCTCTTTTGGGATTCCGAAGATTAATTGCTCAAAGCAGTTTATCAAACGTTTTTCTTTTGCTTCGAGATCCCCAGAGGCGAGCACGAGATGCCCCGTAGAGCAATAGTCAAAGTGGGGAAATATTAAGGATGTGACTAGGGTCCTACGGGTTTCAAATGGAAATAGGTGACGGAGGTAATTTAGACGTTTTAAGGTAGAAAAGGTACGGCTGGAAGGGATTCAGATCAAAGATTATTCCTTGATTCGTAATGGTTGGATACAATTTTTTGGGATTATCATGTAGGAAGAGGGTTGGTGTATTATTTACAGTTTCAAGGAGGTGATTGGAGCCTACTTTGATTATCGATATGGGTTTGGATTCCGAAGCATTTAAGAAGTAGGTGGCTTTTGCTAGTCGGCCTACAGATTGGGTTCTATTGCGAAGTTCTTTAAAGGACGCATAATCCACATAACCCAACATCGCACAGTGTTCCAGGATGCAATGGGACGACGTAAAGTTTTGGTTTTCAGAGGAGCATGGATATCTAATATGGATTATAGGTTTGAGATCAGAGTGGATATCAAAGGATCAATCGAGTTCTAGAAATACATGATGTCGCAATAAAAAGAATCAAGTTCAGGTTGAAGGGATTCATAGGAGAAAAGGTTTAAATTGCGGTATGAAACTATTTTTGGAGTGAAGAATTTTACGGATAGTTCGTATGTAATTTGGATCATGCCATGTGATAAAATACATGTTACGGGAGGTTGATAAGAGGAAAGTATTTTGATGGGAGTGTCAGAGATATGGTCTAACTAAGTGTCGGAAAATTACGTGTGATGGGTAAGATAATAAGGGACAAGATGAAGGTTAAGCGGAAACAGCACGTGAAGAAGTATTTTTCCGGAGATTGTGAAAGCATATTCACGTTAAAATCACGTGTGATGATAATATTGGTGTTGGAAATCATCAAATCAGGTTAACAAGGTTGTCGAATGGAAAACGAGGAGGGCGGTATACAACAGAGAAGAGATAATATGAGAGATTTAAACGAATATGTATTCTACGTGAGGAATGTCATGATAAGGAAACTGTATTATTTTATCCTTAAGACTATCATGGATATATAATCCGACACCACTTCCAGGACGATGAGATCTACCGTGACGTAGGAACGAGTAATTGGTTAGGAAAATCAGGGAGGAAAGGATAAAAGGTTTAATTTATATTTCATTGAAAACCTAAAAAACTGGTATTTTTATTCGTGCTTAAACTTTAGGAATATATGAAATTTGAATCATCCTAACACCTTGGAAATAGGGGTTTGCAGCTCTTAGACCACGGCCTTTCAAACTCCGTGTCAGATGTCAGATGTCTGAAGATTTTTTAGGATTTTAGTTCCATTCAGTGAGAGAAGAAAGCTCTGCTTGAGCTTGTTATGCGTTGGTCTATATTTACCATTTGTTCATTTATTAAGGATATTATAGAACCAATGTATTTGAGTCTGTCTACTTTCGGGATTGACTTGTACTCACTCTGATGCGTGGAGTTGCGTATTACTATCATATATTTTGTTTTCGCTTCTTGATGGAAGGGATATTATATATATTTTTTATAATTATGTATGGATAGTTTGACAATACTGTTTATTGACCAGAATTTCGCATGTGTCACATTATGTCTAACAAATTATTGAACATAATTTGGCACGGGTTATTATTGACATTTTTTTTACAAATGGACACTGACTACAAACATCAGAAAATTACGAGTTGAAACTTTTTTAACAATAAAAAAATAGACATATTGCGTACGTGAAAATTGTGTTCATTTGTTTTTAAAGAGACTATAAAAACATGAATTATTGCTTAATGATTTATAAGTAATTTCATATTTTATTTTACTCTTCCATAGTAGCAAACTTATAGCAGTTGCAGAATACAAAATGTCACCCTTAGCACAAATAGAATAATAATCAAAACTTACTACAAATACCTTTTGCACTAACAGTAGCGATATTTAAAAAAAAATCCTTGTTTTTACATAAATACTAATTGAATAAATGTCGCCTTCAAACATATTGAAATACTATACAAGAAGTGACGTCCTCGCCTCAAAAGGGCGAGGTATGGTGTAATTGAGAAGAAAAACAAAGGGCAAGTATAACAAGCTTAAGTCAATAGAACACTAAAGCAACATCCTTGAATTAACTGGACACGGTCAATGAAAGAAATGGCAAATAAAATAAGTCTTAGGAAACAAAGAGGAGAACAAACTCAAAGAAGAACAAATTAAGAGAAAGGGCATTTCATCTTTCACGAGCACTAACACACTATTATGAACTTCCTACAGGTCTTCTGGGCTATTAAGGTCAAACTTCTTATATCACTGTTTAATGATAAAGAATAGGGTAATATTTCGACATTTTTATAAGTTTGTATTTTACAGATTTTTTTTTCTATAAAATATGTATTTGCGCCTGTCAACAATAAGTTGACAATCAGCAAATATGATGGCGATAATGATATAATAACATGACAGGCATGGGGAAGGAAAATACTCAGCAGTACCTCTTCCCTAACTTGTTCTAATTACTTAGGTTGTCTAAGGAAGGAGATCCCTCATCCAACGCCTTTTTAGTCTCCTGTTCATGTTCTTTGGTATGTCAGTTGTGGCCATGTATCTTATAAGTCTGTTATTATGTCCATTTAAATTTGTGTAAAATCGTTGATATAGGGTCGTTATATGTTAGTCAACTGTTGGAAAGTGGAGGTCAGTATGTAGAGTTTTGTTAGTTATTTTACAGATGAATAAATTTTTAGCATTATATGTAGTTTGTAATTTAATGTATAATAATAGGCAATGCAATGTATTAATTCAATGTAGATTGAATTAAAAATTTAACTTAATTTATAGTGAATTAAGACTTAATTTACACGTTAACTTATTTAATTTGATTTAGAAAAGAAAACAATTGGCTAAGGGAATAAAAACACCAAATCAATCAAGTGTAATATCATAATAATGTTAATCAAAGGCTTAACGAACATGAAGGTTCGATGCCGACACCACCAATCGCTCATTACACACCTCCCTCCACCGTTCGCCGTCCAAACCTAGTCCCTTCAGATCGGCTTTAATACAATCTTCATACCTTCGCTTTGGTCTATCCCTCGGATGATTACCATTCGGTACAGCAAATATTAACCTTTTAGGAATTCTCTCGTTACTAAGCCCAACAATTTTAAAGGCCCATTTGATACGCCGGGATGAAATCACCTCAATTATATTACTCGAATATAGTTCACACAATTCGGCGTTGTGTAACCGTCTGAATTCTCTGGTTAATTCATCCTTCTTCGGTCCGAATATTCTACGCAATATTTTATTTTCAAAAACCTTAAGTCGTTGATCATCCTTTAATGTAAGCGGCCACGTTTCGCATCTATAAATAACTGTAGGTAACATAATGGTTTCATATATTGCAGTTTTTAAGTTCTGGGAAAAAAGGCGCGAGCTAAGTAGTTATGTCACAGAAAAATGGCAAGTATTTCCCACCATCAGTTTACCTTCATCTATTCTTCAATTTCGTGTTTTATAGTTATCGTAGACCCAAGATATCTAAACTTCTCTATGTGTTCAAACATATTACGTTCTACATCGATATCTACAGCAATTTCGCCATTATTGCAGCTAACCTTATATCTTGTCTTATCCGCTCATATTTCAATCCCCAGTTCTTTAATGGCTTTCATTAAAGTAGTATTAAATTTTATAGTTTCTGTGTCTTCGCTTAATAGGACCAGATCATCCGCATATCCGAGCTCGAGTATTGTCCCACCCAGATTCAACTCTTTTTCAGTGCGCATTACCTCTCAATGGCGTGTGACATAAATAGATAATAGTTTAAAAACTAATGTAAATATTACGGTTTTATCTCGGTTACTATCTTTCGCATTATCATTATTTATTCCACAGTTTATTGACAGATTTATATAGGTAAAAATTACTCAACAAATTTTGTATAAATTGTTTTTAACATTCTTTATATATTTGGTGTCCCCATAAGTTTCATCGCTTTATATATATATATATATATTATTTTTTTTAAGTAGTGACAAAAAATTGATATTTCGATATAATAGACCTCCTAATTTTTTTGGAGAGGAACAGATTTAATAATGAATTGAAGTGTAAGTTGTAATAGTTTTAATACCAGAAACGAAATAATCATTGATTTCTTAAATCAAAAAGAAATGCAGATTTATTAAAATTGGCTTATACAAAAAATAAACAAATCCTATTTTGAGGAACTCTCAATTGAAAAAAAAAAAATATATATATATATAAATTTAAATGTTTATCATTTAAAAGAAGTAAATTAATAGTGTGAACTAGAGCAAAATGAATTAAATTATTCAACACTCATAAAATTAGGTACTGTCTATAGCCCTTATATGTCTAATTCTTTTCTAACTTTGTACAGTATATAGTTGTCCTATTCTTATCCGTATACTAATAGTATATTTTAACATTTTCTAGAATCATTCCTTCATACTTTTTTAGGTCCTCTTTGGATTTGGGTTCATTCAAAGTCACTCCGCCCTCAACGTATAGTCTTATCAGTTCTTCACGATTGACAAAAAAAATATTTCGTATAATTTCGCAGTCATAGTGTAACTAGATGAGATATTACAATATTTTTTCAAGTAACATTATTTTTTCAATTTCTGAAGCATCTCTGAGAAAAAGTGATAATATACTAATGCTTTTGAAATAGAATATTTTGCAAACGCGATTGCTAAAGGATTTCTGAGTTTAAATTGGGTCGTTTTTCCTGCCCTTTAAGCATCCTTTAATAAAATTCCACTTATCTTTGTTTGAAGGATCCGATACTTAGGACTTCATCTGAACAAATGTCTAACTTGGAATTCGTCGTACAAGACTAAAAAGACAAGAAACTTCATTTACGATAAAAATACTCTGATCTTCCAATTAATTACAAAAGACTCATATACATGACTACAATAAAGCCTATTTGAACTTATGGAGTTGTGCATTAGGGTACAATTTATTTATCGAATTCATCTCGCACTCAATCCTTCCAACTCAAAACCAATAATAAAATCCTCAATGCTCTTTACTTCGTCACAAACTAAAGCAACCTGAATGATCGTAATCTTTCATATGTTGACGATTTGGCCTAATCCAGATACCTGTCTTCCCATAATAAACTTCAGAATCATCCGAAGCCTCTTACATTTCTGATCTTGCTTCCTCTTAGATCCCGGATAACCCTCCGGGCTGTCTAAAAAGTAGATGTTCTTGGTAGGTACATTAGAAGGTTCTAATGTAAAACTTTTATTAGGGAGCTGCTCATATAAGCAGCTTGTCGACAGTTTTTATTTCATTCTTTTTAGGTTCATTCTTTTTATTTGTTGACATTTTGTGGTTTTATTTATATTTAAATATAGTTGTGAATACCACCAATAAAAAATTTGGTAGATTTCTATTTTAATTTATTTGGACATTTATGTTAGCTGTAGATATGGACTTATATAAATATATATATGTTATTTAATTAATTTATGTTATCAGTGTTCAACAGTTTCTTCAAAGCGTTTCCTTTCCATAAGGCCTTCAAATATAAAAGAGCATAATTTGGATATCCAAATCTCACTTTGTACCATTTTGCCTCCTCTTATCATCCGTCTGGTCCATCCCCTTGCCCATATTGTACCCTGATCTCCCCTCCTAGACATCAGGAGTCGTCAGAAAGCGAGATCTGAAAATAATAAAACACACCTGAAGAGAATGGTCTCAGACTCCTCGCATTAGACCGTCCAGACGTGAACGCATCCCTTGTATACATAATGTACTGGACTCTGAACAGATTTCCTTGCTCAATAGAAGGACCACTTTTTCCGGCAGAATCATTTTAGGCAGCTATAATATTTAATGTTTTTATTTTAAACTGATTGAAAAAAAATGGTAGTTATTAAATATATTTTTTATTTTTAAAGAGATGAATGATGTAGATGTTTTTAGAAACAAAAGAAAACGTGATGAAATATTTTATTTAATTCTTTGCTCAAATAGTGACCTTGGTATTTATTAGAGAGTTTTTAGTGTATCACAAATTACAAAAATCAAGAGGCGCTTCCAATCAAGTAGGCCCAAGTAAATTTTTGTTCTGAAAAAGCAAGTTAGATCGTTTTTAGCTTCCTTCAAAATTCTTTTATTTATTTATTTTTATTATATATTAATGATATTTACAACTGTATTAAAGAAATACATTTAATCAATTTTAAAATTCTTTAATACGTATTTGTATAGTAATATTGATTTACTTTTTTTCCGGCCTCCAACTATCCAAGAGAGCTCCTCAGGATTTTCTCTAAATTCAACGTTAAGATAACCATTGGAAGTCTAGATTATTGCTCTTCCAAGATTCCCTCTCTATTATTCTATCAATTGAATAATTGATAGAATAATAGAGAGGGATAATTATGAAGTATTTTAATTTTTCAATTGCTGTAAAAAAATCGTATTTACGGGTATCGTATTACAGATTACTTATCTACAAGACAATACTGAAACCTATATGGACATACGGACTTGAACTGTGGGGTACAGCAAAAGCTTCTAACATCAAACGTATTCAATCCTTTCAATCTAAAGTCCTTCGAACAATAGTTGATGCTCCGTTCTATGTAAATAACAAAATCCTACACCATGACCTTAATATCCCATTTGTCCTAGACCTTATTCCAGAAAAATTCTCCAAATTTCACCAGAACCTTACCTATCATCCAAATCCCCTTGCACAATCTCTATCCAGCACCACCCATCCTTACAATCCTCCTCGAAGGTTGAAGCGGCAGTGGCCCAGAGACCTTTTGTAAATAAGCATCTATTGGAGTTTTGGCAATGGCCAGATCCTCCACTCAAGCCCGAGTGTGTATGATTAGGTTAGTTCTTTTGTTTATATACATTTATTTTATTTTATTGTATTTATTTTTATTTTATTTATTGTATTTATTATTATTAAGTTTCTGTATTATTTTATATTTTTTTTTATTGTAAATAGAGTGTGAGTGTGCTTTCTCTGAACACTATTATAAATGTCCTTGATGTGACAGAATGTAATATTTCTAAATAAACAAATAAAAAAAAAAAAAATAAAAAAAAAAAAACGGGTTTTTGAAGAGCGAGTTCGTTCACATTGAAGTTTTTTTTTTAATCCTTATACATGCTATTTAATTTCTATTTCCAGTTTCTAATTTATTGTCTGAATTAGCAGTAAATCTAAAATTGAAGCACAGAAATTTGTTCTGTTTTTTATATTTAAAAAAATTTTAAAAACTGACCACAGAAATTGGGAAATTATATCCACCCTAAGGGAATGTACTTCCATATCTACTTAAACATTTTCGTAGATTTATAGTGATATTGACATCTACGAATATTTAAATTCGGTGTAATAGTCGGGTATCCTATCACTACACATTATCGCTTCAGGCAAATAGATTTCGTTCCATGTATATGCTTGTAAACATTGTAAACAGTCTCGAGCTTTATTCGGTGGATGTAGGAACCCGATCGGTTCCCTTATCAATCTGCCAAGATGTTTAAGCCGATATGGAAGCGCATTCCATTGAGGTAGACGGAATTCCTCAATATCTGTAGCCATTCTTTTTTTTTTTTTGCCATATATATTTTTAGTTAAAATACTAACAATTTTTAAAAATAAAATATGATCACATGATATCATTTCAAATAATAATCGAAAAACTTAAAACATAATAAACATTATTTTTTTTTTTTTTTTGCTTTTTCCGCTCGAATGAAAATTTGATGCATAGTTTTTAGAAAATTGATTAAACTCATTTTCTTCAATCATGTGTAAATGTTTTTGGCTCAAATTGTTTCAAAACACTCACTGGATTTCAATGAATATTTTGAATCATTCAGACTTAAAAATTGATCCAGCCGTTTGTTCAAACAGCGTTACGTAACTTTTAGCGGACAACTCTAACACATAATCCTCGTGTGGCTTCGCTTGGTCGGATAACCATAGGCTTATTATGACTTTTTTAATAAAAAGTGAAAATAAAAACACATATTTATTTGGCGTTGTCCTCCAAGCTGTGTTAAATTGAATTAGAGAGAACTGTCCCATACAATGTTTTCTTCTGCGTGCTTTATTTACTTTACAATGAGTGTTTTGTATTTAATATATTTTTTGGACTGTTTGTGATTCATTTACACGAATTCTAATTCTGTGTTTTTTTAGAATGACAACTTTTTTAAAATTATATTTTTTTTTTGTTTTCAGCATCATTACTTGATTTTTATTGAAATGAACTTTTGTAACAATTAAAAATATTGATGAAAGCATATTTGATTCCGCAAGTAACCAAATAATTATACAAATTAAGGTTATATTTCATGTTACCTATAATAATAGATATTTTGTCTTAGTAATCCCAGCAGGAAAATTCAATTCAAACGGAAGGCTCTATCACGATTTAACATTTAGCCATAGACAAAAGGACAATGGGAATAAAAATATCATGTAATGCATGCAGTCTCGACGATAAAAATCTATTTCCAACGTAAGTGTATTATGCTATTTTGCACTCGAGCGAACACAGAGCGGGAGAATTTGCCCCTAGTGAACCCACTAAATAAATTTTGGCTGATCCCCTAGGATTCAATGGCAGACATTTTCATGGAAGAGCCTCCACTGAGACTCTACACCACCATTTTTTATTTTATCTTTCCAGCTTATATGTTACATCTATAAAGCCAAAAGTAAATTTAAAAAAACATTTGCAAAATGAACTAGTTGTTATATTTTAATATTACATACGCACACGCTACTTCAGATTATTAACTTTACTTTTTATGAATGTTTCTAAGTTTATATGGTAAAAATATTCACTCCAGACCAGAACTAGCAGTATTTTACAATTTTAATTTGTTCTTCAGAAGTAAAATATTAAATACATTGTTTGCGAATGTATTTAATTCTAAAAAATACAAAAATGTATTTGTATTTTATTTCTAAGATACTAAAACAAAAAAAAAAGTATTTTGTTTTTTATTTTAAATATTTAAATCACATTTGCTTAGTGTCAACAATAAGTTGACAGGCACAAATACATTTTAAAAAAATTAAAATAAATTACTTATTGTATATAGGTAAGTATATTTATTTTTAGGTTATTTTATTCTTATTTATTGTATGTATATTATTTTTCTGTATAATTTATTTTATTTATTGTACATAGAGTGTGAATGTGATCTGTGAACACTATTATAAATGTCCTTGAGACAGATTGTAGTATTATCCAATAAATAAAATAGTATAAAAAAAAAAATAAATTGCTTAATTTAGTAGGTTCCCTCCCATTGAAGTAGTGTTGCAAGACTGTCTGTACGAAAATTCTCTCTCGTGAAAATCATGCTTTGAAATTTTAAAATCTATTATGTTAAATATTTAATACTATTATCTTTGGCCACAAAATTTATTAGTCTTAAAATAATTATACAGAATGGTAACGTGTTATGCTTGAAAGCTTGTAGATATACATATGCAATGATTTTTTGAACAAATGATCCAACCAATTTTTCATGTTTAATTGCTTCAAATTATTATGTGAGGTACACAATAAATTGAAGAAAGATGGCTTGACTGTGAAGAAAGAGAACCATTTATACAGGCACAGTTCTCAATCCACAATCAGGCAAGCAACGTGGATAAAAAACAAACTCCAGAATATGAGCTAAAAGCAATAGCACTAGAAACTACAGCTCAAAAGTACCCTCCTCAGGATAGGCTTTACATTTATACCGATGGTTCACCTAAATCAGCCGTCGAAAATGCTGGGGCAGGCATTACTCGAGGGAGTTTTAGTTCAGTGCTGCTGTGGGCGACGAATTACAACCATGACGTAGCAGCGGTATTCATAGCCCTAAGAACACTATCAGAAAGGCAAGTTCAGAGAGCGGTTATGAATATCTGTCGAGTGCTCCAACGGGATTCCAGGAAATGAGGAAGCAGATAGTCTCGCTAAGAGAGGAGCAGAATTGTCTAAACTAGTCCATTCAAAATCTTACAATTCATTTCGGCGAATGGTGAGGATGGTAGTGAATGAGGAAATAAAAAAATACACAAAGACGAGGTAGAAAGAAGACGTTATAAGTGTTTGGTCGAAAACCCGATCCCAGCTGACCTACCAAGAAGAGATGCGGAAGCCTGGCTTCCGTCATGCCCCTGTTCAAGACTATCTACGTAGTCATCTACACAAAATAGGCGTGGCTGAGGATCCTAGGAGTATATTATATCATCAAGCAAAACCATCTTTGATGGACATAAGAAATAGATTTTTGTAAATGAATATATAAAAAATCTAACTTACACTGGCCAGCAAATGCCGGATGGTGGAACGAATGACCAACGACTTCGGGATAGGAAAAATACAAAATAAACTGAAAAAAAATCATGTTGTGTGCTTAAGATGTGATTAATAGATAGTAATAACATATACAATTATAATTGTGTACAAAATACTGTAGTAAACTTTGCCTATATTAACTTCAAAAATATCAATATCGACTGATATTTAAATTTTGATATATTTTAATTCAAATGTTCAAAACAGTCGTTAATAGTTGATTTTTTTCTTTTTCCCATTACGCCTTTCTAACTAGGTGTATTGTCAAAATTTTGAATTATAGTCCATTACAAACAAGATCAAATGCAAAACATTTCTTTCACTGTGGAGATCCAATATTAGGTTTCTGAGATATTTTAATTTAAATAATAAAATTAGTGACTCAAGTCCACTTTACCCGAAGGAGCGTTACTTAGCCGAGTTCGACGGCGCAGTCTCATTTAATGCGCAAACAATATATATAACATATAACGCAAACAATATATAAAACTTTATATAATTTGCTTGGAAAAGAAAAGAGCCTACCTAACAACTCTATCCGTCCAGAGTTACCGAATCTTGCATAGCTAGTAAAACGCATTAATTTATATCTGTGGATTGATGGTTGACAGTAGTGAATAATCGAAGAGAATATTGGTTGGGGTGATCAGTAAAAAAAAAAATGTAAAAATATAGAATTATGTTTATTTTTATTTTTGCCGGTGTTTAGGCCCAAAGTTCAAGCCTTCATCAGGGCTGATCAAACGATAGGTTTCCGTAAGATAACCACTTATCTTATACTAAATATACTTCTTCATTTTTACATTTTTTGTTTTTTACTGATCCCCTCAACCAATCTTCTCTTCGATTAATTTATATCTATTTAACTAATTGATGAAGCTGAAGTCCATGAATATTGAAATCTGGTGTATTATTTGGGTTCCATTCCCTTACACGTTACGAATTTCTGAAAGCTTCATCCCATAACTCTGCACTGTAAACTCCTTCTAAACATACAGAAAATTAATTAAAATATTGTCAGAAGATTCTTGATTTTCGTTCGAGTGTTGTAGCACGCTACTATCAGAACAACTTTCAATATCCATGTAGAATTTTTAGTTAAGAATATTTCTGTAGCCAGATTTTTATTTAATTTTCTTTTTCAATAAAGTTATTTATTTTCATTTATTTGCTTATGCCTAGATCACAAATGTATTTGAAAAAAAACTTATAATCTATTAGACAGATCTATGTTAAAGTTATTTGTTAAAAATAAATATATATTTTATTTATTATCATATTTTTGCTCAGAAGAACATACATTTTAAATTTATGTTATTATATAGTATGCTATATTTTTATTGGTATTAATTTGTGTTTCTGCCATCTTCAGGCAGTATACTAAATTGTTGATTATTTATTATTTTTGCATATGAAATTTCGATTTGTTCTATTGTATTGACTGATGAAATTTGAATTCTCCTACCTCCTTCAATGGTAAATATCCCAAACCCTGCTTATATTTTCTGTGACGGATAAATCTTGAGCTAAAACAACTGTTATTTTTTATTTCAGTGACAGGCGTTCCATTTAGAAAAGCGATCGTTGCTAAAAAAAACAAAGTATGAAGTGACAACAATCTTTCGTTGGATATTTTTATCCGATGAAACGTAGAATTGAACCAGTAAATCTCGGGTAGGAGAAGACGGATATTGACCAAGAAGAGTTATCTGTTACAGGAGTGGGGGGGGCCTAAGAACAACTTAGTATAATCTATCAATATTTATCTCTGCTCTCATATTTCTCTCTTGTCTCTCACAGGGTATACATTAGCTAGATTACAATCTTTCTGTCCTGTTCCCTCCAACCACAGATTTCAGATTGACACCCAAGATGAAAAAATGGAGTTAAATTTCTTAAAATTTGGGGGGCGGATTCAGTTATGAAACGGTTGATTTCATATACTCGCAATAATTTATATCGGCATTAGTGTTGCCGGAAATCGGTCTTGGTCTTGCACTTTGCAAGACAAATACCAAAACCGCCTAACTGTTGCAAGACCTAGACCAAGGCTGATAAGAAAAATTTATTTTTTCGAATAAAAATTAAGGCGAAATTGTTACTAATACTTGACAATTTTAGTTCGGACTTAGTTAGGTTTCTTCTATCTAAAAAACTATAGTAATTTTTCTATAGTAATAAGCTAATAGACTAATAACTGCAAGACTTGTTCGAGATTCTTGTGCAAGACCAAGACCTAGCCCAAGACTGGGTGCGCAAGATCAAGACTCGTCTTGGTCTCGGAGTTGGGCAGCACTAATCGGTATCGTATGTATTCTATCTTTACATATAACACGATAGTTTTTCGCAGTGTAGATCCCTTTTCCGGTTCACAGGAGCGATGCATTTTGATGAATGAGGTATCAAACGAAATGGTATTAAATGGAGCAGAGAGGTATCATAGCAACATCCCCCTAAATTTGAGGAACCAACATATGAATGAACAGAAACTTTTGCGAATAACTTAGAAAGCATTCATTTAAAAACAAAAAAACATACATAATTATTTGAATGACTACTAATAAATATAAATGATTACTACTAAACAATAAAAAAATCATTATAAACAAAGATGCACCCTATAGTACTGTACACATGTTTTGGTTTATAGTCCGTGGTTAAGACCCCTTTTAATCAAATCCGCCTGAAACTTCAGAATAGCTTCATCTGATCGTAACCAGCAAATACTTTATTACTTTATCAAAATTGAGAGGTTTGCAATCTGTAGATCGGCAAACATTGCCTATTTAATTAGGTACTAAAAACTCATGAATACCCCTTGGCTTTCCACTTGAATCTTGGGATATTACGTTCTCAAAGTCGAAGAAAAAGGAGGCCTACAGAAATATTGGTCCTTTTGGCGTGGCCACAACTAGGAAAAAATTAAAATAACGAGGTTGTATAGGCCAGGCGCCCCAATATTGTTGTAGGCCACCTTTTGCTTTCACTTACCTATGTAAGGAATATATAGTGAGAGAATTTATAGTATTACGATCGTGAAAATTAAGATTCTGAGTTTTCAACAGAAATACACGTTTTGTAGTCCAAACAAACAAGCCCCGCAAAATGGACTGTGTATATATAGACTAGCTCAAAAATGAAAAATCGTACGAAAGTGAAATTGCATATTTAAGATTTTTATATGCTTGAGATGTTACAACAACGTTTTTGCCAGTATCTGCAAACCGGAAGTGGCACTTTATAGAATCGATTAAACACATTTTTAAGATAAAATGACATGTTTTCAAGGAAATTAAATGAAATTTATTAACTAAATGTAAACTTTTAAAATATCTTATAAGTTTGAAAAAAATATTTAAAATCCACCTAATCAAGATAATGGCATTCTTAAAAAAACTATTTCATTGTACTTGTGTGAAAGAAGATGTGAAATATAAAAATATTTCATGGATGTATAAAACATATGTTTATATTCTTAAATAAGTTTACTGTAGTTTAATAATTCTAATTATTATTAACTTTAGTAAACTTTAAAATAGAAAATGACATCAAACGGATCAATAGGAGTACAATCCATAATCATGCATAGGTTTAATATACAGATACACTTTCAAATCCCTCTTGGCTTATATGTAGATACATAGCTGAGAGAGTTATGTGGTTTAAAAAAATAGATTGAGTAACGAGGTAGTTAGGCATTGATACAAATGCGTCTTTAGCACGGATTATTATTATTTTCAACGAACTAATGTGACTCGAATGAGAAAAAAGAAAGTATTTCTTCTATCTCATAATACATATCATTAACTTATTTAATTATTTATATTATGTTTTCAATTGTTCACTTACCAATATTGTTTGCGAATTATGCACACGGGCTAACTAGTTACGTATCTATTTGTAAGAAAATTATTCTGAAGATTGTTTGTTTAATACTTAAGCTGTGGTTTATCACGTGCTTCAATAAATTGTTGATTTTAACATAAAATAGAAAAAAAAACTCAGATTATAGTTCAGTAAAATAAAATTCAGTTTTTTGGCTATCGGGCCAGTGTTGGGAATTATAGATAAAGTGAGATTGTTTACGACAAATAATTTAAGCTGAGAAGAACCTGTAGAATATTTGAATAGCAATTATTTGGTCCGCTTTCATTCGTTACTTTAAACAAGTATGAAAGTACAGATTTCAATTAGCTAAGGCATTACATGAGCAACACATGTAAAATTTACATTATTTTTTTTTTAAAATCTATTTATTGAATAATAATACAATCAGCCACTGCTGGAGGGCTATAAGCATTAGGGCTAAAAGTTCTCATTCATACAATATATACAAATAATAAAGAAATAAATATAAATACAAAGAAATAAATATAAATATAAAGAAATAAATTTAAATAAATATACATTATAGATGTGTAGCATATATCGTGCTTTTGATCAAGTCTGGAACCCAGGACTGCTTTACAAACTCCGTAAATTCCTACACCCTACATTATCCGTTTCTATCTAACTGATAGATCCTTCAAAGTAAATCATAATAATGCCTATTCATCCTTTTTTTTCCAGTCCGCTGGTGTTCCTCAAGGTAGTATCCTAGGTCCTATCCTTTACACAGTTTATACAGCTGATATCCCAACCCATACTAACACTGTCATTACCACGTATGCCGATGATACATGTGTCCTATCAGTTAATAACGACCCAACAATTGCATCCCGAACCCTTCAATCACACATCACAAACCTTGAAGAATGGTTTAAAAACTGGAGGATCAAAATAAATTCCAATAAATCCCATCAAATCACCTTTACCCTTCGTCGTAAACCTATGTCCTCTTGTCCTACACTATCCTTTAATAATACCCCACTTATCCCTGTTGATAAGTGGGACAAATTCGATATCTTAGACTCCACTTAGACAAACGTCTAACTTTGAATCCTCATACCAGACTAAAACGACAAGAAACAGCTCGACGTTTACGACTACTCCAGCACTTACTAGACAAACGCCCTAACCATCGAATTCCTCTCGTATCCAATCCTTACAATCCAAAATCCTTCGTAAAATCCTCACAGTTCCTTACATGTCACAAACAAAATCATCCATAACGACCTTAATGTTCCTTATGTTTCTGACCTGGCCCAATCCAGATACCTATCCTTCCATAACAAACTTTAGAACCATCCTAACCCTCTCGTTTCTGACCTTGCTTCCTTTTCGATCCCTGACAACCTTCCGAGGCGTCTGAAAAGAAGATGGCCTCGGGATCTTCTAATATAGAACTAATATAGCGTCGAAATATCCTTTTGTAAATACATTTTTAGGGGAGTTTCTCAACAAGTGTTTTCATGCTATTATATTATTTTGTTCACATTTACTGAATGTATTTTTACTTGTAATACAGTTGTCAATATCATCAATAAATAAACAAAAAAAAGTATATATCGTGTAAGTATATGTGTAAGTATATATCGTTAATATCAATTTTACTATATTAAGTTTCATCTAGCTTTTATCTATTATTTCATTTTTTTTTTAGTACACAGGCATACCAATTTACTTATTTTATTTTTCTTTTTCTTTATTATTGATATTAATTGTATGTACATATTGTGCGAATGAATCATGTAGCCTTAATATTGATGCCCTTCAATGTGGCAGAATGTATTAATATTCAATAAAGAAAGTTTAAAAAAAATAAAAACTATATTAAGTATCTGTTATTGTTTGATATCTGTCGTTAAAGGGTTGATATTTGAATATTTTCCAATATTTAACTTATCCTCTGGTGGTCTGGTATAACCAAGAGTACAATGAAAGAATCAAAAGTTATGTAAAACATTGTCTTATTAAATGCATTATTATTATTAATAAATATTTGAAATTTGGGAATAAACCGATCGAGAAAGGAAAATATAAGTATAAATCAGAAACTTTTTTAAGATCATCATTACTGAGAAATCGGTAACTAGATGGGATGATAGGGACTTTGACAAGAAGCAATCGATGCAACCGAGAGTTTACAGAGAATTTCTCTTTTGTATAAAAATAAAAATAACAATTTTTTTCAGTAATTAAAATAATAATTTGTGCTTAACAATTTTATTTAGTTACTCTAATAGTTTGAATTTGAAGATTTTCATATATAAATGTGCAACTAAACAATTAATAAATAAATTATCACTGTTAATAGTTTTATCAATTATAATTTTGGTTGTGGAAGATTCGGGAAATCTAGAAGATTCGATGAAGGAGGTGATGCTCTCTGGTGAACTTGATTTCTCGTAGTTCTTTGTGCTCTCAAATCACGAAGAGTTTGACACCCACGATACTTCGCCCTCGCAATTTGCACATTTCGCTGGGGTCTCCCTTGTTTTATTACATGTGGAGCTTTCGTGGCCTTGTTCACATTTCACGCACCGTGGTGAATGGTTGCAGTACGACCTATTTGACCTTTAATGTCAATTTTTTTTTAAATTAAACGAGGACTTATGAATATCAACAAAGAACATTGCCAATGGCCGTTCGAATCGGGACATTGCGTTAGTAATACTTGCAACCTGGTATCCGTAACTTTCTAGGTCTCTTTTGATCTTTTCTAAAGGAGTGTTGTGGTGTAAATCTTTAATTACAACTCGAGGATTCCTATCTTCAACGAGTTGATACGTATGAAATTCCGTACCACTGTTTCTCAGACAATTAACTAGCTTTCGGTAGTCGTTTGAGGTTTCGGAGTAAACTGTCACTCCCTTAAATATTGATCGTAATAAAAAACTGTTGGGGCCTATATTTGCTTGCAGATATAAAACTAACGCAGCGTAGTTTTCTACTCCTGTAATATAGATTGGAGGTGGTTTAGAGGTTGCGTTAGATGGTACATTATCAGTTGGGGTTTGGCATTGATCATTAGAATCAGCAAGGGCTTGAAAGCTATTACTAATAGTTACCTCTGTTTCCGTTCTTTTTTTGTTTTCTCGGGTCCCTGTTTTCAACTATATTCCTTTTCCTGCCCGTTACTAGTTCCCAGGCACCTCTTTCCCTGTCCGTGCATTGAGAGTTGTCATTGCAGTTCATATAACTGCCCCAGGCTGGGGTGATAGGGCCGCGTTCATAGTAGCGGCTAATTCCGCCTCGCTCATTAGTGCTACTCCAAACCTATCCGTTAACGTTTGGATTCGTTATTTATTTTCAAAATAATAACTTCTAAACACCTTAAAAGTTATTTACAAAAATGTTTAGAGCAATTACAAATTGAAATTTTCTATAAGGTTAGCACCATAAGTTCTCAAAATATTTTAAACTCTATTGAAAACAAAATCCAAAAAATTCTTCAAGATCTAATAAATAATTCTTTCGAATTTTAAGAATTAAAAACTATAAAATTCTAGAATAGTATACTAAAAAATGTGTATACAAAAATAGTATAGTCGCTTAAAAAGTATAATAAAATCAAAACAGCGAGGCCGCTGGGTACTTCTCTCACTTACGATCAATGATACTATTAGCATTTTTTTCCGACAGCAAATTCACTGAAAGTTACAACCTCTGACAGGTGTGAGTGAAGAAATTAAATTAAAAAAAAACTGGGCTGATATTCTCTGATTGGGCGCTGGTCCAGCATTACCGTACTGTGTTGCGGGTCAAAAAATATTACAGACCAATGCGTAATTTAGGCGCCGGTTAGTACAATTTCAGTTACTCCACAATTTAACATATTTTTACAATTTTACATGTATAGTTTCAATAATTTATAGTAAAAGTTAGACAATATCGATAAATTCTTAAAATACAAAACTCTTTGAATTGAGTTTATAACAAGGCTTAAGATGTGCTATGTATTGAACATAGCCTAATAATATTTAAAAATAATTTCTAACACCTGGGCGGGTACCTGAAACCCCCGACCCAACCTTTTGTAAGTGGTTACTTAGATAGTGGTCGGGATACCTGATAACCCCCTGAGGTAACCTTTTAGCACTCTTGAGAATATTCTTAGCACACCCACTAGCAATAGAAGTACTTGACGACACATGGCGGTCAAAAACAGCAAAGGACCAGTCTTGTGTTTAAAGAGGATCAAAAAGCTTTTAACTCTTAAGCATATGAAGAAACGGTCGTGTACCTGCTAAAAGGGGTGTGTTCAACATAACACTGGGGGTGTGGTCATCCTTTCTGCTACACAACTCCAACCAATAGGAACCATGCTTGCCCCACCCTAGATATGGAAAACAAGATCTACTGAGGGGATAGAAAGAAAAGTGAAGACACTTCTTTTTGGGACGCAGCTGAGGACACTTCTTCTTGGTACTCAGCTGAGGAGACTTCTTTTTGGGACTCAGCTGAGGACAGGCTGATAGAAGAGAGGCCTGATGTAGCTTCCCGGCACTGAGGAGGTCCCTGATGTTTTTATCTGGTTGGAGGACTGATGAAGACCTATCTGAACAAAGATGATCTCAACTTCGCACTTCAAATAACGTATTAGATAAGTAATTCCCAACAATTCCTTTTTAAAGATGTTTAAATATTTAATGGCAATGTAATTTTAAATTCCATCCATCTGAATCATGCCTTCACAACCAATTGTATAGTTCATTAATTTTTGTAAATATAATGAATATAACATTCTTTCTTATATCATTTGTAAATAAACATAATTTGTACATAAAAGTTATTTTAATGATTCCGCCTATTTCTTTCATTATAAGCACAGGTAATGTTTGGTAATTAGAGAACAGATAAACACACAAGCCTTTGTGAGAAGTAATCCAATAGATTAATCAAGGACCAATATGTCAAATGACATAAATTGTTTAACTAATATTTTATTAATTAATTCTGGATAATTATCATCAATAATTACCAGTGGCATCCCGTTATATAAAAAATATAAATCTTATAACCCCATTTGATACGTAACAGATGAAAACTTAACTTTAATGTTATTATATACATTTATTTTTATTATCATTAGTTTTTGTATTATTTATTCTTATTTATTGTAAATAGAGTGTGAATGTGCTCTCTGAACATTATTATAAATGTCTTTGATTGTGACAGAATGTAATATTTCTAAATAAACAAACAAAACAAAAAAAAAACTTTAATTTCTTTCGGTATGACCGGAATCCTAATTTTCAATTTTATTACATTATTCAAGAACTATGACCTTCTCAATTGCAAAATTTTAAATAACGGTTATACAAACATTTTATTTTTCAAATATTTTATTTAAAAGTTCTTTTGATATCAATAAAACAACTATCTAAAAATGACTTGAAGTCATAGCCCCTAAAACAAAAGCAAATCAGAATTAAGTAATTTATATAACATAAATCATAATTCTACTCTAAGCTCTGTTACTATTTAGCAACTCAACACAGCTGATGCAATATTATTGTATTTTATTTCTAATTTAACTTAAAATGTTTCAAGAACTTTTTTTTTTTTTTCCTCTTCAAGTATATATCACTTCAAATATTTATCGGCATCTGTCATTGAAATAAATAACAACAGAATTAAATATAAATAAATGTTGAACTTTTATCATATATATATATATATATACACTGACAGGCAAAAAATTCCACCCACTTGATTTTTTCATGTTTTCATCTAAAAATATTTCTGCTTTGGATTGGTCTATTGTTTTTAATAAATAAATAGGTAATCTTTTTGTTTGTTTTCAATAATAATAATAATAATAATAATAATAAGGCTTAGCGAACCCGAAGGTTCGATGCCGACACCACCAATCGCTTGTTACACACCTCCCTCCACCGTTCGCCGTCCAAACCCAATCCCTTCAGATCGGCTTTAATGCAATCTTCCCACCTTCGCTTCGGTCTACCCCTCGGACGCTTACCATTCGGCGCAGCAAATATTAACTTTTAGGAATTCTCTCGTTACTAAGCCCAACAACTTTACACGCCCATTTGATTCGCCGCGATGAAATTACCTCAATTATATTACCCGGATACAGCTCACGCAATTCAGCGTTGTGTAACCGTCTGAACTCTCCGGTTAACTCATCCTTCTTCGGTCCGAATATTCTACGCAATACTTTATTTTCAAAAACCTTAAGACGCTGTTCATCCCTTAGTGTAAGCGGCCAAGTTTCGCATCCATAAAGAACTGTAGGCAAGATAATTGTTTTATAGATTCTAGTTTTTAAGTTCCGGGACAAGAGGCGCGAACTAAGTAGTTTTGTCACAGAAAAATAACAAGCATTTCCCGCCTTCAGTCTAACCTTAATCTCTTCTTCAATTTCGTTTTCTCTAGTTATCGTAGAACCTAGATACCTGAATTTCTCTACCTGTTCAAACATATTACCATCTATATCGATATCACCAGTAGTATCGCCATTTTTGCAGCTAACCATATATTTTGTTTTATCCACGTTTATTTCGAGTCCTAGTTCTTTACCGGCTTTCATTAACGTTGTCGTATTTAGTTTTATAGTTTCAACGTCTTCGCTTAACAGTACCAGATCATCAGCATAGCCCAGCACGGATGTTGTCCCGCCAAGATCCAACCCTTTCTCGGTTCGCATTATCCCCCTAATGGCATGTTCTAATGCCAAATTGAACAGGACAGGCGAAAGAGAATCCCCCTGTTTTAAACCCGAACGAACCTCAAATTTTTCGGACAAATTATTACCGATTCTAACTTTATTGAGTGTCTCCGTCAAGCACATCCTGACTAGATTTACTAGTCTTTTTGGAATCCCCTGCTCGATTAGAATATTATACAGTTTCTGGCGGTCAATAGAATCGTAAGCCTTTTTAAAATCTATATACATCTGGTTAACAATACCGTTATACTCCAATTTTTTCTCTAATATTTGCCGTAAAGAAAATATTTGATCAAGTCGAACGATTCCGTCTAAATCCGCATTGGTATTCTCCGATAATTTCCTCAGCGTATTCCGTGATTCAACTGGTTAAGATTAATGTGAATATTTTATAACATACCGGAAGGAGTGAAATTCCTCGATAGTTATTATAATCCGTCCTCGGACCCTTTTTGTGAATCGGAATAAGAATAGATTCTTTCCATTCTTCAGGTAATTTCTCGTTCACCCAGATCTTTTTCACCAACCGATGTATTTTAGAAACTCCAGCTTCCCCGCATACCTTAATTAGTTCAGTAGGAATATTATCGATTCCCGCTGCTTTATATGATTTTAATTTTCCGATAGCTACTTCAACTTCCTCTTTACTTGGTCCTTCTATTAACGGTTCAGCACTCTGGTACTCAGAAGGAGGACACAGATCATAATTTCCCGTATTTAAAATATTGTCAAAGTGGTCCTTAAACTTATTCAATATGTCAACCGGATCGGTCAGAATATTGTTATTATCATCCCTAATTCCAGACGTTACGGACCCTACATATTTACGTGATCTGTTTATACCTTTGTACATGTCTCTTACGTTATTTTCGATTCTATTAGTTAATTATAATAAGTTTCAATTATTTTATTTTTAAGATACTCCCTTTTTTTATTTTTGAGCAATTTTGTCGTTTCGTTTTTTGAGATTCGGAAGTATTCCAGATTGTCTTCGCTAGGATTATTTAGAGCTTTTAATTTAGCGGCTTTTCTTTTTTCGCACATGTTTAAGCAATCTTCATCAAACCACGGTTTGTTATTCTTATTTTCCTTTTTTCCTAGACACGAGTTACCGACCGCTTTAATATTATCCCTGATCTCTACCCATAACTTGTCAATATCCTCGTGGTCCTCGTAAGAAAGCTCTAAAGCTTCAAACCTATTCTTAACATCTAGCTCGAATTGGTTTCTAATTGATGGATTTTTTAATTTTTCCAAATTAAAATTCTCAAAATAGAAACGGTTTTCTTTTCTCTTTTTTATATTAAGTTTTTGTCGAAGTTTCGCGATTACTATTTCATGATCCGACCCAAATTCTGCTCCGCGATAAGACCGTACATTAATTATACTGCTTTGCCAGCTGTGTTGTATCAAGACATGATCGATTTGATTTCGTGTTTGCGAATCCGGTGATGTCCAAGTATATTTATGAATATCCTTATGTTCAAACGTCGTACTTTTAATTATCAGGTTTTTCGAGATGGCAAAGTTTATCAGACGGATCCCATTATCATTACTATATTCGTGCAAACTTTGTTTACCAATCGTCGGAATATAAACTTCTTCCCTTCCTACCTTTGCGTTCGCGTCACCTACAATTATTTTCATGTAGTTTCGCGGTAGTTTATCATAAACCCATTCGAGTTGTTTTCAATTAGGAATGTTAATATAGAGGACAATAGCCCTTAATCCTTAATTCAATGAAATGATTCTAAATTCTAATGTTTACTTTCTACGCCGAAGAATACGCCGAAATACGCCGAGGAAATTAACGGAGACTACCAATGCGGATTTAGACGGAATCGTTCGACAATTGATCAAATATTTTCTTTACGGCAAACATTAGAGAAAAAATTGGAGAATAACGGTATTGTTCACCAGAGAAAGGTTTGGATCTGGGCGGGACAATATCCGTGCTGTGCTATGCTGATGATCTTGTACTGTTAAGCGAAGACGTTGAAACTATAAAACTAAATACGACAACGTTAATGAAAGCCGGTAAAGAACTAGGACTCGAAATAAACGTGGATAAAACAAAATATATGGTTAGCTGCAAAAATGGCGATACTACTGGTGATATCGATATAGATGGTAATATGTTTGAACAGGTAGAGAAATTCAGGTATCTAGGTTCTACGATAACTAGAGAAAACGAAATTGAAGAAGAGATTAAGGTTAGACTGAAGGCGGGAAATGCTTGTTATTTTTCTGTGACAAAACTACTTAGTTCGCGCCTCTTGTCCCGGAACTTAAAAATTAGAATCTATAAAACAATTATCTTGCCTACAGTTCTTTATGGATGCGAAACTTGGCCGCTTACATTAAAGGATGAGCAGCGTCTTAAGGTTTTTGAAAATAAAGTATTGCGTAGAATATTCGGATCGAGTTCTGCGCATGCGTTAGCCTAAGTTAAACATACGTCAGGTCGTCTCTTACAAAATTCTTCATTAATAGTGGCAGTGTTCAACTTCAATGCGAAACAACAGTGTTACCTGTTATATTAACAATTAAGATTGTTACTGAACAAAAGAATAAGGTGAGTAATCACTTATTTACAGCTCAATAGTGAACAGTGTAAATAGACCTCTGGTTAGTTACTGATAACGGCCGGCCATAACATCGCTAATCCCACCAGTGGGCTCTGGCTCTCCGTCCGAGGAGGTTCTGTGCCGACTAGTCCTCTCTAAGCACGCGTATATATTTCCGTGCTTAAAAAAAAAAAAAAAAAATTGTTATCGCTTCTCATTTAACAATTTTTCCTATCATTTATAATATGAAATGCGATATTATCATATGCTAATGTCGAGCAAGGGTAAAAATACTAGGTCCAGAAGCCTCGATACTACAATGAGTTCTCCTATTAAAAAAAGAACAAGACGTTCGAAAAGAAATACTCCACCAGCCACACCAGGGAGCTCTGTTGAAGAAGTGGATCCCCAACCTGGTACCTCACAACAACAAAGCAATCATGAGACAACTCAGACTGGTGAAGAATCGCCGTTTTTCACTCAGAACCCATTTCAAGTGCTATCAAATACACAAAACGAAGAAATGGAAGCAACACCCACCCCCAGGGAACCCAAACCCCCACCAATATTCCTTAGAAATATTAAAAACTTTCAGTTAATGTGTCACCAATTGAATAACCTAGTGGGCTCAGGAAAATATTTATGCTAAAGCCGCACCAATGACACTAAATTAATGCCCGACACTCCAGAAACATACAGAAAAATTATAAAATATTTATCTGACACCAAGGCTGATTACCACACGTATCAATTGCGTCAAGAGAGGGCGCTCAGGGTCGTTATCAGAAGACTGCATCCATCTACGCCAACAGATGCTATAAAAGAAGAGCTCGTGGGTATGGGATTCCATGTTCGCCAGATAGTGAACATATTCAAGGAGGATAGAGAACAGCCTGGAATAAAAAGTAAAATACCGCTCCCACTATTCTTCGTTGACCTTGACCGAACGCCCCAGGTCGAAGACATCTACAAGGTCACACGGCTTTATTACACCAGCGTTGTAGTAGAAAAGCCTTACACCAAGCGCGACATCGTTCAATGCCATAACTGTCAGGCTTATGGCCATACGAAAAGATATTGTCATCACATTCCTAGATGTGTGAGGTGTGGTGAGCAACACAAAACAGAAGAATGTAGGAAGTCTAGAACTTCACCTGCAGTATGCGCCTTATGCCACCAAGGGCACCCTGCCAACTACAAGGGTTGTCAAACATATAAAGAATTAAAAACAAGAATGTACGGACAGAGAAGAAGGGACATCCAGGCCACCAAGACAACCCTCTAGAACAGTGAACGGAAGAGTGACCTATGCTCAGATGTTCAAAGGAGACACTATAAACACTCAGTCTCAGGCCCTGCCACAAGAACCTCAACCACGAGAATTCACACATCAACCTCAAGACCCATATCCACCCATCCCTGAACCTAGGTTCAATTCCCAGACATACATTCCTCCTCCTTCCAATTCCACTGACCTCACAAGCCTATTAACTTCTTTCCTCTCTGAATTTAGATCCCTCATCACCCCTCTTATTTCATTACTTACCAATGTTATATCCAACCTCATTCCACCGCCGAGAAATCCATAAATGTCCTCAACCAAATCCCTCTCCATTCTCCTATGGAATGCGAATGGTATTCGAAATCACATCAACGAACTGACAATCTTATTACATGACAAAAACATTGACATAGCACTAATAACTGAAACCCGACTAACCAACAAACGACAAATCAACGTTCCTGGCTACAATATTTATAGAACCGATCATCCTGATGGAACAGCACATGCTGGCACTGCTATAATTATCCACCGATCTCTCTCCCATCATTCATTTCCCTTACCAAACCATAATTTCCTACAATCCACTGCCGTAATAATCCAAACTTCCCTTTACCCAATAACATTAGTCGCGGCATATTCCCCGCCTAAAATACCCATTTCCGAATCCCAAATAATTTCCTTCCTGAATTCCTTAGGACACCATTTCATCCTAGGTGCAGATTTAAATGCAAAACACCAGCAATGGGGAGCCAGATCCACAAATTCCCGAGGACGAACATTGCTATCTGCACTTAATTCCCATCGCAGCAATATCCTTTCACCTAATACTCCCACATACTGGCCAACAGATCCCAACCGCAATCCCGACCTTCTAGACTTTTTCCTACACAAAGGTCTAGGATCATTACACTGTTCCATTTCAAGGCTTGATGATCTTTCCTCAGACCACAGTCCTATAGTCCTAACCGTTTCCACATCACCCATTCCTAAATCATCCCCTCCTTCATTCATCAGGGGACCAGTTAACTGGAACCTTTTCCGTCAAATATTGGATGATAATATAGACCTCAGAGTTTCCTTAAAAACACCTGAAGACCTTGACGATGCAGTGGACTCCTTCACTACCCTGATCCAGCAAGCAGTTTGGACCGCATCCTCACCTGATCGTCCCAAAAAACACCGCAGTATAAATCCCCTACCCCAAGACCTATTGGACCTTATCCATAGCAAACGATGCTCTAGGGCCCTCTGGCAAAGAACCAGGCATCCTGATGACCGGAAATCGTATAATTATTATTCCAAACAGGTAAAAAAAAAACTGGATATCTTTAGAACCCAATCCTACAATTCCTACCTTTCCTCATTATCATCTAGTGATAACTCCCTCTGGACTGTAACTAAAAAAATCCTTAAATTCCAATCCATTTCCCACCCCCTCCGCCGTGATGATGGTCCTACACATTCACTCTTCATCCCGAACTCCATCCCACCCACACTGCTGAAGTTAAAGAATTTCTCTCTTCACCAATTCCTCTCTCTCTACCTCCAAAACCTGTTAACCCCTCTGAGGTAAAATTCCTCATAAACAAATTAAAACCCCGAAAATCCGCTGGATATGATCTCCTCACTTCACAAATCCTCAGACAACTTCCCAAAAAAGCAATCATATTCCTTACCTATCTATACAACTGCATCCTTCGCACAACCAACTTTCCTTTGGTGTGGAAACATTCCATAATCGTGCTGTTTCCAAAACCAGGCAAACCCGTTAATAACACATCATCCTACAGACCGATAAGCTTACTCCCTATCCTCTCAAAAATCTTTGAGAAAATCCTCCTCAAACGCATCCTACCCATACTCGAATCCCACAACATCCCTTCTCATCAATTTGGATTCCGCTCAAGACATTCCACTGTCCAACAAGGCCTTCGTGTTGTGGACCATATATCCTCTGCACTTGAAAACAAGCAATATTGCACTGGTGCCTTTCTGGACGTAGCGCAAGCTTTCGACCGGGTGTGGCACGATGGCTTGCTTTTCAAGCTCAAAACCCATTTACCCCAATCCTTATACCTAGTCCTCAAATCCTATCTCTCAAATCGTTCCTTCCAAGTCCGTTGCTGCACCGAATTCTCCACTTACTATCCAGTTGAGGCTGGTGTTCCACAAGGCAGTGTTTTGGGTCCAGTTCTCTACATCCTTTTCACTGCCGATATCCCTTCAAATCCCGATACCTTCCTAGCTACATTTGCTGATGATACTGCCATTCTATCTTCCCACTCAGATCCTCAAATAGCATCTCTAAACCTACAATCTCACCTCTCCTTGATTGAACAATGGTGCAACAACTGGCGCATCAAAATCAATGAAGCAAAATGCAAACATATTACTTTCACCCTGCGACGCAGATCCTGTCCCACAATCCTTTTCAATTCAATACCACTTCCCTACTCAGATACAGTCCGTTACCTTGGCTTCCTTCTAGACAAAAGACTAACTTGGAACCCACATACAAGACTTAAAAGACAAGAACTTAACCAACGATATGGCCAGCTATATAGACTACTAAGCAGGACATCTCATCTTTCGATTGAAAATAAACTTTTAATCTACAAGACAATACTGAAACCTATCTGGACCTACGGACTTGAACTGTGGGGAACTGCTAAACATTCGAATATCAAACGCATCCAATCCTTCCAGTCCAAAGTACTTAGAACAATAGTCAATGCCCCATATTATGTCACAAATAAGACCCTACACCATGACCTTAACATCCCATTTGTCCTCGACATCATCCCATCCAGATTCTCAAACTTTCACCAGAACCTTATCCATCATCCAAATCCTCTAGCTCAATCCCTATCCAGCTCCCACCATCCCTACAATCCCCCTCGAAGGTTAAAACGGCAGTGGCCGCGAGATCTATTGTAATATGCTTCTGGAGTCCTGGCAATGGCCAGCTTCTCCACTCAAGTCCTGAGCATCTGTGGCTCTAGTGCCCTCCTTCAGCCTCCACTGGTTTTTAATACTAGTGATGCGGCTGGAAAAGTGGCACTGGGATCTCTGGAGTCCTGCTTTGCTTTCCACATGTGGGGAGAGAAGCCTGGCTCGGAGATTCCTGGGCGAATGTATATATTGTATATAGGTATGAATGTGTTTAGAAGTTGTTATTTTATTTTGTTTGTTTATTTATTTATTTTTTTTTTTAAATTTTATTTATTAATTTATTTTTTTTTCCTATTGATTTACTTTTTTTTATAAGTATTATTTATTTACTTCTTATATTTATAGTTACTTCTGTATTACTTGTATATACTGTATGAATGAGAACTTCTAGCCTTAATACTTTTAGCCCTCCAACAGTGGCTGATTATATTATTATTCTATAAAAAAAAAAAAAAAAAAAAAAAAAAAAAAAAAGAATATAATTCGGATCGAAGAAGGATGAGTTAACCGGAGAGTTCAGACGGTTACACAACGCCGAATTGCGTGAGCTGTATCCGGGTAATATAATTGAGGTAATTTCATCGCGGCGAATCAAATGGGCTTGTAATGTTGTTGGGCTTAGTAACGAGAGAATTCCTAAAAGGTTAATACGTGCGTTGCCGAATGGTAAGCGTCCGAGGGGTAGACCGAAGCGAAGGTGGGAAGATTGCATTAAAGCCGATCTGAAGGGACTGGGTTTGGACGGCGAACGGTGGATGGAGGTGTGTAATAAGCGATTGGTGGTGTCGGCATCGAACCTTCGAGTTCGCTAAGCCTTTTATTATTATTATTATTATTATTAAGGTTTACTTTCTATGGAATCAAAATGTTTATTGAGTATCATTAGGTCAGTGACGTTTCTTGCAGCACATTTTGTAGTCTCCGGCTTTTAATTTTTTTATTATTAAGTTTAAAAATACTTCTTAGTTCTGAGGATGTTGCAATTGGTGTGGCACTTATTGATGATGGGCGTTCCATTAGATATGCAGCTAATGCCATCGGAGTTCGATATGAAACTTTAGGAGACGCCGTCAGGCGTTTTCGGGAAACTGGTTCTTACAATAGAAGGCCCGGTTCTGGACGGCCTAGGGTAACAGAACCACGAGATGACCGGTTTTTAACTTTGAGAATTTTAAGAAACCGGCACCTTACCGTTGTTCAAGCGAACGATCGCCGATTTCGTTGAGGAGAGGCAACACATGAGGTTCAAAAACCTCATCTACATAGCGAATGGTTGTCAGAGACCCTCCACGAACAACAACCAATTCTGGGAGGCGCTCCATTGAAATCCCAGACCACACCATTAAGGAACCACGTTGGATAGGTTGACTCTGGGAAAAATTACAGGCTGCATATCTTTCGTTTCTTCTTCTCCACACCCTTTCACGCCCGTCTGGAGATCGAAGAGCGAATCTTGACTCATCTGTAAAAATTATAGCACTCCATTCGTCCATAGTCCAATGGCTGTGTTCTCGAGCAAAAGTCAGCTGTGTTACTCTGCGAGTTCTGGTCAACTCTGGTCCTCTTACTGGGCGAAAAGCCATTAATCCATACTCATTTAATCTTCTCCGTGCGGTACGTTCAGGAATTTGCAGACCTCGAACTTCTTCGAGCTGATGAATCGCTTGAACAACGGTAAGGTGCCGGTTTCGTAAAATTCACAAAGTTAAAAACCGTCTAGAACCGGGCCTTATATATCTGTAAGAACCAATTTCCCGAAAACGCCTGACGGCGTCTCGTAAAGTTTCATATGGAACTCCGATGGCATTAGCTGCATATCTAATGGAACGTCCATCATCAATACGTGCCACACCACGCGAAACATCCTCAGCACTAAGAGGCATTTTTAAACTTAATATTGAAAAGATTAAAAGCAGGAGACTAAGAAATGTGCTGCAAGAAACGGCACTAAACTAATGATACTGAAAAAACATTTTGATTCCATAGAAAGTAAACATTGGAATCTAGAATCATTTCATTGAATTAAGGATTAAGGATTATTATCCTCTATATTAACATTCCTAATTGAAAATAAACAAAAAGATTATCTATTTATTCATTAAAAACAATAGACCAATCCAAATCAGAAATATTTTTAGATGAAAACATGAAAAAATCAAGTGGGTGGAATTTTTTTCCTGTCAGTGTATTTAACTCAGGATTTTCCTCTCACGTGTATTGGGAAAACTCTCCTATCACTTCGTAAGTGTCCACGCCTCACTGAAATACATTACTACTAGTCGACGGACGGTCTTATGTTCCTCGTGATCGTCAAATTTTCCTGAGGCTCAATAACATCTGTTTCCATTTTGAATTCTGTACTTATTATGAATTTATTATTTTCCGTGACAACCGTGCCAAGATACTTGAATTTTGTGACATTGTCGAAACTATATCTTCCACGTCTTACACATTCTCCAGCCATTTTTCCTCATTTATTTTTATCGCTATCTTGGTTGCTGCCGCTTCATAATCTTTTTTTATCTGTATTTTTGTATGAAACTGATAATCGCCGATTCCTTTTTTTGAAATTACCATTACTTTTTACAATATAAGAATGGCTATTAACTTATAAGTTGTGCTCATTAATGTTATTCTAGGGTAATTATGGCAGTCCAGTTCGTCACCATTCTTATGTATAGGTTTTATAATGGCTGTATACCATTCTTTAGGCATTTGATCCTTTTCCCATATTTTTAGGATAAGATTATATACATCCCGGTTTAGTATATCTACCTTACATTTAAGCATCTCTGCATTAACACCATCCATTCCTTATTCTTTGTCATTTTTTATTTTAAAGATAACTTCTTACATCTCTTCCGGATTTGTGGTTTTTAGATCTGTATCAGCTTTTACTATACCGTGTTCATTAACTATTGACATTTCTTCGGGTTTGAGGTAAAATATTTCATTGAAATAGCTTCTCTAACTTTTAATTATTTCCTTTTGTTCCCCCAGTAGTGAGTCATCCTTGTATTTACATAAACTTTCTTGTTGCCGGAATCCCCTCTTCAATGATTTCATTTTATTGTAGAAAACTCTGGTATTTTTACCCTCCAAATCCTCAATAATTGCTGTTTATGGAATCCTCATCCCTTTTCCTCCTCTTGTGCTTGCATAGTTTCTTGGCAGCTTCTCTCTTTTGCTTATAGTTTTCTGATTGAATGACTAGTTCTTCTCTGTTTTATCTTTATAAGAACTATCATCCACTCAACATTCTTCATCAACCCAGTGGCATTTTTTTTTTTTTATATCCACTTCTTTTCCAATTGTATTCTTTGCAGCTTTTATAACAGAAGTTTGGATTTTATCCCATCTGTTTTGTACGGTTTCTTCTTCTCATGGACTGCTTCTAAGAAATTCTCCTTCTTTATTTTAATGCTACTTTTGGAATTCAGGTATTTTAGGGCGCTTGTAATATATTTTTTATTACTCTTTGCATTTTTCCTCTCCGATCTTGTAGCTAGACTCTGCACGTACTTTAGATATTTACTTCGATCCTGACATGATCAATTTGATTTATGGTTTTGCCATGTGGAGACATCCAAGTTTGTAGGCTTGTTCTGGAAGGTGGTGCTTACTATTTTCATATTTTTGCTGGTTGCGGAATCTACTACTCTGTAACCGTTGGCATTAGTTATTTTGTGATAAATTGATTTTCCACAGACCTTTCCATGTTCTCTCTTCCAATTATTCGGTTAGATTCCGTGAGAATTTTGAAACCATTTGAGCAAAAAAATATAATAAAAATTTAATAAAATGTACTAAATCAATCTGTTAAGTTATGTGTAAAGATTTTTTGGACGCACGGCTGGTTCGGTTTTTTAGTTTGATACCTTAAATTATTGCTTGAGATATTGCAACACTTTTGAAAATATGAGGCATAAAAAAAGATTAAACAATTGCATACAATGTGATTTAATTTGTCCATTAAAATTTACGTAAGACTTATTGAGCGAATGATTCAACTGATTTTCAGATTAAGTGGTTCCAATGGCTTTGTATTTGTTTCATATAATATTCCCGGCACTATGTTAAAGAAACGAATACGAACCTGTTTGAAGTTGTGAATTCGTTACTTTAACATGGTGCCGACGATATCAAGAGTAAGATCTTCAACATATGTGTAATATGAATTCTCAATATTTGAAAAAGAAAACACAAGAGAAATCCTCCTATTTTTTTAAAGGAATGTTCTTCTAAATCTACTTAAACATCTAGGTAGATTGTCAGGAACATTGAAATCTACGAATACTTGACATAACGTGATACAGCAGTCTTCCGTTGTAAAATACACCTCCTGGGAAGTAAATTTGGTTCTAGGTATCACAGTATTTTTTTTTCTTTTCTACTCGCTACTTCTGGCACATAGAATATCGGCAGTAGTGGGTTAATTCTTTGTGTATAGATCTGTCCAAAATCGTTACATGCCTATCAGGGGAACACCTAAACATATAATCCTTAGTGTGGGGTTTGTCTTATTCGGGTCAAAATCGTGCAGTAAAAGTGGGGTAGTACCTAGTGTTTGAATGATTTACATAATTTCATATTTTCTAAATAATTAAAAAAAAAAAAAAACATCCAATTAAAGGAACTTCCGCTAGCCGGATCGGAGTTGCTTGCCGTAATTTGCAAACCTATTTTTTAAAGGAACATGATCAAAATTTAAGAAAACATTAATTATTATTACCAACTTTTAATGGGACAATACGAAAAAATGAAAGATTTTAGGATATTACAATACTCTTTTAAAATATTTGAGATGCAATACAGATTGTCTATCAAAGGATAAAGTTACCAATGGACAAAGTTTGATCAAACGGAAAGACTAAAGATTAGCTTTAAATTAATCATAAGCTAAGGAGCGACAAGCGGCGGGGCTGAATGGGCTCCCCTAATTGAGGACGCCAGAGTGAGCTAGCTAGCTCATCCCCGATAGGAATCTAATCAAACTGCCCCCATTATCCTCATCCTAAATCACAGCCGCTCTCTACTCTCCAGCCTCCTGGAAAATCCAGTAAGCAGGTGAGTTAGTTTCGGCCGTCTCTTGGGAGCTTCAATTCCTCTGACCAGGCCGTCCACTTCGTCACAAACCCCGAGGATTCGAGTTCTTTAGAAGTTTATGATAAAAAAAACATCTTCTTCATGCTGTATAAACAACCTGCCAGATTTTAGGTTTCACATACCTATATATGAAAAATACAGATATTAAAAACTATTAAAAATGGTTTGTAAAAAACGGTAAAAAAAATAAAAATAAATAAAGAAGTTAAAAGATGAAAAATAAATAAGTACCCGGGGAAGGTTGCTAATCATTGCCAGGCGGAATGAGTTTAGTCAACTATTTCAAAGGGTTCATGTTTATTTATGCCCGGCGAGTAACAGCGTTTGCCTTATGGAGGGAGGCGGGGGACTGAAGGCATTTGTTAACTCTGCTTTTAATTGATATGTAAATAGGGACTGTCTGCGTTTATAACTTTATAATCGATTTTAGTCTTCAGAATTAATTCGTAATAAAAGTCCGCGCCGTCATTTGTCGGCCGCAAATCGATTGGAACACTGTTCTCGGCTCCATAAAAACTCTCACTGACTGGGGTACGAGCGCTGCGCCTGACTGATAGCGGACGCTTAATTTGCATTATAGCTCAATTAACCAAGCTAATGGTAGCAATCAATGAATCGATTAATGCTCATTATGATAAATAAATGCTGGAATTATCAGAACTAACCTGTTGTTTCGTAGTAATGAGTATTGTTTAATTTTTTGATTATTAATTGAATTTGATTAATTGAAGAATTCATACAAAAAATATCTTTGCTTTTTCGAACCTGATTTCACATAGAGAAGTGAAGTCAAAACCTTACAAAAAAAAAAAAAAAAAGAATAAATAAAATCGGCCAACTTGTTCCTGAGATAATATTGGCACAGACAAAGCAATGGCTAAAATGTGTTTTTCGGATTTACGGGGCTCTGAAAACGTATAGATCCGTCGAAACCCGCATATTCGAAAAGATTGAATAAGCAGTATCATCATCGCTGATAATGGTTAGATTCAGAAGATTTTTTTTTTTGTTTTGTAGGAAATTTAATTACCTTTCAAAAATTTTATCATAAATTTTAGCGTATAATATATACTTCGGGAGTTAGGCTCCTAACATTTTTCTTTTCTTTATAACTTTTCCCCTGAATTTTCTCGAGAATTTAGTCCATATACGAAAATTGAAAGGACAATTATTAGAACATTATAGAAAAGCTTCATAAAAATCATTAGAGCCGTTTTCGCTCAACAGTCTATAGAAAAACATGTTAACAAACAAGCTATTGCGCATGGAGCACCGAATTTCTGTCAGAGTCATCAGTAGTCAAAACCCTACAAAATAAAAAAGAAGCAACAAAATCGGTTCAGTGGTTCCCGAGAAAATCTTGGCACAGGCAGACAGACAGAGCAATGGCTAAAAATGTGTTTTTCGGATTAAGGGAATTCTCAAACCTATAGATCCGTCGCAAACGTCATATCGGAAATTTGACCCGATCGCCATACTTTTCTTACCTAGTATAAGTAGGAAATAAAAAAAAAAAAAAGAAAACAAGAGGGTGTGTGATTTATTATTTTTAATTATTAAATGGAATTCAATGAAATTCATATTAGGAAATTTCTATACTATTTTTCAAATTTCCTCCAGATTCGGGTCAAATTGAAAGCGCAGTTTTCAAACTATAGGCTTGCCAAATGATACGTTTGCTGATCCGAAAGCGAATGCATTTTTTCTAGGAGCAATGGATAAAATTCATACCTACTTGATTGTTTGTTTACCAATCCCTAACTTACTTCCAAATGTGAGCTAAATCGAACATGCAGTTTTAGAGATATAGACGTATCAAGAAAACACGTTTGTACATATATATAAGAAATTAGTATACAGAATTCAATAAAATTGACATTAAGTTATTTTTTCACCATTACATACCTTTTATCAAACCTTGAGCCAAATCGAATATGAAATATTAGCATATTTAAAAAAATAGGTAAGGAGAAGCGGTAGATGGAATTCGATAAAATTTATGTGACATCATCTAGGCACCAATCTGCATAATCCCTAAAAAGATTCATGAAAATCGGAAGAATGGTACTAGATGATATGCTCGTCGCATAGATTTGACTACAGACAGACACCAAACCAATTTTGATCCTTGATGTGGGAATCGTAAAATTTGTTTTAACCTCTCACACCAACACAATGCTTTCCTACCTTCGGTATCGAGGAAGCAAAATTGAATTAAAAAAAGACTACAGAAATCGGGAAATCCTAAGGGAATAAACTTCCATATCTTACATCCATATCTCACGTCATACACCACGGAAGAATTTGCTGTCAATATACCAAGATGTTTAAGTAGATGTGGAAACTCCCTTAAGATTGATAACAATTCCTGATTTCTGTAGTATTTTTTTTATTTTAATTTTTTTTTTGGTAACCTAGGAAAACCCTAGGATTTATCTTAATTGACTTAGTGATAGAGAAGGAACTTAAAACCCATAATGATTATGAGATGGAGTCATAACAGAGTTTCCACTTAATCGTAGGGGCGGCTAGCGGCTGATGCAAATACTAATTGGGTACCTGCGTTTGCCATTAACAATTTGACCGGTATCAGTCACTGATATTGCCCTCTGTAACTCGGTTAGCCCGTTAACGAACCAGTCTATCCTACCTCTAATTAATAACCATAACCATTTCAACACTTCCTTAATTTTAATTTGTTTTTAAATTCATTTGATAAAACAGAAGTCAAGTCATGTAAATGTAAACTTCAATATTGTTTCTCTTGAAAAATCATCAATTCATGCGAGTTTCCACATCCTTTATAAATTGAATAATAATTAAGTGACCGAATTATCTTTTCCTAATTTTATTTTTACATTTTTTTTTATACCAGTTTATATATTTATATGAACGTAAAAAAAAAAAAAAAATGAAAAAGCCTATCTTCCCACTTGAGGCCGTTTCACATTTTTATGCATAGTAACGTTAAACCATTTAGATACCCATTTTCTGCAACTTCTAAATAAAACTAGGATAGACATCAAAATTAATTATGTAGGATATTTTCTATAACAAGAAAAGTATTTATAGTACTTTACCATATACATGAAATTACACAATATTTTGCAAACATTGTGCTAAATTATATTACTTAATTCGCTCTGCTTTGTAACACATTACCGTGTCTAGGCCTCCTCAAGAAGCAACCATCAGGAGTCTCTGTCCAATACCGTTATCATCCAGTAACGGACTGCAAGGAGAAGCTTTGACCTGCTCACCATTCATTCACGCCAAAGTTAATAGTATGTTAGGCTCACCATAGAGATAATAAATATCCTAGTAGGTCCTTCCTCTCCATCTTCCGTTAATTATGGAGGGTCCAGATGTTCGTCGCAGAATCATTCACACAAACAGCACAATGTGTTGGCATGTTGTGAGCTTTTATGATTTCCAAAATTCTTCTGCACAACATTAATTTTAGCCTTTCCGATTATTATTATAAAATATCTAATTATGACAAGCTGGCAATATTTTTTGGTGGCCTGATCATCTAGGTTGACTAAGATATATCATGCCATGAGAATATTTCTTCATAAAATTAATTAAAAAATATTGATGCCATGGTTTTTCATTTTCTTTTATATGCTGTGGTGAAGTTCGCCTACGCCATATTTAGTTTTTTATCCCCATCATGTCAATGAATGTATTTTATTTTATTTTTAATGAGTTGGATTGCCTGTTCACTTGCTTCTAAATGTGAAGATCGTGACAATATTGAGATATTGCCAATAATAAATTGTCAAACTAAATAAAATTGACATAAAATCAAAAAAATAAAATAAAATAAATGAAAATGGAAAATTTCTTTTTAAATATCAGCCAATCAAATGTTCGTATGAGAATAAAATTTCTGAGAGAAGCCTTTTTCGGAAATTCAGTAATCTCTCAACATATACGGGTTTGATATCCATGGGTTTTGTTCATCAAGGAATACTAAAATGCGAAAAAGTTACGCATATGCAGATTGCATATTTGATGACTCGGGATTAAAAAAAAAATCGAGTGCGCACTGAACATGAATATCACTACTGTTAGTGTAAAAAGTCGTGTGTGTCATTGAGTGTTTTACAGGAAAGCATAAAAACATATTGTTTCGTTATAATTTATTAGTATAATTTCATAATTTATTGGCCTCTTCTATTTTTCATCGTAGCAGAATGCTTAAACCTTTTGTACAACACTAATAATACGGACTTAATCGGAATGTTTTCAATCGTCAAATCGATGTTACAGAAACTCCAAGCCATAATTCAGTGACAGTCAGTGATGCAAGAGTGGCTTGATACACGTACTGAAGAACAGTACGTCGGTGTGCCCCTGGATTGGAGTATCGAAGCTCGATAAGAAGCTCTGAAGGTGATCCTATTCTATGTACAAGAAAAGAAGGGATCGATACGATAACTAATAAAATGAATACACTCAAAATTTATGTAGTTTAATAATATTGTAAATAAAATTACCTAACTCCCGAAAATAATAATTATTTCACAGTATAATATAAGTGTCGATGAAAAAAAATTGTTATATATATATATATATATATATATATATATATATGTATGTATATATAACAATTTTTAAATGTATATATATCATGGCCTCTTCCCGAACCCATACTATACAAAAAATACAAGAAGGAGTTGAAGGAATTCATTAATAGCATAAAATTATAAGACATTCCAGCATAGCTCTTTTATTTAATATACTTCTAAAGTTAGACTTATGTCTTTTATTCTTTATTTTGTTGATACTCAATTGTAAATTTGTAACATTTGTTTATTCTCCGCATAATTTTTGTATTTGATTCTGCCTCTGTTTTAGAGTATTTTGTCTTAGTATATTCTGGTACTGTTCATTCATCTGATACTGTTATTTACTTTATTTAATCGTTTATTGTTATTTATTTTATTTAAACATCTATAAATATTCCCCTTGTAATACAAATTAAGTACCATTCTTTTTAAATATCTTTAGCCAACACATATTGTAATAAGTTATATTTATAGTTATATACTAAATAACACTGTAATGCATATAATATGCTTTTGCATGGTGTATGCACACTTCTAAAAAATATACGCCTCTTCTGTAGGGTTACTACAGCAGAGAAAAAAAAAAAAAAAAAATGTATATATATATATATATATATATATATATATATAATATATATATATATATATATATATATATATATATATAAGTTAAGCGTCAGCGGGCTTTAGAAATAAAAAAAAAGAAGGAAAAAGGATCGAGAAACAACACTCACGGCTTCTGAATAAACACTGCTTTATTCGTTCAATAATCTGCCTTATATACAATTGCTATGTTTATTTACATTACAAGATGGTATTAAGGCTGATATAGCCAGTCTCCGGTCTTTATCTCCCCCCCACCAGTTTACGAATAGGATTTTCGGAAACTTAAATAATCCTAGATCGGAGCTACCGGTATCAGCCTTAACACTTTACAATTATTCGTACCAGTATAAACTTAAAGTACACCAAAACTCACTTCCACTCCGCTGGAACGAGAAATAAATAAAAAGAAATAAAACACAAAACTAAACACACAACGTCTTATTAACAATGGAACCAAACTCTTAATCCTATAAACATTACAATCGCCTCTACTGTATTGCTATATCTTTATTTACAAAAACACAAAAAAAAAAAATTACATCATCAACAACCAAAAAAAAAACATATTTCTTATAACACGCGATAAGGGTACTACGAATCAATTGGTTTATGTAGCGGTTCTAACATTGGGAGCTTCAATTGTTCAATATGAACAGTTCTCCTCTTCTTAGGTTCGTTAATGCTTTCAATGGTTAGCAGATTATGCTCCCTAATAGCAACCACTCTGAATGGGCCCTCGTACCGTAACAATTGTTTCCCTCTGTTATTTCCAATTCTACGGTACACTATTGTTCCGATTTTTAATTCTCTCATTCGGTCACGTACCTGCACATTCTGCCGCGCTACCCGCTTCTCCTTTTCCCGCTTAATTCTCCCCGTTACCTTTTCCCACGTCTTTTCTACCTCTACCCTAGTACTCTGGATTTGCTCTACGAGCTGTTCATTGGTCGTTGTTTCCCCCCAATCTCTCCTTGGGCTGCGCATCCCGAATAGTATTTCCACAGGTGAAAATCCCGTTACGGAGTGGATCGAATGGTTGTAAGCTGTTACGGCTTTCTTCATCGCAACATCCGGCTCCAACCCTTTCTCTCCCTGATATACACGGATGTGGTCACTCAACGTGCTGTGCAATCGTTCGATTCCTCCTCTACTCTTAGGGTGTCCCGGTGTGTTATAATGCCACACAACCTCTAACCTTTTCACCTCCTCCCTAATCGCGGTATTGTCGAATTCTCTGCCACCGTCTGATGTGATCCTCTCGGGAACTCCGTAAAACTGTATCCAGATTTGTAGGGCTTCCGCAACTGCATTGGCAGACTTGTCCATGACCTGATGTGCCATAGCTACTTTACTAAAGGTGTCGATGATCGTGACCCACTTGAACCCTTTCCAGGTGAATGTATCGATCTGGAGGTCTTGTAGCGGCATATTCCCTGTAGGTGTCTCTTCCTGAACTCCTCTGGGGGGGTGTCGATCATACTTTGTGCGCATACATACCTCGCATTTCCCGATGATTCCTTGGATAGATTTTTTCATTCCCCACCAGAAATACTTTCGCCGTAATGCCTGCAACGTCTCGTTGACGCCTCGGTGGTTGGTCTTCCCCTGGTGGTATGCCAATGTAATTGCTTGTTGTTGCTCCTCATCCTGTACGGTTTCCACTGCATACTTGCACCGGATGATCGTTCTATCCATGCCTATTCGCTCGGATCTCCACATCCGCTTTATTTTCTCCCATACCGTGTTGTTCCCAACATAGAGATGGTGTGTCTTTCCCGGTTCCGTGGCGTCCTTCAGTGCCGTACGGATTTGCTCCTCGCTCACCCCGGGTTGCGACCAAATGACGCGAATCCTACTTTTCCCGTATCTTCGGTAATCTATTTTCATGATCCCTGTTGTCCTGGTTTTCCAGATTACCTGTCTATGCTTGTCGTTGATGATTTCGTCTATTTCCTCCATCGCCACTGGTCTTTCCTCCGCTGAGCTATCTTCTTCCGGGGACCCCTCCCTGTCCTCTATACTGACGGTATCATCTGCCCCTTCACCCTCAGGAGTCCATTCCCTCAAGAATTGGCGCACGTCCCGCGATGGACCTCCCCCGTCCTCTTCTACCGCGTTGATCATGATGGCCCTAGAGAGCCAGTCTGCCACCACGTTTTCCTTTCCCGGCTTATACACCACCTCCATGTTGTACTGACTAAGGAATTCTTTCCATCTCGTGACCCTCGCAGAGGTTTCCTTAAGTTTTCCTACCCACTGAAGGGGTTTGTGATCGGTGTGGACTCGAAACTTCCTCCCAAATATGTATGGCCTGAAATGGTCGATGGCCCACACTATCGCGAGTAGCTCCCTCTCTAACGCGCTGTACCGTGATTCCGCGCTCGTAAGTCGTCGGCTCGCGTATGCTATCGGACGTTCACCCTCACTTCTGCCCTGGGATAAAACGGCCCCCAACGCGTATTCGCTCGCATCGGTGGTGACGTTGAACTGCTTCTCAAAATCCGGGAACGCCAATACGGGTTCTGCCTGCAACCTATCCATGCATTTCCGAATATTATTTTCCATTTCCGGTGTCACCACGATCCTCGCGCCTTTCTTCAGCAAGTTATTGATAGGTACCAAGTATTCTGCCATCTCAGGTACGAATCTTCTATAATAATTCAGCGTCCCGAGAAGCCTACGAATCCCTTTAACGTCCCGTGGCACCGCCATTCGTGTGATAGCCTCCACCTTTGCCGCATCCGGTCTGACCCCCTCGCTAGAAATAGTGTGGCCTAAAAAATTGATCCGCGTTTGTCCCAACAGGGACTTCTCACTTGACAGTTTCAGCCCGAATTGTCGCAGCCTTTCGAATACCGACCTCAAATGCCCCACGTGTTCGGCTTCCGTTCTGCTAAAAATCAGCAGGTCGTCCATGTATACTTGACATACGGAGTCGTCGATCCCCCTCAGAAATTCGTCCATCAGGCGTTGAAACGTTATGGGCGCATTCTTCAGACCAAACGGCATTCTGGTGAATTCGTAATGCCCCCTTTCGAATGTAAACGCCGTCTTATGTTGGTCCTTCGGGTGCATCCGTATTTGGTGGTATCCCGCCTTGAGGTCCAACGTGCTAAACACCACGGCCCCACTCAACCTATCAAGTATATCTTCGAATCTAGGGATCGGGTACTTTTCGTCTACCGTGTTGTCGTTCAACCTACGATAGTCCACTACCACTCTGTATTTTTCCTTATTATCCCCCGGCGCTGCCTTCTTTTTCACCGCCCACAGGGGACTATTAAATGGCGAGGTGCTATCGACTATGATCCCTTGCTCCTTTAGGCTTTCCAATTCCTCCCGAATATGCTGCCTCAGCGCCTGCGGGTATCTCCTTTCCTTTACGTAGGTCACCCTATCTTGCTTCAGTGGAACTTCGTGTACCGTCTTCCCTGTTACCCCCAATACCTCGCCCTCCCTGAAGAAAATATCTACGAACTCCGCTTGTAACGCCTTTCTCCAGTCCTCCACCCTGTTCACCGCTCCTATCCGCACCCTTCTTTCTCTCGCGACCCCTATACATCCAAATTTCCTCTTTCCCAGCCTGATACTCCAAGCTCCTCTACGGTTTCTAATGCTTACCCCTACCTGTCCTAACAGATCACACCCTATTATGACTTGGTACTCCCGCGTCATGCTCTCTACCACATGCACCTTTAGCTCCCCTTTTTCCCTGCCCACCGATCAAGCGTAATTGACGCTTCCCCTTCTACTTTACAGGGACCACCCAGAGTGATTAGCTGGCAGCCACAGTTTTGTATCCGGAGTACCCTCTCGCTCCCGCACACTCTCCCCAACGCCCCCGAGTCAAGATAGTACTCGAGCTCCCTGTGTCCACGAGACACTTCACTCCCCCGTCTACTTCAATAATCGGCAACCAGCATGGCTTACCTCTATTATTGTTGCTGGTTGCTGAGCGGTCGCCTCTCTGCTGAACCCCTTCTGAGATGCCACCTCGCTTCCACATTAGCTCCGTCGCTCGGCGTTGCTCGCTCCGTTGGCTGCTCCTGCCTCCTTCGCCTCCACTGCTGGCTGGCTCGTCAGTCTCCGTTCCCGACGTCCCCGACTCCTCGGTTGCCTCTTCCGAAGATCCGTCTCTCTGCTGCATCCTAGCTCGTTTTTTCAACTTTTGAGCGTTCACCTCCATTGGCTCGTCTAGAGGTCTCTCTCTCCTGCGAAACATGTACGGGCACTGTCTGGCAATATGCCCTTCAGTCCCGCACTCGAAACATCTAGTGCGCGGACATTGTGCTACCAAATGTCCCGGTTTCCCGCACCCGTGACATTTTCTGTCTTCCCTCCGGGGTCCATTCCTAGGCCTGGACTGTCCGGATCTTCTCTCGCCCGTCGTGGCTTTTTCTCCGTTCGGGTGTTTCATTTCCCTCTTCCTCCACCCTATCTGGGCTGTCCGGGGTCGTCTGTCACTCACTCGGGTCCACCCTGGTTCTTCTACTTCCATCCGCGTCTCTTCCTCTCTTGCACTCAGATCTATCATTTCTTGGGCACACTCGAGGAACGATCGCTCTCTAGGCAGTCCGTCCCTTCTCCCAGTCTCCTTAGCCAACTGAACCTTGAGTATTGTCGAAAGGAATTCCATCCTAGCTTCGACCTCTCCCACACTCATGGTTTCACGCATTTTCTCAGTTATGCGGTTGTACTTCGCCACTAGTACCCCCGCATACTGTCCTCTTGTTTGGCGTTGGGACCGACACTCCCTAAACATTTGAAAGATATCTTCTTCCGGCGTCCATCGGCCCCCTCCGAAAGCCTTCTTCAAACGCTCCTTAATCACTGGCCATGGTGTCTCCTCGTCCGCTTGGATTTGGTTGAGGATGTTCCTCCTCACTCGGCACACGAGAGCTGCCTTCAGTGCTTCTGCGTCTCCCAGGTTCACGAGGTCCTCCGCCACCTTTGCTTCGATTCTTGATATGAGGCGGTCTCCACCTTTCAAGAAGTGATTAAGTTCACCTATCTCGCCCCCGAATCGCTCCAGGTCTGCGATTGCTCTCCGTAGATCCTGCGTGGTCGCTGCCCTTATCTTCATCCACTCCAATGCATTGGCGTGCGCCTCTGCCAATGTGTCCCTAGGTAAGGGAGGGATCTCTTGTATCTGCGGTACTTGAGGTATCTGAGGTATCTGCGGAATCTGCGGAACCTGAGGGGCGATCTGAGGAATCTGCGCTATCGGCATTTCCTGAGGTTGCGGCATTTCAGGTGCGTTCAACACTCCTGGTCGAATTATGCCCTCTGTCGGCATCTCGTCTTTTCCTTATGACTAGGAGAAGAGAAAAAAAAATTAAAAGAAAGAAAGAAAAAAAAATTTTACTTCCGTGTTCTCCTGACGTTCTCCCGGGTTTCGGCACCAGTTAAGCGTCTCCGGGCTTTAGTAAATAAAAAAAAAGAAGGAAAGAGGATCGAGAAACAATACTCACGGCTTCTGAATAAACACTGCTTTATTCGTTCAATAATCTGCCTTATATACAATTGCTATGTTTATTTACATTACAAGATGGTATTAAGGCTGATATCGCCAGTCTCCGGTCTTTATCTTATATATATATATATATATATATATATATATATATATATATATATATATATATATATATATATATATATATGTACATATATATATATATATATGTATGTATATATATATCCACTTAAGAGACTAGTTTTAGTTAAAATGGTTCATATAAATATATATCTGAAGCACTGTAATCTATGGGACTAATCAGGAACCAATACATTCAGGGGATCCTACTTTTTAATAGACAAAGAACAAAAAAAAAAAAGGATTGTAGAATTTTGTTTAACAGTTGGTTTATTAAAAAGAAACAACATAGCCGAGAGGAAAAGGCCGGCAATCTGTTGCCATTCATCATTCACAGGCCAGTTGGTGTCGGTTGGGAAGGTTCAGGATCCCACTTTTTTATTCATCGTTACAGCAACACGTCGCTGACTGCAGCACAAGTGATTTTGAGATCCTTGCGAACAAGAGCTTATGCATAGGAGGTTCCTTACTTCTTCTTGTTCTAATTTATATTAAAATAATATATATGGGTCGATCTATTCATTTAGTATTAATATTGTTTATTCATGTATAAAATACAATGATATAATTTCGGAAAAGAATTCATCAATTATTTTAATGCTTATTATGTTTGTTTGTTTTGTTTTTTGAGCACCCTTGGCGGGTTGCAAGTTAGGTATTTTAATGGAGTTTGCGTTGAATACTGTATGGCATTTTTTTTTTCAATGTATTCGCTTCAAGCGAAAACCTTGCCTTCTTGACAATAGTTAATAAACAAAGAAGTAACATAATTTAATGCAAACCTTTGTAAAATGCCAAATAGACATACGTAAAATGGGTACTTCCGAAAACAAAACAAAAAGAAAATTACCATCGAAATATCATAGTTAATCAATTCCTAACGTATAGAAAGTTCAGTTTAGGAATTTAAATTTATGTTAAAACCATTGAGAGTAAATATATAAGGACGTTATATTCAGTCAGTTGTTATCTTTATCATGCGAAATCCTAAGAAAAATATCCTCCCTCCTTGTATTGAAAACAAAGATCCAAGAGTGCATAAAAAGTGGGATCAGTTTTAATATATTCTTCTGGAAGAAGACTGCCCGAGCACTTTCTCATTTGGAACCCGTCGTGTGTGTAGCGATGGGTAACTGGACCACGGAAATTACTCGAGGACTGTACCACAGGGCTTTTCTATCTCAATATGCGCCCTTCCCCCCACAGCCTTTTTGCCGAAATGAGTCTCGGTCTCGGGCTCAAACGTTCTTCTCAGAGATAAATTAAAATATCCCTCTCCCAAGCCTCTTTCTTGGAAGAGGGAAGGAAAAGGTTTATAAATCGATAGCAAAGCCACATTTTTCCTCTATCAGTGCAAATTCCACCTTTCTGAAAATTCATTATTTAATTGTAATACGGTTTAGAAATAATTTTTTTATGTTGATAAACCAGACTAGAATTGGGAAACATTACTTTAAAAAATTACTTAAAAATTAACCAACTTTCAAAATTATTTTTTAATAAAATTAAATAAACAAGAACATAAGTGATTGTTTAAACCCATAGAAAACGGATTATGATCCAGAAATATACACAGTACCTCATCCTATAGTAATCAAAACAAAAAAATGAAGTGCGTAGGATTTTTCTCTCAAATCTTTCAATACTTTTTTATAGGACGCTGGTTAGAGTCCAGGTCTGACAACCTTACATTAGAACTAGTTTTATCATAGTATTTTATACCCAGAACTTGAGATTTCTATCAAATTTTCGAGATTTCAATACCTTTGAAAAGGAGAAGGGAGACCTTTGAATTTTTCTACTCTCGGGAACGATTTTCCTTCTTCGCAGATCGTATTTATAGGGCAGAATTTTCGACTTATCATATGTTTTGTTGGTCTTCATTTGCTTCTAGGCTGATCTTTCTCAATGTCCTCTTGATGACTTCATAGGACAGCTATATCATATGCGTATCCCAAGGATTATAATTCATTTCAAAGTGAACCAGCGAACAAATATATAAAATAATAACAACAATAATTATAAGTAGTAATAATGAAAGTATACCGACTGTCGGGGCCGGAGTATTTCAAAATTAAAACACAAACCCTTCCCCGGTGAGGTTCCTCAAAGGTGAGAAAAAATAAATTTTTGGAAAGAAGGAAAAGATAAAAAGAGTAAAAATGAGACCTGTAAAACATTAAAGAAAAAACAAATGCATGCACAAAAAAATAATATTAAATAGAAATATTCAATAAATCAAAAAATGGAAAATGAAATATCATGTTCTAAATGCTTACAATATTTATTGAGATAAAAGATTTTATAAAATTCAAAACAAACAAATGTGAAGAAAAAAAAATATTCAAATGCACTGAAATAAAATAAAACATAAAATAAAATGTTCAGTGAAAATGAAAACAATTAAACATTATGAAAAATATATAATAAAATAAAAAAACTATAAATAAAACAAGAGAGAAAGATAACTGTTCAAAAGCATAAAACTAATTTATTGAGAGAAACAAAACTAACTTAGTGTTCTGTGCTCCGATCCACATATTTACCTGATTCTTGGAAACTATCTATTGTCAAAATGTTACACAAACCTAAAAAACCACCCGAACACCCATCCTCTGACCGTCCTATTTCTCTATTACCTATTATGGGCAAAATGCTAGAAAAACTCATCCTAAAACGCCTGTATCCCATCCTAGACTCTAATAATATTAAACCTGATCACCAATTTGAATTCCGCACATCACTTTCCACTATCCAACAATGTCACCGTGTGGTTGATTTAGTCTCCTCTACATTGGAGCGCGGTATGTACTGCACGGGAGTCTTTCTCGACGTTGAACAGGCGTTTGATCGAGTCTGGTAACCGGGTCTTCTGTACAAACTCCGAAAAGTCCTATTCCCTACATACTTCATCATTATCCGCTCCTATCTTACTGATAGATATTTCAAAGTAAACCAAAATAATGTCTGCTCATCCCTCTTTGCTCAATCTGCAGGCGTTCCACAAGGGAGTATCCTCGGTCCCATCCTCTACACAGTTTATTCAGCTGACATCCCAACCCATCCTGACACTGTCATCACCACTTACGCCGATGACACATGTTTGCTATCTGTTAATAACGATCCTTTAATTGCATCCCAAACTCTTCAATCACATATCACAAGCCTTGAATAATGGTGTAAAAATTGGAGAATAAAAATAAATTCCAACAAATCCCATCAAATCACCTTTACCCTCCGTCGTAAACGTATGATTTCTTGTCCTACAGTATCCTTCAATAATAGACTGAAATGACAAGAAACTGCTAGACGTTTCCGACTGCTCCAACACTTACTAGACAAACGCTCTAAACTTTCAATTAATTACAGAAGACTTATCCACATAACTATAATAAGACCTATATAGACATACGGAGTTGAGCTTTGGGGCTCCACCAAACCATCGAATTCCTATCGTACCCAATCCTTACAATCCAAAATCCTCCGTAAAATCCTTAATGCTCCATACTTTGTCACAAATAAAACCATTCATAAAGACCTTAATGTACCATATGTCGCTGACTTAGTTCGAGCCAGATATCTATCCTTTCATGATAAACTTCAGTCCCATCCAAATCCGCTTGTTTCCACTCTTGCTTCTTCCTCGATCCCTGATAATCCTCCTAGGCGTCTGAAAAGGAGGCGCTAAAAAAAAATGGCGCTAGGCTGGTGAGTTGAGGTGAACCTGGAGCAGCGAGTGGGGGTAGCCACGTGGATTCAATGTCATCTAAGGCCAGCTCCAGACTGCCGAAAAAAACAAAAGTTCACTCACTATACTAGGTCGGTGGGGTTTGAGTTAACTGGAGCGGCTGGTGAGAGGATGAGAGAAGTTGTCCACTACGTGGACCCAATAACGAAGGCTCGCCCCAGACTGACTTTAGACCGCAGCCCTGCAGTTTTATCGCAGTATTTGTGTCTTAATCCCTAAGGCAGGGTATTACTGCCGGGCTGGTGTGTATATATACAACGAGATAATACATCGCAAAATAAATTGAATATTTAAATAATATACACTGAGATACGCTATAGGAACCATTGTCCCTCAAACTTTTACAAAAAAAAAATAAAAATAAACATTTTCTTCATTTATATTTAAAAGGGTAAATATGATGAGAGAAAAAAAAAATAAAGATCTGAACGTATGCGGCGTTAACACCGACGAAGGTAAAATAATATGTGAAAATAACTAATAAAAGGATGTATGTATATACTTGTAATAAGAACGAAATTGTTGGATTACAAATATTACATTAAAGTAGTACACAATTCAAAGAAAAATTCATAAAAAAGAATCTGAAATTCATTAATAAATAGATAAAATATTAACATTACAACAATAGACTCCGAACTAGACTTTGGACTCCATTATGTAAAAGGCAAAAAAGGATTTCAGGATATCCTATCTCTTTTATTCCAGTCGCGTCACTGAAATCGAAAGAGGGCCACAGGCACCCAAGACTGCAAAACTCAGAGAATATTATTAAGAATGAGACCTGAATTATATACAAAGGCGCTTAATTTTACACTGATGTAATGAACTTAATCAAGATCGTTAAAGTCGTTTTAATTAAATCTTAAAAATGTGTAAAATCGATTTTATAAAGTGTCACTTCTGGTTAGCCGATTTTTAAAAAAAAGTATCTGTAAAATTCCAGGTATATAGAAATAGAAAATCATCTTTATTCTGGGATTAGGTCCCTTGAGAATAACAATATTGTTTAAACCAATTGACGATAAATCTGGCCAGGTGACCGATTATGATAAAGATTAACTACAATCGAAGTAATAAAATGAGGATGTATACATAGTTTTGGAGGGCATATTAAGGAAAGGGGATGGATACAACGGTTACAATATTATAATATTGGTGAAAAAACAACAACATACTTATAACTAAATACAATTGGAAAGAAGTCTTAAATAAGTTTTATAGGTAACCAATTTTAGCCCTACAATATAATAAAAAAATAAAATAAATAAGTAAAAATAAGAAAAAAAGAAAATAACTAGAGTAAATAAATGATAATTATATGTTCCTTAAGACGTTTAAGTGAAAACATGTGAAGGTATTGTGAAAATGTAGATAAGTATTGTGATCTACCTATGACGCAATAGATTACCAGCAGAGAAAGAAAAAACAAACACATATATATAAATATCCACATAGAGAGGAGAGTGCAGAAGATAAGTAAAAATAAACTATTATAAATAGAAAAGATAAAAGGTAAAAAAAAAAACAATAAAAAAGTATACCTACTCACACTGCTTTGTGAGAGGTGATCGAAATTATGTTTCATACTCAAAACAGAAGCAAAAAAAAAAAAATAATGTATAAAGAAAATTAAAACCAAGGGACATCAAAACGTGTATTTCCCTTCAAAATTCATATTCGAAAATTTTCATGATCGCAATGATTTTCCCTAATATATATTACATATATATTGTCCTCCTTTAGAAGACAATATTTCCTAGGTACGTTCCTCTATCAAATCATCAACAACCATCGTCCTTCTTACGCCTACAACCTTCTCCAATTCAAGTCCTCAGTCCATTTTATTTCAACAAGATCTCGACCTTCTGACCTCTACATCCCTTCTCACAGATCTGCCTCATTTCAGAATTCCTTTATAGCTCGCGCTGTCAATTTCTGGAATTCTCTACCTATAAAAATTTGGCATTCCCCCTCCATATCCACATTCAAATCCCTCCTATTCCAATTCCTATTCCAAAAACAGTCAGATACTTGCTAAACTTTCGATATTATACATTTCTAGTCATCAACAAACCATAGTACTATTCTGTACTGTGAACTTCACTAGGGATATTACAATATCTTCCTGCTCTTAGTGCCACTGGCCGCTTCTATTATTTTTATTATTATTATTATTTTTTATTGGAATTAAATCTGTACTTATAGCTAGCATTTGACAATGATGAGCCTACATATTAATCATTATTTAAATACACTGATATTTTAAATTGTCTGCTTTGTCTTTTCTTTGTTAGCAGAAACACACCTTATTTTAAAGAAGAACTCAATGTATTTTTTATTATTTTATTTTTCAAAAGAGTATAATTATAATTTTTCCAGAATAAAGTTATTTTCTATTTCTATTTCTATATAGGTAAGTGAAAGTAAAAAGCTTGAATTTGAGACTAGGAGAACGGTAAACTGCGTTTATTATAGTCTGACTTATAACTTGTCCGATCTTGATTTGATATTGAATTTTTAAAACGGGTAATTTGAAAACAAACATAAGTAAATAGGACATCGATCATATTCCATCCCCTCAAGGACTGGCTCACAAAGCGGGAGATAGGGTGGCGCCAGTGAGATCTGTCTGCCGCGGCATCTCTTCCCGTTGGGCTTCTTAATGTTTCGCCTCTCTCCTCTTCTTCACACTTACTTTATTTCTTCATCTCTTTTACACTCTGTATCAGAGGAACGGATTTAATAACACTTGGAGATAATAATTCTTCCTTCAAAACATGTTTTCGCTTCATTGTATTAGGAAGAAGATAGACACATTTTTTTTTTTTTTTTTTGTAAATGAATTGAGAAACAGTATAATGAATGTTAAAATTATAGTGAGCCATACGAATTTTCGATTTGTGGATCTATTCGATCATTATGAAGGTACATTTAGGTAGACACCCAGATATCGAATTTATGGTAGAAAACTAATTATAGAATAAGCCTAAAATGTCTCAGTGATGAAATTTGTATCCACTTAACAAAGTTAGATGTCTTCATCTGTCAGCTACTACTGTTTATTTCTTATTCACAGCTTCAACGGACTCAAATCTTGTTCCTTTTAATACAGATTTAAGCTTAACAGAAGTCATCCGGCCAATTTGCCAAGCGCAAAACTAATATAATATTTTTAATGGAAAAACTTGTATAAGTATTTACATCATTAATCTCTGGAGAAATGTAGGAAAACTAGAGTTCTTTTATTACTTCACAAAGTTATGTGACATAGCATTATGTTTATTACCTAATTTTTATAGAGAACTATAATATTTTTGACGTTATGGTGCTGATTTATTCGCAAAACAAATTATACCAAATATATTTACTACAGTTAATTAATTGATTTCCGGCATGAAATTAGACAAAACAACTAATGAGACACAATTAATGCAAAATATGAACGACCTGTAAGTAGTACTTTTACTTGGAACACCGTCAAATTTAAAGAAGTCCCTTTGCAAAGCACTCTACGTGTAAAAACTTAATCTAGACCCTATCGAGAGGGTCCCATTTACAGTTACCGGCTGGCATCTTTGTCCCTTTTGTCCCCTTTGTGTCCTGGAAAAAAAGGGACGAATCGCTTTTCCAGATTAAATAAGTCTCGCCTTTTGTAAAAAAACTGGCTTTCTACTCCTCCTTGGCTGCACCTCTGCTAGGAGACTAATAATTAACTGACTTTTTTGTTCATTTTAAACAGCACGATTTTTTTTTAGAAAAGATTGCATTGTGATTTTTCTTCCTTGAAAAAACACACAAGATTTGAATAAAAGGCCTCTACCCCTTCATGAAACAAAAGGCTTGTTGAATGTGGAGCAAGAGTTCGGCCTAAAGGTAAGAATAGATACGTAATACGTGCTTAATATAATACGGGCTCTGTTTTCTTAAGTTAAATAATCCATTAATATATGCTTCAGATTATTATTCATAAATACGTTGGTATTAGCTAATATTAAACTGTCTAGCTTACAGTAATATAAGAATTGAAATATATATATTTTTATATGTCTATACCTTAACATCAATAAATGTTTCAGCCTTCTCTCTGTTCTTTCCTACATTTCTCCCGAACTCAATGATCTAAATACTCATACAAGTTTTTCCATTAAAAATATTATATTATTTTTGGGCTTTTTTGCCAATTTTTTCGCTTTATAAATGGTCATATGATCAGTATCATACTAATATTTTCTGACACCTAATTATCTATAGCAATTATCTATAACAAATAGTTATAATACATAGTTTAAATAGACATAGTTTGTGATAAAAATAAAACCATAAATATAATATATTAAATTTCTGTTAAAAGAAGGGTGATAAGTGAAAGTTATGGGATTCCATGTATTTGAATGGCACCGATTCATATTTTTTCTTATTGTTAAACTATAAAGTCTGAAAACTTTTTCATATCATAGCATATTTATTGCATAAACTCAAGGTCCAGAGAAAATATATATTTTCATCTGTTAATAAGATACATACATATGTTCCATAATCTTTCACAAAATGTTTCTTTCAAATCTCCATAGAGATGATCCAAGTTCTTTGAATGACTTCTTGGATATTAGAATAGGGTCTGATTCGTGTCATATAAAAAAGTTTCTTGGTGGTTCTAAATAGAAATTATCTTTTTACTGCATCTTGCTGCCATAATTCGCCGTTGAATCTCCGCCATTGAATATATATATATATATATATATTTTCTTTACATATATATATTTATATATATTATATACTTATATATATTTGCTTTATATATATATATATATATATATATATATATATATATATATATATATATATATATATATATATATATATATATATATATATATATATAATTGTGTGTGCGTTTGTGTGTATGTGGTAGTAATAATTTGCTCTGGAACCTTGAATGAGGAGAATATCTAGGAGGAAGATTAAAAATTGGAGACGTCAACTTGGAACGTGTCGAGGAATTTATGTATCTTCGAACATTGTTGAAATTGACTAATATGCGAGCAGAGATTCAACGGCGAATTATGGTAGCAAGATGCAGACGCATGTAAAAAGATAATTTCTGTTTAGAACCACCAAGAAACTTTTTTATATGACACTAATCAGGCCATATTCTAATATTCAAGAAGTCATTCAAAGAACTTGGATCATCTCTATGTAGATTTGAAAGAAACATTTTGTGAAGGATCATGGAACATATGTTTATCAACGGTGTGTGAGGATTGAGAAAAACCGCTGAGCTAATAAATCTGAACGATGACTGTGTTATCGTCCACTTAATAAAGATTGGATGTTTAAAATGGGCAAGGCATGTCGCACGTATGAATAATGACGATGTCACAAAAATGCTCATAGAATAAAGAGATATTTGGAAGTAGAAGAGTTGGACATTGTTCCCAGATGTTATTCAGAATAAGAAATTGGAATGCAGCAACTCAAAACAGAGAAGATTGGCGACTCCTACTGAGTTGTATAATCATCGAAGAAGAAGAACATTGTGCTTAGTATAATATCTAATTTTATTAATTTTATTGTGAATACTTGTCATGGATTAATATTATAGACTGATTTTTAATAAAAGTGTTATTATTACTTTGTCTCTATGTTGAAGTTTTAATCACCTTTTTTTTTTTCTGTCGTTCACTTTTTTTATTTAACAGTAAATAATATAATATACCGCATTGAAGTATCAAGGCTAAATGTGTTTATTCATACCATATATACATATAATAGGAAAAAAATAATAAATCAAAATAAATGAGTAAAAAAAATAGAATAATATAAAGAAGAAATAAATCAATAAGTAAAGATAAAATAAATCCTTTTAACTCATTTATGTTTATGTTATTTATGTAAAATATTTTCATTCGCCCAGGGAACTCCAAACCAAGCTTTGTCCTCCAAAAGTGAAAGACAAAGCAGAACTCGAGGTGATCACAGTGCCTCTCTTCCAGCCGCATCACTGGTAATTCAGTGGAGACTGAAGGAGAGCACAAGAGCCACAGACGCTCAGGACAATAAATGAATTAATAATAAATCCTTTCTTTTACTGATTAAGGGTAGATTGCATTTTACTGGTGCGTAGACCTAGTTATATCAACCTTAGATGAAATGTCAACTGTTCAAGGACTCACGGTGCTTAATAATGTTTTTTGTTTGGAAAAATAACTTCAACCTCAGGTTCATATATCATCAGATCAAGAATTTTCACTAGTCTGAATCAATAAATACAAACGGACAGAAATAAAGGAAACATTTTCAAATAACTGTATACTCTCTTTGTTTTTTCATTAATCTAAAAAAAAAAGAATGCTCGACATGCAACGAATCATTATACATTCATGAAACATTATATATTCATGATTCATGAAAAACAAAACGAAAATAATTAATTGGAATGGACAAGAGTTCTATTTAAAACCTTTTCAATTCTTTTTGGGTATCAAATATTATTTTATGTATAACAATAATTATACAAACTATTTTAATTAGGATCCATTTTTCAAGCCGGAAGCTCCAGCGATATTTCATTGATAGATCATGTTAGACTTGAGTTTTTTTTTTTGTTTTTTTTAATGTAGAGAAGTACTAATATAGTATGAATTATTATAATACATAAATGTGGTATTGGTTTTTTTTAACATAAAATTCAGTTAAAAATTAAAAAAAAAAATGTTGCTCGCCGATTGACTTGAAACGTATAAAAGGATTTCAGTGAGAAATCGGTTCTTGATTTCATGCAAGAAATAACCATGGTGTGTAAAAATCAACTCTTCTTCAAGAATGAATATTTTCATTTAACCCTTTAGTAATATCAATTCATAATAAAAAATATATATATTTTTAAAATTATTAAATATATTTTTTTATTTTTCTTCTCAAGACCTAGAATGCTTCCTCAGTCATTATTATATTATGAAGTAAGATGAGCTCGTTATCAACTCAGTTGCCCATTAGATGTAATTCCATTAGACTAGGAGTAAATTAAACTCGGTAATTGGTTGCTATTCAGTAACCTACTCGGATGTTTGCTTTATCCCTATCTTTGGCAAGATGCTTTTTGTTTTACATTATAAGTTTTGCAGAATTCTTTAGGTCTTTGTTCTGCAACCAAGTGTTCTAAAAGAATGAAGAAACCATGTATAACAATTTACAACATTATTCTTTTAATTACATAATATTAATTATTAATTAATTGCATGATTATTGATGTTAATTTACAATTTATAATTTATGATTTTTCATATAATTGATATATATCATACTTCTTAAAAAAAAATCGCTTAAATTATATTTTCTTTCCAGTCAAAAAATGGTAGTCACAGCATGCCATACGACAAATGGTTTTTCTTATTTATGTTAATTTACAATTAATAATTTATTCTTTTCATATAATCGATATATGTATCATACTTATATATTTTTTTTAAGCCACTTAAATTATATTTCCTTTCCAGTTAAAAAATGGTAGACACAACATTCCATATGACAAAAGGATTTTTTTTTCAAAAGGACCTGAATATCTTTACGGTTTTAGATAATGTTATGAACATTTCTACTTCAGTCTCATTCATAACATGTAATCTACTTATGATACATCCTCCTTGAACCTAAACATCCTCCTTTAAAAACTTTTTGGGTGGTGACCACAAAACATAATACGTTGCGGTATTATTATGAAATAATTTTTTTTTATATCATAACAAATATGATTCTAGATGGTTAAGGCTTTCCTACATTCTTTTTAAGGTGGCTTGTTAGGGCTATTAAATTTAATGCACCCTAGTACTTTCATTCACAAATTGCAACAATGGAGAATTATAATAAACGTGGGGGATTAAAGTAAATTATAAGTTATTATTATTATAATCTCCTTTATCTACTCTATAAAAAACTTAAGAATTACCATTGATCAAAACCAATCATGGAAACCCTATATTGCTCATATCTCCAGAAGGTCAATTGGTACTCTTAAATTATTTCATCGTTCTCGTCAGAATCGCCCAAAACCTATCCGCAGGCTCTTCGTTTCCTCATTGATTTTCCCGTACTTTGACTATGGCTGTGTGGTATACGGTGGCCTCTCGTTGGAGCTTGAGGACAGACTGAAAAGAATCATGAACTATTTTTTTAAGATTCGTCTTCGGCTCCTCGAGATGGTCTCATGTGTCCCACCTATATGCCGAGTCAATGTGGCTCTTCCACTCTTCCCGCCGCCTATACTTCCTTGGAAATTTCTTATATCAAACGATCAACTCCCAGCACCCTTCCTATATCTTCTGTCTCCTCCGGCTGAAACCTTTAGTCCACTCAATAAAAACGAGATCCCGTGTTTCTGACCTCTATATTCCATTCCACAGGACAAAAACCTATGAACGTTCCTTCTTAGCCCGCTCCGTCTCCTACTGGAATTCTTTGCCACATAACATCCGTCAAGCCGCTTCACTGTCAAACTTAAAATACCTCCTTTTCCAATATCTCCTTACATCCCAAACAGACGATTCGCAACCATGAATTTCATTTTATGAAGTGAATTTGTAAGAAGTAAATGGTGATGCTTACTGTTTAAGTTTTAACATAAAACAGCAATGATTTTTGACTATTATTTTTACTATTTATATGGATTTCTGTTCACCTCAGGTTGTGCTTTTTCTTTCGGATATATATGTTTTCATTTTATACTTTTTGTCTCTCTGTGTACCATTATGAGTATGTACGTATATATAGTTCCTTTGTTTACCTTTATACCACAATTAATCCTGAGATTTTATTTTATTATTATTATTATATGAATCACTGTAAATATTATGACATTTTGAATTAAATTATTTTTCATTAGATAGCCTATTGTTTATAAATTATGCAGTTATGTATATATAGATACGTAATTTATTTTCTTTCTTTTTTTTTTTTTAATCGCAATAATAAGTAATTTTGAGAAGAGCTTATGTTCATTTATATATATATATATATATATATATATATATATATATATATATATATATATATATATATATATATATTTTTTTTTTTTTTTTGTTTATTTCTTAGTGGTTACATACTACTTTTTAAATAATGTATATAATGTAAGAATTTTTATAAATTAGTTTTTGTCCAGATTTGTATTTTATTTTGTATTAATTCATCTTTGTTATTCTAGGGGAACTTAGTTCCAGAATAAAGTGCTATTTTCTATTCTATTCTATTCTATTATAATTATTAATATAAACCTGTGACTAGTTTGAAAAAGACTTAATTCACAATAAAGTGTAGGTAGTTTTCTCAGTAGAAATATAATTTTTTGTTTCATTGTGTAATATTTGTTTAAGTGGTTATGCAAGATCACGGTCCATATAGCCATTATAAGTATATCTTAAATTTATATTGAAACCCTATGAAACGTTATTTACTCATTGATTTATATACAAACTGCGTATGACTGAGTCTTAAATGTGACGAATAAAAGGTTGCTATTATGGATACAGAGTTCTAAGAAGTGACCTCGATAGGACTTAGCCAATCGTTCATGGTCTGTGGATATTGGCCTCACTCCAAATTGATATTGCCTCTTTATAATCTCAGGAATATATTTTCCTTCATGAGTAGTTTCTTAGCCTCCGCCTCCGCCTCCACTACCATGAAAGAAGTTCCTCTCACAACTCTTTCTCATTCAACGAAAAGTATAAAAATAGGAACAATATAAGTATTTAAAGATATAAGAATACATTGTTATTGTTATATGCGAGAGTATTGATATTTATATTTAGATAAACGTAAAGCAATCTTCACCGGAGGATAAGTAAATCTCAAAATCCCATTTATGCAGGATAGTGAATTGTTTTAAATTAAATATCGGCAATGAGTACACGATTTAACAACTTCATGGAATTTATAAGAATTTTGCTTACACATAATTTTTCTGTACTCTTTTTTCTGCAAGAATAAGTAATAATGTCAATTGCCAACTCCTGAGATCTAGTGATTTGATGTAAATGAAAACATGTGTTGAGAAAGCGTGTAAGTACGACGCTCTGCAAGCGCAACTGAGGCTTAGCAACTTTTTCCCTCAACTTAATACACTACGCCTTTATCAACCTAATGTTTGGTAAAACAGGTTAATAATCTTTGCGTATATGCTATCAGAAAAAATCAATTCGTAGAGTTTAGGATTTTTAGTTTAACATCACATCTGCATATAATGCGGTAGGAGATTTCAAACCACAAAATCTACAGGTGGGTAACTATACTAAGCCCAGATTAAAGAGGTGCTTATTGAGTAGTCAGTGATACGTATATAGTCCTGTCACACCTTATAGTATTCCTATCCATAAATAGAAGCGATAGATTCCTCTTTGGACAGGGTACTTGGCAAAATGTCTTAGATTTTGTTGTTTTTTCTGGTTTGTTTAACTAGAGTTTAGTCTTATTTCCTACAGCTACCTTAATATGTCTTTTGGCATAACTGAAGGTCATAGTAAGGATGGGTTGTTAAAGGCGTCTCTTCTGAGCCCTTACTGTTTTACTTTCACTTACCTATATATAGTAAAGGATTGCGATAGTATTGGGATCGTGAAAATTTTCGAATCTCAGTTTTCAACCGAAATACACGTTTTGAGATCCTCTGATTCCAAATGACCAACTCCCGCAAAACGGTACGTGTGTGTTAACTGTCTAATTAATTGTATATTTAAGTTTTTTTTTATGCTAGAGATGTTACAGCAACTTTTTTGTCAAAATCGGCAAAGCGGAAGTGGCACTTTATATCATGGCCTAAACACATTTTTAGGATTTTCTCGAAAACTACTCCAACGATTTTGATTAACTTCATTACGTCAGAGTAGAATTAATTATTTTTAAATAATATGTAGTTTTTATTCCGATTGATGTTTATCAACAGAGAGCTTAAATGGCCAATTTTCAATATCAGCTTCCCCTAAAGTACCTTTAATTTTTTTCATCTCAAACAATTGACCATTTCACTCTAATCTCTAATATAAAAAAAAATAAATATACTTCATGGAAGAATTTGATAATTACCTAAAGGAGAAATAAAAGATCGTGACGGGGAATAGATGTAATTGAGGAACCAAAGGAATATCAGCACATGCGGAAGTTTAGAACACGTTTTAATACGTAAAATGAGCTTAATATAATAAGGACTCCAACAATATTATGTAAATATACATAAATGCTATTTTTGGTATTATTTAATATTTCATTGTATAGATTACAGCGATATAAATATTAAAATTTGTAATTTTAAGGTACTTAAAAATATAAACAAATATTAAGTCTATAATTTGTATTTTCTCTATTCCTTTGTATGAAAATACTTATTTCTGCTAAGAAAAGGGTGATAAGTAAAGTTGTGTGACGCACCGCACCAGACTTTTTTTATTAAGAAACAATACATTTTGTCACACTAAGGGGCAATGAGTATTAGTATATGTGAAATTCATTCATACCACTATAACAAAAACAAAAACAAAATTGAAAAAGAAAAAAGTCTGTAATAAAAACAAAATAAAGGAAATTTCAAATAGCGTATGGTCCTTTCCTCCACTTAAGCAAGTGTCTAAGATATCCTAGAGCTTCTCTCTCAGCCGTGCTACCGGTGTGGAAGTCCAGTTGAGACTGAGGGAGGTGGGGTACTGAAACCATAGACAATCATGACTTAATAAGTGAAGAAGCTTAAGAGTCACCTATGAGGAGGGCGATAATTATGGTATTTCATCTATAGGAAGAGACACTGAAATTTACTTTCTATGAGTTTTGCCTAGTCCATTGTCTAGGCGCCATTCCTGCAGAAGTAGTTTCATTTACCAACATACTAATTGAATCCGAAAATTCGACCCATATTAACAAAGCGATGTCATCAGCATATCTCTGAGTATAAGATCCTACAGTAGTTAGTTTAATTAACGATGAGTTAAGAACCAAACACCACAAAAGTAGGAAGTACGGCTCAGAGTGGAACAAGGGCAGAAAACATACACAAATGTGGAATTGAGTGTTAATAACATTTGTCAGTGATGCCTGATCTTCGAAAAGTTGAAGAATATAATCTTGCAATATCTTTTTCTAAAAAAATATTTTTAGATCTCTCCAGAGGGGTCTAAAACTAGCCTATTGTAGCTTATCAAAAATTGTTGAATTCATGTTTGAAGTTTGTCTCCCTATTTTCCTTTTCAACAGAATATTAGTTCAACGAAGGTTATCTAATAAGGTAATAGCAATTCTTTAATTTTTAAAATCTAAACGTGTATGTGGCTTTACTGCCCTTTCTCAGTCTCCACTGGATCCCCATCTCAGTGATGCGGCTGAGGAAGAAGCGCTGGGATCTCTTAGAGTTCTGCCTTATCTTCCACCCGTGGGGAAAAAGGCCCGACTTGGAGCTTCCTCTGCTGACTGTAAATATTGTAAATGAGCATGAACGTTTTTTTTTTTTCTTATTTATTTTTTATTTTTAATTTATGTTGTATCATATTTTATTTCATCTGTTTTACTAAGCTTTCTTTTTCTTATTTTTGTTATAATTTCTATTATTTTTGTAATTGTATATATTGAATGAATGAGTTTCTTACATCTCAAATACTCAATGCCCTTGATTGAGGCAAAATGTATTTTTATCAACAAAATAAGATTTTAACAAACAAAACGTGTATCAGGCTTTCTTCAAGAATTATAAGTTGTATCTCGAAATCAATACATTTGGTAGTTCTTTATAACTACACCAGCTATTTATTTTTAATGTGATTGATCTTTAAAATACAATAATAAGTTTACGTTTAAAAACATCTGAGTTTTGAAAACTCAAATTTTTCAATCGATATTATTGTTGTTGTATTCAGAAGTAACATTTTGAAATTGGGTTCCGTTACTTCCCTATGGAATTATTTTTCGTTTGACCTCTCATCAATCAAAATCTATAGCTCCTGTGTGCCGCAAACGAGATATATTTAACCCTATTGCATATACGATTAGAGAAGAAAATGATTGATTTTTAAGTTCGCTTTAGTTGATGTAGATTTATGAGTCTATGAAACCGTAAATCATTTATTTTACATAAATTTAACTATAATTGATTAGGATATACTCTTTCTACCCCTTAATTACTAATTAATAATTACTATCATTGCAAGTTTCTGGCCGAATGAACTTGTAAACTAAACAGGAACCGAGAGCTACCCCTGGAAGGTCACAGAGAATGAGACTAAGTGGCCTGGCTAAACTTGGACCAACGGTCTCTTTGAAGCTAGCGCCGGATTGATCAAAGCGGTCCAGGTCTCCTAATATAGTTGCTAATACCGATAATTATCGACTTGTATTCAGTATTTTGGCCTCCTCTCTTTAGTAACAATCAATTAGGAGGGTTTATTCGTCTGTAGTGGCAGCGATGAGACTAACTATTTTAAGATTGCTTTATTTTAATAATAATAATTATAAACTTAGTAAACCTGAAGGTTCGATGCCGATACCACTGATCGCTATCTACTCACTTTTCTCCAACACCCACCGTCCGACTCCCAATTTCAACAGATTTACCATAAAGCAATTTGCTCCTCTTCGCTTCAGTCTAAACCTCGGACGGTTTCCAGTCGGTAAAATGCATATTTACCTTTTGGGAATTTTTTCGTTACCAAGCCCAACAATTTAAACGCCTATTTTACTCACTACAATGCAATAACCTCAATTATATTAACCGAGTAAATATCTCGCAATTTGGCGTTGTGATATATTTTTTTCTTCGTCCAAATATTCCACTAAATACTTTATTTTCGAAAATCTTAAGACGTTACTCATCCTTTAATCAAAGTGGACGCGTGTCTTATCCATACAGAACTAAAGGTGGGATAATGGTTTTATAAGTAGTAGTTTTTATTTTTATGTTACAGGGAAGTAGTGTTGACTTAATGCGAGACCAATACGATTCTTGGTCTTGCGTACTCAGTCTTGCGCAAGAATCTTGCAGTTACCTATTACCTTAAATTCGAAGAGTTAATTCCAAAAGTATATTATTTCTCTTAGTTATTTACATATAGTAACTAAAACTGTCAAATATTAGTAACTATTTTGCCTTAATTTTTATTAATAAGAAAAACTACTTTTTTTTTCACCAGTCTTCGTCCTGGTCTTGACACAATTAGGCAGCCTTAGTCTTGGTATTTCAAAGTGCAAGACCAGGACTGGACACTATTTTGGGCAACACTACAGGAAATTGAACGCGAGTTAAGTAATTTTATTATAGAAAAATACAAGAATTTCTCACGTTTAACATACTATAATGTTAATTAATCTTCTCTTCAATTTAGTTTTTTTTTCCATTTATTCTAAATCCTAAATACTTAAAAGTGTTCCAACGTATGCCTATTTATATCTATGTCTCCGAAGTTGTTGCTTCAAGTAGTAAGTAAGGAGTAATGCTTGGTGGTTGAGAAGAAACAATGAACATACAGTCTTATAATAATAATAATATATTCTTTGTTTATTTATTCTAGAGATGATTTTCAGAGGCTTATAATAAAGGAATTGACAAATAGTTATAGAATTAGAATAAATAATAATGAAAAGAATTTTACCTCTTTTGGCGTTAGCAAAAAACATATTATAATATTTATAATTATGTTCAATTATAAAGAACGTTTGTAAACAATCAATAATTGTTTAACTAGATGGACATATGCGGATCAATTTGGCAAACAATATTTTTGCTTCCTCACTACCGAAGGTAGGGAAGCATTGTGTTCGTGCGAGAGGTTAAAAAAAAAATTGAGCTCAGAATCTCAGCTCAGTGCTCAGTAGGTAGATAATGGTAAAAAAATAATGTAATGTCAATTTTATTGAATTCTACCTACTAATTTCTCGTATATATGAGCAAACGTGTTTTCCTTGATACGTCTATATCTCTAAAACCGCATGTTCGATTTGGAAAGAATTTAGGAATTGGTAAACAGATAATCAGGTATGAATTTAATGAAATTTTACCCATTGCTCCTAGAAAAAATACTTTCGCTTTCGGATCAACAATTGTATCATATGACAAGCCTATAGTTTGAAAATTACGCGTTCAATTTGACACAAACTTGGAGAAAATTTTGAGAATAGTATAGAAATTTCCTAATATGAATTTCATTGAATTACATTTAATAATTACAACTAATATAAATAATTGTTAACAATATAATGGCAGTGAAATGTGAACGGCACTGATCATATGGAGTGGGAGTAAGGTTATGACAACATTTTTATGAATTATACTAGTTAATTTATACTGTATTGTTTTGCCGATTCCAAACTTTACTTGGATTTCGTGTAATTTTCAACAAATTTAAATTAATTTTTACTCTAAGTTTGTTTTGTTTTAGCTTATTTATTGAAAAATATTCCAGTCTGTCTCAAGGACATTTATAATAGTGTTCACAGATCACATTCACACTCTATGTACAATAAATTATACAGAAAAACAATATACATTCAATAAATAAGAATAAAATAACCTAAAAATAAATGAATAAAAAGAACTCATACATACCTATATACAATATTTACAATCTAGTGAGAGAAGTTCAAACTAGACTTGTCCCTCCAACTGTGGAGGGAATAGTATGACTCCAGGAGATCCCTACACTTCTCTCACAACCGCGTCCCTGGGACTAAACCCTGTGGAGATTGAACAAGAGTGCTTAAGCTACATACACTCATGTCGTGAGTGGAGAATCTGGCCATTGCCAGAACTCCAATATTTACAAACTATAAAAGCTCTACGGCCACTGCCGTTTTAACCTCCTTGGAGGATTATATGGATGGGTGGTGCTGCATAGAGATTGTGCAAAGGGATTTGGAGGATGGGTAAGGTTCTGGTGGAACTTGGAGAATTTTTCTGGGATAAGGTCTAGGACAAATGGGATATTAAGGTCATGGTGTAGGGTTTTGTTGGTTACATAGAAAGGAGCATCGACTATTGTTCGAAGGACTTTGGATTGGAAGCGTTTGATGTTAGAAAATTTTGCTGTTCCCCATAGTTCAAGTCCGTAAGCCCAGATAGGTTTCAGTATTGTCTTGTAGATCAGTAACTTGTATTCAATGGAAAGTTTAGATTTTCAGTTTAGTAGTCGCTATAGTTGGCCTCATCGTTGGTATAGTTGCTGTCTTTTAAGTTTAGTATGAGGGTTCCACGTTAGTCGTCTGTCTAAGAGAAAGCCAAGGTACCGGACTGTGTCTGAGAAAGAAAGCTGGATGGAATTAGTGTACTAGAGGACAGGAACTGCGTCGAAGCAGTGAAGGTGATATGTTGGCATTTGGATTAGTTTACTTTAATACGCCATTTATTATACCAGTGCTCAATCAGGGAGAGGTGACTTTGAAGATTTAAGGATGCTATATCAGGATCTGAGTCGGATGATAGAATATCGGTGTCATCAGCAAATGTTGCCAGAAAGGTATCGGGATTGACAGGAATATCGGCGGTAAAGAGGATGTAAAGGACGGGACCCCCAATACGCTACTTTGAGTTACAGATCTGAGAGGTTGGAACGGAGGACGAGGCATAAGGACTGAGGAAGATGGGTTTTAAGTTTGAGAAATAAGCCCGGCGTGCTATACCCATTCAAAAGCTTGAGCTATGTCGCTTGCTTTCCAGAGCTGCGGAAATATGATCGACCACTCGGAGTCCTTGTTGGACTGTCGAGTGTTAGAAACGGAATCCGAATTGATGTGAAGGAAGGTTTTGGGATTCTATAAAGGATAGGATTCTTTTCAGGAGGATCTTTTCTAGGATTTTTGAAAGGATTGGAAGTAGGCTAATGGGTCTGTAGGAAGTTAAGCAGTTGGGAGGTTTGCCTGATTTTGGGAAAACGATAATAGTAGAATGTTTCCATAAAAGAGGAAAGTGGGTGTTTCGTAGGATGCTATTGTATATGTATGTAAGGAATATGACAGCTTTAGGAGGGAGTTGTCTAAGGATCTGAGAGGTAAGGAGTTCGTATCCAGGAGATTTGCGGGTAGGTAGGTTTTGTAAGTGGAATTTGACCTCAGAAGGATTAACTGCTTTAGGCGGTAAGGAGAGTGGGATAGGCAAATTAAGGAATTCATCTACAGCTGACGTGTGGGTGGGATTGGATTCCGGATGAGAGGTGAATGTAAGGGAAAGGTAAGCTGAGTTAAATAAAAAATAAATAGAATAATCTGTTTTGTTATTGTGTTCCCTTCTATTGAAGTTCAACCAGTTCCTCGTGGTATGTGTGATTCTTACATATAATTTTATATTGCAGCTTGAATAGTTTTTTTCTGACTAAAGAAAAGTTCGTTACTTCTGAAAAAAAGTTTAGTTTTTGTTATTTCTCTTATGGAATTTTTAGAACATCGATTTTTCGAGTGAAAACATGCCTATTTTAAATACATATTTATTACTATTGTTAGTGAAAAAGGTCGTAAGCATTCTGCTACGATAAAAAACAGTAGAGGGCAATAAATTATGAAGTCATAATAATAAATCATAACGAAACAATTAGATTTTATGCTTTCCGGTAAAACACTCAATGTTTACATACGACTTTTGCACTAACAGTAAGGATATTCATGTTCAGTAAGCACTCGATTTTTTTTTTAATAACGTGTCACCAAATATGCAATATGTGTATGCAGAACTTTTTGGCATTTTAGTATTCGCTGATAAACAAAGCTCGTTGATATGAAACCCGTATGTTGAAGGATTACTGAAGTTCCGAGAAAAAGGCTTCTCCTAGATTTTATTCTCTTACGAAAACTTTAGACCTTGTAATATAGATATTTTTTAGCCAATGCAAACGGTGAGGAAGCTATACTGACCTTTCTTGGCAGACGGGTTATGTAAACAGCGATCAATGAAAGAATATTCTGTGATAGTCAGATTAATAAACTACAGTTAAGTAAAAGTCAGTTATTTTTATTTTATTTTTTTAGATCCATCTCTTCTTCTTCTCTTTTAGGCTATACAGGTTTTTTTTTCCCCGGAGGGTGGGGAGTTAAGAACAGAGTTAAAAGCCCTCTCTCTCCCACGTCACCAGGACATAAACCCGTAATTATTTTACCATTAACTATGGTTTATATGAACCACGATGAATGATGGTTTATACCGGGCAACGTCAGTTTTATACGCAAACGTCAGTTTATATCATTCAGGTTTCATTTTTAATGGACCCTACTCTAATACATTTACAGTTTTGTTAATATTGTGGATTTATTTGCAAAAACATCACCAGATTAACAAAGAACCGTCATTTATAATATCAGCATTATTTTAGAAAAATGATTTCATTACTAAAGTATTTTTCATTATCGATCATTTCATTTTAATATTTTCTTCTATTTTTTTTATTTACTACAAATATAATAATCTGTCACGTGGGCAATGACACATTCACACCATATCTACAGAAAACATAAAATTAAATGAAGTAAAATAATAACTTAATAATAATTAAACAGATATGTACAATAAAAAATAAAGTACCCTAAAGATAAGTAAAGTTTCTTCTAATTAAATAACAAATCCTTATAAACAATTAAATAACATAAAACCATTTATGATTGATTTTTAATAGGATTATATTAGCATTTTCTTCTTCTGAATATAAATACGGTCTTAATTAATTTTAAAATCCTTTAAACCGGAAGTAATTAATTAGTTAACAGTTTTAAAAGCAATTTTGTTCGAAAGCGATTTCACCATAAGGCTTTACTTGCTGGTTAATTTTAGGAGTGACATTTTTGTTTCAGAAGTTTTCCCATTAAAGATTTTTACGGTCATTTTAGCCCTCGATTTACAGCATAATTTTCTTTAAAGAGCTGATTCAAAATTCTTTTGTTACAGAGACAACTGAAAACTTCAACTGAATAAAATTGCAGATTTTAACCGAAGCTAAAAAATAATTGTGAAAATTAATCTTTTTTTTTTATTTATTTGAATATTTTAAATTATGTAAGCAAGTGGTTATATAACATATATGCTTGGATGGAAATGTTTACATATCAATATAAATATATTTTTAACGACTTGAACGTTAGGGGAAAGTAATTAATAATTTATAAATAGATTTTTAGGTAAATAATAGCCTCAGATTTATTTAAAATATGATAGAAATGAAGGTAAGAAATCGTTCAATAAATTTTAATATTGTCCAAATAATTTTGAATGAAACAGGATTAGTTGCTTAAGGCTTCTTTAATTGATGACCATACATATGGCAAATATATATTTAACGATTGAAGTTGAAATATCAAATATAATTAGAGCATTGGAAACGCAATTGGACAGATTTTAAGCTCTTTTAAGGTGAGTTAGTTAATATTTAATAGATGAGCCTTAGCATAATTAGGAAAACAATGATCAGTGTTAGGGATGATAAAGTAAATTAAAGTAATTGAAACTTTTTATTAAGTCGTTATAATGGATATTGTGACAAGGAGAGTTCTACATTGAAGCGTCAGTGCCACAATAGCCTTGATAAAGACAATGTAGTTAGGTCGAAGGCTTAATAAATAGTTTCCACTATTTTAAGTTATTTTATGAGCGTAATCTCGAAATACCATTTCCTGTTAAAGGTGTTAGAATTAATCAGAGTTAAAATTCATAATGGTCCTAAATTTTTAGTTCAGGTAGGAAAACTAACTGAAAAAAAATGAAGTTCGTATTGGTTTAAAGCAGGCACATGGACCGATTATGTCTACTTAAACTAGAGTCATACCAATATTACGTGATAACAGAGAAATGTACGTCGAAATCATTCATAAAATATTAGGGTCTACAAATGATTTCGCTGTCCTCGAAAGCAATCAAGAAGATATTTAAAGACCCGCTAAGACTCTTATAACAAAAGCACAAACAAAAATCTTTCCTATCTTTGGTAATGAGGAAGCAAAATAAATGTGAATAAAATAATTGGTAAAATAAAGCCATTTCTGTTTTTTGTTTTAGTTGAAATTAATAATATAAAGTAAGGCTGTATTATTTCATCATATTTATTTTCCTTTTTGAAATCAGAACTTCTTTGACCAGTTTTGCACTTTTTTGCGGAGAGTGAATCGGATTGATCTGTCAGATTTTCACGTTCGGGTAAAGTCGACTGTGGTCGAATAATTGAAATGTTTTTGACCTGAATACCGTATGCGAAGAATATGTTTAGCATTTCATTCTCTCTGTAATAACCTATAATTCTAAATTGTATCTTAACGCGATGCAGTGTTAGGGAGGCGAAAAGGAAAACATATTGTCGAAAACCAAATGATAAACGAGGTTAGTTGAGTAGGATATGGAAAAAGATAGTGTCCAAAACCAGATGTTAATATTATTAAAACATTGAAATTTTATTTTGACAACATTAATAACAATATATAAAAAATAAGAAGAGAAGTTGTATACATAATAATAATAGCAGAAATGCTTAGGCATAATGGAACATATATAATAATATAACATTACATATTCTTTCAACTGGAGATTTCCACATAAATATTATGTGTTGTCGTTGGATATAACAAACTATTATAAAATTATAAATGATTGAGGTCATTTTTAGATTGGCCTTGCTTTGATGTCTATATTTTATGCAATAGAACTTTGTTATTAATTTTAAAATTTCTTATTAAAAGAAATGTTATTAATTAACCCTAACTACAATACACCTAAATACATTGATTAGTAAGGTTACATAAAAGTGTCGGTACATTTAGTCCTATTATCAGTAATATCGATGGAGAAACTGAAAAAAAAATTGGCTAAATATCTCAATTCCACACTCAATAATCTAAAATCAGATAGTAACAATGATATAACTGAATGGTGGATCAAACGCTTGAAAGAATAAATAAAATAGACAATAGATAAATATTTTTTGATATAGAAAATGTATTCACCTATATCAACTGAAAGGATGTAATCAAAATAATTGAAAAATACTGGCATACAATAAAACAGCATACCCAAAATAAAGGATTTTATGGAAGTTATGGATTAAAATATCTCAGAAGCTAAACATTGGACCTGCATACTGTAAACGAGGAAAATGTTGAAAATTTGACCCTCTTTATAATGAGCTATTATTTATAATTTATATTTCATATAATTAATCTCGCCTTGGTTATGTTTTCACTTCTATCGTGTGATCTAAATCACACACTTTATTTTTTTTTTACATTCGCTACATTTCGGCTGTGATTTTGGAGCCATTTGATTTAATTTTATTCATGTTATATAGTCCATAATTGGATTATAGTATCTTTAGAAGTATGGCATCACAACCCAAACCAAGCCAATCTAAAAAAATAAAGTAAGCATGCTGAAATAATATAACCTCACTTTATATTGGTAAAATAAATTTAACAAAAATATACTATATATTATGCTTTTACATATATCTTAAAGAATGAGGAACTTATTTTTCAGAAATAACTAAGTTGGAATGAATGAGTGAATATGAGCATACGGAGACAACTACCACAATCTTCTAATTTAGTAGATTGTCACTTAGTAACAATCCTTCCCGACACACATTAAGGAGACTGCCTTTTAATTAACGGTCGTTAACTAACTGACTTAAGCTGGCAGAAACTTAATTTCTTTCTTTTCATAAAAAAGTTTTCTAAATAATGGTCTCTATAATCTCTTCCTTTCCCCTTGTCCTTCTCTTACTTATCCTTTTTTATCGCCTTTCATCCTTTATTACTTTCTTTTCCAGAGTTAAACAATTTTTCCTGAAAAATATTTCTTTAACCTACCAATATTTTACTACATACTCAAATATTATTTATTATACTAGAAAAAGAGTCTGTTTTTAAAAATTTAATAAACCGATTACTGAATCCATGTCACTAATACAAATGAGTGATAAAATTTTAGATTTATCTAAAAAAAAAAAGAAGTAAAATCAGGTGATTACAATTTGTAAAACTAGATTTTGCTTCATCGGTATTTATGCGTACTACCGCTTTCTCATCTACGCCCTTAAGCAACATATATTGAATCCAAAATAAAATTAATAATAATGAAAAAAAAATGAAGAAAAAAAAAAGCAGAAAACTAAAAAAAATAAGATATACTGCATTAGTTTTACGTAAGTTTAAATATAGAAATGATAATAAAACGTTATCAAAATTCTTAAATAAAATTCTAAAAATTGTGTTTGAATAGACCTATTAGTTCAATTAGAACTTTGTATTTTTCTTTGACAAGTGAATTAAAATATTTTTTCACTTCATATTTGTATCTACACCTGTCATAGTCTTGACAGTAAGCAGATCTGATGTTAAAGTAAAAGAAATTGGCATTTTAAGCATGAGAAAGAATAGTACCCAACAGCACACCTTCCTGGTCTTGGTTTATTTTCTTACTTCAGGAAAGGAGATCTCTCATCCAATTAGTTTTGCCCAAGTGCGAGACGGAGATGAGTCTTGGTCTCGCAAACTCAGTCTTGGTCTTGCTCAAGAGTCTTGCAACAGTCTTCCCGTTTTTTTTAGATAGGAGAAACTTAAATAAGCTCGGATAAAAAAAATTAGAGGAGTTAAATGCAAAAGTGTATTGGTTATACCAAACATTAACATACAGTAACTAAGATTGTTGAATATTAGTAACTATTTTGCCTGAATTTTGATTTAAAAAATCGATTTTTTTTTACCATTTCTGGTCTTGACCGATTCTGAACAACATTGCGTCTAATGAATCAAATTAAATCTTATTTTATCGCAACTGGTTGTAACTTCATGAAAAAGCGTTGTGATGTATAAAATTTATATTTTTTTTTCATTCTTAAAATTATTGTAATAGACATTCGTCAGTTTTTTTGCGATTAAACATGAGACGATGTAATATCCAAAGTAATAATTCTGTAACAGACGGGAAGTATTTTAAATAAAGTATTGTTTTTTAAAATACAAAATACATGAAATTTATTTAATTTAGTACTTAAAAGACATAAAATACATCATCAAAAGAGAAGGCACATTTAATATATGTAGTAAGGCCAACCGTTAGTACTAGAACTCGTCCATGAAATTTGAATTTTTATGTTGTCGACGATGCTAAATTTTATATATATTTTTTTGGCAATAAAACCTATAGATTTTCAATAATTATAAAAGGTTATAGAATTTTTTCATTGGGGTGATGAAAGAGTATATTATCGGTGGATAAGTTGTTGGGAAAAACAAATATATTTCTGTTTATATGATTTTAAAGAATTTACAACTAAAGAACAAAGAAGAAATGCTGGAACATTTCAGAAGAAATATATCTTTTTTTTTAAAAAAGACTTTGAAAATTACAGTGAAATTCTCAAGGTATGAAAAAAAATCTTTAAAGTGATCAAAATTTCTAGTAAAGTTTCGTTAATCAAAATTACAATTAACCTAAGAAATTATTGCAAATAATTTTTTTTCAGTAAAATTATTATTATACATTATAATTCATATTTTATGCTAATGAATCATCAATCACTTAATGTAATGAGAGAAGGGAAATTCCTGAAGTATATTTGTTATTGATAAACTGACTGAGTCTGTAAATGAATAAACCTAAAGAAAATTTACAAGTCCTGGATGACTTCTCTGTGATGAAAATTGTATTTATAAAACATTCTGTTGCCCAAAACGCGGCCAGTTGAAAGAATATCATCGTTCTCTAATTTGTTGAATGCATCCATAACGACCATTTTAAAGGATCAATTGTTCGAGAAGCAGGTATTATTAAAAGCTAATTGACAAAAAGTTTGATTTGGAACTGAAATGTATGACTACCATACAAAGCCTATTTATTTGTTTGTTTTTTGGTCAATTCGTTAACAAATCCTTCTTCTTCTTTGAAAAAATATTGATGAAGTAAAGTATATATATTTTTTCTTTACTGTTGGCATTATGGACAATGTAGATCTTTTGTCGCCTTAACAAGACTGCTCCATCTCTGCCTGTCTTGAGCCATTTCTTTCCATTTATCTGCACGCTGCTCTGTTGCATCTTTGTTGATTCTATCTATCTGTCTGATTTTGGCCTTCTTTTGAGACATTCATTTTAATTAATTGGTTGTTAAGATAATTATTTAAATACGACAAGTATTTTGTATTTAAAATACTTTTTCTGAAAATATTTTAAATAAATGTTGTTTAAGATACGACGTATTTTAAAAACACAAAACACATGTTTTTTAAATACAGAATTTTAAAATAATAATTAAAATACTTTTTGCCACGGCCGTTCTGCAATATGCCATCATAACAAAGTGACCTTTGATCCTTTCAGTGATGACGTTTCGTTTCACCATGTCAATTAAATGTTTCCGCATTGTTAAATTATGTATTAACTGTTTATATTTCATTCCATGAATCAATGAGATAGGATATACGAAATAATCATTACTTATTAACAATTAACGATATAGCACTCGTAGAATGAAATTATTTATTTATTTATTTGGTATTTTGTTGCCTCTATCCTGTAGGGTCATTGGCAACGCCTTTAAATTACACTCTGTTGCAGAGTTTTATCAGTTTTGTTAACGATTTCGTCAGGGTCAGTTATAATGTCTTGTCCACTCTTTATACCAGGCAATTTCTTTGTTTTGGAGATCCCCTGAATGCTTTTCACTTTATTTCAGATCTCCTTCATTGAAATGCTTTGATTTAATGAAGATACGAAGTCTTCTCATCTTTTGCTTTTCGGTATATATCGTAATCTTTGTATCTCACTGTTTGAGTTTCTTGTAAGTGTGTTTCTTGGAGACAAACCAGAATAGGGTTCTCTTCGCTTATTGTCATTTTTAGATGCTCTAAATGTCGGAAAAATCTGTTACAATGAGAATGAAATTAGGCACAACTAAAAAATAATAGCTTTGTAATATAATACTACCGGTATAAGTTTTACAATAATTCTGAATGTGTAGTTTAATTAGTAGGAGAAATTAGCTGGGAGTGCTGTAAAACGTCAAATCGCACAAAAAAAAAAAAGAAGAAAGAAAAGACTATTGACACCAGCCACAACTAGCTAATAATGGTTTTAAAATCATTTTCAGAGATCGCATGGATTGGTGTCCAGAAATTCTCACATCAATTTTATCAAAATCTATCCCATATAGTGGTGCCCGAAATCGTTCTTTGTCTTGCAATTAGGAGGACCAAGACCAAGATCGCCTGACTGTTGCAAGACGAAGACTAAGACTTGTAAATAAAAATGAAATTAATTATTAATCGTTTTTGTGAATAAAAATTAAGGCAAAATGATTAATAATATAATATAATAAAAACTATATGTTCACTGATGCTGCTTCGATTCCGATCATCTTTTTTTAGTTTTTACTTGACGTAACAATAATAAATAATGTAAAAAAAATGTATTAATTTTTTTTGTTGAGATTACAGATGTATTGTCCGCATTAACCTTCCTATCTCCCTCTTACTCGCGCTATTTTGTTTTCATTTATCTACAATTTAAATCCATCCACTGTTTTCAATAAATATTTCCGCTTTCCCAAAAATAAAATATAATGATTTGTCCTAATATTATATCTACATGTAACCATAACCTTAATTAAAATTAAGAATAGGTAAAACTATTTATTCTTAAGCGAATGAAAAGAGGTTTCTTAATTTTAAACAACTTTCTACATACCAGTATAAATAATCGAATTTGTATTTGTTTTCTATTTCTAATAATTGTACTATTTGATATTTGTCGTCACAATTACCATCAATATATTCATTTAAATACTTATGTCTAAAAGCTACATATGTAGAACAATGCAACATAAAATGGTATAAATCTTCGGATTTGTGTGTATTGCAAATGGGACATTCAGCACTTCTATCTAGAAAACTACTTTGAAAACCGTATGAAGTAACCTTTAAGTTCTCCGGCTGGCACAGTCTTAATTGACTAATCATTTAATTGACCCTAAGTCAAGCTACTATTTTTTCTAAATTTTGGATTGAATTTTGAGTTCAATATGGATTGAATATCGAGGGAAAATGTATTACATTTTAATTTTTCAATAGTGTTTTTAAATTTCTCTTCAAATAATTCTTTATTTTTAATGTTTGATAATTCAATCGAGTCTACGAATCTCAACATACTTGTCGATTCTGAATATCAACTATACTTTGCGTTAGTTAAATAGTTAGCACAATATATTTTTTTTAATTTGTAAACAAAGTTTTGATAATCTTCCATTAGGTCTACTTTTCGGTACTAGCGAATCATTCTTTTAAGAACGCTCATTTCTAATGATTCTAGACTTTTTCTCATATTAAGTACGTATTTCACAATTTTCGATTTCTAGAATTTCTTTATGACATAAATCAATGCTTCAACAGTACATTTATATATTTTTAAAATTAAAATTCTAAAAAAGTTTAAATTTGAATAACCGAATTAAATCAAGCGTAAAAGTTCCAGTATTGCCGTAACTGATGAAAAATAAAAGTGTAAAAGTTAACTTCTCATTTCAAGTCCTATTCCAATTATGCATGAAGAAACCTTCAGAGAGGAAAGGAGACAATTTTTTAATAACCGTAAGCAATACAATTGGATGAAACTTTTTTTATTTTACTAGAATTCTATAAAAAAAATGTCACCAATAAAAATGTATTTTCACAAATAAAAATTATTAGATTTAGTGAAGAAGGAAATCCTTCTGAATGATGAGCCCAATTAGAAATCAGTACTAGAATCGTGTGATATTGAAAAATAAGTATTTCTTGCATTGAATATTTTCTCCAATACTAGGTTGTTAAAAAAGTCCTTCTACATAAGTATAGCTTCATTTCAATATATATATATATATATATATATATATATATATATATATATATATATATATATATATATATATATATATATATATATTAAGTACTAAGTATTGAAATGAAGCTATACTTATGTAGAAGGACTTTTTTAACAACCTAGTATTGGAGAAAATATTCAATGTATATATATATATGCATATATATATATATATATATATATATATATATATATATATATATATATATATATATATATATATATATATATATATATATATATATACATATATTAAAGATTATTGAATACTACTCTTAAAAGTAAAATCCAATATTCTCAACTACTTTCGCCCATCTATTTGTCAGTGGCTGGATTAGACTTCGGTGCCGCTCATTTGCTTTTAAGGCAAAGAACTCTTCACATCCAACTTTCGAATCATTGTAATTATCAAAGACCTTTTAAAAATGAGGCATTAATATAAACAAAACATAATCTGATGGTGCAATATCTGTTTACGATAATATTTGCTTGGCCAAACCAGGACTATGTGCAAGGGCATTATCGTGTAGAAAAATGGATTCGTTTCTTATGACCAAAGTATTTTTCATATAGGTATTTTGCACTCAAAACTGCATAAACATTGTCTAGATGCAACGAATTGAGTCCAACTTTCATTGCAATATTTCAAACTTTCACTGCAAAGAACTTGGTCCACAACAAAAGTCCACAACTTGGCCAATAAGAACAAGTCCAAAATACAGACCTTTAAAGTTCCAAATACCCAGTCTTTTTATTTTCCCCCAAATCGATCTAAGCGAACCTCCAGTTGTCCGGCTTTACCTGGCCGTGCCTACTGCTTATGTTTAATAGTTTTTTTTTTTTTTTAATAAACACTTTTCGTCACTTGTGATCGTTTATTTTTTTAGAACCTTTTATATTTTTAATTTTGCAAATATCAGCTCACTGCTGGGCTTGAGCCTCTGTCAAATCCTGAGGATCGAGCCTTGGTCTTAAATTGCGAACGCCCACATTTTTAAGATGAAGAGCCACTGTGGCATTATAAGCCACTACTACAGCTGATAAACCACGAGTAGTTGCATTTGAGTCCTAGTTAACACATTCAAGAGGAAATCTTCAAAGACCGATCTTGCTACCTGATCTGGGTTCATCAGCAAACCCATATTCCCATCCTTGAAATGCCTGAAGCAATGCGGCTTTATTATGGTGAATAACTAACCATTCTTCTTTAGCACACATTTCTTCTGATCATTATTTTAGACTGTTTTCCCAGTAATGTCTAAAAAGACCACGAATCACCATTTTTCCCTAACATTGCACGTGCGTTTTAAAAATGTAAGTGACATTTTAAAGCCAACTCTAGTGATAATTAATTAAAGAATTTGTCAAAGCATTAACATTAATAATAGGAAACTTTTTTTCATTTTTTTGTTGCGTATTTTGTCCAACTCTACTTCTTTTACATCGTTGTTATATTACTAGCCAAGTGACAAAAAATATAAATGTATGTATATATACGACTTTCCTGCAGATATCTAACAAATGTTATCCATAATCAAAATTAAACAAATTTTTCAAGCTTAAAAACGACTTATTTATTTTTATGTATTTTAATAAGAAATATCAGGTAATCACGATTATAATTTGGATAAATTTTAATATAATCTCATGAAAAATAGATTATTACGAATAAAAAAAAAATGCTACTTTTAACATTTTAAATATTACATTGTATTAATTTTTCATCATATCAAATATAATATTTTTCACTATATATTCATAATTCTTTTGTGTTTTAGGATGTAAAAATTAATAAACATCCAACAAACTAAATAGTTTCATTTTGTAAAGTTGTGAATAAATCACTTCTAATTTAACCACATTGAGAAATAAGAGTGTATGAAAGGTATTTTGATAATTAACATAATTTATGAGGATTTTTTTAAATGTATTTTGAGTCTGATGTGATTTTAATCAAGCCTTAGCATTGTTTTGGAGATTGGTAAAAACGTAAAGATTCCAGTCTAAACCACCTATCGCTTGAACATTCTTTAACACTATTTTCGATTGCTAAACTCGCCATTCTAGCATAACTCTGTATTAAACGAACTATTTGAACTGCGTTTTGCTTCAAATTATTGTGAATTATATAAAAAAATATTGAAACCAATTCTATTAAAATGCCGTGAAAGTTATATCCTTATAAAGCGCAACTTACTGTACTTTCCTTTCTCGGCTTTTGGTCGGGTATAGGATTGTATTGCAAACTCCGTCATTTTCTCCTTCCTATTAATTTAAACCTATTAATCTTACTTCATAGAAAGGTTATTCAAAATAAATCATAATTTTGAGGTTTGTTTTTCGTTTTGTATTTTTTAGGTATCTCTCAAAATAATATATCCCGTGGTGTAACTAAATAAAGACTATGGCTGCTCAGCGTTACTTTGGCAGGGTTTTAGCATCGATAGTGCAACCTATAACGGAAGTAATGAGTCCATAATTCTTTTTGGTGGATGATAAGGCTAGACCTCGTATAACTCGAATCGTGAATGCATTATTACAAAATAAATAAATTCGCCACCTGGATTGGTCTGATGGTCCAGATATAAATCCTGTTGAACATTTATAGAATTAACTCCAAAGACGGATTTCGGAACGTAATGCCCTTCCACAAACTTGGGATTAACTAAACATAGCACTAATAGAGGAACGGATGACGATATCCCTAGATAGCTTCGGTATGATATTAACTGGTGTACCTCGTCGTCTTCATGCAGCAATAATTACTATATGTTTACTGACAAGGTATAAAAAAAAAAATAATAATAAAATATTTAAAAATTTTAAATTTACATATTTACGTTTTTATTTCTAAATCCATAAATCAAAACAATGTAAACTGTTTCCTTGTATCAAATTTACATCATTTATTACTTCTGAACATATACAAGTAAATTAACTCATTAAATAAGAATTACAGACGTTTTTTCACTTATTTTGAATGATCCGCTTAATTTGCAAATTAATATATTTTATACTTTATAGAGATGTTATCACTTCTTTGTTTAGAAAATAGTTTCTAAAGGATTTACCATCACTACGGGATATTTGCATATGATTTTCTCTATAAATATTCAAGTTCAATTACGAGTTGAATATAGGATCTCAACAAGGCTCTGTTACGTATTCAACAGTTGTGGACAAGTTGTAGTGCCGTGCAGCTGAATAACCGCCGCCATCTTAATCGACCCACAAAAGCTGAATAACATTAGACCTCAAAAAAGAATAATATTAAAATAAATGGGAAACTTTACTTCAAGAATATTACTTCAATATACAATGAAATATTTTAATTTGTCACTTTTTAAAGTTCTTATATACCAGATATAACATCAATTATGTTAGGTTCAAATAAAAATTTTAGCACACAAATGATGAATATTCTATCTTTTTGAGAAAGGCCAGAGTTGGAAAGAACAAATCGTACAACTTTTAACAAAAAATAGTGTCTGATTCTGCATGTTTACTTTGTCTTGTGTCCAAAAGAATGTAACTGAGTTATGCGGTTCGGGGAATTCAGAAAGTTTCACAAGTCCCGGAATAAATATTCACTGACATATGTATGGCATCCTGATGGCACTTCTTCTTTTGTTTTCAACCCCTTTTGAGATTGGAAATACTGAAATTGAATTAAGAAAATAAAGGGCAATCGCGTCTCAACAGATTTTTAAATTTAATTCATTAGTTTGAAAAATCATTTTCTTCTGTAACGCTCATACATACCTATGATTATAAAGGAAACATCCTTAGTCGGCAAGTTACTATCTATATTCATGTTAAATAAATATTATCGAATGTATTATACGCTGCTTCGATGTTAAATATATCCCTACCGGTGTTACAAATACATTTACTTTGATAAGACTGTCAAATTTATGAGAAGAACAATAATGCATTTGAAAAATTGAGTGGACGTTGTTCATGGAAAACAGTTCGATTTAAATTAAAATATACTAGAGTTAAGGGGATATAGTATTCGAATTCTTCCAAGAACAATGGTTATTGTTTTGAGATTAAAAAAAAAATATTTTAACCTTTTGGAGAACGAAATTAAAAAAAAAAAATAGCCTTATCACACATCTCAAGCATACATGGAACTATTGTTTAAAAAAATCTTTACTTATTTAATCCTTGGTTTAAAATAATTCCATTGAAATGTATCTTTCTTTAATTCAAATATCAATCTGCCAATTGTTTTTTATTAAGACGATTTGCTGTTCTTGTTATTAAGGTCTGGTAATAAAATAAAAATAAAATAATAAAATTATATCAAGAATAAATTATTATATAAAGAAATACTCAAATTTAAATTTTGTTTTTGTAGTTAAAATAAGTTTTTAATTTTTTTTTTTAATCTAGAAACAAATCCAACCACGTTAGTGGTTCTCTTAGAAAAGCCTCATGACCAACCATAACGATTGAAAATAACCCAGTGCCTTAAAAAACGACACAGATTAAAAAGGAAATGGCCAATAGACCTACTATATCGATAAACATCGATAAAAAACAATTACGGAATATATATATATATATATATATATATATATATATATATATATATATATATATATATATATATATATATATATATATATATATATATATATATATACTACAACAAATTTGCTAGATGCACTGCCGCACAGATGCACATTTTATGGAATATAAATAAATAAATAAAAAATATTAATTTAGCTTTAAGGAAATCTATCATCGACTCTATTTTGACTTCATTGTTATTTAAAACAACTAATCAGTTTAGCATGAGTAATAATTACGTCAGAATTGATATGTTATAAGCAGACTCTTAGAGAATATGGCTGACTTTGAGATTGCTGTTGCAGTGTTTGCATTTTGGTGCCAGCTGTTTTCTTATCAGTGATGAATGCGTTAGGTTTGTATGTCTACGAATATTGTGGTTCGAGGCCGACAATATAGTTTTACATTTTGTTTTTATTTTCTTTCATTTTCTTGGTAGTCTCTTGTTCCTCATGGATTGTCTATTCACAGATAGGAGAATTACTCAAAATTGTTGACAGCCTATTTTACTGGCAGTATCATATTTCACTAATAACTGAAATGAATTAGTAGATTGTTGGGTCTTGTGGGTTTTCTTGTTCATTTCTGTTATCATAGTCTTTTAGGAATGTTTCGGGATACTTTCAGTTAAGTTGACTGAATATGTTAAATTTCCGTAGTTAGCAGAAATCCATGAAACTATTATTTTACTTCTTATAGTACAAAGAATAAAAGTTAATCTTATTTTTTAGTTTAAAGTGCTTCATTTGAAATACAGGCAGTGTATTTATTATGTAACGAATTTCATTTTGAGTTCACCATGATACATTTAACGTAAAGCGAGTGTATGTCATAAAAAATTTCTAACTCTAGATTTAACACCAATATATTTCTAAAATAAATTATCGAATACTTGATAACTGTTTTCTCGAATTCGGTTATGACCTATATTTTAGCTACAATAAACAACGATGGTGTTAGAAATACTACGCAAGAATTTTAGGGTGGTTCCCCTGGTGGAAATTCACATCAGAAGCTTTTGGTGAAAATTCAGCACCAGTTGCAGGAAATTATTTCGCAATTTTACCCGGTCTCGGCTCATTTTTAAGAGTTTTTCATCGAGTACAGGCCAGCGTGCTACAACTCGAGCCGAGTAATAAGGACATTAATTTATTCGTTTGCCAGGGGCATACAAATAGCCAATCTGTATAATATTTGCATATATATTAGCCAGCCTGTGGAATCTTGAAGGCTGCGGCCTCCTGAGCTTTTTCAGCGTTCCGCACCTGTGAAAAAAATATCCGACAAAGAAGGATTGACTAATAGTCAGTAAAAAATTTCTGGAATATATACATCTAATCCTAAGAATATGAAACGTAAAGCAAATAAAAACGATTTTCGTTATATGATCGGTGTAATGGATCCTCACAACTGTAGCTATAATTAATTTATTTGTCAAAAAATTTTACTGTACCGACGATATTATTTTAACACACCAATAGCCATGTTAAAAACCCAATTATTTTTCATTTTATGAATTGCATTTTATTTTTTACAATTTTTGCAACTTTGATTTGTTTTATTCACATGTCATAATGGTAATGACAACCAGTAAATGTGAGATCAGTTTCTAAATATAATGCCATGAAAGGCATCAGGAGGAGCAGTACCCAGCGCATCCTCACCCGCCGTGATATCAACATTAGGCGAGGAGGTCCCTCATCCAGCTCCTCTTCAGTCTCCTACTGACGTTACCTGGCATATCCGTATTGATCATGTCATTTATAAGTGTATTAGGATGTCCTTGTAAGTTGTCGTGGAATCGTTTGTAATGAGTTCGTTAACAGTGGGCACATGGAGATCAGTATGTATGGTTATGTTGCTAACGTACCAAGGTGCTTTTGTAATTGTCCTGAATGTTTTTGCTTGAAAGATTTGTAGTTTGTTTAAGTGAGTCTTTTTAGCAGTTCCAAATATCTGTGATGCGTAAGTCCAAATAGGTGTTAGTAAGTAATTGTATGTGTTCAATTTCTGTCTAAGTTTTAGTTTTGAATTTTTTGAAAGAAGTGAACTCAGAATTCTTAATCTTTGATTTAAAGTTTTTCGTTTTTTGATTAAATGTGGGCCCCACGTCATTTTTCTGTCAAATGTCAGACCAAGGTAGTGAACGGTGTCTGTCTGTCGAATCTGTGTACTGGAGGGCATGTTTCATGTCGAAGCGTAAATGTGATGTGCTGTGATTTGTCTTGATTTAGTCGGATTTCCTAAAGTTTGAACCAGTCATGTAATCTTGTTAAATACTGTTATAGGGTCTGTGAGGCGTATGTTGGACTTTTATGTCTTGCTAAAATTGCTGTTTCGTCTGCATTTGTCGCTGTTGAAATGTTGGTACTATAAGGTGTGCCATGGGTGTATGTGATATAGAGTAGTGGAACGAGTACTGAACCTTGGGGTACTCCTGCTGAGATATACCTGATGGGAGATAATTCTGATCCTTGTCGGATTGAGTAATTGTATATGTTCAATTTCTGTATAAGTTTCAGTTTTGAATGTTTCGAAAAAAGTGAATTCAGAATTCTTAACTTTTGATTTAGCGTTTTTCGTTTAATAATTATACATGGGCCTACGTCATTTTTCGGTCAAATGTCAATCACCTGGTTATCAAATTGCATTTTGAATTTAATTTTCATTTCACGATTAAGACAAAGATGTGATTTTTTAAATTATATTTTGGTTTGGATTTGTTACTATGGGTGTAGACAGAATTAACGAAAAATGTTCAAAAATTCATCCTCCAATGAAATCGTTCCAACAGCTTTTTACAGCGAGGTCGTATAATAAGTTTATTGTGAGGAAATGTATACAAAAAATCTTAAAAAACGAACAGTATTGTGGCAAATCATTATTATTGCTACCATCACAAAATACTTGTATCTTGTCTAAAGCACATTGTCCGACATATGACGGAAGGACATTTCTGTTATATAAAGCGTTTATTTTTTTTAACCGTTTACAACGGCGCAATATCATATCAACCACACTTGATCATATGTATGTATCCGGGCATACTCTATGATTTAGTGTAAAGAAAATGAATACAATTTTCGTTTCATTAATTTTTACTTTCACTATGGAAGCCTATTTAGAATTATCATTAAAGTATTTCTTTTTGATAAAAATGCAATTACAGGATTTTTGGGAGTTGTTAGGAGTGCAGTATTATCAGAAAATATATCCAGAAAACTCTGGTCTACTATGAAAATTAATGTTCCTGCACACTGCCCTGTGGAATTCCTAGTTAAACAGGTTTATATTGAATAATTCATTGTCTACTTTTGCAATAAGTTATTGGTCCATCAAGAAAGAAAGTAATATTAAATAAAAAGTAAATATATACAAAAATTAAAAAAAATGGTTAGTAAAAATATGAACTGACTTACAAAAAGCATCTTTAGATGGCGTGGAGGCTACAAAAAGTACTTACCTGACAAATATTCTTCACCTAGAGATTACAAATTGGTCGAACAATTTTCTCCAGTGATATTGTATGCATCATTTCTACTGCTTGCCTGCCATAATATAATTAATTAAATATTTAATGACAAAAAATAAAGATTTGAATTTTCGTCGTATAATATACCCCTATATAAAATCCTTTTATTTTGATCTCCGTAAGTCATAATTTTATATGCTCATAAGATGAAAGAGTAGAGAGGTAAATAATATCCGTTGCGGTCCCTTTATGAGCACCAAGTGGCAAAGCTTATGAATAAGGGAATCCCCTCACCTAACTCTCCTTACTTAGTTCCGTTCAGCCCGCTACATTTTTCTAACACATAAACTGGTCTATAATAAATTAATAAATCATAAAATAACTAAATATCTGCATATATATAATTATTTATTTTTCTAATCTCTTTCCTAGTCCTCCAAATGAGGTTTCTTTGCCTGTTGTATGGAGTTCTGAAACATTCCATGTCGATATTCCTTATATAGTGTAAATTAACGAAATCTTGGTCGCGTGTTTGGCTTTAAAAAAATCTGTCATCAGCGCCTAATAAAAACAAATAATACTAATATTAAAATATTTAGATGGTAGTTTAGAAAAAAAATATATAGATAGATTGTATTAATTTTAGTTGGAAGTTCTTTGGAACTGTTTGAACACCTAATCTTGAAGCAAAATATAAACAAGACCATATAGATAAAATTTATGCTAGAGGTAACTACAGATATATCCGTGATATAAAATAGCCATAAAACTTCATAGAAGTCAAATATATTAACAATTTATAAATTGAGATTAAACAGTAATAATAATCAAAATGTATTTTATTACCAGTAAATTGTTTTAAATAAAATGGAATAGTCACTTGTAAGTTTCTAAAGATTTTATTTTGATTATGTTAGGAAGATAAAGTTAAAAGTTTGTCAAATAATCTTTTTAACAGCAGTTAAAAAGTGCTCATCAATATTTAGCAGATATAAGCAGATGCTTTGTAGGAAGAAGTTGAAGAGAGACAGAATTAATGGAAAGTAAACCTAAAAAAAACTTTACCTCAGCGGTAACTAAGCCGCGGCCTTTGAAAAATCCATTGTGAAATTCATAAGAAAAAGAATGTACACGTTGCTATCCTACTAGTACGGAGATCTTATTCGATATACTGCATGTGTACATGTAATGATATACAAATATTTAAATTTGTATATTTATGGAATTTACAGTATTTAAAATTTTTGTTTTTTTGTTTTATTGAATAATAATACAATCAGCCACTGTTGGAGGGCTATAAACATTAGGGCTAAAAGTTCTCATTCATACAATATATATAATTAATAAAGAAATAAATATAAATATAAGAAGTAAATAAATAATGCTGATGAAGAAGGTAATTAAAATAAAAATATAAAATATACAAATAAAATAAAATGAAAACTTCTAAACACAATCATAACTATATAATTTCAATTTTAGTTATGATTATATCATGTAAATCAGCAAATATATATATTTATAATGGGCAATACTTATAAGAGATAACTAAACGATTACTTCAAATCCAAGACTAAATTAAATATAAAAGGATTAAGCAGGTATAAATTAATAACTCAGGAATTATCCATACTTCGATTAAACACTACTTATATTAACAAAATGATTGTTAAATAGATGCAGTGAAGCGAATTTTAATATCTTATATTTATTTACCTATATATATATATAGGTAAATAAATATAATATATTAAAATTATCGCTTATATCGCTTATATCGCTTATATATATATATATATATATATATATATATATATATATATATATATATATATATATATATATATATATACAGTTTTTGTGTTTTTGTTTCGGTTAACACTACAGGCCATGAAGATCTTTGGCCTCGACATGTGGTCTCCTTACAAATGTATGCTGCTTGCAGAAGCCCTGATAGCTACGAACCACGGTCTCAATGGTGCAGCGACAGGCAATGTCCTTCCCACCGACGGGCTCACATACCCGGGGGGAGGAGAGACTTGGGTAACATCTCTTTCCCTTGTGGACGTTCACCCAAATAGGGCGGTCACCCATCCAAGTACTAACCACGCTCGACGCTGCTTAACTTTGATCACCTATTGCAAGCGCCTTAGCCCGTACTGCTAACATAGCCCCATATATATATATATATATATATATATATATATATATATATATATATATATATATATATATATATATATATATATATATATATATATATATATATATATATATATGTTGACCAATCAGAACAACCCGTGTAGAGTATTTGGTTCGATACATTGTAAGACTGATTCAGTGCCAGATGTTGTGCAGGGTGGTGACTTGGCCGACATCACACTCAACCACCATGTTTTCCCTCTCAATTTATTTATTTGAACGAAAACTTAATTTAGAGAGGCTAGAATTATTTGAAGGGGCTGGATAGCCGAATGGATTACGCGTGTGCACAGCACCGTGCGTTGCCTAGCAACCTGATGAATAAGTTTTAAGATAAACAAATAATTACGAGTTCGAATCCCGGTGCACGGTGGGAATTTTAACTCGGCATAATTTCTTCGCCCTCTTACCCGGCCCCGGCAAACCTCGATGTGGCCTAAAAAGCAAGGAAGGGTGATTAAAAAAAACAACAAAAAAACTAGAATTATTTGTTCCAAAAGGAATGCATGGGTTCGAAACAGAATAAATAAATACCTGGGACATTAAGCTAGGAAGTCAGTGAGTTATTCACTTAGCTGTCCCACTCCCCAGATAAAATAATAAAATGAGAAGATCAGTTTGGATTTAGGGCTGGTTAGGGTAGTCTTCGGGGTGGTATTTTGTTTTATCTTTCTATTTTCTACTAGTTTCCTCTATTCACATTTTACGACAGTATAAGGTTTATGCTCCTATTGTAATATGATATTAGACAAGGTTGATATTAGTGACTTACTGACTGTAATATGTAATTAAAAGTACAAAAATATGAATCATGGCAGAAGTTAATGTAGGTTTTTAGGATTGTACCAAGCCATCTGGAAAAAAGTCAAGGTATTTAGAAATATCATATTACGTTCAGTATTAGCTTAATATTACATATTCAAGTAAGATGGGAAACAGAGTAGAATTCCACGACAGTAGGCAACTATATGCTAAAGCTGGATCGATTCCGGTTTCAACTATTGCAAATTATCACAGACCGCAGCCTCCGAATCAATCGTATTATGATAAAGGACTGACTGCCCTGGCATCTCAGTTAGCGATGCAGATTCTACTAAGCTCCTCCGCCTCTCCGACATAATCAGCTCAAGTGGTGATGCCTGAATTAGCGTACTTGTTTATGGACAGCAATTAGAACCGACGTCATTGTATAAAATACATTTATTAATATAAATATTTAAGGTTTCGAAATTCAAGTGAGTTCTTCTTGACACGCAATGATTAATAACGTACAAGTAGATACCATTTGTGAAATAAACAATTTGTGTTGTCGTACGACAGCGGTAGTTCGTAATTCTTTTTACTAATTCCACTAATTTCAGTAAAAAGGGTAGGACAAATATTACAGTATACAATATCAAAACAATTGATTAAATTGTAAACAATATAACTAATAATTATATTATATAAATGCAAAATCACTATTTGTTAACTTTTTTTTAACTCTCTATACCTTATTCGCACACACATGTCATAAGTATTGACAATTAGCGGGTCTGATCGCTGTAAGAGTACAGGAAGTGGCTTGGTTGGCGTGAGGGAGAGAAGTGCTCAGCGGCATCCCTTCCTTTGTAGGTTTTAATAAATTTACAACCAAGGAAATTCCTCATCAAGCTTCTTTTGATCCTAAGTGTGTTTTCAGGCATGTGAAATGTACCCAAACTTTGTATAAGTGTGTTAATATGTCCATGCAAATTATCCTAAAATCTTCTGTAGTGTGTCCGTTTGTGGTCGTTAACTGTTGGTATTTGAAGGTCTTCATGTAAAGCTATTTGTGTGATGTATCATGGGGCTATAGTTATAGTCCCTAATTTTTTTTAGAATTTGTTTTTTTGAAAAATATTACAATGTATCTAAAAATACATTTATCATAGTGTTCAGAGAGCACATTCACACTCTATGTACAGTGAAAAAAAATTAAACAGCAAATAATGTAACTGAAACTAAATGAAAACAAATAAAACTTGTTAAAATAACAGCATAAACTCAAACATACTTTTATATAATATTTACAAAATTTATCCACTCTGGGAAAATCCGAGCCAAGCTTTTCTCCCCACACGTGGAAGGAAAGGCTAGAATTAAGGAGATCCCAGCGTCTTTCACTCAGACGCCTTAATGTTATGAAAATCCGTAAGAAATAGCTTCAAAAATAAAAATATAAAAAACTTTTTAGTTTCATTTCATGGAGATATTATATAGGAACTAAGGTCTAAATGACAATTATGTACCACTTAATTAAGTTTCATGTTTAATTTATTTAATCCTCCAATATTAAGATTAATCTCAACACATTTGTTTCACACTTCAAAAAGAAATTTGCCTTGCAATGTTCCTTAAAATTGGTTTAAACCTGTATCGTTCTATTGAAATATTTTAAGCTGTATTGAATAATAAAATCATAAAATTTCTGTAGGATCCAATAAATAATTCTTTCAAATTTCAAGAATTAAAATCTACACAATTCTAGAATAGTATACTGAAAAAATTGATATACAAAAATAGCATACTCGCCTTAAATGTATACTAAAGTCAAAACAGCGACTCATGCTACTGGGTACTTCTCTACCTCACGATCAATGATACTACTAGCATTTTTCTCGATAGGGGATTCACTGAAAGTTACAACCTCTGACAGGTGTGAGTGAAGAAATGAAATTAAAAAAAAATGAGCTGGTATTCTCTAAACCGGCGCAGCTTCTGCATTACCGTACTGTGTTGCGGGTAAGTAAAGATTACATACCAATGCGTATTTTAGGCGCCCTTTAGTATAATTTCAGTTACGACTCAATTTCACATAATATTATGTATAGTTTCAATACTTTATAGTAAACGATAGACAATATAGATAAATTCTTAAAATAAATAATTCTTTGAATTGAGTTTATAATAAGGCTTAAGATGAAAATTTAACTTTAATTTTTAATAACTTTCGGTATGACTTCGGTATTTTTTTTTTCAAATATTTTATTTAAATGTTCTTTAATACATATGCATACTTACTTAAACCCGTATGGACGCACTCATCACAAATATACGGTATCACTAAAAAATACCCACCTACGAAAACTTCAAACGTTCCAGGTAATATTAGCATGTTAGTTGTGGCCATACCACGATGGCCGGTCGGTATGTCCGTGTAAGTTATGAAATCTTTCGTAGTATGTCCGTATATGGTCGTTAACTGTTAGTATATGTAGATCTTTAGGTAAAGTAATGTTACTGACATACCAGGGAGCCTTGGTGGTAGCCCTGAATGTTTTAGATTGAAAAGTTTATAGTTTACGTATGTGAACCTTTTTGGATGTCCCGTATATCTGTGAAGTTTAAGTCAAAATAGGCTTAAGTAGTTAAGTATACGTATTAAATTTCTGTCTAAGAGTGAGTACAATAGCCATAGTCTTAGGTTTATAGTTTTTGTTATGTTTTTTTTTATATGTGGGCCCAATATCATTCTTCTGTCAAAGGTCAGTCCAAAATATTGAACTTTGTCTGTCTTAGGAATTTGGACATTGTCAAGGTAAGTAGCAGGGCCACTTTTACGTCGAAAGGTAAAAGTGATATGTAGTGATTTGTCTTGGTTGAGTCGAATTATCCAGATTTTGTACCAGTCGTAGAATTTGTTTAGGTGATATTGTAGAGTCTGTGAGGCGTATGTTGAATTTTGATGTCTTATAAAGATTGTTATATCGTCTGCGTAAGTTGCAGTCAGAGTATCGACAGAATCTGGAATATCATATTTGTAAGTGATACACACCAGAGGAGCGAGTACTGACCCCTGAGGCACTCCTGATAAGGCTGGTTTAATAGTAGATAGTTGTAGAGAAAAATCTGTCAGAAAGGAAATATTGTTAATTATATAAATCAGGATTTGAAATCGATAAAAAAAAATATCTGATCAAAATTTTTAAAAATCATTTGATGATCATTGTTTTTGAATAAAATATTAGATTTCTCTCTCTCTCTCTCTCTCTCTCTCTCTCTCTCTATATATATATATATATATATATATATATATATATATATATATATATATATATATATATATATATATATATATATATATATATATATAAACTGTTTCCCTACACGGGGATGGAAGAATTTAATTTTAAAATAAGAAAATTTTTTCCCAGCGCTCAGGTGTCAAACTGGAAGGTTATCGGCCTCACTGATGAAAACGCCATCTCAACAGTGACCTGCGTAGCATGTACTATGTGCACGATTAATTATTTCAAGCTATTTCAGAACTGAAACATTAAAAAATGTGTAGAGTAATAATGTATACATACATATTAATTTTATTGTAAAAGGTGATTTTTATTTTCTGATCAAACTTTTTTTTATTACAAGTTAATTATTATTATTTATCACTCAGTGAGTGATCATTACTTTTAATGGAATAAATAAACATCAAAAATAGATTTAATTTTTTTATTTATAAATCAGACACGATGTTTAAATAAAAAAAAAAAGTAATTATTACGCGATTTTGTAGAAAAATAACTATCGATTATAAACCCTGATATAAATTAAACCTTTTTTTAATTTATTGTTTGATGTGCAACAGTTAACAAGACTTATAAAACACAAAATTTAAATTTCCTGCTATTCTGAGATAAACCAGATGTTTATATGGTCAATGAGATCGATCATTGTTTATATGGACTTATTTTTTTAAGTTCTTAATGTTTTAATAACCTCTTTAAATATTTCGCTTCATTTATGAGGCAAATTTTATATTTAAAATAGTGTTTGGTGTAAGATTTTTTTTTTTCAAAATTATTACGATTGATCAAACCATAGATTATTTTTAAGGAAGGAGATGGTCCGGGGTGGCGGTCATAAATAGGCTAAACAATAGTAAATCTATTTTATTGAAAGCCGACATTTCAACCCGACTTTACTGGTTTTCTTCAGAGAGGTGTGTTCAGCTAGGAGTTTCTAAGTGAAACTCACCTCCCTGAAGAAGACCTGCAAAGTCGAAACGTCGGCTTTCAATAAAATAGTTTTATTGAAACCCGCCCCGGACCATCTCCTTCCTTTATAATGCAACGGTCAACTATTAAATATTCAATAGATTATTTTATTTCGTTTTAGTTAACAAATCAAGTTTTATTCGAATTACCCCCTTTTATTTGCCGATCAATAAATATCAATTGAGTATAGTGGGCACTCAAACTTCAAAGACAGGGATACTACAGGTAGGACTGGACGGAAAAGCCGCAGAGAGGTGAAGGAGAGTAATCGATAGGATATGGGCTACAGCTAGCGAGCGGTACGTGGACCGAATGCCTCCTTTCCTCTCTTCCAATGTCACCTCTGCCGCCTCAGCGATTCACTAATTGAATAGGTACCTTTCGATATGAGCCACTACTTTAGGATACGTCCGGAATTCTCTCCGACACCGAAAAATAAAATAAAAAATATTTTAATAAAAGAAAAAACCGACTATGAAAATAACTCTATCCGTCTTAGGGGACAGGAAACGAAGCATTTTATATACGAATATAAGTTGTTATTTAATATCTATGAATTTCGAAGCTTGGTAAAGTATTCGGCTGCCTTCTATACCTGAATAAGCTTCTAAACACTTTTTATTTTTTATTTTAATGAAATTTACAACTGTATCACATAGAAAATACAACAAGTAAATGTGATATTGGTAACATGACATGTACAACGTAAAGAGAAACTACCCATTGGTAGAACTCAAATTAAAGTTCTATATTAGAAGGTCCCGAGGCCATCTTCTTTTCAGACGCCTCGGAGGGTTATCAGGGATCGAGGAGGAAGCAAGGTTTGAAACGAGAGGATTCGGATAGTTCTGCAGTTTTTTATGGAAGGATAGGTATCTGGATTGGGCCAAATCGGAAACATATGGAAAATTAAGGTCTTTATGGATGATTTTATTTGTGACAAAGTAAGGAGCGTTGAGGATTTGAAGAAGGATTTTGGATTGTAAGGATTGGATACGAGAAGAATTCGATGGAGTAGTGGAGCCCCAAAGCTCAATTTCCTAAGTTCAAATAGGTCTTATTATTGTCATAAATATGAGTCGTTTGTGATTGATTGAAAGGTTAGAGCGATTGTTAGTAAGTGTTGCAGTAGTCGAAAACGTCGGGCGGTTTCTAGTCGTTTCAGTCTGGTATGGGGGTTCCAAGTGAGTCGTTTGTCAAGGTGGGGTCCTAAGTATCGGATTTGTTCAACAGGGATAAGAGTGCTATTCTTGAAGGATACTGTACGACAGGATGTCATAGGTTTACGACGAAGAGTTAAGGTAATTTGATGGGATTTATTGGAATTTATTTTAATCCTGCAGTTTTGACACCATTTTTCAAGACTTGTCTAAATATTTTTAAAAATAGATTAATTTAAATTCTGTCTGCTTACAAAAAATATGATTCCAGGAACTTTTTGAATATTGACATGCATATATTCATAAAAAAGAAACATCTGTAATGCGTCATGGAAGGCATCCGACTACTTCACCATGTTTTGAATGAATGGATGAAAATAATTTTATTATTCTGGGACTAGTGTCGCTTTAGAACAAGTTACAATACAGAAAGTATATTAATATTCTGGTGTGTCCATGAAACACAATTTAATATTTACAGGGTGATTAAGAATATAATAAAATTATAGATAATAGAAATATATAAAAAATATAAAATAAACAGAGAAAATAAATTAAGTAAACAAAATGTCAATGAATCAAAAAGTAATCAGAGTATCTGGGTTTACTTTGATATTCTTACAGCTTAGGTTTTTATGTGCATTTCGTCATCCATCGGATAGGGAATGGAGTAGGTGTTTGAAGAGGAGAGATTTGAAAGAGGAAATTGATCTTGCACGTCGAATGCCTGAGCGTAGAGAGTTCTGGAAGGAGACAACTAGAATTGAAAAGGATTTATCAACAGCAGCAGTTCGGCGAGGAGGAGGATAGAGATCGGACGCAAGGGATCTGGTGGGACGGGATTGAAAGGAGGGTTGAATTGTAGGATCTGTAGAATATAGGTGGGTAGCCATGTTCTAATGACCTGGTATAGGAAGGTGGCTAGGAAATATTGACGGCGGTAGAACGGATAAAGCCACTTCAACTCGGTGTAAAACTGAGTAATATGTGTATCCCTTAATATCCCGAAGATATTGCGGATTCAGCAATTCATTAAACGTTTAACTTTAGCTTCGAGTTCTTCCGAGAGTCCACCATAAACCGTACAGTCATGATAGCCGAAGTAGGGGAAAATAAGGAAGGAGACCATGAGTTGACGGGTTTTGAATGGGAGAAGATAACGTAGATGGTTAAACTGTTTCAGGGTGGATATAGGACGGCGATAAATTTAGGAGATGTGTGTTTTTCATGATAGAGTTTGATCGAGGATAACGCCAAGGTTTTTAACGGTGGCATGGAAGGAGATAGGTAAGTTTCAATACTCTTAGACACTAACTAACAATCTATTTATTTAGTTATGTAGATCTGCATCATTTTCCGTTGCTTATAACGAGTCTGTTGCTGTAAAACTTTTGAATAACGATAATAATAAACAACAATAATAAGCAACCCTTGGTACGTAAAATAAAACTTATCCTCGATTACATAGTATACTGCACGGAGACAACAGAATTATAAACGACAAGGCCAAGGCTGATATCACCGACGACTGAAAAGATACTGAATGAGATTTTCCCTGTCTGAAATTAACTAAGCAAATAAAGAGCAGGAAGCTGGGCTCCTTTTTCACGCTTGAAATGCCAATCCCGAATTCAACAACACATTTGCTGATTGTCACATTTATGATAGATGCAAATGAAGATGGAAAAAAAAGGCTAGTAGGTTAACTAAAAATACTTTCATAGTTTCTTGATCAGTACTTCACCCGCTAATCAACATCATATGTATATACGATATTCTATACAGTTCTAAAATATAAACAGCAGCTAATTAAGAGAAAGGGTGAATCTAGTAATTGTATTTACAGGGATGTTTAAAACATTTTTTTTTTTTTTTTTTGGTGGATGTGTATTCGATTTTACTTTGGTAAGTTGAGTTCTGACAATGGGAAGTTTCTACACCCAAGTCATGGACGTCTGTGGCTTTTTACATGGCTTTTATGGGCTTCTAGGCACGTAAGTGGTCTTTCCAAGTCTCCACAGGACTCTAATGCCGGTGAAGCGGCTGAGAAGGAAGCGCTGGGATCTCTTAGAATCTTGCCTTGTCCTTCACACGTGGGAGAAAGGGATGGATTCGGAGCTCTCTCGGCCGATGTAAATATTGTATTTTTTTATTTTTATTTTTTTCGTTATCTATATATTTTTTTTACTTATATATATATATATATTGGCTATGAATTTCTGTATTTAATATAATTTTAAATTCAAATTAAATTTCTTTCGGTTTATTATAGTTTTTGCCTTAGTTATATAGCTATATACCACCCTGCAAAGGGCAAAGAATGTAAAGATCCGAGAGAAGCTTCAGCTCCCATCGGTGTCATGAGTTCATAGGCCGAAGGTACAGTAGGTAAAGTCTCCTTGGTAGATGTTTTTGCCGAGGGAAGGGGTTTGGACTATGTAGTTCACAACCACTAAAATATTGTATATATTGTAAATACTGGAAATAATAAATTAATGCAGGGCGGTCCCTCCACGCCCAGTGGTATAATAAAAGGCCTCTGGCTACAGATGCAAAGTACGCATACAGTGTGCATAGCCCTTTTACCTTAAAATGCCCTTGGGCAATTGAAGGAAAATAGAAATTTTTGTATATATATATATATATATATATATATATATATATATATATATATATATATATATATATATATATATATATATATATATATTATATATATATATATATATATATATATATATATATATATATATATATATGTATTTATATATGGTATTTTGTATAGTAAATAAATTCCTGGGGATAGGCAAAAAATAAATAAATGCTATCGTTGGTATTATTTAATAATTAATTATTTAGATTACATTTATTTATTTATTTTCAACCCTCACCTGCCTCAAGGCAATACGGGTATTTGCAGCAATGGGATGTTACTATTACATAACAACCCACTGTTGCATTACATTATTTAGATTACAGTAATAGCGTGGTAATTAAACAAATAAAAATACCCACAACAAAATGTAAATGAATATAGCATATATAATTTTTACGTTCACTTCCCGTTTGTCTGAATATACTTATTTCTGCGAAGAAGAAGATGGTAAGCGAAAGTTGTGTGGTGAGCGCATAAAATTTTTTTAAGATTAATAAGATTCATTTTAATATTGTAATTGGATCCCTCATAATAATAATAAGAATAATGTTTTTATCAATAAACGATAAATTATAACTATTAAATCTAATATCGAAACTTGAGATATTGATCAGGTGACCGTCAGCGAGAATCAGTTGCTGACATTGACATTGATTGATATTCAAATCTACATATGTGTGATTCGTACATACATATTTATATTCGTAAGATACAATTCTTTGATTTTAATATAAATATATTAACATAATTTTGTACAATAAACATTTTTTTAACCCTCAAATTTTCATCTGTATCTGTCATGGTAGTGACAATTAGCATATTTGTTGTAACAAAAAATATTTTACATATAAAAAATATTCACACACTTCTATCTATGAATTATAACAACATTAAAAATTTCCTTGCCTGTTTTATCTTTTGTGGTCTTAATATGATTCTCATACTAATATGTTTTATTTCTATTGATTCTTTAGCTAGAATTAGTGTAGTGTGTAATCCTAAACTTTTAACATATTTTTGTATGTTTTTCTTAAAGTTGTTATTTTGATTAGTTTACTTGTTTTTTATTAAATACATTTAGTTTTAGTTATATTATTCTGCTATTTAATTTATTTGTATTCATTGTACATTGAGTGTGAATTTGCTCACTTTTATAAATGTCCTTAATTGAGACATGTTAAAAAAAATACTTTTATGATATCATGGTGTAATTTATACATAAATAAAAAGAGCTGTTATATTTGGGTTTTGAATTTAATCATAATATAACCCTCTCTTCGGGTCGGTTGTACAATTACTTTTAAGAAGACTTCTACAGCACTAAAAAAAAAAAATATATATATATCATTATTTTCTTCTTTTAACAAATACAACAGAAATAAATAAACTAAAAGCTGAAGAATTATAATATTAGTACCACCTTCACTGTAGCCGACAGCATCACCTGCACCTGTAAGAAGATAATCTGTATAAAGGGATAATATGAGCTAAGCAAGGAAGGGGATAAAATATCATCAATTACAGGGAAGAAGGTAATCGCATTGGTCAGCTCTGTAATCAGACTGAGAGCCCCATCCAATCTGTCTCAAGTTGGCTTCCGGATAGAGTTGACTCTAGTTATGATTAAAGTCCTGAGGTGCACTGTACTCAGGTCATGGCGGGCTGAAGAACTTAGCCCTTGAGCGGAAGATTAATGTTTAATAGGACCTGAGGTAGGAGGAGAGCCCTTTCATGGCAATGGGAATTTCATTAAAAATATATTAAACGTTTTAGAAAATTAAATTTCAGTTTAAAATAATTGTTTTCGAAAAAAAAAATTGACCTTATTATGAATAATTTACCTACTTCATATCTGATAATAATGAAAAACCAACTACTTTTTGTGAGAATTTTTTTTTGTAAATTTCAAAATCTTAAAATATTTATGATGTAATTATAAACAAAGATAAAAAAAATTGCTTGTTTTCTATGAAACAAGAATTTCTCTCGCGATAACCGGTGCTGGATCAGATTACTAGGGCATGTAAGAAAAATACCAATAAATAACTGCTTAAAGAAACTGATTCATCAAAATCTCATGAAATAAATGCAAGGAGGTTAAGATGGGAGGGCAGATACCTCGTAGCAGTCCTCCAGGAACCATTTACACAATGAATGTCTCAATAGTAGGCAAGAGACCACTTGGAAGGTAAATAACCAAATATATAGATCAAATGAACAAATAAACAATAGAGCTACAATATAGATATCTGAAAAGAAATAACCAAAGATAGGAAGAGATAAAGAAGGCTGATTAAGGCGGCAATAGATCTAAAAGGCTTTTGTAATGACCTAACAGAAAATCCCCATGGAAATGTCATTAAATTTTCATGAGATACATTTATTTTCTTTCAACGATATAATCAAAAATATTAATAATTACAAAAATTAAAAATCATTAGTTTTGGGGCACTCTTCAATGCATGCAAAGATTTTAATTAAATGTATGATATCGAGTTTTCTAAAATCTTTACTTCTCAACTTTATTTTATATATTTTAGCACTATTATTTTCTGTTATTAATTTTCAATCTACAAAAAAAAAAAATTCTTACACCTCCTCCAGCAGTTAATTTAATTATCAAGTTATTTTATAGAGCACGTTTATCCATTTTGTATTACAGTAAAAATCTAGATTCATAAAAGATATTTTTTTCTCTCTCTTATAACTCCTTAACAGTGCATCTAAACGAAGAACTGCCATTCAAAGAAATTAAACAACATTGAATCGTGGGTAGAATCAGTTAAGCGGCATGGTGGAAAACTAAGGTCATCGAACCATGATTTTTACCAAAGTTGTATAAACTCAGGCAATGATACTATAAAATACTTTCCAGCTTGGAAATAAGTTACCTAACAGAAAAATTCATAAAATAAAAGTTTTAGACAAATTTTTTGTCTACTAACAATATTTTACATTAATATAACACTATACATTCTATTTCCAATATTCGATTATTAATGTAGGTCAGTTAAATCCCTGTATCAAACTTTTTGGGCATTCAAATGTCCCACAGGGGTGGCCCTTGTCAGTAATTTGTTATTGAACCATTTATACAAGTTAAAAATAAAAATATTTCCCACAATATTCGCAACCTGATCCTCACTTTGATACTGAAGTTACTGAAGGAGTGGCCTGGCATTCGTTAAATCAGAAACTTTTTAGGAAAGTAGTAGCTCTGAAATCATATTCAACGTTAATTTTATTTTCTTATTCATAACCGAATAAACAAAAAGTAAATCGGTAACTTTACGCGTTTCTGTTATTTTAAGAATATTATGTTTTAGATTTTGATTAATTCTGAATAAAAATTAATTTGATGACTCAAGTCACCATTAGTGGTCAAAAATGTGGAAGATTAGAATTATTGAATTACAAACTGATTTAATAAATGTTTAAACATATAGAAGGAAGTAAGTCGACTGTTCTACATATCATGGGTGATAAATATTCAGGACGCAGTCATTATAAGGTTTCTATTAGTGCCGACGTTTCAACCTAAACATGACGGTCATCATCAGATCGTGGTTCGAGCACTGAAGATATTCAGGTTCTGAGTACAAGTACTTGAATATTTTCCGTACCATGCCCTGATGATGACCCACATGTGTAGGTTGAAACGTCGGCACTAATAAAAACCCTATAATGACTGCTTTCTTAATATTTAAACATATAGATTCATAATAATTACATAATATGGAACTAAAGGTTTAAGCATAAATATTATTTTTTAAAAAATGATAACAATTTAAAATTGTTCATATTTTTGTGTTTTATGATATTTTCCCCTAATTATCCTCTGAAAATTATTACAAAAAATAAATAAAAAAAGTTTAAGCTCTGTTGAGAATTGTGGTTTAACCTAAATTATCCCCATTTTTATTTTTTATTTTCTTTTAAACCTATTAAATTTCCATAAAATTTAGATTGAGGACTAAAGTGATTGAGGAAGGATAGTGGAAGGTTTAATCTTCCACAATAACTTCTAATCCTATACATTTTGCAATGTATTGATGTCCAGGTCATTATTTCAAAAGACGAAATTATTCCTTTATGATGAGGAAGCAGTTGGAAGCTTATACTTGCAGGAGGTCTGGAAATGAGTAAAAATAGAGGTTAATGGAAGTCTGGAATGCGTAAAAAAAAGGGGGAGTATATGGCATCCAATAACAGTAGAAACTCGATACTAAATACAGCGGGATTCGGCCCCAACTGAGCAAACTAAATATTTAGATATAGATAGATGGATAGAGGAATAAATTTATTCTGGGACAAAGTCCCTTAATAATAAAAAAAATGTTAAATGTCCTGTCCTGGAGAACTATATTAAATAAGATTTAATATATTTAGGCTATAGCAAATAAATAAAACTATGAAAAGGCCAGCAGAGGTAGGAAGGCCATACTTATTTTTAATTCTGTTCTATGGAATAATGAGGTCATGCTCCACATGAAAAACAGACTTTACTAATCTATTGTTCTAGGTAATGTACGTCAATGGAAATTGATTTTTGAAGAGAAGTTGGTTGAGATGTTTTTCAAAAAAATAAATAAATAAATAAATAAAAAGTAAAAATAACTAACAGATATTTATTTTAATAAAAATACATATCATTTATTTATACTACTGACGTAGGCAAAACCGCTATAGAGCATGCCAATTTAATGTTCACTGAACAAATTATTTGCGACATTAATGATGAATATATAACGGAGGACTTATACAGACTTGAAAATGGCCCTTAGTATGGTCGAAACGTCAAAATTAATGCGTATCAATAAAATGTTGGTGATAATTGGCCTAATTTATGTAAAAAATAAAACATCAAGACAACAAAATTAGGATAAATGAACAAAATATTTATTTACACTTTTTTTTTTTTTTTACTGAACAGCCCCACCAATTATTTTTCAATTTTCTTATTCAACCATAAATCCACTGCTATAAAATGGATTTTTGAACACAATTTAATCGAGAATACAACACATTCCAAATAACGCAATTAGAGTAAAAGAAAAATACCGATGATCTAAAAGGATACTTAAGAATGTTCCATTGGAAGGGGGGAAGATAGGCCAACCGGAAAAAAAGTGGAAGGAAGGTATCCATGAGGCAATAGGAGCAGAACTGCGGTAAGGACGATGCTGTGACAAAAAGAAATGTTGGCTGGGCTTGTTAGGCAGCAACATATGACCTTAAATTGATTTGACAAAATCAAGTTTATATGCTCTTAAATTTATAGAATTGTTGAGATGTTTTTAAGATTTCTTTGATTTTCGCTAATTAATTACGTAATTAATTAAGCAATCGCAACCGCAAGCTCAGGAACTGCCTCCATCATCAGTACTTCCAAACATTCAACCTTCAGCAACTATGAGGGGAAAAAGTACCCAGCTACCTTCAGCTGAAAACTGCATATCTCCACAACTATTCCAGTTATTGAATGGTCTGAATACTCTAATTCAGCCCCTTTTTAGTCTCCTCCAACAGCTCTCACAGATAACACAAGGCATGTGTCTTCCTAATGGCCATTAATCAGCTAACTGTAGGCTCCCTGTCCGTCCTTCTGTGGAATGCAAACGGACTAACGCAACATAGGACAGAAATGGACTTATATTTACACGAAAAACGCATCGACATCGCAATGATAACAGAAACACACTTTACACCACGAACTAAATTTCATATTTCTGGTTACAATACCTACAGAACAGACCATCCGGACAACACAGCTCATGGTGGTAAAGCAATACTAATAAAGACATCATTATCACATAATCCCTTATACTTACCTACTACACCTGACATTCAAACCACAGGCTTAACACTACACACCAAACATCACACAATAACAATAGCTTCAGTATATTGTCCTCCGAGGTACGTATTAACACCTTCGATGTTTTGCAACTATTTTCGAAGCCTTGGGCGTTGCTTTATAGTAGGCGGTGACTTTAACGCAAAGCACCAATTTTGGGGGTCACGGCTGTGCACACCAAGAGGAAGAAATCTGAGGGCTGCTATCCACGAGCTTTCATTAGACACTATATCACCTGATACACCGACATATTGGCCGACTTCACTACGTAAATCCCCAGACCTACTAGACTTTTTTATAACCAACGGACTGCGCACCATACCTTACACCATAAATACGAGCTCTGATCTTTGCTCTGACCATTCCCTTATACATTTGGTTATCCTTGATGAGCCCATCAATCTTCCACGAACACCTAAGCTCCTTAATGGTAAAATGGATTGGGATGCTTACAGGGAAATTCTGGATTCAGAACTTTCAATCCCTGGCTCCATTAAAACAGCAGATGAACTAGAAGAGGCAGTGGACAAATTTACAAAAAGTGTCCAAAAAGCAGCTTGGTCTTCATCGCTACCAAGATCATCAAGAGCAGAACACTTGCCAAGATATCCTCAATATATAAGGGACTTGATCACGGCAAAGAGGAGAGCGCGTAAGGTATGGCAGACTAACAGACTTCCCTCAGATAGACGGACATTTAACAGACTAAATAACGAACTTAAACGACTAATACAAAAATTCAACAGAACGAATTATGATGCTTATTTGAGCAGCATATCAACTGACGATGGAAGTTTGTGGAAGCATACCAAAAATTTGTTAAAACATCGAGAGGTGTCAGTACCCCTGCGAAACGAAGACGGTTCATGGGCTTTGTCGGATAGAGAAAAATCTGAACTATTTGCAGACCATCTTTCATCAGTATTTACACCATTTACCGACTTCACGAACACAGAACATGAAACCTTAGTATTTGATACTCTAGACATACCATTACAGATGACACCTCCCCCTCTTCCATTCACTCCTTCACAAGTCGCACAACAAATCAGACATCTCCCAAAAAGAAAAGCTCCAGGTTATGACTTAATAACTGCCGAGGGTCTCCAGAAAATGCCTAGGAAAGCTCTAGTGTTCCTTACGACAATATACAACTGTATTCTGAGGACAACTAACTTCCCATTACAATGGAAATACTCACATATCAAGATGATACACAAAAGGGACAAAGACATTTTCAATCCCTCATCCTACCGACCTATCAGTCTCCTTCCGATTTGCTCCAAAGTTTTCGAAAAATTAATATACAAAAGACTGGTTGACATACTGACAGACCAACAAATAATACCTGACCATCAATTCGGTTTTCGTACATTTCATTCAACTACACACCAATTACACAGAGTTACTGACTACATTGCTGGAGCGCTAGAGCAAAAACAATATGCTACCGGCGTATTTCTGGATGTTGCCCAGGCATTTGATAAAGTCTGGCACCAGGGACTTCTCTTCAAACTCAAAACTATACTGCCTAATACATACTATCTCATTCTCCAATCTTTCCTTTTCGACAGATTCTTCTCTGTCCGACAGGGTTTAGAAATTTCCTCAATTCGACCAGTATCAGCAGGGGTACCTCAAGGATCAATATTGGCACCTTTACTCTACATTGTCTATACTCATGACATGCCTACCAACTCTGAAACATTGACTGCTACTTACGCTGACGATACAACAATTTTAACAAAACACCATGACCCCAGACTAGCATCATTAAATTTACAAAATCATTTACTAAATTTACAAAATTGGTATTCACTCTGGAAAATTAGATTAAATCATAACAAATCACAACACATAACATTTACGCTTCGACGAGAAACATGCCCACCAGTTTATATCAGCAACAATCCAATTCCTCAGACGGACAGTATACGCTACCTCGGACTAATATTTGACAGAAGGATGACCTGGGGCCCACACGTAAAAATGAAAAGAAAGAGTTTGAACAAGCGACTGAAAATACTGTACTCACTGTTTTCTAAATCAAAATTGAAAATTAGACAAAAACTAAATACATACACTTACCTGCTCAAACCCATTTGGACATACGCCTCACAGATTTACGGTTCAGCAAAAAAGACTCACTTACAAAAACTACAATCCTTTCAATCTAAAATTTTAAGACTAATAACTGCAGCTCCCTGGTACGTCAACAATAAGACTTTACATACCGACCTAAGACAACCAACCATTGACCAGCACATACGTACTCTTTACTCCCGATTTCATCTAAAACTACACGGACATCACAATGGACTTATCAAAGACATGGCCACGGCTGAAATGCTCATCAGGAGGCGACTGAAAAGGAGCTGGATGAGAGATCTCCTTTCCTGATTTTAGGATATAAACAGGCCAGGGAAGAGGTGCTGCTGGGCTCCATTCTTCGTCATGCTTATCATGTCATTTTCAATTTAAACAACGAATCTGCTAATTGTCACTACCATGACAGGTGCGGATGAAGATGTAAAGACAAAAAAAAAAAAAAAAAAATTACGTCATAACAATTATTAATGATGGAAGAGAATCCTACAAATTGATGAATACTGAGAACAGCGACGCGAGCACGTTCAACCTGCGGAACAGGGTCGAAATATGAGATTGCTGTGAGTGTGAAAAATGAGCGGGAGCTCCTCTTTTATAGTAGAAACCGCTTCAGGGCCTAACTCAATTTGCCTTCCTTCCTCAGGCCAATTCACTTTTTAAACTGTCAGGCCACTAATTGGATCCTCTATCTAATTATTTTTTCTTATTTTTATATATTTTGATATTATACAGCTATTACCAATTCTCTAACAGGTGAAAAGATTATTTTCCCGTTGAAAAGACAAATGTGTTCACTATAAGATATTCTTAATTTTATCTTATTTTTGTCATATTACGTTTTATTTTTTTCAAGAAATTGTAACAACATTCCTTCCTTAGAAATTTCGAAAAACTTTCTTTGGTGTTTTATTTTTTAATAAAATATGTTATTCGGAAAGATAGTTTAATAATTATCTCTACAACAAAGACATTTTTAGTCTCGATAATTAAAATAATTTATTTTAAATTTATCCGATGTTTCGCATATTCAAGGATAAAATATTATTTTACAATGTATTGTGAATTTTCATCTGAAAATAATAGATACACAATTTTTTTCAGAGGATTTTCAAGTAGAAATTCTTTAATACAGTTGTAAATATCATTATGGAATAAAAAAATATATGTAATAATAAATGTTATGATATTTTTAATATTCGAAATTGTTTCTCGGTTTCATATCACTTCATCCAAATGGGCTTTGTAGGTTAGTACAAGTGTTATGTTTATGTTTTAGTTTTGAATGTCTTGAAAGAATTGTCTATAGTTGTCGTAGTTTGAGGTTTTAAGATTGCACTTTGACTGTTTGAGAGTTTGGGCATTGTGGAGGCAAATAGGAGAGAAAGTTTTATTTCGAAAAAGTGAAATAAATGTGTTGTGATTTATCTGGTTTAATTCGAATTTTACAAGTTTGTACCATTTGTTAGTTAGATATTGGTATAAAATGTGAAATGTATAGGATTTTTATATATTCGTAAAGTTCTGTATCGTTTGTGTGATTAGCTATAATAGCTCCGATGATGTTTGGAATATCGTATGTTTTTATGATATATAACAGTTGAGCGAATTCTGGTCCCTGAAGAACTCCTACTAAGGTTGATATAATGGAAGAAAGTTTAGAACCTCGGCAGTCAGAGAAAAACGTGATAGAAAGAAGATAATTAAGAATAAGATTATGTGTTTTTTGAAATGTAGTTTTTCAGAGATTTATGGTCATATTGGAAAAAGCTTAGGGAATCGGAGTAACGCAGTGAGTATAAGCAATGTCTTCCAATGGTCTACACTCCGGGTCCGAATCTGGCTGACGAGTATTTTCAGATCAGCATTAGATTTACCCTTAAGTCGAAGGACCCTCCTGGGGTACACGAAGCCCTCCATAAAGTAAGTGCTATTTATTAAATAATTAATTACAGGGTGAAACCTGATGGTTTAGTGTTATCCCGGCCCGATCTCCTCCCTATAAAACCGTTGTTCTTGAAACAGCACTCCTTATAAATGTCTGAACCCTAGGCATTTCATGAGTTGTAGAGATACAGCAGTTTTTGTGTTTTTTGTTAAAGGCTTATTGGTCTATATGCCAATATATAAATTGGTCTATATAAAAGTAAATAGGGTGTACTTTTTCTTGTTTGGTTGGTGAATCAAAGTAATTTACGAATATTTTGATGTACAATGCTACAGAAAATTTATAATGTTTATAGGAAATGTTTACTTTCCAAGCATTATAAATTGACGTTAGGTAAACTAGAGCTTCTCTTAGCATTTTCCGGATAATATTCTTTGTATTATCTTATTTGTTCTGCAACATCTTTTGGAGTATCGATTTGTAAGTAATTCCTATTGTAGTGGAATATCTAAAGTGTCAAGTATATCCTTTTCGTGTTCAGCATTATTGAAGTCATTAAGTGTTGTAACAACAGAAGAAATATGATCGATAAATAGGTCAGAGTTTTTAAACATGTCTACTTCAATCCACCTCAATATACAACAGTCTTCGACAGCTACACAAAGTTTCTATATTTTTTTATTTTATTTTAATGAAATTTACAACTGTATTTGCATTAAAAATACAACAAGTAAATGTGACATTGGTAACATGACATGTAAAACATGAAGAGAAACTACCCATTGGTAGAACTCTTCTATATTTAAAGTCACAAACTCACTTGCTATCTATATAACAATAATTTTAATTAGATACGCAAGTTAATTACTTGTAAGATGAACAGGATTATGTTCGTTGTCTTATTTTATGCTTTAATACCACACTTTATAGATTCAATTTATATTATTCTATGAAGTATTTAACTGATGTAATGTAAAAAAGGATGATAAGTCAGTAGCTATTTCAACAAAAAATATATGAATAAATACAAGAATAATAAAATAAACTATTGCTGGTTATATTATTGAATATCTAGAGTGCTCTAAAGAGTTAAAACATTTAAATGAAGAGATAAAATGCAAACAAGACAATATTAAAATCCAGTCCCAATAGCCAAGGGCAGATGAAGTGAGCTTTCAATCTAAAGCTAATATAGAGGGGAGGAGCCTTATAAAGCCACCGCCCTTCACAGAATTGCCCCAACAGTCGAGGGCCATATGACAGGCAATTACCTTCAGCAACTTCTTCCAGAAGGGGATTCTTCCGTGTAGTTTTCTCAGAAACTGGTGAAAAGAATGGAGATCTGAGGTGGCCTGTTCGTGTGTATTTTCTAGGTTCCGTTTCTATGTCAATACAACTAGTTTGTAAAATAGTTTTTGTTGGATTATAAAATAAGTATATATTCCTATGGTGTATAAGGAAACGTCATGAAAAATTGGTTACAGTATTAAAATTGAATTTGGTTTCGCTCTAAAATTTAAGTAAATAACCGTGGGTTTAAGAGTTATTCTGACCTTAATTAGCTTTTAAAGAAGAAGCTATGGGTGAGGCGGAATTAGCGGAAAGATCGATTCCGTTTCTATCAAGTAATATTCCAGTCTTATGGATTGTATTGGTAAACCTCAAACAACCGAAGAAGTGCCTTGAGAACTGGCATGGTTCATAAAAAGTAACATACGTACATCCAGGGATCATAGAGAACAGAAAAAGACTAAAACAAATGTAACTTATAGAATAGTTGTCAGAATCTCATTAATTCCAATACACCATCTAACCTTACTTCTAATCCATTACCAATTTTTATCAGCGTAGAAAACTACGCTGCTTTATTTTTTTATTAATTTGGTTCTATGTGTGTAGTGTATCCATATGTGGCCAACAGGCATATGAAAGTTTTTATGCAAAGTAATATTTATTATGGCATAGTATTCTCTGAACCAACGCTGAACCCGCATTACCGCACTGCGATGCGGGTCAGCTAAAATTACAGACCACTGCATCATTAAGGGGTAGGTTGACTTAAATCACATTGCACCCCAATTTTAAATAACAACTTGGGTTATGACCTTCAATGATATTTACTTGCGAAAATCTATTCCTGGAATGAATTATTTCTTAAATACGTTTATAATTATGTAGTTTAATGGGTATGCAATATATATAACAGGATGTCTCCGTTTTAATGTCCAAACTCTGGGAGATGGTTCTACACAAAATTTTAAACTAAAAGTTACATTTGATGTATGGGCCAATTTCGAAGTGAAAAGAAGTCAAGTCCAATATCGTCTTTTCTTAAGTTGGTCATATTTTCTCTTTCATATGAAGCGAAAACACAAACATTATTTAATACAAATAATTAAAAATTGCTCTTAGTAAACTAGACAAAATTTCCTTCAAATACAAGTACAGTCTGTCTTTGTCGTAATCATTTAGAGGGGCCTGTTTAGCTATATATCTGTATTATTAACAATACTTCATTATTACTTGGATGATACATTTTTCAAAAAGCTGTATTTTTTAATGAATCAAAAGTGTATTTTCATAATTAATTTACTAAAATATAGGAAAAAGAAGGAATTAAAATGTACATCAGTTAAAATATTTTGTTGGAAATTTTATCTATAATCCCCTCACAGAGTTTGGTCATAGACACTCTATATACCAATTTACTCAACCGACATATCGATATATTTATTAGCGTTTAATATAAAATCTTATGATTTATTTATTATCTATTAATAGATGTATATATAATAATTATTATAGTCATATTATAATGTAGTGGTACAGTTTTTTTAAAAATAAAATTATACATATATATATATATATATATATATATATATATATATATATATATATTTATATATATATATATATATATATATATATATATATATAAAAGTTTTTATATTGAATCCTAATAGATACATAGATACATCCTTTGAATAAATTGCTTACCCATTAATATACATGATTATTAAAGAATTAAGGAATTTGTCGTTTCAGAAATAGGCTCTTACAGACTATCTGTTATTTAAAACTGTAAATATCATTGAAGGTTATCTTATAAAGCCAAAATGTTGATTGAAATAACAACAACCCAATTTATTATATCGACGGTTGGCAATACCAACCTCGTAACTCAAACTGTTTTTTTAAACCACATAAATGAAGTATCTAAACTATATATGCCTAGTATTGTACATAGGAATGAATTTGTTAAGATAATTTATATTCTTTTTACTTATTGATTTATTTCTTATTTTGCTGATGCATTATTTATGTATGATATTTTATTTTTATATTTAATTTTTCTTAGTTTACTCATTTATTTTTATTTTTTATATATGGTATAAATGAACACAATTAGACACAACAACCTTGTTACTTGTTGCCCTTCAATGTGGCAGATTGTATTATTTACTGCTCAATTTTTATTTTTGAAAAAAATTTAAAATATATATATATATGTGCCTAGAGAGATTTAAATGTACATCTGTATATTTAAATAATAAATTATTATGGATTATATTACTATTAGTTATTAAACTCTTATTTTTTAGTTTACAAAATGGAGTACTCAAAAGAGCCTCTTCTCTTACTTGTTTCAACTACTTAGGTTGTTTAAGTAAGGATATCTCTCATCCAACGTCTGTTTAGTGTCCTCCTTATGTTCTGAGGTATGTTTGTTGTTAAATTAGTATGAAATCGCTGATAAAGGTTCGTTATATGTTGGTCAACTTGTATGGTTTTATGAATCGCAATAATTTTTATTAGAAAGTTTTAAGTTTTTGTAAGTGGTCTTTTTAACGATAGTATATTTGTGATGAGCTGACCCATATGGGTTTAGTATGTACATGTACCGTGCCATATGTGCATGAGTTGTCGGGAGATATGTCCCGCTCGTTATATCTCCCGACACCTCATGTACATAAGGATTCAGCTTTTTGAACTAGGAGTAAGATGTGGGTAATGAAAACAGCTGGAAAGAGGTCAAGAACCTACTACCCGAAAAGGAAGAGGTTCTATAGTAATGGTACTCCTTAGCGCGCTAAATAATAATGTTCTTGTGTTTGATTGAATACCAGTGCCAAGTGCCAGTGCCAGTACCAACTATTGAACCTTGGCGGGGATGTAATACTAAATGAGCTGTGTGAAATAATTTTCGAATGAGTAATAAATTGCCATAGAGATGGCCTACAGCCTTTTTATATATCATTTACAAAAAGAAAGTGATATACTGCGATGTGGTTATTACAAAGTTATATCAATCCTTAACTCTCCTATACATGTCTATCATCTACGCCCATATCAAATGCATTGTATTTTATTTGCAAGAGCTTGAAGGCATACATGGAGAGAATTGTTTTTGAATAACAAAAGGAATTCAGGGAATGATGATTAACAACTGATTGGAATTATGTTATAATAAAGCTGTTGGAAAACAGTCATGAATACGACAACACTCTGCACTACTTCTTCATAGATTTATGGCAAGCCTACTTGCTAAGACTACAGTTATACAAACACAAGCACTGCTTGGATTACTTCAGTCTGACATTCTACTCAATTTAACCTTCCAATGCGCCATGTGAAACATCTGTATGGTATAAATAGTGATCTTGGAATATTCCTAAGCTGAGGAGTATTCTCACCGAGGCTTCTCTCATGGTGTCGCAGACATTTTGATATCCATCCATTTTAGCCATTTCATTATCATTTTAGATTCGTGGACGCTTTTACAACAAAGTTTTGTTTTGGGAAGATAGTAATGCTAATATCGATTAAAAAGAAGTCGAGTAATTTCCATTAGGATAATAAAACAATGAGCATGGAATCATCTGATTTTTTTTTTTTTAAATCTCAAATTCTCGATCACCTATAAAAAGAAAAAATCTTCGATATCCTCATTTATCAGAGGATTGTTATTTTCGAAGCGAGACATCATCACTCTTAGAAGATACTGGATGAGGGAGGAGCCTGTGATGGGTTTTGATAGGGAACAGAGATAGATCGCTTCAAATCAATTATATCTGACGTTATCGTATCCTAAAGAGTTCTCAACATTATTAGGAAAGAAAAAATATCTTCAGAAACATTATTATTCATAATATATATATTTATTCCAAATTTATGCTGCTAATATTATTATATGTTTTACACTGACCTAGAGAATCATTACTTCACATATATACATATATATATATATATCGGTCATTAAAAAAAAGGGTGGAATTTTTTTTTTTTAAATAATATCTTTATAGAAACCATTTTGTGCTACTTACAATACTTGATACAGACAGATTATTTACTTAGCGTAGCGGGCTAAGTTAGCTAAGATAAGCGTAGCGGGCTTGAAACACTTAAAAAAAAGTACTAGGGTTAAGAAATAACACGCATGAAGACGAAATCAAAACTCGTTTATTTCTCCTTCTAATCCTCTATAAATACATTCTGAGATTGTTTATATCACGTACCTTAACTCACCCCCACCAGTTTACGGACATCCTTTGTAAACTTATGAATAATAATAGATAAAAACAACAAAACAAAAAAGAAATAAAACAGATACATATCTACAAAAATTCTTGCACCTACTGTAGCAAATGTACGGAGTGTTCAGTATTTACAATGTAATCAAACAATCAACCAAAAAAAAAATTTCATATACAATAATAAATAACCAAATAAAATACACTGTCCTCCTTGCAAACAAACTACACATTTCACTGCACGTTTCTGCACATATATACACTATGTCGTGTATGAACGCTATATACACACAATACAAAACAAAAGAAATAAAAGATGATCTCCTGAAATACATAAAAACAAAAAAATAATTCTCTTTCCGGAGATGAGGGCACTCCAACTCTACGGTTGCTCTGGCTCTGAAATTGGGAGTTTTAATTGTTCTATATGAACCATTCTTCTTTTCCTTGGTTCTTTGACACTCTCAATAGTCACGACGTTATGCTCCCTAATGACTATCACCCTGAATGGCCCCTCATATCTCCGCATTTCCTTCCCCCTGTTAGACCCTATCCTGCGATACACGATGGACCCGATCCTCAATCCCCCTGTTATCTCCTTTACTTTCAAATTCTCCCGCGCCACTCTTTTACGCTTTTCTCCCTCTATCTTTCCTTTAACCTTCTCCCAAAGATTGCCCAATTCCATTTTATTGTTAATGATTCCTCTCGTCATTTCCTTATCCACAGCTGAGCTTTCCCAGTCCCGTTGCCACCCGCGTAGTCCGAGGATTTCAAATGGAGAGAACCCCGTTACCGTATGGATCGAATGGTTGTATGCTGCCACCGCCTTCCGCATTGCCATGTCCGGTTCAAGCCCTTTTTCTACCTGGTATACTCTGAGGTGGTCACTGAGAGTGCTATGCAGTCTTTTTATACTCCCCCTACCCTTAGGGTGCCCTGGAGTGTTGAAATGCCACTTCACCCCTAAACTCTTCATTTCCTCTCTGATCTTAGCATTGTCGAATTCCCTACCCCCATCGGACGTTATGCGATCGGGCACTCCGTAAAATTGGAACCACGTCTGAAGGGCTCCGAAGACTGTCTCTGCTGATCGGTCCTGCACCCGGTGTGCCATCGTGGCTTTGCTAAAGAGGTCTATGAGCGTGACCCACTTGTACCCTTTCCACGTAAACGTATCCACTTGGAAGTCGCTGAGCGGTGTCTCCACTGTAGGTGTCTCCTCCTGCATTGTTCTGGGGGGTATCTATCGTATTTCGTACTTAGGCAAATCTCACACGCCCCTATGAGTTCCTCGATTGTTTTCTTCATACCCCACCAAAAATACCTACGACGTAACGCCTGAAATGTCTCTTGCACTCCGCGGTGGTTCGTTTTGCCCTGATGGTAAGCAAGAGTCACTTCTTTCTGTCGTTCCTCGTCCCGCACCGTTTCCACCATCAGCTTACACCGGATGAATGTCCTATCTATCCCTAATCGTTCATCCCGCCATAGCCTTTTTATCTTCTCCCAATTCGTTTCATTCCCCACATATAAGTGGTGAATTTTCCTTGCTTTGGACATGTCTTTTAAATCTCTGCAGACCTGGTCCACGCTGGCCCCTGGTTGTGACCAAATGGTTGTTATTCGGCTGTTTCCATATTTGCTGTATAGTATCTTCATCAGACCCGACGTCCTGGTCTTCCAGATAATCTGGCGGTACTTATCGTTGACGATTTCCTCCCGTTCTTCCATATCCGCTGATTTCTCTTCCTCTGGACTTTCATGTCCTGGAAACTCATCTCCAATCTGACCTCCCTCTCCCTCTGGCTTCCACTCACTCAGAAACTGTCTCACATCCCTGGATGATTCTCCCGTGTCCTCTTCTATAGCATTTACGGTGATTGCCCTTGACAACCAATCTGCCACCACGTTCTCCTTCCCAGGTTTGTATACGATGTCCAAATTGTATTGAGTCAGGAATTCCTTCCAACGTGTGACCCTAGCCGAGGACTCCTTCAGCTTGCCTACCCATTGTAGAGGTCTATGATCTGTGTGCACACGGAACTTCCTCCCAAACACGTAGGGTCTAAAGTGGTCGATCGCCCACACAATGCCCAACAGTTCTCTTTCCAGCGCGCTATATCTGGTTTCTGCGTCCGTAAGCCGCCTGCTGGCATACGCTACGGGGCGCTCCCCCCATTCCCTTCTTCTGACAACACCGCCCCCAACGCGTATTCACTAGCGTCTGTCGTAATGGTGAACACTTTCGAAAAATCCGGAAATGCCAACACTGGTTCCTCTTGCAGTCTCGCCATGCATCTCCTAATATTATCCTCCATTATAGGGTTAACTATTACCTTTCTGCCTTTCTTTAATAAGTTGTTAAGGGGCACGAGGTATTCCGCCATTTCGGGCACGAATCTTCTATAATAGTTTAGGGCACCCAACAGCCTGCGAATCACTTTAATATCTCGAGGTATCTCCATTTCCCGAATTGCCTCTACCTTCTGCGCGTCTGGTTTGACTCCCTCGCTTGAGATCGTGTGACCTAAAAAATTGATGCGGTCTTGTCCCAGAACCGACTTCTCGTTGGACAATTTCAACCCAAATTGCCTCACTCTCTCGAACACACTGCGTAGGTGCTCCACATGCTCTGCCTCGGTTTCGCTAAACACCAACAAATCATCCATGTAAATCTGACAGACTCCTTCATAAATTCCTCTGAGAAACTCGTCCATCAACCGCTGGAATGTTATAGGGGCATTCTTGAGCCCAAACGGCATCCTAGTAAAGTCGTAGTGCCCTCTCTCGAATGTAAATGCCGTCTTCGGCTGGTCTTTTGGGAGCATTCTAATTTGATGGTATCCCGCCTTGAAGTCTAGAGTGCTAAACACCGTTGCCCCGCTTAGGCTATCCAAAATGTCTTCAAACTTCGGGATTGGATATTTCTCATCTACATTATTTTCATTCAATTTGCGGTAATTGATCACGACTCGGTATTTCTCCTTATTCTCTCCCGGTGCGCTTTTCTTCTTCACTGCCCATAGCGGACTGTTGTAAGGCGACGTGCTATCCACAATTATGCCCTGGTTCTTTAAGCTCTGCAACTCTTCCCTAATGTGTTGACTTTATTGTTTATTTTATCACGTTACCTACGTATCATCAATTGAATTTGAATTTCACAATATGTATTTTCGTTTGAAATATATATTTATTTAAATTCAGTTTAAATTTATATTATTTGAACGCAGAAATATGTTTTTTTTTTGTTCGTGAAATTCATCAATTAATTGGATAAGTTAAACGGCATAAATCTAGAAATAATGCAACATAATTCAAAACAAATAATTTTGTAATTAAATAACTCTGAAAAATATTAGGTAGCTATGATTAATTTATATCGTTAGAACAGGGTGCATTTCCTCGAAATCAATTCTCATTAATTATGGAAATAGAAAGTAAAATGAAATCTTGATCTCAAACCTAATTTGAGGTAAAACGAAATGGTAGCGTATATTTCGAAAAAAAAAAAACTGAAATATGTGAGTTACTTATAGTAAACTTTTAGAAATCGTACTATAAATTATACCTTCGACAAGTGATAATCTTTGCTGGATTTAATGAAATGAAAACAAAAAACTGGGAATGAAGTATTCTTAGAATAACAGCAGAATTAAAAAATATGTATATGTAAAAATATCACTCCGGTATTTAAATATAATACAGATATATTAAAATAATACTAAGTAAATCCAAATATTTAAAAAAATACAAAGAAAATTACAAAAAAATACTGAGGGAGAAATGCTTAAATAAAATAGCTCTTATCAATTAACTGCTGGTGAGCAACTGTAGTTACATAACCCTCAAAACCTTACATGCTTCTGGAAGATTGAATGTGTAGATGGTGGGAAAAGAGTAATTTGAAGTAGTTCGTGAACGCGGTTTGACGTATGGAGATATGCAAGGAGTTCCAAAAGTATTTAGCAGGAATGACGTAGGATTTGCTGAAGGAAGTTGTTTCATGAGAGCGGATACATGGATCTATCGGTTGAGGTCTGGCATCAAGAGAGTCGATAGAGGAACGTAGAGTAAGGAGTTCTGAGGACTTGAAAAAGGAAGATACCAAAAAAGAACTCACGTCGGCAAGGTGGATAGAGCCACTAGAACTGAGTGTACAAGCAGGAAACATGGGAGGGCTTGGGAATCCCAAAGATAAATCTTATAAGGTAATTTATGAGTCTTTTCTCCAGTCTTGTCCAAATTACTAAGAAGTGCAAAGTATAAAAGAGCTTTCATCAATGGATCCATATACCAAGCACCGAAATCGGAGAAGTGGGGGAAAACAAGGATCTATTTTTTTTTTTTTTTCTAGAATAGAATCACGGAATAGTAGGATAGTTATGGATTTGCGGATAATCTGTGAAATTTGGTTATTCCAAGAGAGGTTATGATTAAAGAATATTCGGAATTTTTTGTATGTCGGAGAAAATGGATGGGACGGTTATTGAATTAAATTTATTTATTGAAAAATATTACAATCTGTCTCAAAGGACATTTATAATAGTGTACAGAAATCACATTCACACTATGTACAATAAATAAAATAAATTATACAGAAAAATAATATATATATATATATATATATATATATATATATATATATATATATATATATATTATATATATATATATATATATATATATATATACAATAAACAAGAATAAAGTAACCTAAAAATAAATAAATAAAAAGAACACATACATACCTATATACACTATTTACAAGCTGGCGAGAGAAATCTGAGACAGACTTGTCCCTCCAACTGTGGAGGGAAAAGCATGATTCCAGGAGATCTCTGCACTTCTCTCTCAGCCGTGTCACTGGGGCTAAACCCAGTGGAGAAAGGTAAAAAAGAAGAGAGAAAGGAAGGGAACTTGTGAGCTGCCTGGAACTGATGAGGACAGCCTTAGTTTTATCTGCATTCAGCTTCAGTTCATTTTTTTTTTTTTTTTTTTTAAGTGAAGTTTTACGTGATTGACTTTTCGATTACCTATAAATAGTCACTAATACTTATAAATGTTAGTAACTGAAATTGTGGAAAGTATTTCATATGTTAAATTCTAATTACTTCCGTATTGTATGTAGAACGAATTTAACTTTGGGTTACAAAAGGTTTAATTTTCCATCAAGTATTAATGGAAAAAGTAAGAAACAAAAGCAGGAGAAGGGAGAGAGACATCTCGGTGTGAACTGACAAGCATATTTATTTTTCAAATTTCTGAAATGTAATCTAACTTTCAAACTGCTCTGTGGTGGGTGAATGTTTGATTCGATCACTTTTTTTTCATTTTAAAACTACAAGTAGTTATAAAAAACATTGCATTTATAAATATTCTATGAAATCTCAAAGCTTCGATTTAACTCAATCTTGAATAATAACTTAATCGTTACTCAACATACAAGTAGGTATAACATAAGTAGTATGGGAGTGGTTAAACAACATTGCTTAATAATTTTTTATATATTATATCTCAAAAATTAAATCATAATTTAAATTTAGATTCTTCATTTTCACAGTACATTAATTTTTAACGAACGATGACAACAAAAGGACCGCTGTTATTAGGTATTATTTTCTGTCCGCAACTGAATAATTCATGGTTGGCTTGAAGGTGGCGCTACCTGAGCTAGCAAGCTTGGAATTAGTCACAATAGCATTATCCTAAATGACAATTTAACTGAAAGCAGGTCTAGCTTCCTTTCTTCTAACCTCCCGTTTAACCTCTCGTTCACTGTTGCTTCCTCCTCACAACCTATTAGCTATCATATGCGAGTAGCTAGATCTTTAAAATTCACTCAATATACACGGAAATACATTATTTGAAAGAAAAATATATTTTGGGTTGAAGAACTCAAGTTTGTTTGTTTGTTCTACCTCCTTGTAGTATTCTGAAGCGTTGTCGTATGTACTAATGATTCTTGGATAACTCAAGAAGGTGGTTGGTGGACCTGTTGAAGAGGTCAGTAAAAAGAAGAAGCTGAGCAAAGATGAGTAAGCTGTTTGTACAGCTAACAAAAGAAAATGAAATTGCTTTGATTGTGGCATTGGGTTGTAACGCATGTATGCGTAGCTGTTCCATGCTTAAACACTATATTGTCTAATAGAAAGGTGGAATGGTGGTAAATACTATATTATTTAAATAATAATGAATAATTTCCGCTCAACAATAGTATATTTTATTTTCCTTCTTTCTTACCCTGCCTTTAAAACAATACAGGAGTTTGCACTCCTGACTTGATACGCATTGCATAACAAATTACTGTTGCAAGTTTATCTTTTTACATTTTTATATTACTGTGCCCACAGCCTGCTTCATAATTTTGTCTCTTATTTTATTGCCCTCCATCTTCTTCTCCTGTCCTAATCATCGGCCTTCCAGGTACTGCTTCTTCACGTGCACTCAGGGAGAAGTGGATTAGGCCTACAGTTTTTTTCCCACTCGCATACAAAACTTTTAAAGTGCGGATAGTTTTGTTCAGGCATCAGTTGGGGTAATTGTCTTTCTGTTAGAACGTAAAGACCTGTATCTCTCATTAATTTGGATCCCAATGCCCAATAACTGGTGCAGGCTATAAGGATGTGCTCAGCGGTTTCAGGTACTCCACAAGTGTGGCATAAGGCATCGATAATTTTACTATGTTTAAAAAGTTTCACTCAGAAACCCCCATGCCCCGTGAAGATCTGTGAGACCAATAGTCCTGGAGGATCCATTTCTTTTCTAAGCGCGATTCAATGGTAGGAAAGAATTTTCTTAGTGTGGACCTGTTTGGGGTTGCCACCCATCGCTGATTCCATTGTTCCAATGTATCCTCCCAGCATCATAGCAATAGAGGAGCATCTTCCATCATCTGGGGTCCTCACAAATCCTCTCCCGAATGTTTGCTGGTAAATCTGCCAAGCCACACCTCTTAATTTTGTGCCGAAAAAGGTCTGATTCCCGCAGAAGGAGGTCGAGAGGAATACCTGCTCCTAAGACCTGCACCGCCTCATGAGACACAGTTCTGTATGACCTGGTTACTCCAAGCAGATCCATCCAGATTGCCAACCTGCGCTTCTGACAGTACGAGAGATTCCGGTTCCATACAGGTGACGCTTATCTCAGGATACCAACAACTACTCCTTTATAAATGGACATAGCTGCTGGATATCTAAGGCCCCAAAAGGCTCCTCCTATGTGACTGAGACCATTAAGGGCTAAGGTTTTCCTATTTCATAAATAATCCAAGTGAGGCGTCACGTTAAATTTTTTTTCAATCCTAATTCCAAGATAGGTGACTACCTGACTTGGACGTATTCTTGAACCTTGTATCACCAAGGTTATGGGGTCTTATCGGTCGTATCTCTCAAGAGGATGGCCTGAGCCTTGGAACCCGCCATCCTTAACTTCTTTTTCTCGCACCATTCTTCTACAACGTTCAGCTTCATATTTTAATCTGGTCCAGCTATTCGAGGCCACTAGAACAGCCAGGTCATTTACATATGCAGTTGCGGGGAGCCGCTCCTGTTCTAGCACTCCCAGCAAATTGTCAAAGACCAGTTTCCATTGGGCAGGACAGAGCCCTGTGGACAACCCCTTTCCACTGTATCTTCTGCTTGATAGAAGCTACCTTTAATCTTCAATGTCCTATCGTGGAGATAGCTTCTGATCAAGCCATACAAGTTTCTACCTATGCAACTGCTGGAGTACGCTCGGCCACCAGACGCTATCAAAGGCCGATGATATTTCAAACAGGAGGAGCATAACATACTTCTCCGCCTTCTCTTCGACATCGCGGCGCACTCTCAGCAGGACATCTGCGGTTCCCCTGCCTTTAGAGGATCCTTACTGCCGTGGATGGTTCGCTCTCGAGAAGACTGGTCATAGGCTGATGAGTATTAGATTTTCTATCACCTTGCTCATGACAGGGAGGAGACATATAGGCTCGAAAGGTTTGGCTGATTGCTTATCTTCGTCTCCTCCTTTGTAAATGAGCTTGACGTTAGCGATTTTCCAGACTCTTGGGAAGTATTTCCTGTCTAGGCAATCATTATAAACAGCCAGAAATCTCTCTTCTATATAGGGAATACTGTTCTTGAAAATTGCCGCGTCAATGGCATCTAAACCAGGGGCCAGTCTTTTGTTTGTCCACGACAGTGCGAAGATCCCATATGTCCCATGGTTGGCACAGGTCCGTGATAGGAGAGTATACCGTAGTGTGTCTTACGAACTCCTCTTCTTCATTATCTTGGGATGGATCATCCCTGGGGTAAGCCTCTGTAATAAACATCTTCGCCGATTCTTCTGGAGTTATTGCCTGAGTACGGTCATACTTTATCGCGGCGATTACTTGCATTGGAGTCAATTTATCTCAGGCTACTTTGTACGGGATACCATAGGAGTTTTTCGATGATTATATGATGATTATGAAGGTCATTAATATATGAACTAAAAAGGAGAGGAGCTATGCTAGAGCCCTGTACCACTTCTGAGGACAGAGTTAGATAGGATGATGAAGGTTGGTTGGGAATAGAGACTGATTGGGAACGTTGAGAGAGGAATGATTGAAACCAAAGGATAGAGCTGTTGGAAAAGGATAACGATTTCCATTTGGAAAAAAATGGTGGAATGGTTAATGTTATCAAAAGCTTTGGAAAAGTATAGGAGTGCAAGGCCCGTTAGTTTTTTGTCATCTATGGCCGACTGAACATCACTAATGATTTTGATTAGGGCGGATTGTGTGGAGTAGCCTGGTCGAAAACCAGACTGGTAAGGGTCAAGTTGGTTGGAACGTTCTAGGATGTTGGAAACTTGGGATTCGACTATTATATATATATATATATGATCTTTTTATTGGTAAATAATACATTTTGCCATCTATATATATATATATATATATATATATATATATATATATATACAGAAATTCGAAGCAACGTTAAATAAAATAAAAGTAATAGATATAAATAAATAAATAAAAAAAATGAATAAAAAGAAAAACATTTTAACTTAATTACAATATTTACAATGAGCCGAGGGAACTCCGAGTCCATCCCTTTCCCTCACGTGTAAAGGACAAGGAAATTTGAAGGTTCTCAGAGCTTCTCTCTCATTCACATCTCGGCATTAGAGTCTAGTGGAGACTGAGATAGGACACTAAAGCCACATACGTTCATGACTTGAGTTAAGTAGCTGGTGATTTCCAGAACTCCAATGATGTCTTTACAAAAGATCTCGAGGCCACTGCGTTTCATTATTCAAGGAGATTGTTTGGATGACTTAAAATGGATAAGGATTGCGCAAAGAGATTAGAATGATGGATTTGGTTCAGATGAAAATTTGAGAATAGCTTCTGAACTATTTTCTCCTCTTATGCCGATCATATGAACTTTGAAAGCTAAATATGTCAACGTTCTAATCTTAGATTAAATTCTGGCAGAACTCTCTTTCTCAAGAAGTCTGGTTCTGTTCTGAACTCTTGCGATTGTGATATCCGTTCCATGAACCGTCTCACCCGGGCCATGAGTCATGAATTACGAATTATGAATTATGAGTCAGAACCTAGTTCTAAACAAATATACGCCCCCAGAACAAAGGCATGTTCAAGCAAAGACCAATGCTACATATAGATCATATCGATTATCACTTTCATATCATTTTGCTCTATCCCAGTAGGAATACTTCATCTAATGAATTTCTTAAAATAATTTTGGATGAAAAATTAACATATATTTTACTAAAATGTTACTCACATATGCCGCTGGGTGAGCCTGTATAATGCAAACTAGTTGAGCTTCTAACCCGATTCCTGTGTAAACCTGAAGCTTTTCTACTTCGATTTCTGGAGGATCTGAAAAAAAAAAGATATCATATTTTATAAATAAAATATGATAAATATATGATGATAAATGATAAGAAAAAAATATTCATATTGGATCATAAGAACATAACTGCATCTGTTACAATTATAAAAAAGTTTATTTTAAATAAAAACTCTGTAACATCACCCCCTACAAACTACAGTTACTCATGGTAGGGCCATTTGATCATTGGCTTAGCAATAATTTCAAATTAGTAAAACATTGAATGTGTTTTTTAAATATTATTCACTATTAAATATTATTCAGGTTAACGAGATTATTTTTTAATTGTTTCAATGAACCTGCCATTTCTATCGGCCCGAGAAAATCCCGTGTAACCTAAATGGTAAATAAATAAACCCAATGAATATCCGATAAATTAATACAATATTACATACAGAAATACAACGTATTTTTATTTAACACAATATTCAATCCCACTCAATTTAAGGATTGATCTGATATCTCAGGAGTAGGATAGCCTGATGAGTAAAGCTTAAGACTGCTGAGACCTGGGTTGTTGTGTGACTTTTAGTTTGGATGATCCTGATTGTGCCCAACAAACCTCCTTGAAGGGGATAATTGGTTCTTTTTTGTGCCAGGAGAAACAATTGGTGGTATAGAATATAATTTGACTTCCTTTTAGAAAGTTTATCAAGAAATAGAAATGAATTATTTTTTAATAATAAGCTTTGAGCAATCCATATTGTATTTTTTTTTTTTTTTTTGTATTGGACAAGATACAGACGCAATATTCATTCACTCAGTTGAGGAAACACGTGCTTAACAATGAATGAATAACTGGCATTTCTAATTATTTTTTAATTAAGACAACCTGAAAGAGCTAAAATAGATTTTCGCTTTTACTTCAGTCCGTCCATTGTTTAAACTTCAAATGAAATGCTCACCTTGGATTCTTCTCTCTTTGACAGCTAGTCATCAGTAGACAAATAACCAGCTTCGACAGTTCGACTTAATCTAATATCACTTCTCCACTCTGATATTTCTCTTTATTATATTTTTGAATAGCCCTTTTGAGAGTTTGAATACTTTAAATTTCTTATTCATTTAAATTTAAAGAAATAATTTTGTAATAATAAGATATCAATTTTATTGGATTAGATAATAATTTTGTAAGTATAGTTCTAATTTATGAAATTCTGTTATATGGTTTCATGTGCTGATACATAATTTTAAATGTACATTTATAATTATGATATTTATATTATAGCTATGTTATTTGAATTGAAAATGAGCGAAATTGCTCGGAACGTCATCAAAATACCAAAATGAAATAAATAAGGATTAAATATATTTTCCTCGAAAGAATAAACTTTACTGATAGTGGTCTTTATAAGCACCAACTTAGGACAATTCTTCACCAACTGTCATTGAAAATCAAAAAAATAATAATATAAATTTAAAAAATACTAATTAGTTATTATTGTTAATTTTATGTTTTCTGTATATATGGTGTGAATGTGTTCATATATCACTATAATTATTGTCCACGTGGCAGAATGTTATATTTCCAAATAAATAAAATACTTATAAATCTTTATTGTTAAATATTACAATCTGACTCAATAAATTACGCTTATAATAGAGTTCAGAGAACACTACTAATAAATAATAAATACACAAAAATTTATTGCGAACATAATAATTATTAGAAAGATGCAGATAAATACATTTTATAAAAACTTTAAATTCGATAAAAACTTCTTCACTAATATTAATTACCTACATTTCAATATCTATGATAATTAATATTGTTCATACACTGTAACATTTACAAATTTAACTTACAAATTTAATTTACAAAACTGATGGGATGATAGATTTGAGATTATATAATGGGTAGGATTCGTTTCAAAAGTTTCTTTTCAAAGATTTTAGAAGAAATTAGGAGTAAGATAATTGGTTTACTGGATATCAAGCTGTTGGGAGGTTTGTTTGGTTTTGGGAAAATGATGAAAGTGAAATGTTTCCATTACAGAGGGAAGAGGGTGTTTCGTATGATGCAATTGTAGATATATGTGGGGAATATGACTGCTATGGATGGATTAGTTTTTGTAAATGAAATTTGATTTCGGAAGGATAAACTGCTTTAGGAGATAGCGAAATTGGAATAGGTGATGTTAAGAATTCCTCAACTGTTTTGGTGTGTGTGGGATGAGATTCCGGGTGGGGAATACATATATTAGAGAGGTGGCTGGCGAACTCTTCGGCTTTATCTGCCCAGGAGCCGTTCTCTCGCCAGAGAGGTTGAGAAATCTGGTGAAGTTTTAGTATTTTTTTTTTGTCATTTAAATGAGGCTAATACATCAATATGAGGCTAATTCTCGTTTTAGTTGTTAGCAATATTAATTATAGGAGAGGCGATCAGGAAAGATGGTACATTGCCACAATGATCTGATGGATCGTTTCATATGGATTATGTCCAGAGGTTATGTGGTAAGTGGTTATTCTTAGGAATTCTTGGGGAGAAGGCAGTCCATGCAGCTTGTTGAATAGAAGTGGTAAAGGAATTGACGGCATAGTCAAGATCATCGAGAGTTTTAAGGGATATGTTGACATCGAGTTTGTCGAAAAGGATTTGTCGGAAAAAGTTCCAGTTAACGGGGCAGTTAACGGGGCCTCTAATGGATGACGGTGGAGAATATTTGCAGACGGGTTCTAGTAAAACAATGAGAATTAGTGGACTATGGTCAGAGGAAAGTTTTTAAGGTGTGTAATGGAACAATGGAAGGGACCTAAGCCACTGTGGATGAAGAAATCAAGGATATCAGGATTACTGTTAGGATCTGTGTGCCGGGAAGTATGATAATTAGGAGAAAGGAGGTGGAAACGAGATAAGAACTAAAATATGAAATTACACTTTTATGTAGACATTTGTGCAATGTGGGTCGTACGTATAATGTCTGCTTATATACTTCATACGGTACAAATAAATGGTCCTTTATTTAATTTAAAATTATAAGAAAATTAATTGCTCTTTATTATTCATCTTGAATATTCTTCCATAAACAAAAATGTGATGTTAAGAAATATAAAGGTAAGATATATGAAGTGAAATTACACTTCTACACAAGCATCAGTGCAATATTTTTATTATTATGGAGGGTATATAAAATCATCTCTATTCCTACTTCACGCTATAGCGTTGGTGAAAATTATTTTGAAATGGTGAAATGGACGAGTATATCCGCTGGTGAAGAGGTTGCTAGGGAGAGTACCTGTTGCAGCGGGTCGATGTCACTAACGCCCGCTAATCAGCACCTGTTAGTGCATTCTCATTCCCTTCCCTCCCCTCCCCCCCTCATCCATCCGCCTCTTCTCTTGCTTAGCCAACTAGACTCAGCAAAAGACAAAAGTTTGTCTTTCTGTTCTAATGTTACGATCTTAGCCGGGGTTCAAAATCAGATACAGGCCTGACGTATTCGGAAGTATGAATTATATACCTGGCGCACATTACACCATGCGAAATCATTTGACTGTCTCGAATCTCCACTTTACTCGCCTCTCTTCAGTCAAAAAATCTAATATTGGATATAAAAAAAAACAAAAAAAAAAACAGTCATTGTACTTGGAATAATGAAAACGGTCAGGTAAATTTTTAAATAGAAATAAATAGATTAAAAATTAATTTAATTATTTAAAAATAGTTAAATAAGAGAGATATTCCCTATACTCTCTGCTAATAAAATACGTATTTTATAAATTATTATCAAAGTTGAGACACCTGGTATTGTTGCTAGTACATTGTATGTTATAAATTGCATTTATTATTTTAAAGGTAGTGGGCTGATGATTTCTTCATCTTGAATTAATTTTATTAGAGGTAATGAACACCCGGACTGATAACTTTAGAAACGATCGCATAACAAAAAGTGCATAATATTTGAATCTGGGATATGAGGAATTTTTTCTAAGAGGCGTTCTGCAACTAAGTATAAATAGTGATACGATATTGTGATTACAAGAGATACGATTTAGGGACTCAAATTTCGTTGTGCTCAAAGGGATTCAGAAGCAATAGATTAGGAACAGGTTTCATAAGAAAAATTATGTTGAAGGGAAGTATCCTGAAGTATGAAAATATCAATAATATTATATGTATCTGATAATCAATAAACTACCCAGTAACACATCCCTTATTTAAGTTCATATTGCTTCTGAGGAAAGTGAAAATAAATAATATGATTTCATTTTGTGTTGGAGAGGCGTTATGATAGCTTGCTTACACATCATGTCAATATGATCGAGGGAGACGGATGCAAAAATGAATTTTCAGGAAAATTGCAAGCCAGCGGTTGCTCGGTACATCATGAATTTAACATAACGGACTAAATGTGTCCGTATACAATATATATATATATATATATATATATATATATATATATATATATATATATATATATATATATATTGTTCTATATATATGTATATTTTTAATTACATATTCGCCCTTACTCAATCTCCGCTGGCTTTCAATGCCAGTGAAATGGTTGAGGAAGAAGCGCAGGGATCTCCTGAAGCCTTGCTTTCCCTCCACGTGTGGGGGGATAAGTATGGTTCGGAGTTCCTATGGCCGACTGTAAATAGGTATGCCTGCATCTAAGATGTTTATTTTCATTACTTTTTTTTTAAAGATAATTTTAATTCTATTTTATTCATTTATTTTCATTCTATTATTACTATTATTTGTATTTTCTTTCTTCACTATGATATTTTATTTTGTTCTTTTGTAGCTTTATATTATTTGAAGTTAGCTTATTTTTTTTATTTTTTTTTTTATTTGTAAATATGGTGTGAATGTGCTCTCAGAACTCTATTATAAATGTCCTTTATTGAGACAGATTGTAATATTTATCAATAAACAAATAAAAAAAAAAACATATTATTTAGTAAAAATTTAATTTAACCTATGGTTACACAGGCATTTTCTCAGTAAAGGGACAACTGTCCCAGGATACTAAAAAAATGTTCGTTTTCATTTCATTATAGTTCCAACCACTTTCTTAGCATCGTCAAGTACAAGCAGAAAATATCTATGAGCAGCAAGAAAACGGAGAAAAGACTGTTTCGTACGATGATGCCATTTGACATAAGAACGAAGATTTTTGGCAGCAATAAGTTAAAAATGTCATCTGAAAACTTACAGACGGTCATAAAAGTGCAGACGCCAATAATAGATGACAGAGTTGAAAGTTGCAGAGAAGTCTTCTGCACAAGTAATTCTTGGATTACAGATACAGCTAAATGGTTCAATGAGGAATGAATGAAACGTTGATACTGAAAGAAAATAATTTTAGGTTAAATTACTTGAAGAACAAGTAGACAAGAGACAAGATTACCGTAGTTTCTACGCCTAGAGAAATGTAGCTAAGTAGCTCTAGGACCCCTTTATATGAGGAGGCACACGCCGAATAATACATAATTAATTATCATTGATTTAAAATTCATCCTAAACATGAAAAAAAAAACAGAGGTATGTTTTAGTCGTCTTTATAAATAAGGTTTTAAAGTCGCAAATATTTTCAAACAAAGATACATTTAGAAGTTAGCAACAACTTCTGGGGCAATAGATGGGGCACAAATCCAATGCCCATTTCTCAGGCGAAATTAATCACAGCTCCCTCATTACTCACTTACAGCTCCCTGACAAATGTCAACGTCTTAATCACTCACAATGAACTAAGAAGCTGGAGGTTCTCCAACTTTATCACCACGTATCGGTGGTATTGTAGCGACATAGGTAGGATGCAGACGCTGATTTTTTTTTTTTTTTTCAATTGTGAAGGTAATCATATTAATAAACATTTTATATGTACAGAATATATCGTCTGTTTATTGCAAAAAGTCATCAATTGACATTTTAATGAATTCCATGTATCGAATTTGAAGTTTCTGATTAATTAAAAAATGCTGGCAGAAATATATTTTTTTTTTTATTTGCAATTCTATACATGTATTCTATTTTCGAAAATAAATTAAAAAATTAACATAGGCACAAAAACGTAGAATGGGACTTATTTAACTTAGTTTTGTTAACTATCTGATCAATTGATCCAGCTAATCATTAAGTACCAGATAATAACATTTCGCTCTGGGAGTTCTGAACTTAGTGAAACTATTTTTTTACGTATAACAGGATTTGTATTGTTTGTATGCACTTCATGAGTAATTGTATCGATAAATATCATCGAAATTAATACCTAAGTAACTTCAGGTTCAAATCGAGCAAAAGTGTACTTAGTTACTTTTTGCAATAAACCGACGATGTATATTTAGATAAATATAATAACTTTGTAGCAACATTAACGTTGACAGAAATTGTGACACATATTCATTTTAATAAACCATTTTTCAGCCATGAACTACTGATGAAACTCATATAGGAATAAAAATCTGATGATTAGAATTGTAAAACGAAACGTTGACTTAAAAATTAAATACATAAATTATAACGTAAATTATAGCAAATACATAATTTGTTATGTATTTTAAGTTTTTATTGCCAACCACTGATTAAGTTAAACAGGTTTCTAACAAAAGAAGAAAAGAATCAGACGATTTATACATATAGTCTTCTGCAAGATGGCCCGAAAAAATCTCGATTTGACTTGAAAAGTTTATTTATTTTTTTAAGCTTTTATCATGATATTTACAACTGTATTAGTATGAATACATCAAGTAAATGTGTGTAGAGGAATATAACCACACGAAACACGCTTGTTGAGAAACTACCCATTCGTAGCACTCTAATAATTTGTCTATATGAGGAGATCACGAGGCCATCTTCTGTTCAGACCCTCGGAGGGTTATGAGAAATCGAAGAGGAAGCAAGGTTAGAAACAAGAGGATTCGGATGGTTATGAAGTTTATTATGGAAGGATAGGTATCTGGATTTGGCCAAATCGGAAACATATACAACATTGAGGTCTTTATGGATTATTTTATTTGTGACAAAGTAATGAGCATTGATGATTTTACGAAGGATTTTGGATTGTAAAGATTGGATACGAGAGGAATTCGATGGTTTACTTGACAAGTTAAAACTAATTTATATAATAGTATATTAAGAAAAGATACGTGACCGAAGATCGGAAAAGCAATGTTTTATAACATAGAAACAAAAATTACTTATTCAGATATAACCAAATAATTAGTGATGAAAGGACAAAATCGACCTGTCCATAAGGATATATATATATATATATATATATATATATATATATATATATATATATATATATATATATATATATAAATGAAATTTCCTCTTACGTGCCACCGTGTCTTCCTCAAATACTGGCATTTCCTCCTGGGGTTTTCGTTAAAATTAAATCGAGGCACTGGTGTAATTAAATTATACTGTAGTTTATAATTTAATTACACCTTTACCTCGATTTTATAAATTAATTAATGATTTAATAACATATATATATATATATATATATATATATATATATATATATATATATAGATAGAGAGAGAGAGAGAGAGAGAGATAGAGAGAGAGAGAGAGAAGAGAGATAGCGACAGAAATATGTGGGTTTTTTTTTTTCATTTACATAGCCTGAATATATATTTTTTTGTTTTTCCGTTTCCGTCTCATTTTTGATAGAAAGTCACGCACTACTGGCTCTACTGAAGAGATTGAAATAGGTCACAAAAACAAAAAGAATATTGAGTCAAACACAGAAAACCGAGACTGAAAAATATTATTTTCTTTAGTTATAATCTATAATATAAACAATGGTATATGTTTCGAAATATTTACTTTATTTATTTAAACAAAAGAAAGCCTATTTTTAAAAATTATCAAAAAAATAATAATATCGTAGTTTCATTGCTTATTATATGACGAAAAAACAATAATAAACATAATGATTTTATCTTTTCTTTTATTTCTATAAATAATCCTTTAGAGACGTTTCCTTTGAAGTATAGCTTTTTATTCGTTTTGAAAAACAGGTATTTGTAATCTGAAAGCAATCATATTTATTATAATAATATCTATAACTTTGTTAGTAATGACCAAAAAGAGAAAAGATAGTACAAATGAAAATTTATAAAATATATGAGTTGAAAGCTCACGAATATTTGATCACATGGGTTATTCACTCACACTGTCGCACAGTGGTCCCAAATTCGATTTTTTTAAACATAATTCTATAGGTCTGTCATTTTTCAACCGATTGCCTTGATTTATTGTGTTATTCCATCACTGCTAAATATGCTCCATTATTTGTGCAATAACTATAAAAAAATATAAGAAATAATATATGGAAAAACAAAAATAAATTGGACATGGTAGAGAACATGAAATATTTACTATATATTTTTTTTTTTTCGAATTCTTGTTCTACCTTCTAAAGATATTATTTATATCTTAGAGAAAAAAGTAATTATAGCCTATTAATAAAGCTGATTGACTCTGTGTTAAATGCACAAACGCTGTATGCATTCTATATTTATGTGACTACATTTTACTGCGCAGTTCATTACGTTTTTTCGGTAAGGAATCAATCTCTATATCTATAACCATCAATGTAACTTAGAAATAGAAATAGAAAATCATCTTTATTCTGGAACTAGGTCTGTTAAGAATAACAGTATTGTTAACATAAATTAACAATAAATCTGGCCAAAAGACCTATTATAGTAAGGAACAACTAAAATACTAGTAATAAATTAAGAATAATAGCTTTTAGGAACTTACTGTTTTTTACATCAGTTTTCTGGTTTTTAAGTTACAGGTTTTTATATACATATGTCCTATACAATGGAAATACTCACACATAACCATGATTAAAAAGCCAAACAAAGACACTAACAACCCTTCTCCATATCGACCGATTGTACCCACGACTATTACATATACTAACAGACAGACAGATTATTCCTGACCATCAATTCGGGTTTCGAAAATTACATTCAACAACACAACAATTGCACAGGGTGACTGACTACATCTCTACAGCACTAGAGCGGAAATTATATGCAACCGGAGTATTTCTGGATGTCGCCCAAGCGTTCGACAAAGTATGGCATCAGGGGCTTCTCTTCAAGCTTAAGACCATACTTCCACATACTTATTACTTGATTCTCCATTCCTTTCTCTCAGATAGATTTTTCTCCGTTCGACATGGCCAAGGTCTATCCTCAATTCGATCAGTTTTAGATGGTGTACCTCAGGGATCAATCCTAGCCCCACTACTGTACATCACATACACACACGACATTCTTCAAAGTATCCACACTCTTACAGAAACCTACGCAGACGACACTGCTATCATTACCAGGCACGACAATCCTACAGAGGCATCACTTAACTTACAACATCACTTACAAATTATACTCGATTGGTGTAAACTTTGGAAAACTAAAATAAATTATCAAAAGTCACAGCACATCACACTTACTCTAAGACCAGAAACATGCCCTCCTGTATACTTAGACAACATACCGATTCCACAAACAGACAGAGTACAATACCTAGGCCTTACGTTCGATAGGAGAATGACATGGGGTCCACATGTGAAGAAAAAACGAATCACATTAAATCTAAGACTAAAATTGTTACATACACTGTTAAAACGACCTTCCAAATTAAAAGCAAGGCATAAACTAAGTATTTACACGTATCTTTTAAAACCTCTTTGGACTTACGGACTACAAATATACGGAATTGCAAAACCAACTTACATAAATAAACTTCAAACTTTTCAGTCTAAGATACTACGACTAATCACTCAAGCACCATGGTACGTAAACAATCACACTTTACACACAGACCTACACGTTCCGACAGTCAATGAACACATACGAACGTACTACAAACGATTTCATAACATGTTAAACGGGCACTCCAACCAGCTAGTAAAAGAAATGGCCACAACTAGTATGCCCGAGAACTCCAGAAGACGACTGAAAAGGGTCTGGATGAGGGATCTGCTTAAAAAATGTTAGTAAATAAAAGCCATGGAAGGGATACCGCTGGGTATTGCTACTCCTCATGCCTATCAAGCCTTTTTATTTATTTATTTTTTATTTTATTTTTCTCTCGTTACTAAGCCAGCACATCTGCTGATTGTCAATAATAATTGACAGGTGCGGATAAATAAATGTAAGTGCAAAAAAAAAAACATTTTCCATCGAATTTGTCCTTACAGTCTTTTGCAGAGTGGCTGTCGATATTTTACTATAAAAATTCTTTCACTTAAAAAATGAAAAAAAAAAGTCTCAGCATGAATAAAATATTTATTGGCATAAAATGGATTTTTTCGTGCTCATATGTTACAAGCCTATTAATATAATTTTAAAAAAAAAACACTAAGGTTAGAGGAAGAATAATATCTCGAGACATTCGTCAATTACGTATTCCGCAAAATATACAACGTGAAATTTTGGGAGATAATGTTCGGTTTCCTCAAAGGTTAATTAATCTGTAACTGAGAGTGAAGGTTTGTGATGTAAATTGAGAGTACTAGGGAGCATTGTGTTAGCTCCAACATTACATTTAGATATTGTTGTAGAGAAGAAGAAAGATTAAAAATTGTGGAAACTTGCATCCAACTTTATTTCATTATTACTTTTTCGTTGAAGAGACTAATGTCAAAGATATAAGATGTTAAGCAAACCCGGTCAATATGTAACTTGGGAAGAAATCGAGCAGGCTGTAGCCAAAGGGTCTCGGACTACCTGAAGGATAGACTCCATTAGGAGGAGTAGAACGCCAGGAGCAGAAGTGGATGAAGAAGAGGATCCATCAAAGAGTCATTTCTCGCTTGACTGGCCATCCTTCCATTGTTTTACAAGTCATCGAGAGAGCTCTCAGTCAGGCCATCCTCGCCTCGTTTTCTTTACTTCTACTCCCCCTCCCCTTCCTTCCTCCCTCTGCTTCCTCATTGATCTTATTTCTTTCACGGCAAATACTGCGGCGAGAGGATGGCGAATTCATACAGACTTATGATTTATTCCGGCAGTTATTTATTTCAGTTGGCGAAGGGGTCCCTCCAGAGGGACAAATCACTTTATTAAAGTTATTCTTGGCTCTCGTAGTTTTTCGTCTGGCCATTATTTAAGGCTCGATTCTTTAAAAGCTTCTCTGAATTCATACATAAAGCAGATCTAATCTTCAATTCATCCAGCTCAAATAAAATGAAATGTAATTTAATTTATTGAAAACACTATTAGGAATAACACAAAAGCTTTAAAAAAATGCAACATAGATTGAGGAGAGAGAGGGAGATAGCTTATTATAAAATAAATACAATAAAGAAAGAGATGAAACAGTGGAGCAGCTCCAAACGCAGAAGTCGTTCTCACGCGGCTGTGGATCGCTCATACCAAACTGACACACCTCTACCTCTTGGCAATACTTCTTATTCCCATATGTCAAAAATGCGGCCATATATTAACCATAAAACATGTTCTAGAGGAATGTCTATTTTACACAAGAATATTGAAGGACTTTGGAGTAGTCTATGAAAGTTTGGGTTTTAACATACTCAATGGACACACTTCATATGTTCATGGTTAGATTTACGAATGCTTGGTAAGTTCTAGGTAACCGGCTAACGTGTAGATAACTTTGCTTCCAAGCTTTTTGAGATTTCGATGATTCATTGGCTTGAAATATGAAACCAGAGTTCGTTTTTCGTTTCGTGTTCAATTTTCCAATTAATGAAATAAATTCTCTATAGCTAACTTGCTATACAGCGGTGTTGTACCTTTTTCCAGTCAAGTTCGTTTTGCACTTGCCAAGAGGTATCAATTGTTTTAAAGGTCGTTTAAAGAAGGAAAAAATAACTTTATTATTAATTTCGTGCAAATTAAAAATCTTAAAAATATATTAAACTAGTCTACAACTACTGATCCTCTGCCGATCCTTATTACATTTAATTTCTGATTTAGTTTCATCTTTTTATTTGTTCCTTATAATTATTTTGACGATCGAGTGATCGACCTTGACGTTTTTGCCCACAAACGTTAAAACAACCATCCAACCTTATTAATAATAACATTCACAATATTTAATTTAATATGTTAATATTGCATAGTATAATTAATCGACTAAGAGATGTGTAAGGAGGATTATGTGTTTGAGTCGTATGCTGGATCGATTTTTAATTTTGACGGCTCAAGTAATGCCGTGAGATCTAATGAGTGTTTTCGGAACCATTTGAAAAAAATATACTGAACCGTGATTAAGTAAAACACGTTTAATCAATTTGCTAAAATATATGTAACGATTTTTCAAGCGAACGGCTAGATAGATATTTAAGTTTGATATATTATATAATTAGGCGAGGTGCTATTTTAAAACGATTTGAACTCAAAATACTGAAAAAATGTTATTATAGTTTAAGTATGTCGATTATTAATATATTTGAAATGTCATGTAATCATATGTTATAAATATAAATTGTTAATCTTTTAGTAATTAAAAATGTTAAAATAAAGAAATCTTTGAATTAAAACATAAGCCAAATATAGAAATTTAGGAATTTTCTCTTTATCCCAAGAAAATGTACTTCCATATCTACTTAAACATCTTGGTAGATTGATTAGCCATTTAGAACTGAAAACCCTCTAAGAATTAAGAAGTCTCTATATATACATATTATTTTATTCATGCAGATTTTGTTTTCTGATGCTTTATACACTGAAAATTAATCACTTGTTTAATTATTTGTTGATTCTCATTCAATAAGTTTAATTGAGGCCAACTCTATTTGTATAGTGGCTATGCCGAAAAATTATAACTAAATAAATAAATATATATTGGCATATGACAAAATATCAAAAATATTAAACAAAGAAAAAAATAGAAATAAATTGATATGCATAGTAAAACATCAAATATGTACGTATATATCTCATTATCATTAAAAAAAATGAATGTGAAAATATTAATAGAATATGAATATTTGGAATAGATTAGTCCTTAACTTTTTTCTATTTTAAAGCGTATTATTTAATTAATGGAAAAGTGGAACTGGTCTTACAAAAGCTTGAATATTAATTAAAATTTCAAAAAAATGCACTCACCAGTTAAAAGCAAGCAGTAGCTTCGTAAATATTACAAAGAATAATTAAAGCTCTGTTTTACAAAAAGATCAAAGAAAAATGACTTCGCTAGCACACTCCTCGATATCATATAATAAATTATAAATATTGAAGAGAAAAATGGTTTATAAGAAAAATACTTAAGGAATTCGCCTAATATCCAATTTTATTAATAATAATTTTATAAATACTCCAAAACTCTTCTTAGGAAACTTAATTGTTAAGCCGTTCTTGAACCCTCGTGTTTTGAGACAAAATTTCGAAGAATTCGGAGTATTACACTAGATTTTTCGTTTTATAAATAACGAACTCAAAACGAAACGATTTAATTTAACATCTAATACCGACCAATAAATGAAAAAGTTTTATTTAAACTAATATAATTAAAATATCTCGTAAATAAAGAGATATGTTTCAAGCTGCGTAGGTATACCTCAACAGCAACGCAATTTCTTTTTTAAGGATTATGTTATTGTTTTTATTATGTTTTTTAAGGTGTTTTGCTGTCTTATATGGCCAAGTCTCCATTCCTGACTTCAATGGTTCTTTGATTAATTTTGATACACGATTACTTTGATACGACCGAGGTTTGGAAGTAGGTGGTTAGCCATTGGACTACTCCACTCCCTAAGAATATAATACATTTTTTAAAAAGTATTTCGCTATAATCTATACAATTAAATATTAAATATTTCCAATATTCCAATATAGCGTTTATGAAAACCGCATTTGTATATGTATATAATATTGGCGAAGTATGTATATAATATTTTAAGCTGATATTACGTATGGAAGCCTGTTCTAATCTTTCGGGAGAGCTCGGGTAAGCTGAGGCGCGCTTGTATTCCTTTGGTTCCTCCATTACAAATATTCTCCGTTATGATCTCTTATTTCTCCTTGGTTAATTATGAAATTCTATCATATTACATATTAAACTATTTTTATATCCGAGATCAACTTTAAATGGTAAATTGTTTCAAATAAAAAAAAAATGTGATTTACAGGAAGCTAATATTGAAAATTAGCCATTTAGGCCCTGTTAGTGAACATCGATGAGAATAATACCTATATTGTATATAATATTGTATATAATAATAGTAATATACTAATATAAATAATAATAATAATATAATTATATAATCATACTAATATAATAATATTATATTACAAGAACCCTTGTAAAAGAAGAAAAAATATCGATCAAATACCCTGATGACATTGAAATCCATTGGAGAAATTTATGGGAAAAAATCCGAGAAATGGGATCACCTCGAGAGTTCTTGGATACAAGAAGAACTGCAAAGTCTTCAGAATATCAGTGGAATGATGGAAGTGACCATAACTGTGGAAGATGTTTCGGAAGCGGTCAGAAACATGAAAAATTGGAGGGCACCAGGACCTGACGGAATCCAAAATTACTGGATTAAAAGATTTCATTGCTTCCATGAATTGCTGGCCAAAGGTTACCAGGAAATACTTGAAGACAAACAGAGCCCCCCTGATGGTTTCTCTGATGGCATCACGTATATGCTTCCGAAAAAGAATGACTTAAACATGCGTCTTGAAGATTTTCAGCCGATAACGTGTTTAAATGGTCTGTATAAAATTCTAACTTCCATCTTGGCAACTAAGATATATGAGCACCTCGAAAGTGAGAATATGATACCCATAGAACAGCTAGGGTGCAAAAAAGGTGCTAGGGGTTGCAAAGAACTCCTAGTAATAGATTCGTTCATTGCAGCACAAGTTGCGAAAAAACAGCGAAACCTCTTTATGGCATGGATCGATTATAAAAAGGCCTTTGACTCGGTTCCCCACAGCTGGCTACTTAAAGTACTAGATATATACAAGGTTGAATCTAAAGTAAGCAGGCTCCTTTCAAACTTAATGACAGGTTGGAAAACTACGCTGAAAGTTGGAACTATCAGCACAGGGAATCAAATTAAAATATTGAGAGGAATATACCAAGGAGATTGTCTAAGCCCCTTATGGTTCTGTATGGCTTTGTTCCCACTAAACAGATTTCTTCGAAAGAACAAGATGGGATACAAATTAATCATCAACGACGAAGCTACCACAGTCAGCCACAGCTGGTACATGGATGACCTTAAACTATATGCGAAAAACAAAGACCAATTACAAAGTATGGTTGAAGCCGTTTCATCTTTTAGTAGTGATATAGGCATGTCACTTGGTCTGGATAAATGTGCGGTGTTCCATGTAACCAAAGGAAAAGTGGTTAGTATGCAGAATATTCTAATCAATGAAAAAGAGTACATCAAGGAGCTTGAAGACAATAGGTTGTATAAATATCTGGGAATGCAGCAAAATCTTAAAATTGCAAGAAAAGATATGCAACAAGACCTTCTGACAATGTTTAAAATTAGATTGCGAAAAGTGCTCAAAACCCAGCTAACTGGGAAACAAAAAATCAAGGCTATTAACACCTGGGCAATACCTGCTCTCGGTTATAGTTTCGGCATATTGCACTTGTCAAACACCAGCCTACAGGAGATCGACCGCCTTGTGCGAACAACTATCACACAATAACGGGCCCACCATCCAATATCATCCAAAGCTCGTCTGTATTTGCCTAGGAAAGAAGGAGGACGTGGTTTGCTAAATATCGAAGAAGCTTGCCGCAAGCAGGAAGCGGCCCTACGCCGATTCTTTCTTACAAAAACAACTGAGGTTTACCTCGCAATCTCAAGATTGGATTATGGTCTAACCGCACTTAACCTGAGCAATCGTGAGGTCTCTACAATCGTGTCAGAAAACGAACGCTTGACAGAATGGAAAAATAAATCTCTGCATGGAAGATTCTACAGCAAATTAAATGATAGCTCGATTGACAAGGAAATATCCATTGAATGGCTGAAAGCTGGAAAGATATTCTCCGAGACAGAAGGATTTCTGCTCGCCATCCAAGACCAAGTTATTGCCACTAGATCATATAGAAGGCATGTTCTCAAAGACGCAACAACTACGGATAAATGTCGATTATGCTCAGCGACGCTGGAATCAATCCAACATGTCACAGGTGGGTGTGGAGTGTTGGCTGGCACCGAGTATCTCCAGAGGCATAACAATGTGGCTAGAATTTTTCATCAGGCTCTGGCGGTGAAGTTCAACTTGTTAGATAACAAAACTCCATATTATAAGTACCACCCAAATAAACTCCTCCAAAAAGGTAGTCTCAAGCTCTACTGGAATGAATCGATAATAACTGACCATACTGTGCGTCACAATAAACCAGACATCCTTCTGATAGACATGAGAGAGAAAAGAGCAGAGCTTATTGATGTCGGGATCCCCAATGATAATAATATAAGCTCCACTGTTGGAGAAAAACTGAGAAAATACCAGGAACTGGCAATCGAACTGAAGGAATTATATCATTTGGGGAACGTCACCACCACTCCAATTATAATATCCTCCAATGGATTGATACCAAAGACAACAGTGGCAGGCACGATGGGATTAAAATTACCTCTTGAAGTGCTGAAAGAGGCTCAACACTCGGTTCTCTTGGATACGGCACGTATTGTTCGAAAGTTTTTAAATATCTAAAAAGTAATAGATATTAATCTGAGGTGGCTGGACTTCTGGTCTCCCACCTCAGAAACTTACGCCGCAAAGCGAGAATAAAGAATGGAAATAATAATATAAATGATAATATAATATAATATAATATAATAATATAAATAATATAATAATTGTATATAATAATACCTATATTAAAAAATGCTTAATTTTAAACTGATATAATGAATTTAATCAAAATCGTTAGAGTCGTTTTCGAAAAAATCGTGAAATTTAGTACAAACTGGTTATATAAAGGGCCCCTTTCTTTTAGCCAATTTTAACAAAAGGAGTTTCTATAACATCATAGGCATATAGAAACCTATGCAATTTCACTTTCTTAAAACTGTTCATTTTTGTGCTACAGTTAACACACACATATCCGTTGAAACTGAGATTCAAAAATTTTTACTATCGCAATATTTTCCTTTACTATATATTTCATATATTGGTAAGTGGAAGTAAAAAATCAATCTAGTTGTTCGCATATATATATATATATATATATATATATATATATATATATATATATTTATTTATTTATTTATTTATTTATATATTTATTACGTCTTATTTGTGATTGAATTTGTCACAATAAAGTCTTTTTGTGATAAATACACACACACAAACACATAAACGAGATTCAAAAAGTCGCAAGGGCACCAATAATGCACTCACTGGATTTGACTGAATCATTTAAGATATCAAACTCAACATTGATCGAGTCGTTTGCTTAAAATACTCTGTTTTGTATTTTCGAAAATTGATTTAACTCATTTTATTCAATCATGGGTCAGTGTTTTTAGCTCAAATGTTTTCAAACGCCAGAAAACTTAAAATTCATTCCCCTGTTACCTCGAAAAATTGCTACATATCTTTTAGGAAACAACTGAAACATACATATGAAAACAACCTAGTGTAATTTAGACACGATAGTAAAAACATCAACAAGGTGAGATTAAGAAAGTTAAATTTAAATTTGTTTTTGTTCTATATTCAAGTAATAATATAGTCCAAATAATTTACTGTCCAAACAAATATACTGTCCGACTTTCTAGCTCAGCGTAACGCTAATTTTTTGACTTATAGCCGATTACAAAGAAGATGAAATGTTGAACATTTTCCTTTCTTACAACATACAGGTCATATTTTTAATTTCTGAGATATTTGAGAAATTAAATTAATTTTTGTTCTAATTTTATATGACTGGTTTAATTTAATAGAAGGTATAATATGTTATTTATATACTCCTCAATGCTGAAGAGGGAAATGAGAATCCCCATAACGTCCGAATAAATAAATCGCTGTAAATTGAGAGTATTAAATTTACTTAATTAGAGCTATATATATATATATATATATATATATATATATATATATATATATATATATATATATATATATATATATATATATATATATATTAAAACTTTTCTTTAATAAACCTTTGAGTATTAAATTTTAACGTAATTATTTAATTGGTAATAAGGTTAGTTATTAATTATTCAATAAACTACTAAATGTTCATTGCTTCTATGTTTATTCGACGTTTCGATCTAGTCTTTTTTTTAATTAGTTAACAATGGGATCCTCTTCAATCTTTCAAAATATAGCCTCTTCAAGTAGATTAATATATGTGTTGGTGAACGGTGCTGAGACTGTCGGGGTGTATGTTCCTGGTCTGAGGTATCGAAGCTCTATTTTAAAACTTTGAAGAGGAATCCATTGTTAACTTAAAATAAAAAATGTGATCGAAACGTCGAACAAACACAGAAACAATGAACATTTAGTATTTTATTGAATAATTATTAAATGACCTTATTCGCAATTAAATAATTATGTTAAAATTTAATACTCAAAGGTCGATTAAAGAAAAGTTGTGAAAATATAGAATTGGGGGAGAAATTATTGTTTGCTAGAATTACGCCTGACTTATTTGTTGGTTTCAATTTTGTTTTCTTGTTATTATTTTAAAGTTTTTAGTAGATATAAAGCCATTAGCATCTTTCAGGAGATAAAATTACAAAAAAAAAAATGATATTAGCAAAACAGCGAAAGAGTATTTGAAGAGAGAGAGAGAATCACTTTATTATCATAAAAGGGTGCTGCCCAATTATATTGGGTAGCTTTAAACACAGCATACTTATTAATCGCTACAGACAATTTTCCAAAACTAATATACAATTATATAGTATTAACAACATATATGAGCATAATATACAATTTTTTTTTTTTTTTTATCTATATATATATTTTTTTTATCATAATTTGTTTCCTATATTTTTATTTATTTTTTTATTTTATTTATTTATTTATTTTATTTTTACTATTTCTTTAATTCACTTATTAGCACTATACATCCCTTTCTGTTCCTTCTCTCACTCTATACATTTTTCTCCTCTCTTTTCCTAACCTAATTCATAACATGCATACAAATACATAAAGTGCAATGGACGTGGTCAATAAATAATGTAAAAATGCCGCAAAACACGCATGCCTCCCCCCATGAAAAACTCTCTATCCATGCAAGCTGTCACATTTGGAACAGCAAAGGGTATTTCTTCGAAAATGTAGAAAATACAATATGTTTCCATCACACATTTTAGACAGCACTAAGAACACTTATAAGCTTGTTCCTGACAGTCCCAAGTTCATGAAACCTCTAGAGAATATTATATTGAGAACACCGAGTTCAATTTTAAATTTAAACATAAAAGAGAAAAAAAAAAAAAAACAGTAGCTTAATATATGTGCTGGTGGACGGTGCTGAGACTGTTGGTGTGTCCCTGGTCTGAGGTATTGAGGCTCTATTTTTAAATTTTGAAGAGTTAACTTATAAAACAAAATTGTTAACTTATAAAAAAAAAAAATAATAATAAGTTGCGATCCATTATCCGACTACAATTGCTATCTTAAGTTAGTATATATATATACTATATATTGGCAACGTGTAAAAGAAACTTTTTTTATTATTGTTTAACTTTTTTTAATCAATACTGAACTCGATGCACTTTCACTGTTATTACTTCGTCCATCCTGCCCCATAAATTAAATAAAACTAAACACCTACCATCTACATGGGCGAGATCGAGACGAGTCAGTGCTGTTATTACTCCGAGGTGAAATGGCTTTCTTTCAATGGCCGAGTTAAATTATTACCTCGTTTCCTTCCTGTAGCAACCCTTTCTTAGCATTCATTTATTATCTTTATTTCTTATTCAGCACTAAAATTTCATCTTATTCTTAACGTACCGAACATCCTTGGCACTATTTTCATAAAAAGGAAAAGAAAAAAAAAACAGTTTTCAATATTATAAACAGTCAGATAAGATGTAGGGCATAGTAATAATAATGTGATATATTTGATACTAAGTTTAAATAAATAAAATAAACAATATATGTATATATATATATATATATATATATATATATATATATATATATATACTGTATATATATATATATCGACTGGGCAAGAACAAACAAGCTGAAGTTGAATGCGGATAAGACAAAGGCAATCTTAATAGGCTCCAATCACCTCCTTAAAACTGTCCCTACTATTCCAACTCTGTTCCTACATAATAACCCCATCAATTTTCACCCCACCATCAAAAATCTTGGAATAACCATTGATCAAACGCTTTCTTGGAAAAATCATATATCCAATATTTCCCGCCGTACCATTTCCATCCTAAAACGTCTTAACTACTCCCGTCACCTATTTCCTTTTGAAACCCGTAGGCTCCTAGCCACTTCCTTAATTTTTCCCCACTTTGACTATTGCTGTACGGTATATGGGGGCCTCTCTGGGGATCTTGAGGCGAAACTAAAACGTTTGATAAATTGCTTTGTACGATTCATCTTCGGGATCCCAAGGGACGCCTCTGTTTCCCATCTTTACGCGGAGTTAAATTGGCTTTATCCTTCCTACCGTCGTAAGTATTTCCTGGCATCCTTCCTCTTTCAAGTCATCCAATCCCACCGCCCTCATACATCTCCGAGCTCCTTCAATTCAAATCCTCTGTTCGTTCCCGCAATACTCGTTCCCGGTCTTCTGATTTATACATAAGGGCCCACCGAACCGCTGCTTTCGACAAATCGTTCATTATCCGATCCTCATCTCTATGGAACTCCATCCCTTCCCATATCCGTCAATCTAATACCCTTCCTACCTTTAAATCCCGCCTGTTCAATCATTTATTATCCATCCAGTCCCCATACAATCGTAAATAGATACTACTGAAAATATGTACATAAGTTATTAGTTCGTTCTTCATTATTTGTTCTCCAATTTTTCTTTATCTATTTTTTTTTTCTCTTTTATTATCAACTCATCAAAATTGGAAAGCAACTTATATGTATATGTGTATATATATATATATTTATATTACTATTATATTTTATTTATATATCTGAGGCTCCTTAGCCCTCATTTCTGTCTTCCTGTATTATTCTAAAGGGACTCGTCCCAGAATAAATAAAGTATTATTATTATTATTTTTATTATATATATTTTTTAATCTATTTGTTGAATAATAATACAATCAGCCACTGCTGGAGGGCTATAAGCATTAGGGCTAAAAGTTCTTATTCATACAATATATACAAATAATAAAGAAATAAATATAAATATAAGAAGTAAATAAATAATACTAATGAAGAAGGTAAATAAAAAGAAAAGAAAAAATAATAATAATAAACAAATAAACTAAAATAAAAACTTCTAAACACAATCATAACTATATACAATATATGCATTCGCCCAAGAATCCCCGAACCAGGCTTTTTCCCTCACACCTGGAAGGCAAAGCAAGACTCCGGAAGATCCCAGCGCCACTTTTCCAGCCGCATCACTAGTATATATATATATATATATATATATATATATATATATATATATATATATATATATATATATATATATATATATATATATATATATATATATATATATATATATATTAGAGTGATGGAAAATAATGTAATTTTCTTACATTAAATTCAAACACATACATTTTTATTTGTCATTCAGTGAGGCAGACTGTATTAATACTCAATAAAGACAATTTAAAAAAAAAACACTTTTAACAAATTTTATTTTATCTATTTTTTTTTCTCTTAACCCCAATGATATAATACAACTAACTCTGTTACATTTTAAGGCCTTATTGAAATTGTGTTTGTGTTTTATTGTAACAATAATTTATTAAATGTATCAGTAAAGGTGAGAGGGCTCACCCAATGATTTTTAATCAATGATTTAATCATTGTCATGGCCAAAAAACCTTTTGCCATCAACAAGTATTGTGCAAATTTCCAATTCAGAATCGATACAAATTATTTTGTTTCTGAGTAAAATATATAGATACAGAATTTCGAAAATTATGTGTTTCTTTTTGATTTTACTTCGCAATCAATAAATTTTCGGCAAATTAATGACCCAAAAAAAAAGACGAAGTTTTTCTTAAATATTTAGCAGATAGATTTCAATCATAAGTATTCATCACATATTTTACCTATCACAAAACTATTGTGTCAATTTTAGAGTATGATATAAATGGCGAATAGTCAGATCAAAACTTACAATAGTAATTGATATACAAATATAATTGTATTGATAACACAATTTATTGTGAATAATTAAGTTGTATCAAATGGGGGTAGAAGGTTTCTATTTTTTTTCTTGTATGGAATGTGATTGAGAAGCAAAATTCAAGTTTTTGACCTCGGCGCTCCTCTCTCCCTCCCTGGATTACTTTTTTGGTGGGAATTTCACCTTTTTTTTTAAATATATAGTTACAAATAACTCATCGATTTGCAATTTATAGTGATGTGGTGGGGGAATGCAAGTTAATGAGCATTTTTTGTCGAAAACATGCTCCTACATGGATAAAATGGGAAAAAGTGGGAAAATATTGCAGTTTTTGGGATATTAAAAAATGATCAGGGAAGGCACCGAGGTCTAAAACTTGGATATTGCATCTACAAATCATATACCATGCAAGAAAATAAAAAGAAACCTTCAACCCCCATTTAATGCAACTTACAATGTTCCTAGGCTATAATGAGTATGTTAGGTTTTTTGAAACTTTTAGAAATATTATGTTAACATAACATTAACGATAAAATATTATGTTAGCATAACAAAATATATAACATATTATGTTAACATAACATAATGGATCATGAAATCGTTCGTAAAGGGTTCATATGTGAAGGTCAGTGCGTATTGTAATGATCTTAACGTAAAAAAGGATCTTTAGTGATAGTTCTGAATGTTTATGCTTGAACATTTATAAACCTAAGTAGTATTAGGTTAAAATGGAATTAAAAATAAAAATTGAATACTTATAGTTGAACGTTGTATTATTAATGAAGGTGATGGTCGGGGTGTCGGTAATTAATAGACTAAATAGTGGCAAAACGATTTTATTAAAAGCCAACGTTTCGTCCCGTCTTTGCAAGTCTTCCTCAGGGAGGTGTGTTCAGCAAGGGGTTTTGCTTGACACACCTCCCTCAAGAAGATTTGCAAAGTCAGGTTGAAACGTTGGCATTTAATAAAATAATTTTGCCACTGTTTAGTCTAGTTATGACCGACACCTCGGACCATCTCCTTCCTTAAAAATAAAAATTCCATCGAAATTGCCTTAAATGTAAGTGTGACCTCAATAGGTGTAAGGGAGACCTTCGAATTCTGTAGCCCGAGAGAGTAAATATCTGAAAGAGATTCACCCCCTGGGAATCGACGCGAGAGTTGGCCGATAAACTCTACCTCCCCCGACAACTCCGCCGAATCTCTGGGTTTCTCACCTCGAAAAGATTCATTGGCTACTTAAAAGTAGAGTCAGGAGTCGGAAACAGATAAAGGGTGTGGGTGCTTTGTCAAATTAGGGGCATTTCTCACTCCTGCTCCTGCAGTGAAGCCACCTCTGACTTAGTTTCAACGCACGAAGTCCAACACTGATTTAAAGGGCTATTCGTAACTTAAACTAAGACAGCGGTGTAATTAAAGTCATTCTATAACTTGATTATTCGTCGATGTTAATTTTGTATTTTATTTTGCTTCCTCTGCTACCGAAAGTACGGAAGTATTGTGTTCGTGGGATAAGTAAAAAAAAAAAAAAAATGTGTTAAGAATTCAAAATTTCCATTCGCATTTTACATTTCAGACATCAAGGATCAAATTCGGTCTGTCGGTCTGTCTGTAGTCAAATCGATGTGACGGGCATATTACCTAGTACCGCTGATCCGATTTTTATGAAATTTTCAGGGATTATGCAGATTGGCGCCTAGGCGGTCCTATCTCAAATTTGTAAATTACGTCTGGCATTTCCGCTCACGCACTCGCAAACGTATTTTTTTAGATATATCAATAGATATATCTGGCTCGTTCGATTTGGCTGAAAGTTAGATAAAAGGTAGGTAATGGTAAAAAAAAAAACATATGTTAATTGTATTGAATTATGTCCACTAATTTCTCGTATATATACGTATATATGTTTTCCTTGATACGACTATATCTCTAAAACCTCATGGTTTATATAGCTGAAATTTAGAAGAGAACAGATTTGATTTGGTTTAGTAAACAGATAATCAAAAAGGTATTAATTTTATAAAATTCTATCCACTCTCCTAGAAAAAATACTTTTCGTGATGATCGTTTTGGATCAGCAAAAGTATTATTTGGCAAGCTTATAATTTGAAAACTTCAATTTGATCCAAACTTGACAGAAATTTGGAGATTGGCATAGAAATTTCCTAATATGATTTTCATTGAATTCCATTTAGTAATTAAAATCAATATAAATAATTGTTAGCAATATAATGACAGTGAAACGTAAAAGGCACTGATCATAAGGAGTGTGAGTAAGGTTAAGACAATATTTTTATGGAGTTATAAAATGTTAGGTTTTATTCAAAAATTGAATTTATAATGTATTGCTTGGTCGACTCAAAACATTACTGGCATAATACTTACTGCCGTTACTTAGATTTAGTGTAATTGAAATTCGTGTAATTTTATTCTGAGTTTGTAAAAAAAAAGTCTTATTTGCGATTGTGTTTATTTCTATTGAAGCTCAACCACCTCATCGTGGACTCGATTTCCACATTAAATATCAAAGTTGTGTGGACTTCACAAATATTTTTATATTCCAGGTTGATTAGTTTTTTTCTAACTAAAAAGAAGTATTTATCTCGTTAACTCCGAAGAAATAAAAAGTTGAATTTCTTCTATGGAGTTTTTGTTCCATCCATTTTACAAGGGAAAACTTAACTATTAAATATACATCACTACTGTTAGTGCGAAAAGTCATTTGTTAAAATTTTGAACTGTTATTGTAATTGTGCTGAACGTAATATTTTATAGTTTGCAGTCTGCTACGATGGAAAAAAGCACAGGGCAGTCAAATATAAATTTATTTCAATAAATCATAAAGAAACAGTTATTCTGTAAGCTGTCATGTAAAACTAGCATTTTAATATTCGCTGATGAACGAAACCCGTGAAAATCGATCCTTGATTTGTTGAGGGATTACTGAATTTTCTAAAATGACTTCTTCCAGAGATTTTTTTCTCATACGAAAAATTTTAGACCCTGTAAAAGAGATATTTTTTAGCCAATGAAAACGGTGAGGAAGCTATACTGACTTTACTTCGTAGACGTTTTTATTTTTATTAGAACAACCACGTTATGTTTTAAAGCTTTTTTTGACATTTGAAGAACCTCATCTTCTTTCTGGAGATTATAAAACAGTTACTCTTATTAAAATTATTTTTTGGTGACTAGCTCATAATAATAATATAATACTTACGGAACGTAATAACAAATAATACATTCTTGAGGCAAAGATCAGTGTAAATTGATGAATATCCAATTTTACGAGGAATCAGCGAATAGAGCAGGTTGAACTCCGAAGCAGTAGTGTAGAGATCATGAATTACGGCAGAATATTACCAGCATATCCTTCAGCATCTCCTCGATAATTAGTCCCTAATTGCAATCGGTACTGAGGCGGATCAAAAATCAAAATCATTACGCCGTAGGCTTGATGTTTCATTTATTCATTGCGTAATATAACCAATTTATCAAGAAGTCTATTTTTGTTTTAAGTGGGTCGAAATTTATCAAATCACTTTTACCATTCGTCGTAAACCTATGACTTAAAGAAAAAAACAGTATCCTTTAAAAATATTACACTTATCCCTGTTGAACAGATCCGCTATCCTCTACATACGTCTACTTGGAATCCTCATACAAGACAGTGAATCGACAAAAAAACAACTAAACTTTTCCGACTATTTACTAGACATACGATCCAACCTTCCAGTAAACTATAAATGGCTATGTCAGATATATATATACATGAAAATAGAACCTAAATATCGCTATTGTGAGTGCAAAAGGTGGTATTAACAATTTTATATGTTTACTTTCTATACAATTTATTCTATTTCATCGCCCGTGGAGTGACTCTGGGGTAGAGAGACCCTCCTGGGGCACACCCAGCCTCTACAAAGTGGGTACTCTTAATTAAATAATAAATTAAGGGGAACGACCAGGCGGTTGAGCAAGATCTTCGACAGCGAGATCGACCGATCTCCTCCTCGCACAACCGTTGGCCTTGAAACAGTACTTTCCCTAAATAATACTGAACCCAAGACCCTTCATGAGTTGTAGAGGTACAAGGTTTTTTTTTAATGTCTATGCAGTAAGGTGATATTTTCAAGTCTGCAACTGCTATAAGTAGTTTGATAAATAGAAAAAACTACAGAGAGAAATCAAATTTGAAGTAATGTAATAAATCATAAAGAAATAAATGGATTTATGCTATTCAGTAAAAAAAAAAAAAAAAAAAAAATACTTTAAGTTGACAGGCGCAAATATTTTTTCATAGAAAAAAAAAATTGTACATACGAACATTTTACAATAAAAGCAGCGAAATTATTATATAGAAGTATGAAATATTTATAATAATTTTTTTTTTGACCTGTCTGAACGTTTCAAATCTTCATTTTCTTGATTTGTGCAACTTTTAGATGATTTAATGAATTTCAGAAATAGAATCTTCAACTTCCTTTTGAATTTACTCGATTATGAGTCATCGTTGATACAAAAAGAATTAAAAGTAACATTATTAATAGTTATCAAACTCTGCCTTCAAGCCTAACTTCCCGCACTTCTACACATTTATCATTTCTCTATCCACAATTTCAGCTTTCCCAAATCCTGGAAAAGAGCCCATTGTACGAAGTTCCTACTCCTTCAACAGCTTCTGACTTCAGACCCATTTATATTTTATCCAATAAATCCAAGCCTCTAGGAAGATTAGTCCACTCCCAGTGAACAGATATCTCCAGGAAAACCTTCTCCTCAATCTTTTAAAATCCGGTTTCCGTTCTCATTATTTCACTCAGTTCGCCTTGCTAAGGACTACCGAAAATCTCCAATCCATCATAGATAAACAGAAAATCTCCATTCTAATCCTTTTTGACTTTTCCAAAGCGTTTGATTCCATCAATCATGATATTCTCTTTTTCTAACTTTAAAGCCTACCCATATCAAATAGCTTCTTAAGATGGTTCCTCTACCTCTTATCCAATCGATATTAGACAATTGTAATTCCGATAAAACCTCAATTAACACCACGTATTCCTCAGGGTGCATCACTCTCTCTGGCCCTTTTCTCTATTTATATTAGTGACCTTCCTGAGGCCGTTCAACACTCCTGTTACTAACTATATGCTGATGATTTCCAAATTTACCAATCATTCCAACCTTCTGAGATGCCTGAGGCTACCAAAAAGCTATAAGAGATTATTGATTGCATTAACAAATGGGAAGAAATAAATAAGTTAAAGCTGAATGCTGATAAAACCAAGGCTATTCACATCAAGTCAGACATATCATTAGTTTACTTCCTTACTTTTCTCTACATTACCTCAATAACCGCCCCATCCATCTTTTCTCCACAGTCAAAACATAAGAGTAATCTATGACACGAACCTATTCTGGATTATGGATTATGGATGAATAATTCCAGATTACCCGAAAATCCGTATCTGTCCTTAAAGAATTCCATGATTGTAGTCCTCTAAAACCAGACAGCTCCTTGTAACCTCCCTTATATTCCCCAATATATATTACGTCTGAAATGTCTGAATGGTTAAATTAGTTTAAAATCAACCAGATAAAAATACTTTTAAATTGAAAAATATATCATTTTTATAAAACTATGGTTTGTTTGAAGATTTTTTCATTCCACTGAATAACTATAATTGGAGAACTTATAGTGGATAATATACCTATCATTATTGCAATTCTCATTTACCTTTTTTACTCTTAGTTAATATAGTTGTAAATTAAAAAAAAAATAATTGCCCGAGATCCCAACGTAGTATATTCAGCTAGCCATGGCCACGGAGGCCGCATGCGATCCTCAAACGTTTTTGCAAGATTTTATAAATCCATCGCTATAATTAATTTATATTTAAGTATCCAGATTTTAAAATTAATAGAATTAAGTTAATTATAAGTATATGAGCTTGTAGCATTTGGTAATAAATCTAAATAACAACAGTAAAATATTAAAAGTTGTTGCGGCTTACATTAACTTTTCATTACCCTACTGCGGCCTTTGATGACAAAATGTTCCCAAGTCTATGTCGTTCTCGTTTGTGGATTCCAATAGATTGAGAAGCTGCTAGAAATGTCATTTACAGTATTTGTTCTGTTGATGTCATCATTTTGCAAATTTTTCTTCCGAATTTACAAAAAGTTTAGAAAAAAAACACAGGATTCATTCAGGAAATAAGGTACCTAAATCTTGAAAAGATATCATGAATAATCTCTCTCTCTCTCTCTCTCTCTCTCTCTCTCTCTCTCTCTCTCTCTCTCTCTCTCTCTCTCTCTCTCTCTCTCTCTCTCTCTCTCTCTCTCTCTCTCTCTCTCTCTCTCTCTCTCTCTCTCTCTCTCTCTCTCTCTCTCACTCTCTCTCTCTCTCTCTCTCTCACTCTCTCTCTCTTCCCCCCCCCCCCTCTCTCTCTCTCTCTCTCTCTCTCTCTCTCTCTCTCTCTCTCTCTCTCTCTCTCGTTTACTTATCAGACCTTAGCAGATATAGAAAACGTCTAGTGGTAGGCATAACTTGATACAATCCGTTATCAGGCCGACAAAGAAACTTAATATTAGATATTATTACTTAAGATAATATTGTTTGAAATCGACCTATAGTACAGTTGAGATAATCCTTGAGTTGCATATCTGCAATGAACCGATAAAATTTTGACAGGTCGAACGGGATCAGTAACTGGAGTGAAGTTGGTTCATTAAATTAGCGTAATTAGATGAGTTGTGTGTGGGATAATTGGCATGCGGACTGAGAATTGACTGATGGTCGGGTTGAGTGGTTGAATCCGGCACTCTCCTCCTCACAGATTAATTCCTCCATCTTCTTTCTCTGGGCTAGAGCTGGTGGCACCATTCCCTTTACTCTCACAGATCGTTAACCAAAAAACATTCTGTACTTAATTATTAATATATGCAATAAATAATAATTATATGCTTCATTTTTTCCCCTCAACTTAGCCTGCTTATCCAAATATAAAAATATATATTATTACATGATTGTTTAAAACTTTTAGTCCATATTCTAATGAAATTCAATGGTAAACTTTCCATTTAAGTCCTGAGCTAATCTATCAGCTGAATTTTGTATTATCTCATAAGCAACAAGATGTTTGACTAATCGATATGTGATATCTCATCATTCAGTTTGGAATAATTTTCCTCTTGTATTTATCAGATTTAATTTTTCGTATAAATTTTTTAAAAGTTAAATAGAAAATTACATAATGTGAATGGAGAAAAATTTTACAATGGAAATGTTGTATTGAGTCGGTTCAGGAAATAACTTGCCAGCCAAATATTTATTCATTTAATAAATAAATTCAAACATTTTGTTTTTAATTTAGTTTCGTTTTATAAATACTCTTGCTGCTCATGGTCTGATTTTTGTTTGCTTGGAAAACATATAGTTAATGCTTACACACAATTTCCATTGACTTAGAACCTCCTAAAATACTACAATCCCTAGTAGCATTATAACCTCATTATGCCCTAGTTTGAATTCCACAGCGGATGATAAAAGTTTTTTTGAAGCATTCCAAGCTACATTAAAATGTTCTATATAGGTAAAAAATATCTGGTGTGTCCACTCACACGACTTTCACACCTATTTCAGAAAAGTTTTTAAATCTTTACATATGTTCATGAAAAAACAAAAAAGAATTGAACTAGATACATTTTCCTAAAAATTGATCAAACATAAGACTTGAGTACGATTTATTTGATAACTAAAGCAGTGTAAACCGGCTAAAGGTAGGTCAGTGTAAAAATTCAATACTTCCTAATATTGTTGATCCAAAACTTTTTGCCATAGCTTAGTATTGTCAAACAATAATTTCTGTTAAAAGTAGAGGAAATAGTGAAGATTGTATGATGCGGGCAACAGATTTTCTTACTTTCGCTTAGTCATCTTTATTCTCTCGTTCAAACATTTCTTATAGCAAGATATGAAACCGTAATTTTACACTGCAAATTGAATAACTGTAACTTCATTAATAGTTGTCCAAAATAAATGATTTTGTTATGGCTTTGTAGGGAATTTCATAACAAAAGCAACAACAAAATTGGTTCAGTAGTTCTTGAGAGAATCTTGGCACAGACAGACATACAGACCAATGGCTAAAAATGTGTTTTTCGGACTCAGGGTGCTCTGAAACGTATAGATCCGTCGAAAACCGCATTTCGGAAATTTTACCCGATTGCAATACTTTCCTTACTTAGTATAGGTAGCAAAAAAATAAGTTAAAAAAATGTGTAAAAAATAAAATAAGCTGTATCAAGGCTAATACTGGTTCGATTCCGATGACTGTTTTTTTGTTTTGTTAGTAATTTAATTACCTTTCAAAAGTTTTATTATAAAATTACCGTATAATATATACTTAGGGAGTTAGGCCCCGTAACATTTGGTTTTTCTTTATAACTATTTTCCCTGAATTTTTTCGTTAATTTAGTCTATATACGAAAATTGAAAGAACAATGATTAGAACATTATAGGAAAGTTTCATCAAAATCGTTATAGCCGTTTTTGCGCTACAGTCTATAGAAAAACAGGTTTTTCATTTATTGCACGCAAGCTATTGCGCATGGAGCACCGAATGTCTGCCACACTCATCAGTAGTCAAAATCCTACAAAATAAAAAAAGAAGCAATAAAATCGGTTCAGTAGTTTCCGGAAAATCTTGCCACAGACAGACAGACCAATGGCTAAAATATGTTTTTCGGACTCAGGGTGTTCTGAAACGTATAGATTCGTCGAAAACCGCATGTCGGAAATTTGGTCCGATTGCAATACTTCCCTTATCTAGTATAGATAAGAAAGTAAAAAAGTGTGTGAAAACTATTTATTTATATTTATGAATTTACTTTATATTGTTAGTATGAGTATGCAGAGAAACTTTTCATAGAGCGGAAAGTTTCTTATACAACCGTTTTGTATTTGTATGAGTAACCCTCGTTTGACTCATATATTCTTATGATATACATGATTTCTGCATAACGGAGTTCTCAATAACGGAGGCGGGCAGGCTTGATGCAAGCATTTTAGCTAAAATTTCTCTCTAACAGACAGCAGGAAGTAAGGCACACATTTACAGAGAATTTATACAAGATACTATACTGCCAGTTAATTACATGTACTGCGAATTCGGATTTGAAATATGAATTTCAGTTTTAACCTTTTATTGTTTGTTCTACAGTTTGGATTGCCAACATTTCAAATCGTTTCAATTTAGCTTACAGGAGAAACAGCATTTTATTAAAGAATTCATGTTAAAGAAGTCGTATTCACAATTCAGCCGATCCATTCAAAATACCAACAGAGGTATGTGCCATTGAGGTATGTCCTAACAAGGAAATGCCGTAGATCAAGTAAGGTATAAATGATTTTGCCGAATTTGTACTTCAATCATTTTGTATCCCCATTTCCGACCTAGCCCTACCATTTCCAACAATTTTAGTAGCGCTGCACCTGTCAGGTAAAATACATTTTCGAGGTTCTGAGTTCTCCGATGGGACTAGAAATTAACGTGAAAAAGATTAAAAAACTACAAAATTGTTCATTAAATGTCGACGATGTTATTTCGTAACCATTACAATTCAGAAACAGATAAATTGTAACATAACGAACTCTCTTTATTTTTTTATAAGATAAGAGGGGTGGCCGAACGTGTTGCTCGGTAACCTGATCAATCAAAGATTACGAGTTCGCGTAATTATGAAATATACGGATTCACATACCTCAGCGCATCCTGCCCCCTATAGAAAAAGTTGTTTACAAATAATTCGTAAATATATATAAAGTTTTAAATTCTCTGAGAAAATGATATTATTATAATTTTACTTTTATTTATTTGACCGCACCTCGTCTCTGCTCATACAATCAATCACATCATATAATTACTTTGATTTGCCATATACATTTGTTTTTATTATTATATTTTTACTGACAGAAAATACTGTCAAAAAACATGAGGAATAAGTAACAAGTTCCAATAATTAAAAAAAAATAAGGACTAATGTTATAATAAACTATAATAACAAATAATGATAACGTATTATTATTAAAAATAACATGGATATTGATTAAATAATTCAATATCTGAATATACTTCCAGGGTGAGAGGTGAGAGGGGGAGGCGATCGCCCCAATTAAAACGTCGAGGGAGCAAGAATATCGTTTCGCTCCCTTCTCCTAATAATTTGAAGGTTTATTTATTGACTCCACCCTACCATAACAGTGTGCCAATACGAGTGTTTGCAATAGTGTGATACTATGCATGAAAGTTTAATGGCACACTACAGACTCGTTAACATGAACAAGGATATGCTAGCAGTTCATTCTTCATAATCATCTTCGGTCTAGTTTCCAGAATCTGGAGGTCTTCCAGGCGCTTGTATTATTCTGCGGGCAAAACAGAAGTGAGCTGGTCCCACCGCTGTCTTCCAGCCATTTAGGAATTCCTTGACCCTGAATATGTGTGTATTGCATTTGTAATACACACGTAACAAAGATCTTAAACGTTTTGTTTTTATTTATTTACTTCTTTTTTTTTTTGGTTCATCGCCACCCTCTCTCTAATCAAAATTGGACTGTTTTTGTTTCTGTTCATCGTCTCCCTCTCCTAATGGAAAGCCTGCGCCTATGATCCTAAGCGATTCAAGAACTATACCTACTTAGTCAGTAAATATAATGTTTTATTATATAATGTATTAATTTTTTTTAGATTAATATTCAATTCATGTGAGCGGGGTGGCCGAATGGGCTAACGCGTTGTGCACAGCACCACCGTTGCTCGGCAACCTGATATATGACAAATGTGTTATAAAATAGTCACGAGTTCGCGTTCCGGTGCCAAGGCGTCTTTTAAATCCCCGCCCACACCCTCTGGCCCGGGAAAACCCCGTATAGCCTTAACGGCGAGGAATGGGAGGACACAAAATATATATATATATATATATATATATATATATATATATATATATATATATATATATATATATATATATATATATATATTTTATATATATATATATTCAATTCATTTCAATCGATATTCATATTAATTAATTTTTTTAAAAACTGGAATTTAGTTAGAATATCTTAAACTCTTTAAAAAATTTATGAATTTATGAAATAATTCATTAATTTAAGTTCGCTAGTGGAAATTTAACCAGTAACAAATATTTTTTTAAAAAATAAGAAGAATCATATACTTGGAGCTTGTATAAATTCACATTGAGGGTCGGATGTCAAATCACAACCGGCAATAGCTACGGCCGCGACCTGAGGAGGACATGAATTATGGAACGTGTGCCTTGTATTCATAAACGACAAAGCCGGATCATTACCAGCTTCCGTGGTTCCTATGAATTACCTCTGAAGATTTTTATGCGGCCATCTATGGAGAGAGGATCTTCGCCTATGCTCCAAGAGAGATATATCCGATGGAGAGGGATTGTTCCTAAATGAGAATTCTAATAGTATATATGTAAAGATCTAGCGAGCAATATCTTTCCGAAAATTAATTAAGCTTGTTTAAAATTTTTAATTCCAAAAAATCTAGTTAATGACTTTTCTATCATTTTATTTTTTATTCGATGGCACATTAAGTTCACCACTGTACTGTATAACCATTTGAAACATTGGATCTCTATTGAATAAAGTAAAAAGTTCTGCTGCAGCAATGAAACATTAGTCTCATCCATTTCAAATATATCTTTACCTTTATCACACACAATTGAATCGGTGAGTGTAGAAACCTGTAATAATCATAAATTACAAAATTTCCAGGAGAGAGAACGTCATAACTCCTCCAAATTTTCAAATATTTAGCTTTTGTTTTTCCTCTGTCATAACATGTATTTATGTTCGGTAACATGTATTATAAAATGATTCGGACTTATGCTGTTTCTGCACTCAACTGTTTTTTTGCAGACAGCTGAAAACTTGGGAAAAGGTAACCATTCATTAAAAGTTTAGATTTGTTTATTAACAATTTGTTTTACAACAATTTATATTAATTTTAATTTATTTTACAATTTAATTTGATTATAAGTGTAAATACAAAGGCACGGGATGTTATATTATTTACAAACATCACGACTCATAATTAACATAATATAATACATTGTAATATAATTAACATAACGCATTGTAAAACAAAGAATATAACATTATTTACATAAATCAAATTATACATATAGTAAATATATGTTTTAATCAATATATTTTTTTTAAATAAATAAGAGTATTCATTAAGAAAGTTGTATGGAAATATTTCTATTCACTTCTGTAAATTTAAGCGTATTCATTTTGATAAACGTCAATAATGACGTATTCACTTTTATTGGTGTAAATACAGCGATATTCACTTTTACAATCGTGAATGCTGCCGTATTTATATTTACAGCCATGAATACGTATCATCTGTATTCATATTTCTTTCTATGAATATAAATATATTTATATTTATATTCATAAGTATCGCCATCTCTGCTGGTCATGCGAGCCAGCGGTGGGTGTAGAAACGACGTCAGTCACTTACTCATATTATTTCTGCACTCGACAATCGAAAAAGACGTCATATATTTAGGGAAATACGCAACAGATTAAGGTGGTTATTGCGCTCAACACGCATCTTGCCTTTCTAAGCTTCTTTTCATCGAAAACGATTTTTCCCATTATTTTGACTGAAGTGGTTTCTGCACTCACCGATTCAATTAGACAGCACATCTCATTGAGTTCGCTATCTTATACCTTTTTAGATTGATCTTGTTGCCGTTTACATTTCTTCCACGTATTATCTATTGTGTTGTCACTTCCTTAGACAACTAGCGGGACAACTGGGGCAATCGCCTTTGGGCTCCTTGGAGGGGCATCCGTTGGGAGTATTAAAATAATTAATTTTAGCATATCAATAAAGCAGCTGTATTAGAAAAATATTGAATGAAATACAATTTAAATATTACATGATTAAAAAAGTATAATAAATAAATTAAATTTTTTAGGGTTAGAGAGACGACGTCATTGCCCTAGGGTGCTGAATGTCTAAGGCCGGCACTGAGATTCTATTTCGGGTTGTTGTTTAAGTATGTAAACAATTCATATTTGATTTTAATCGATTGATATTTCTTAAACTTTGTTCTCAAAACATGTGTATTATATTGATGTTTCATTTAAAATAAATAAATTAAAAGAAAAAAAAAACATTTTCACTTTCCGGTCAGGAAAATATTTCAAATAAATTAATAACCATTTAAAGAGACCTTTTAAACCTCATCCTTTCGGGATCTCTTTAATGCCTCCTTTAATTAATTACCGCTGTAGTGAAAAAGGGGATTGGAGTTTTTGTTCGAGGAAAAAGTTCTGTGCTATAAACTCAGCAGTTGATTTCCAAAGTCACCCGAGTACTATAGAACAATAATACCGTTCGCAGTATGCCAACTCGGTAAAGAGAAGGAAGGTTTTCTTCTTTCAGAAAAAGCTATTTATTTAACTACTGAACTTTCTTATCACTATACCCATCCATAACTAGTAATTAAAGTTAGTGTTTTAATGTCACCGATAATATATCATTCTATATATCCACAACACTTTGTAAAGACGATAATCTCTCTATTTTTTTTAAACTAACAATATATAAAAATGTAGATACAAAAAAAAATACCTAAGAAGCGATTTTGTAGTATTATATAATAAACAATTATTTAAGGGACTATGTAAAATTTATTTAAATCATATTTCAAACCCATCATACATATACGGAAAGTCGTGGGAGGGTCCACTTAAGAATTTATACCGAATTTGGAAATAATAAAACATTGGGAGATAATTTTCACAGTTTTTAAAATATTGCAAATCTAAAAGAAATTCTGTATTTGAAGTTGCTAAGAAGTTGTCATTACAGGTTTTAAAATTCACCAATTTCAAGATGTTTGAAATTTTACTACATGAAATTATTTGGTAAACGAATATTTAACTATAAACTGGCTCTCACTGTCAGCAGCTTCATCTTAAAAAAATAAATAAATAAAATACAAACTAATTTATATCGTTGTCTTAGATTAGATAATTTTAGATTATGGCAATTAGGCTAATCGGTTTCTAATTTCTTTGAGGTATAAAGTTATGACTACTTCTTGTAAAAAATTTTTTAAAAAATAATTCTGTTACTAGGATAAAAATAGCCTCTGATATTCTAAGACTAACAACTCATTATTTACTGTCAATACTCTAATACAATCCTAACAAATATATAAACGTTTTGATTCGCTGGTTTTATTTTTATTTGTTATATGGAAATTTCCCAAAATCTAGTTGTTGTTTTAAAAGTATTGCATTATCAAAAACAACATAGAGAATTCACCTCAAGTAGAACTTCATTCAATTTCGGATCTGTTTCTTAAGTTCGATAGAATTTCCTAGGACAGGCATGGGAAAACAACAATAATTTTTATTTACCAATTAATTTCACACAATAAAATTTCAGGCATCTTGAAATTGTTGGATTTAAATACCTAAAATGATAACTGTTTAATGAGGCCTAACTACAGAAAACAAGGCAATCAGCAAACCTATATAAACATATTAATCTCTTTTATTGTTATAAATGACCAGGAGTTCAGTATAAAGCAAGCTTTGCCTATCTTTCAACGTGCATATATTCAAAAGCTTTTTGATTTTCAATAATCAAGCTTTGTAATTGAACAAGAAAAAATTGAAATCCCCTCAAAATTTGAGATTTTACACTTCACTATAAGTAGACTCGAAAAAAAAAAAACAGTCCGTCTGCCGTCTGCGGCGTTTCTTCAAGACAATAGGAATGATTATTTTGAGATTTGGTGTCAATACAAAAGGGCATTCGAGGATGATCCTCGAAACTAGCCGTTAGCATCTGCCCTGTCATTTCAAGATGGGGACTGAAAGTCCTGGGTCATAGGTACATTAGTGACTTAAAAAAACATACCTAAAGTCTTCTCCTGGAAGTTTTTTTTTTTAATTTATGTACATAACACACTAAACTGAAAAGAAGCTGGAAAAAGTTATGAGGGATGGTAAAATTAAATTTTCGAACAACTCAAAAAGTATACAGTTTATTTGGAAATAAGAAACCATTGTTATAATAACTTCAGCTTATTTCGATGTAAGTTCTTAATGCATGTTAATGTAAAATATACCTGATCCCAATGAACTAAAATTGTGTTAAACAAACTTATTTCTATGCTAAGTAGTCACATCTGAAAATTATACTAACAAAAGAGCCGTGATGAAATTTCCTGAGAGAGGACGTAGCAGAGCGTGAAGAAAGAGATATTTAGGTGAGCTCTAAGACCACAAACTTTCTATTATTATTAGCCAAAGAGCGAAGGCCTGTTAAAAGTTGCTCAATTTGGCCAGTAAACAGGAAGAGCAGCTCATTATTTGGCCCAAGATGTTGCCCCCTGAAAAGCCGGAATTAATTCGCGGGGCGGGAGGGGGGGGGGAGGCTAAGTGGCCTAAGTTTTTAATTACATGCGTGACCAGGTGCCGCGAACTGTGCCCCTTGTTGAGTTTTATGAGAAAGCAGCTGCGTCGGTGAGGCTCAGCTCCAAGTAATATCGATAGTTTATGTTTATCCTCTTACTAGCGCTAATAATCTGAGTTATGTTTATAAGTCTATATCTTATTCCACAGTTGGAAATATAATCAATACGGTCAATATACACAGGATATATACACAATCAACAAGAAAAGAAACAAGGCGTTTTTAACTATTGTCCAAATAACCTGAAAATAACCCATTGTCATCCTTATTTATTCAAATCATAAATTAAGGACCCAGTGCGTCGAGAAAAAGGTTGTTGATATTCGGTAACAACCTTCATATTTCCTGACAAATCCTTAAAATAGGCTAAATTATAGTAGGTGCGTGTCTCTCTTATGGGCTTTACGATAAACAAACACAAATCCAAGTTTGATCCTCGATAGAAGGCAAAACGCAATCGGAAATTTTAGAATCTTTGGACCAAAATTCTGTTCACTTCTAACAGAAGCTACCCGATCTTCGATATTCTGAAAATTAAGTTATTCTTACAATGTAAAACTACATTTGTGTTTTTAAAAATGTTATAGACATGAGAGGTTGCTAATTATGTGCTCTCTCTTCATCCTCTCTGGATATTAGAATTATTGAAATGGAGCTCTCTAAATTTATTCACTTCGCCTACATTTGGTGCAATATCAGGAGATACCATAAATAATATCACTGTAATTTTCCATCATGGATAAAATAATTTTTAACCATAGTAATGAATTTCAAAGTTGTGATATATAAATAAAAATATATCTGTATAAAATATTGATTTTTAAATACCTTCGCCCAACCGCATGTTACTGAAAATATCATGGAATTCTCTATCAAATAGTAAAATGATATTAGTGGACTTTTGGGTTGAGAATTTTATTATAAATCTAATAAGATATAATTAAATTAATGAGTTGTACGTACAACCGTTTTTTTTTTTTTTTTGTTAATTGAATGGCAATACAATCTGCCTCATGAAGCGCAACAAGTGGGGTAATGTAGCTTTTACATTAGTATCAGCCTACCTACCTGATAGCAACGATATTGACGAAGACATATCCGCCATGGAGATGATCACGGCTACCACCAGAAATGTGATCATATGCTCAGATACCAACTCCTGGAACACGGTCTGGGGATCCAATCAAACGAATAGAAGAGGCGCAAAGCTAGGCGAATTTATTTCGCGGAACCAGTTAGTAGTATTAAACAATCCCTCTGCTACCCCTACGTTCTCTAGCGCTAGGGGGCAGAGTTGGATTGACGTTACACTTGCAACGCCATTAATAGCCAATCGCATCGTTGATTGGACCCTCCGATCTGAGACGAGTTCCGACCACCAAGCGATATCCTTCAGGCTGGTGGAAAATTCAGAAAGTTCCCACGGTACTGCCAAGGGTTATCTAATCCGAAGGGCAGATTGGAATGCCTTCCGGTCGACGCTGGAGGGAAAATTGGTAGATGATGAATGGGATGAAGCGGAAATAGAACAGACTAATGACCTGGATTACAGGGTGTCTAGGATCACTAATATTGTCTGTGATGCCGCTGAGGAATCCCTTCAGCACCGGAAGGCTAAAGCTCGACCTGTTCCATGGTGGACGCCGGCCTTAACAAACCTTAAGAGAGAGCTCTACAAGGCACGGCGGTTGTATCAGAGGTGTAGTTGCGACGAGAGGCGCTCTACACTCCGTGATCAGTACAAGTCCAAGGCCCGGGTGTACCGAAACGAGGTGCGTTCACAGAAGAAAAAGTCCTGGGATGAGTTCATTGTTGAAGAGTCCACGAAGAATCCCTGGGGTATTCCTTATAGGGTAGCCATGGGGAAGTTTAGTACGCAGCAAACATTGGCAGCCCTCAAGCACGGAGATGTTCAGGCAACCAACTTCGAGGAGGCAGCCGAAATCTTCATTGCGAGGACGTACCCCAGGGATGATCCGTCTCAAGACAGCGATGAGGAAAACTTCGTGAGACGCACCACGGCATACCCACCGGATACGGACTTGTGCCCACGATGGGACATATATGATCTCCGTATTGCTGTGGATAAGCAGAAAATCGGTCGTGCTCCAGGACTCGATGCTATACATGCGGCGATCCTAAAGAGTAGTATTCCCTACATTGATGTATATAGCATAGCATAGCCGGCTTAAGACAAGAAGCGGAACGATGCGCCAACTTGGTCGGAGAATGGTGCGAGAGGAAAAAGTTATCAATGGCCGCTTCAAAGACTCATACAATTGTCATGAAAGGGAAAACTAACAGGGCACACCCTATTAACATAACGGTTCAAGGTTCGAGAATAAGTCCAAGTGAGGTGGTCACTTATCTAGGCGTAAAATTTGGGAAAAAATTCAGCGTTACCCCTCACTTGGACTATCTTAAAAACAGGGTGGCCCTATCTTTGAACGGTCTCAGTCGGGTTGGGGGCGCTTTCTGGGGCCTCAGATACCCAGCAACCTTAACAATTTATAAGGGAGTGATTCTGGGTATCATGAGGTATGCGTCTCCCGCCTGGAACCAGAACCTCTCGCACCGACAGAAGAGTAAGTTGGCGACAATACAGCGAACGGCATTGCTGCGGGTCACCAGGTCGTATCGAAGCGTATCCCATGAGGCGGTGCAGGTATTAGCAGGAGGGGTACCTCTCGACCTTCTCCTGCGAGAAGATATGATGAGGCACATGTTTAAGAAAAACGGCTCAGCAGGTCTACCGGGACATCTTAAGGTGAGAATTGACGAGAATCCTTGCAAATGGAAAAACATTATACGGGACGACACATTGGAGGAATGGAACCGGCGATGGGTGATAACCCCCAAAGGATCTACCTTGAGGAAGTACTTCCCCACCGTCCGGTCACGTTTAGAAGCAAGGTGGATCGTCCCAGACTATTGGATCTCGCAATTTCTCACAGGCCATGGGGACTTTCGAGCAAAGCTTCATTGCCATGGGATGGACATCAACCCCCTATGCCCTAGCTGCGGTGTTCCGGAGACTGCTGAGCACATCATAGTGGACTGCACCGCCTTTGAAGAACTAAGGGCTAAGTTACTGAGGGAAACCGGTCTCTACATTCTCACAGAGAACGATTTTCCTCAGTTAGTCACTGCGGAAAACTACCCGTTCTACAAAGATTTTGTGTACGGGTGGAAAGTCGCGGTGGGGCCAGCCCATTTTAATTTAAGAAGAGGAGGAAGAGGTACTATACCATTGGCGTGAAACGGATGAGGAAAGCACCCATGAAGAAAGAGGAAAAAATGAAGAAAGAGTAGAAGAACGAGATTCATTTGCAGCAGTGAGATGTTGAGCTGACCTGCCTAACATCTTACTATTGCAGACACCCGTATTGCCTACTAGGCACGGCAGGGTTGATAAATAAATAAAATAAAAACAAGTATTAAGAGTTAATTCATACAATATATACAAATAAGAGGATGTAATACACAGTAAATGTAAATAACAAAATATATATATATATATATATATATATATATATATATATATATATATATATATATATATATATATATATATATAAATAAAAATGAATAAAAGTTATCTGTATACATTACTAACAGATTCGAAATATCGTCACAGAAACATTAGTGCAACCCTACATAACTGAGGAGAGGATATATTTTTAAATGTTACATAATATATGGGTGACTTTTATATGATGTTTATAATGCTACAAATATTTTTTGATTCCGATCACGGTATAGCCTAGCACGTTACGGTGGTGATTCCAGAGTGCTCGATTCTGAACGTTGTGGATTCAATTCCCATCCGAGTTGGTTAATTTTCATTTCTCGGCGCTCCCGGACATTGGCACTCTGATAACTCCGCGGCGACAACCTCAAGGTATCCGTCAGGGGTTGTTAAAATGGGCCCTGTGGCCCAATTACCAGACTATTTCCCACTACCAGTTGTTACTCGTGTACCGTCTCGTCTGAATCAAATTTAGAACAAACAAATACATTTTGAAATCGCGAAATCAATAAAACTAGATTTTGCATAGGCAAACCTAACCAAACATAAATAAGCTAGTTTCTAGCTCAAATTATCTCCCAAACTTCAAACTTCTCAAAAGTTAAAATGATCAGTATTGTGAAATTATTCTTTAAAATGTAATCAAACTTCGCTATTATTCGTGTATTTACTTTGTATATATATATATATATATATATATATATATAAACATCATGAAAAACAATAAGCATAATATGTCTCAATAGGTAACAATGATGATGATGATGAATTTCCCTAAAATGTAAAAAAACAGAAAAAATGCAGTTAAGATTATAAACATGAGAGAAAAACTGAAATATGGATAGAGTTTATGAAAGATGGACTGGAAGATTAGGTAGTAAAAACGGAAGACTATATTCATAATTTAATTATAAAATTAAGAATAAATCTTCCTGAAACATTAAAACTGTTATCTTAAACAATATGTATGTTAATAATAAATTATTACTAATTTTACCAACGAAACAGCTATAATCTTCGAATATAAATAAATCTCATTGATCAAATAATGTATGCATAAATTTTAGAAGTAAAATAAATCTTGGGATAACGCATTATGAATCATTGAAAAACTTTTTGAAAATGAAATGAGAGAAAAGTAAGGAGGCTGGGAAAGTAAATGAGATGAGCATTATAATACAAAATAGATTAAATTATCATATTTTCTACTTGCTAATGGAAATTTATGGAAACAACGCGGAAAAAAAAATTAGGTAAACCTCGCCCAGTATCCCTGACAAACGGAATGAAAATAATCCTATTTGCAACTTTGATATTAATCATAAATCTTCAATTCTTAAATTCAAAATGCATGTGGATATCAGAAAACTTGAGTACATGGAATATTTGTTTCTCTGTAAAAACTTAAAATTTAATTTAATTATTTAAGCAAATTGAAGATAAAATTGTTAAAATATTACTCTTGGAGCCACGCATTGTTTTGTAAATTTTTAAGTTTTTGAAAAGATCTTGAAAGCTTTCTTTTTTGAAGAGTTAGCGAAGTATTGTAAAAAGCTCCAATTGAACAAAATGTAACAAAAGAGATGTCAAACAATAATTCTATCATCCTCCAATTATTTTATAATAGTTAAACGATTCCCAACTGGTTGCCGATTAATACTGTGAAATAGCCAACTTATATTGGGGATTCGAAGCCGATATTGAAAAGTAGAAGAGAAAAGATTAGATATATTGGAATAAGGAAGATTACATGAAATATAAACAATATATATTTTCTTAATTAATTTCTATAATCAATTCTACCAGAAATATTGAAAATCAGTGAGCCTGCTGTAGGGAAGAATAACAGTATTGAGGCATTGATAGGCATTTGGATGAGTATTGACCAGCTTCATCCTTTTCTATCTTAAATTGAGTATTCATATTTATACGGAGTGGTCTCTTATCTACCTTCTTTTGGGCCTCATAGGCGTGTTTTTGTGCTTGTTAATTGTAGGTATAACCATAGGCACAGAAATTCCATTGGGGGTGCGATGGGTCCCCAAAAAATGCCTCGGGAATATGTAATGTCTATAAAAGTTATCAGTGATAATTAACATAAGTATTATAAAACTAACAATATAAAACTATATATATATATATATATATATATATATATATATATTATATATATATATATATATATATATATACATACATGTATATCCTTATACATACATGTTCTATATTACATACATGTTCTATTATACATACATGTTCTATATTATTTTTTTTTCATATGGGTATATTTAAAAATATGTTAACAAAGCGGTTGGATTTATTACGTATTAAAATACTTGCCACTCTCGACGTGTTCTTATATGCTCGTTAACTGTTGACATGTGAAGGACATTATATAGTGTAATGTTTGTGATGAACCATGGAATTTTAGTTACCGTTCTGAAAGTTTTTGACTTAAAAATTTGAAGTTTTCTTACGTGGGTTAGGTTTAAATAGGCTTAAAAAGTAAAAGTAAGTTTTCAATATCTGTTTTTCGTTTAATTTCAAAGAACGTCTTCAAATAAGTCAGTACAACAATCATAGTCGGAGATTTAACGTTTTTGTTTGATGTTTTTTTTCCTGATGTGTGGAACCATGTTATTCTTATGTCGAATTTGAATCAAAGATATACACTTAATCTATTTAAGAAATTGTTGAAAGCAAGTTTTATCCTAGAGAATTAAAGTAAAGTAAAGTTTAATTTGGGATTAATATCTAATTTTCTGACAACAATTTGCAATTTTATATTGAGATCTTAAGAATTTCCATAAAAATGCAAATACTAACTAATTAAAATGACAAAACAGGCATATAATATACAATCCTTCGTCCTACAGACCAATTATCATTCTTCCAATTCGTTCCAAAATATTTGAAAAATTAATATTCAAAATACTTGTTGGCATACTCCCTAACCAAAAAATAATTCCTGACCATCAGTTAGACTTTCGCACATTCCATTCCACAAGACATCAATTGCACAGAGTGACAGACTAACATACTATCAGAGATATGGCTTCAGTTGTCATGCCAATCAATACAAGGAGACTAAAAACGCGCTGGATGAGAGATAATTTTCCTTAGCAAACTGTTGTAATTGATTCAAGTTAGGGAAGAGGTACTTGCTGAGTGCTATCCTTCCCCATGCCGACATGTCAGTTTCGTTACTTTTATCAGAACTAAATATATATATATATATACCTACTTAGCCTTTTTATTTGTTTGTTGATCAATTAAAATATTTTTAACAAATTCTTCTTTAATAAATATTATTGTATATAGATATGTATGAGTTCCTTTTATTTATTTATTTTTAGGTTTTTTTAATTCTTATTTATTGTATATATATTATTTTTCTGCATAAATTATTTTATTTATTGTACATAGAGTGCAAATATGATCTTTGAACACTATTATAAATGTCCTTTGAGACAGAATGTAATATTTTTTTTTTCTTTTACAAACGTTTCTCAGTTCATTGTTTTAAAACTATATCTGTTGTGCCCTCTTTTCAAAACTGCTATACTTAAATAAAAAGAAATTATAAAAAATATATTCTAAATAAAAATACAATTTTTTTTAAAAAGACATTTACAGAGTGCAACTATGTACTTTATACGAGAGTATTTTGTATCTGTATTTTAAATACATAGTAATTAAAATACACTGTATTTTAAAAACATAATTTAAATGCATTTTAAATATTAATTTTTAAATAAATAATTAAAATACTTTTAGCCAAGGTCTGCTGAATGAGGACTATAAAATCCTTTTAAAAATCTTAAAAGTATAAAACAGAGCTTCATACAACAAGTTTCCTATTCCACACAATTAAAGAGGAAACAAGAGGAACACCATCATTGCGTAACCTCAGAGGAAAATACGTAAGCTTTCTAGGGTGGACAGTCGGGTCTAACAATAATAGGGACCTTACAGACCCTCATAATTTATCCCCATCTCGGAGAGGCTATTTGTGAAGAGTTTGTGGATCCTCTCCTCTTCTAGGGTCTTACTCGTACCGCAGGGCGCGGTCGATATCTCGTCTCCTGTTTATTTCTTGTGAATTGGTATCAATTCAGCCATGTATTCCTAAGTGATACATAAAACAAATAATGGAGTTGATTTATGGATTTTTCTTTAGCTACTGTTAAAGAATATACCGTAAGGATTTTGATGTTCAAACATTATTAATATAGGAATCTTCATTTAATATATTGAAGATTGAAAATAATTGAATTGAAGATACAAAATAGGTATATTAACATAACAAATTGGTAAGCCAACAAATAATAAATATTATATAAAAGGGATATTAAAATAAGGGGGTAAATTAAAATTAGAGTACTGGAAGAAAGTTAGTAGTAGTTAGTGGTATCTAGTAGTCCTAAGGTTCTACCAATATCTGTAGAATTATTCTATTTAGATAACGACTGAGAGGGTCTTATAAGAGCTATATGCGTATTATAATAAAAAAAGAATTTCAACTTTTTTTCTCCTTATTCAAAAAAATTCTTATTCTAGATACCGAGCCGATTTAGAAAAAAATATTTTATTCAGCATAGCTATTGTATACATACATGGAACCTTCGATTTTTCCCGACAACCACGAAAATTGGGATAACTTCCAGATAAATCCACCGATCTATACGAAATTTATCATGAATGTAGAGTTTCATAGCCAACGAGAGGTGGCATAAAGGAGAACTTCGTAAACAAATTTGAACCATATATATATCAAATAAAAATATTCTAGAGTTATTTCTTTATTTCTAGCTTATGAAAGAATAAATTATAATATAAATATTATCAATATGAGTTATAAGAGCATTGTTACAGCTTTCCAACATCTGTATTGTCACATTATGGGAAACTATTAGGGATTAGTGAGTGATTTAGCTAATGGCCGGCGAAAAAATCCTCCAATAAATTCAAGAACTGAAACCTATTCTTTTTTAATTTTAAGAAAAATGTGTTTTGAGGAGATTTTAAAGGGCCGTAAAAACTAATCTAACTTGAATAACAAAACGAAAATTTACATCGCTTAATTTAGTAGCATCTTTTGGTTTTTAATTTTTAGATTATATCCATTTAATTTATATGAGCGATTTTTCTCATCGAAAAATCGGTTGGTATATTAGAATCTAAAAGCCCTATCAAAGTTAGACTAAAAAAATAACATTTATAATTTATAATTATATACTTTTTTTCGGTTTCTAAGGGCCTATTGGAACGAATGCTGTGAAATCTGTCTAATATTTTTCGATGTATAATCATTGAAAACAATCTGGTAGAAATTGTTGACCTACGGCATTTGACATCCAATTAAAGGATACATAGACAATAAAAAATATATATACAGAATTATTAATCAGATATATTTCATCATATACTTATTACTCACAGAGTATGTTGACGATGATTTCTTCCGTTACGGAGGGAGGTACGCCATTGTCAGCTGTACACATGTAGACACCTGCGTGATGACGTGTTGTCTGGTTTATTGCTAACGACGAACCAGTTATAGATTTAGCACCAGCCACCACCAGATTGTTCTGAAAACCAAACACATTTATTTATGATTGATTGTAAAATAACTAAATTATGGTAACTCAGAAAATTCAATAGAAATATCTTATCAAAGAGACGAAGAGTCTCAAACGCTTGTCTTGCGACACATATTAAATTCACCACTAAATTAGGTGGGCCACCCCCGCTAAGTCTATTGGGTCATAGGTTATGTATAAAAAAAGGGTTATTCTATAAAAAACTGTAACTTACTTACGAAACTAATTGTAAATTTAACTTAATAACATGTTTTTGTACGATGATAACTGAACATGTACAGAAATAATAGAAAGAAGTTTTGAAAGGAAAGGAAATGAAGTACAGATTTGTACAAACTTTATAAAAACGGAATGTGACTTTAGTATCTACAACTAAAAAGCAGAGAGTCCATTTCCTTATCCAAGAGCTATCCAATCCCAATTGACCTTAAGGAAGTTTCTAAAAAGTTTCAATTCCCATCAACAAGTACCTCTTGTGAACCATTGTTTCGTTTGAGATAATTCGAGAGTCTCAACTCAAAGTAACATTGCTATTATTACCACACATAAAAATCGGTTATTAACAATATGATAAATTTATTTTTTTCAGTTACTTTATATTCAATTACTTGTTTTTTTTTTTAAACAAATAAATAATCTTAATGTATAGGATGTACTGTCCATTTTCAAGAACCTAAACTCTAACTATTGAAATTAAATATTTTTAAAGAGCGAATACAAAATCTACAAATATTTATTAAAGCATGTATTAATGCGGAAATTAATAAGCATTATGGTTTTTTGGATTGAATTAGTAATGATATTAGAGTGATGATTTTCAGATTCGATGGTTAGCATTCGTATTGACGTTATACATAACGATTGAGAATCGTATTATTAGTTATAAAAAAACAAACAAAAAAACTCTTTCTAGTAGAAGCCTTTTCACCATTTCAATTGAATATATAATTATCTTTATTTGAAGGTCTACGATTTGCCCTTCTAGAATTTAGAATCAGTTTAAATCGATAGTTATGAAATTTATCGAAATGTTGATATTTCCAGGTTAGATGTTTTTAATATTTGAAAAAAGGGGGACAGCATTGACGCTTTATGATAGTCTTAAATGTTTTATAGTCTTTTTAACTGAAAATAAATATAGTTTCTTATCAAATAACAATTTATCAATTTATTTATAACATTTGACAAAGTATCTAAAATAAAATATTTTATCGGGGCAATCCATTAAGTTTCTTTGTGTCCATCTGGTGTGTCCACTCACACGACTTTCCAACGTATTTCAAAAAATATTTTATATCTTTATACATGTCCATTAAGCAACAAAAAATAAAGATTAAATAAGATTTTATTTTCCTGATAATTGATAAAAAAAAAAAGGAGTACTATTTCTTCGTTTAACTAAAGCAATGTAAACCGGCTTGTGGTAGATCAGTGTAAAAATTACAATACACTTATTGTTATTGGATAAAGTAGAGGAAATAGTGAAGCTTGTGTGGGCAACAGACTCAGCAGGCTCTGAAACGTAGAGACTCGTCGAAAATCGCATATCGGTAATTTAACCCGATTGCAATACTTTCGTTACCTAGTATAGGTAACTAGATAACTTTTTCCTGAATTTTCTCGGGAATTTAGTGCATGTACTACAGTTGAAATGGTAATTATTAGACCATTATAGGCAAGGTTCATCACAATCTTTATAACCTTTTTTGGGCTACAGTCTATAGAGAAATCTGTTTTTCATTTATTGCACGGCCGCTATTGCACAGGAAGCACTCTATTTGTGTCACAGGCATCAGTAAGCAAAATAAAAAAGGAAGCATCAGAATCGATTCATCAATTCCCGAGAATATCTTGGCTCAGACAGACTGACCAATGGCTAAAAATGCGTTTTTCGGACTAAGGAGGCTCTGAAACGTATAGATCTGTCGAAAACCATATATCAGAAATTTCACCTGATCACAATACTTTTACCTAGTGGAGGTAGGAAAGTATAAATTAAGATAATCTTGAATGAATTATTAAAAATGTGTAAAAGTATGAATGAAACAAAAAAAAATTGAAATTGAATTTTAAAATACCTAACCCTATAAAAATAATTTATATTTTCATTATAAACTAAAAATAGAAAAGAAAAAAAAACTAATAACTAAGATATAAAAAATAACGTGTTTATTTTAAACAGATTTCTTTATTGATTTAATATTACATTCTATCACATTCAAGGACACTAGTAATAGTATAGAGTAGCTCATTCTCAATCTAATTAACTTTATACATAATATTTATTTATATATAATAAATAAACATAATTAATACATAAAAAAAATTATACTAATAGTAAATGTTAGAAAAACAACTAAACTATTCAAACTATAGTGAATATATTCTTTAATATTCACATAAACTTCCAACCCAGCTTTTCCACTCCCCTTGGAAGGGATCATTTCGACAATCATATTTAAGTATCGATAAATGAGGCTTTTACTTGAAGGAATGGCTAACTCCAATTTCAACGTTTTTGAGTAAAGTCATTTTAGTGATATTGTCAATTGGAAAATTTATAATATTTGCACAGACAGAATCAAATGATAGTCTATCAAAAATTTAGTTAAGCACTGTCAACCGCACGTTTATATTTCTATCCGTTGTCAAGGTATAATATTTTATAGTTTTCCAAAAAAAATATTTTTTTCTCATAAAAATAATTTTTTTTTACTGCAACTGTATATTGCTCTACATTCGGAATATACATGAATTTTCAACAAGTTAGGAACAAATTAGTACCAATACTTCAACAGTAAGTTAAAAAAGGTAAAACGAATAAATTTTAGAAGTTCTCAGTAACGACACTTTACTGATTATTGATGCATTTTCAATCATCCAAGGACCCCACTTTGCAAAGTATTCTGATATCGATTAGGTTTTAATTTCTAAAAATGTTATGTGCTAAACATTACAAAATGTATCCATTTCCTATCTCTTAATGATTTATTTACTAATGGAAGTATTAGGAGTGTCTTTTATTATTCCTCCAACAGACAGTGGGTAAGTTGATTCCAGAATAGGTGACTGCAGTGTTGGAATATAGAACTGTAAATGAAGGTATAAATGTTCCCACTAGAAACAAATACTATAATTAATAATCAAAAATGTTGAAATCGGAGTTAGTCATTGTGTCAACCAAAAGGCTCAAATAGTAATTAGGGGTCCAAAATAGCACAGTGGTTAGAGGAGTGTACTAGTAAAGTGCAAAGTATCGAATTCTGCCGCCTACAACTCTATGTAGCTGATCCCCGCAGGGATTTTAGACCATACACTATTAATAAAGGTAGTTTAAAAATTCAAAAATTACTTTTAAAAATATACTACAAAAAACTGTAGTCCAAATATGGACCCATATAAAAATATTGATATCATTTTATTTTTTTATTATAATGATATCAATATTTTTCTAGCATCCCTGACGCTAGTCGGTACTTTACCAAGTGACTTATCCCATTCCTTTTTCCAATTTTTAACTGCAGAATAATAATTTTTTAAAAAAATCTCGTTTTGATATGGATAAAATAATTTTGCTTTATCACTACCGAAGGTAGGGAAGCATTGTATTCGTGGGGGAGATTAAAAAACAATTTGTGCTCAGAATCGAAAATTTCCACTCGCGTTTTACGTTTCAGACAGCAAGGATCAAATTTCGTTCGGTGTCTGTCTGTCTGTATTCAAATCGATTTAACGGGCATATCACCTACCACCGTTCATCCGATTTTCATGAAATTTTCAGGAATTGTGCGGGTTCCCTTGTAATATAGATATATTTCAGCCAATGAAAACGGCGAGGAAGCTATACTGATCATACTTGGCAGACTTTCTTTACGTAACAGTTGCTAATAATTAGTATCTTTTAAAAGGTCTTTAATTGGAGAAATATACTATAGATTAGGCATATGAACCACAACAGCTTTAATGAACTCCTGAAGCTCAGTTGACAGGTTACGAGCCTCCTCCAATGACTTTATATGTTTCGAATGCTCAAGTTCCATTCCGATCAATTATACAACTCACTGCGATAAGCACTCAACAGTTGCCAACTTTAAGTTAAATTCTCATTCAGGCATAGCCAATCAGGTGTGCTAAATGTTCCCTTAAGAGCTGCTGCATGTTATGGTGACACGCCTGGGAAATGTTAAGAGTCAGTTTTTTGTTAGTCATTAAGTTTTAATTTAACGGATTTACAGGTACTGCGACACTATTATATGTCATTTTTTATCGATTATTACTCTTTTTTCTTTAGAGTTAATTATAAATAACAGTCAAAATCAATAAGAAATAACCATAACTCTTCCCATTATACCATTATGTAAATAAATCATTCCCTTTCTCACCAAAAAAATAGCATATTCAGTGTAATTCAGGAGAAAATTTCAGTTATGAACAAATGGTAGTCTATCAAAAATTTAGTTAAGCGCTGTCAACAGCACGTTTATATTTCTATCCGTTGTCAAGGTATAATATTTTATAGTTTTCCAAAAAAATATTTTTTTCTCGTAAAAATATTTTTTTTTTTTACTGCAACTGTACATTGCTTTAGATTCGGAATATACGATGAATTTTCAACAAGTTAGCAACAAATTTGTACCAACACTTCAACAGGAAGTTAGAAAAGGTAAAACGAAGCTCTCAGTAACGACACTTTACTGATTATCGATGGATTTTCAATCATCCAAGGACCCAATTTTGCAAAGGTATTCTGATTTCAATTAGGTTTTCATTTCTAAAAATGTTATGTGCTAAACAATGCAAAATTTATCCATTATTTCCTATCTCTTAATGAGTTATTTACTAATGGAAGTATTAGGAGTGTCTTTTATTATTCCTCCAATACTCATGCATTCATTACCTTCTCAACACTGAAGTGAATATTTAAGAAAAATCATATTTAAAACCAAATTAACGGTTTCCGACACAAGGGAAAGATAACACGATAGTCCGTGATAAAGATTCCTTTTTATGAAATTATTTACATCCGCCTGAAACTTTGTAAATAGCTTCATCCCATCGTAACCTACAAATATTTTATTTACCAAAATTCTCGGAATCGGGGCGTTTAGGGTCGGCAATTAAATAAGGTAATAACAACTCGTAACTACCCGTGTGCTTTCTGCATGGATTATAAGATAATATAATAATAAAATCGAAAAAAAATAAGGTCCTGCTAAAACATTGGACCGTTTGGCCTATATAACCTCGTCATTACGAAAATTTGGGAGTGTAGGTCACGCCTAACGACTCAATATTTTTGAAGACCACCTTTTTTCACGATTTTGTGTTCAAGTTACCTTACGATTCCAGCAGAATGCAAATAGATATTTACTAGTTTTAAGTACCTAATTAAATAACCAAAGTTTGCGGGCCTCCAGATTGGAAATCCCAATTTCGTGAATACCATATTTGTAGGTTACAACGAAATGAAGCTACTTACGAAGTTTATCCGGTTTGTTAAATAGTTTGTTAAAAGGGGGTCTGTACCACGTACTATGCAGATTCACAACTGTGTTACTTTACAAAAAATATTATGTAAAATGAAAATATAACAAAATAATCTAGGCTACATATATTACACCATTCCTTATTATTGCCTCTAATATGTCAACGTTGCGGCTTTCAACACCTTTTTAGATAGCTTGAAAATGCCGTTGGAAGACAAAACGTGGTCATGATAGTGAAAATAATAAAGAATGGTGAAATATATACATCCTGGATTATTTTATAAACGAAATATATATATATCGCAGAATCTATGGCCCGGTGTGCCAACAGGAACAATGGAGAATTCGCACTAATAAAGAACTGTATAAAATGTATGCGAGGCCGGATTCTCAAACGCTTGTTAGAGGATCGGCCTGCTGGAAAACGTGGAAGAGGAAGAACACGCCTGAGATGGCTGGACCAGGTAGAGGACAACCTGAAAAGAATGGGAATTCGAAGATGGAGAATGCTCGCTCGGGATAGAGGAGAGTGGTGAAGGATTATAAGAGAGGCCCACGTTCTTACAAGACCATAGCGCCAAGAATAAATAAAAATAATAAATAAATATATATTCATAAATCACTAAATAATTTATTTAGTAAAGTTAAAGCCGTTAAAAAAAAGTATGAAAAATCAAAAACTAAGACAGATTAATCTATCACAACCATTTATTTAGATAATAACTGAAATTGAACTTCAAACCCTTGTTGATTTGATTGTAAAATGTTTATTAAGGCAGTAATGAGCGCCAGTAGGAAAACCGCTCATTTCCTGTTTTCAAGCACAGAGTTCATTTCGTCGCATAATTTGTTTTTAATATATTTTTTAATTCTTATTTAATTTTTAAGTCCGTTTTAATAAAAAAATAATATAGTATCAATTCTATTCAATTCTGTCCTCTACATTCTCTTATATATGCGCAAACGTGTTTTCCTTGATACGTCTATAACTCTAAAACCGCAATTCGATTTGGCTGCAATTTGGAGTGAAGTTAGGGATCGGTAAACAGATAATCGAGAATGTATCAATTTTATCAAATTCTATCCACTATTTATAAAAAAATACTTAAGCTTTAAGATCAGAAAATATATTATTTGACACGCCTATAGTTTAAAAACGTTTCATTCGATTTGACCTTGGAGGAATCTTCAGGATTAAATCTGAAGGAAATTCGAAGAATACTACAGAAATTACCTAATATTAATTTCATTTAGTTCCATTTAATAATTAAAATTAATATAAATAATTATTAACAATATAATGGGTGTGAAATGTGGAAGGCATTTATCATATGGATTGGGAGTGTATTTTAATGATGTTATAAAATTTTAGGTTTTATTCAAAAAGTTAATTTATACTGCATTGTTCGGTTAATTCCAAACGTTACTGGCATGATACTTACTACCGTTACTTAGACTTCGTGTGATTTTCTATTGATTTAAATCAATTGTTACTCTGAGTTCGTAAAAAAAGGCGTTGTCTCGATTATATCCTTAAATATCAAAGTTGTGTGAACTTCACGCATATTTTTATATTCTGGCTTAATTAGTTTTGTTCTGACTGAAGAAAAGTAATACAAATTACTTAATTCCTCGTTAATTCCGAACAAACAAAAAGTTTATTTATTCCCATCACTTTTTCATTTCATCATTGCTAGTGAAAACATGCATATAACTATTTTTAAAATTTGTATGTAAAAGTTTTAAATTTGTATTATATTTTTTACATTATAATTAGTGTGCAATTGATATAAGTAGTCCACTACTATGGAAAATAGTACATTCTAGAATGACCGCAACCCCCTGACCAACTCCTTCTCATATTATTTATTACGGTCAACCATCTCTACATCATTATAAAATTAAATGATAAATCATAAATAAATAATTAGTTTTTTACTCTCCTGTAAAATACTTAATTTTTAGATACAACCTTTTGCACTGACTGTAGCGATTTGCATATTCAGCTTGCACTGGAATTATTTTGTTTAAACTACGAATCATCAAATGCAATCTGAAAATGCAAAACTTTTTCGCATTTCATTATTTGCTGATAATCAAAACTCGCGAATATCAAACCCCTATATGTTGAGGAATTACTGAATTTCCGGAAAAGGCTTCTTTCATAGATTTTATTCTCATACGAAAAATTTTAGACCTTGTAATATAGATATTTTTTTGCAAATGAAAACGGTAAGGAAGCTATACTGACCTTACTTGGTAGACGTTTTTCATTTTAATTAGAGCATAATGTTCCATATGAGCATGAGTTCCATGAGCATGATTTTTCTATAGTGTTCTAATAATTCCCCTTTCAATTTTCGTATATGGACTTAATTCCCGAGAAAATACAGGAAAAAATGTTATAAAGAAAAGAAAAGTGTTATGAGGCCTAGCTCCTTGAGTATATATTCCGAGTCAAAGTGGCTCTTCCCCTGTTCCCGCCGTCTATACTTCCTTGGAAATTTCTTATTTCAAACGATCAACTCCCAGCACCCTTCCTATATCTACTGTCTCCTCCGGCCGAAACCTTTAGTCCACTTGATAAAAACGAGATCCCGTGATTCTGACCTCTATATTCCATCACACAAGACAAAAACCTATGAACGTTCCTTCTTAGCCCGCTCCGCCACCTATTGGAATTCTTTGCCATATAACATCCGTCATGCCTCTTCACTGTCAACCTTCAAATACCTCCTTTTCCAATATCTCCTCACATCCCAAACAGACGATTCGCAACCATAAATTTCATTTTATGAACTGAATTTGTGAGAAGTAAATGGTGGTGCCTACAGTTTAAGTTTAAACATAAAACAGCAATGATTTTTTACTATTATTTTTACTATTTATTTGTATTTCTCTTCACCTCAGGTTATGCTTTTTCTTTCATGTTTATATAAGTTTATATTTTATACTTTTTGTCTCACTGTGTAGCAATATGAGTAAGTACGTATATATAGTTCCTTTTTTACCTTTATACCACAATTATTCCTGAGATTTTATTTTATCTTAGTGTTTGCTTATTATTTTATGAATCACTGTAAATATTATTACATTTTGTATTAAATTATGTTTCTATTAGATAGCTATTATTTATAAAATTAGCTATTTTTTTTATTTTTTTTTATCGTAATAATAAGTAAATTTGGAGAAGATTGTATGTTCATTTATATATGTATGTATGTGTATGTATGTATATATATCTTTATGTGTGTGTATGTATATATATGTGCGTGTTTATATATGTGTATATTTTTTTTTTTGTTTATTTCTTAGTGGTTACATACTACTTTTTAAATAATGTATATTACGTTAGAATTTTTTTAAGTTAGTTTTTGGCCAGATTGGTATTTTATTTTGTATTAATTCATCTTTGTTATTCTAAGGGGACTTAGTCCCAGAATAAAGTTCTATTTTCTATTCTATTCTATTCTATATATTATACGGTAAAATTCTTAATAAAACTTTTGAAAAGTAATTAAATTACATAAAGAAATTATATAAAAATCGTTCATTTTGGACAACTAATAACGGAGTTACAGCTATTCAATTTCCAATGTAAGATTACGGGTTCATACCCTTGTTCATACCTTTCCCTCAGAAAGGGGTGAATGAGAGAAAAAAGATGGCTAAGTGAATGTAAGGAAATCTGTGGTCCGCATCACAAAAACTTTATATTGCCTCTACTTTAATATTTCATCTACTTTTAACAGAAATTATTGTTTGACAATACTAAGCTATAGCAAAAAGTTTTTAATCAGCAATATTAGAGAGTATTGAAATTTTTACACTGATCTACCTTAAGCCGGTTTATATTGATTTAATTGATCAAATAAATCGCACTCAAATCTTTTCTTTGATAAATTTTTCAATTTTTTTTTTTCTGCATGAACATATGTAAATATATAAAAACTTTTCTGAAATAGGTAAGAAAGTCGTGTGAGTGGAGACACCAGAGGTTTTTTTTTTTTTTTTATCATATCTGCTATAAAGATTTTCATCGCAAGTAATAGTAATTGTGTGGTATATATATCCTATGAAATGTAAGGTATATATAGAAACATTAAACTCATACCATAGAGAGACCTTCGATAAACTAATATTTTTGTCAAAATAAAATGTATTCTTCTATGTTGGACTAGCAGAGAGGGGACAACCTCATCGTTTCTTTTTTTATAAAGACGTACACCACTACTAATGTTAATGGTGATATTTTAAATTTTGGAATATATCTCAGTATGTCATAGGAAATCGTATTTGTCGATCACCGCTGGTTTGTCTAATAAAGCGGAATGTGATCTTTTAGTTTTATTCGCACAGTATTCTGTCAGAAATGCTTCACAGTTAGCGGACACTCCCAGGTCAGACATTGAGTTTAAGATTAACGGGACATCAGGTAAGCGTAGGTCCGGAATGGGTGGCCTATACTTTACCGCTTCTGAACCTCCTTTCTTCACCTATTTCGGGATGAAGATTTTCATGGAGTGACATTACTTTTAATTAGCCTCAATTTATTTCAAAAGAGAACTAACGACTTTTTTTTTACATTTTAATTTTATTCCTTGTTTAATGAGGGAGAAAAAGTTTTAAGCAGAACGTCACCGATATGAAATGATATCAGTTATTACTTCTTTGGCTGCCCAATCAGGCAGTTCATTTCCGGTTATACCGCAATGAACAGGGACCCAGGAAAATACTGCTTCAATTAGCTGTCATAAACAATAAGAATAAAATATTTTGTGTAATATGGTTAGTTGAGAATGGATATCAGAGGCTAATTAGGGCGAACATTTACTCAACATCCAGCTGAAACATTGCGATTGGAAATATGTTTATATACATAAGTCAAAAACTCATGATGGAGTCGGTGCGGCTACTGTTTCTGACGATGTACAAATGTACTCATTAACTCCACAATGTACCTCTTTCCATGCTGTTTGCAATTAATTATGTCATTCGTAATTTCAACTACAATAAACATCATATATATATATATATATATATATATATATATATATATATATATATATATATATATATATATATATATATATATATTTGTACACATTCAAAATCTGCCTTTAAGGCTATTACATAAAGGCAGCGGATCAGCTGATCAGCTGATGCGAAGGTTGTGTTCCCAACTCGTTTCTCAGTTTTCGCCTATTTTTTAGTGAAATCTCTCTGATTATTCACTGAATAAAGTTCAAGTTTACATCAGAACAGTTGATATTTACTGTTTGATATATATATATATATATTTTTTTTTTTCTGTTCTTTTCTTAAGATATGCGGTATTATGGTGTCCCTCAAGGTTCCTCTCTATTTCCTACTCTGTTTGCTATTTATATTAATGACCTTTCTCTCCTGATCCATCAATCCCAATACCATATCTATGCAGATGATTTGAAAATATATCTGTCCTTCCAGCACACGGACCTATTATCAGCCACTGAAAAACTTAAAGAAGATTTGGATAGGATTTGTGACTGGGCGAGAGCTAACAAGTTGAATTTGAATGCAGAAAAGACGAAGGGAATCTTAATAGGCTACAATCACCTCCTTAAAACTGTTCCTAATATTCCATATCTGTTCCTACATGATAATCCCATCAAATTCTATCCTTCCATCAAAAACCTTAGAATGAACTTTGATCAAACGCTTTCCTGAAAAGATCATATATCCATCATCTCCCGTACCATTGCCAGCTTAAAACGTCTAAATTACTCCCGTCACCTATTTCCCCTTGAAACCCGTAGGCCCCTATTGACTTCTTTTGACTATTGCTGTACGGTATATGGGGGCGTCTCTGGAAATCTCGAGGCAAAATTAAAACGTTTGATAAATAGCTTTGTACGATTCATCTTCGGGATCCCAAGGGACGTCTCTGTTTCCCGTTTTTATGCTTAGTTGAAGTGGCATTGTCCTTCCTACCGTCGTAAGTATTTCCTGGCTTCCTTCCTCTTTCAAGTTATCCAATGCCACCGTCTTTCATACATCTCCGAGTTTCTTCAATTCAAATTTTCTGTTCGTTCCCGGTTTTCTGATTTATATATAATGGTAAACCGAACTGCTGCTTTCGACAGACCTTTCATTATCCGATCCTCATCCCTATGGAACTCCATCCCTCCCGACATTCGTTAATCCAAAACCCTACCTACCTTTAAAACCCGCCTGTTCAATCATTTCTCATCCATCCAGACCCCATGAAATTGTAAATAGTTACTACTGTAAATATGTATATAAATTATCAGATCGTTCTTCATTATTGACTGTGATTTCGAAGGATGTCTGGAGAGAGTCAATGATATAGTCTCTAATGTTGTACTTTTTCATCCTGATGCTAATATAGTTTTGTGTGAGAATTATAAGGGGCACAAGGGCGATTTAAATCATTTAGACTACATTCTATTTGCAGATAGCGGTCTCTATGGAACAAGAATTGTTAATCATACGAACGTAAATAATTTTTGTAAATTATTGATTGAAAGAATGGAATGTACGAGCCTAGGCCTTTCTAAGGACCTATCAATTTTGGATGAATCTAGAAAGTATGCCTACATTTCTGGGAAAGGTAAAAGCACAATATATTTGGTCTACATAAATGAAAACTGCATCTCAATATTCCATGGTATGAGAGTAAACATCTTCTCAGAACTGTCTGGTCATTTGGCTTGTACAATTTCCATGTATATTTCTTTTACAGGCAAAGCAAGCGAGAAAAAATGTTCTGAATCGTGGAAGGGTGTAATATAGGATGCAAACAAAAATCGAAATTTTCAAAAAAATAATATTTAGCATTTATTTCCATACTAACAATAATAATGAACTATATGATAATTTTATAACCCCGGCAACCTGATATATGACAAATTTTATAAAAATATTCACGAGTTCGCGTCCCGGTACCAAGGCGTCTTTTAAATTTCCGCCCCCCGAGCCCGGAAAAAACCCGTATAGCCTTAACGGCGAGGAAGGGGAGGACGCAAAAAAAAAAAAAAAAAATGAAAATTTTATCACATCAATCTCTGATTCTTTAACGAAATCTGGCTTAATGGTTCGCAAAAATAAAAGCACTAAAAATATTTTTAACACTAGAAATAAATGGTTTGATTCCGAGTGCCTCCAGCTGAAACGTACTACCCGGCAAAAATATATGATGATGATTAAGGAAAAATATTCATGAACCCAACTAGATTATTATCTCAATACTAGAAACCAATACTGAGCATTAATACATTCTAAAAAACGCCAATGTCGTGACAATATTATTGAAAAACTAGAAAATGTGAAGAACAGTACGGAGTTTTTGAAAACTTTAAAACTACATAGTCCCGCAGCTTTTCACCCTAATGAAATAGAAATAGAATCGTGTTCGATGTACTTACTACAAAGCCTTGGGCATGGGGCAAGATTAAAATCGGAAATCTATTTTCTCTGCTACCCACCCCTTATTGGACCAACCTTTTTCAATAGAAGAATTACAATGGTGTATAAAACGAACAAGAAATAATAAATCACATATGAAGTTTTTAAAAACTTAACACCAGAATGGGAACATTATATGCTGAATCTATTCAATAGCATACTGAGTAACGAAAAACCTTCAATGTCCTAAACTTAGCTTGATACAAAAAAAAAGAGGATAGAAAATATATGGGAAATTACAGGGGAATTTCATTAATAAATATTATAACGAAGTTATTTACAGCGATACTGACCCGTAGAATTCCGAACAGGGCTGAAAGTGAGGAACTGATTCCCGAAGAGCAACCAGAGGGTAAGGGATGAGTTGATCATATTTTCTCAATGGTAGCCCTAGTAAGAGCGAATCTTCATGAAAAAGGAAGTTATGTTACTGCCACATTTGTTGATTTTAAGAAAGCATTCGACTCTATGAATCAGAAGTTTATTTGGCAAAATATGTATGATTTTGGCAACAGTGGGAAAATAATAAGAATCTGTAAAAAAAAAAAAAAAAACTATATGACAACTCCTCAATGTGTATTGAAATTCGTTATTAACTATGAGATGAAATCAATATCAATTTTGTTCTATTGCAGGGAGACGGTTAGAATCCAACTCTTTTTATCTGTTTTATAGCAGATATAGATAGATATAAATGTAGAAAATAAAAGTGTCATAGAAATTCCAATCGATAGATCAAATGAGGTGACAATGTTTCTGTTAGCGGATGATATCGTGATGGTTAGGCTTTCGTAGAATATTTCCCATAAAAAAAAAACTCCAATTATTCAAAAGTTACTGTTGCAAAACTTAACCAGGTGAAGCCAAAAACTCTCGTCTTTCATAAATTACCACGGACGAAAAAACTGAAACCCCTTTTCTGGCATGATAACGAACTGAAATATACCAAATTCTATATTTACCTAGGAATGCCTTTCTCATACTCTGGAAAGTTTGTCAAAGCTTTCGATAATTTCACCTAATGATCAATCGTGGTAGATGTAAAGGTGAGGGAAATACTCAGCCGGGGTAAAAGCGATTCCTGGGAGGCAAAAATGATCCTATTTCATTCCATGGTTTCATCGATACATTTTTATGGAGCCGAAATTTGGAGTTTAAATTGTTTGAAGGGCTTAGAGTAGATACAGCCTTAACTTTTGAAGTTTCTATATTTCTGGCCTAAATGTACCCCAAATTATACTGTTCGCTTAGAATCTCGACTAACTCCTTTAAAGGTAAAAATTTTGAAGAAAACTATTAATTTTTGTATTAAGCTTCTTTCAATGCCTTAAAACCGACTGACACGCAAATGACTTGTCAAACTCATTAATTTAGATACAAAAGAGAGAGAGACAGGTTTTAATTGGATCTCACAAATTAAAAAAAATGCATCAAATAATTATATATAATACGACCTTTCTGAAAAGCTAAAACCAAGTTATTTATTTACTAATAAAGATATAATTACCGGCATAGTAAAGAATCATCTATAAACTATTGACATTGATAGAGCTCTCAACTCTAAATACAACCCACATTACAGAACAATTTGTACCTTTAACAGCCTTCGGCCGGAAGAATATTTAACTTATCATGTAAATATAAGTAAACTGAAACTTATTAGGCAATTAACAATTTCAGATACTAAAACGTTGAAACTTTTTCAAAAGAATACTATTTGTATTACAAAAACAGGGGGAAAAGGTTTCAAGGATATATCACCCAAAACTTAGAACAATTGTTGTTACAATGTCCCACACTGAGACTGGGAAAATTATATTGTTCAAAACAGTAAACAATCATCCTTGGAAAATCGTCTGAATATTGAAAGTGTCAATAAACCAAATAAGAACTATCTCCTTTTGTTAAAAACTATATATATTTAAAGTATTACGAATCTACATAATTTGTGTAACAAACCGATTACTACTTAACAAACACCAAAAACGGCGGCATGGTCAAGGGCAAGGTTTGAAAAGTTAATTCATTATGTTTTTAAATAATACTAAGATGAACTCTTTTTTAAGATATATTAGGAATTAGTATTTACTTACCTATATCGTATTAGGAATAACTATTTATTTATTTATAAAGAATAAAAATTCAATTAGTTGCATTATTAAATTATAATAAGATGTTATAGTAAGCAATATGAATTTACTAATGCCTACGTATTTCACCGTCATTCAATACTGACAACTACTAACACAAAATGGGTCAAATTCCATATCTAAAATATGGATATATTAACCAAAAAACTATCTATCTATGAATTTTCTAGTTAACTCGATTTGTGTGGAGCATTATGAGACAACAAAAAAAAATGCTCTCATTCGTACTATTTTATTCCTTCTTTTATATTATTTTGTATTTCTAAGCTGATTATGTAAAATATTTAATAATAAAAAAGTTATAGATTTGAGAAGATTTTTTTCTCTTTTACCAAATTCGAGAGAGAATGAAAACTGAAACTACAGAATGTTGAAATATAAAAATAAAACCTTCAATTCCAACATCTTGTAATTATAGTTTTTGATTCTATGTCAGAGCTAAGAGTTAAAATCTTCGTAAATCTAGTACGTTTTCATCAGAAAATAGTTTTCATAATAATTAAAATTAAATAATTAATAATCTTAATAATTAATGCAATTGATTAAAAATAAAGCTGTGGAATAATCAGTTGAATCGAGTCAGTCGGTCTTATTGTGTTATTTCGGAAGCTCCCTAAAAACATTAAACGTATGGTGACCATAATATTCTGAAAGCGTGATGTTTATTGACGTTTAAAGATTATGGAAAGTCGCAGAAAAATAAACCATGTGTTAAAAAGATTTGTAAAAACACGATAAAGAATTAGTAATATACTACTTTAATTATATTAGATTCCTCCCTTTAAATCTATTTAATTTAAGGGAAAACCCGACTTCTATCCTGACAAAACACTCTATCTCCGCACTGTAATTACCTGTAAAGTTTGTTAAGTTGGGGAAACATCAAGCCCGTTTTTGTTCCCCAGACCTGATCGTATCCTAATGGAAATGGAAATTAGATAACGCCGTCACTTGTTTTTTTGTGCCGAGGTGCATGCCAGTCCATTTGCATACAACCAATTACAAAATGGAAGATTAATATTTAAAATACCTTTAGAAAAACAGTGGGTAAATATTTATGCGAAAGATTTACTTAATTGTAGAGTATTTATTTTAAGTAAAATAATTTAAAGATACTAACCACACCGCAATAAAAAAAAAAAAATAAATTAATGGAAATTTGAGAAAGGTTTCATACTGGTTTTGAAAACGGCATTTCCTCCTTCTACCCCCACAAAATCATGTAATAATCATTATATTTGATTTTTAATTTAAAAATCATTACTGATTTTGGAGAATTAGTTTACCTCTCTGAAAAGATCGATACAAACTAAATAAACAGAAAGCACAATGTATTATTGTAACAAAAACAAGAATTGTGATTATTTTCCTTAAACTTATAACCAAGGCCCGAATTTTTATGTAATTGCATATTTTGTTTACGTGTTTTTTTTTTTTGTTTTTTTTTTAACCGCTGGTCAAATATCTATTCGAATGAAAACTCGGTGATGCAATTAGCCAAATTTTATTTTGCATATTTGAGGTTAAATGCATATTATTGCATATTTTTTATCAATTTAATGAAATAAACAATATGTATGCAAAGAAATATTTAATTATTTATATATACAAATTGAAATATATCATTTAAGGTGCAATTGAAGATTACAATCCTTGGTTTATTTAAAAAAACACAAATTAACAAAGGCTACCACATGTCTAAACTGTCTGCTATCCCTTCAATAATTCTCTGTATATATGTTTACTAATTCTCGGATATCCATTTTTCCATCTCGTCCCATGTAAACATCATTCTAAGTTTCTATTTCAGTTTGTTTCCTACGTTCTTTGCAAGGTATCATATTTCTGTTTATTTAAAATGTCTTAAGACAGCTCACCAATTACACAAAAATTGCAATTTGAGATTGAACGATACAACATACATGAAACAATTTTTAAAACCAGTGTTACTAGGCAAAGTAGAAAAATGGATTTTTTTATTAAACAATCAGGTCTCACAATTCTAGAAGCTATCAATAAAATTTTAAATGGTGAATATTCAATCGCTCCTAGGTACATTGAACTCAACCCGGTAACGTTAAGTGCATATAAATTCGTCCCTATCCTGTTGATGTAGAAAGATAATATTATAATTATAATTGATCGCGTAAGGAACGTGACCATACGAGGTAATCTGGACCTGAGGCCTGCAGAGGAGATAATCCAAGAAAACCAACTGGTTTGGACATATCTCGCGATTGGATGAAAACAGAATTGCCAGGGCTACCTACGAGGTCAAAGTGGAGGGAAGGAGGCCACAGGGAAGACCAAGAAAAAGATGGGAAGAAGGAATTAAAGAAGCCTTTGACAGGAGAGGAATGGACTGGAATAGGAGAAGACAGCTGGCACAGGATAGAGATTCGTGGATCAGGATCTATAAGAAGGAACCTCACACTGCTCAGCGGTAACAGAGGACTGGATTAAGTAAGTAAGTAATGATAATTTTTTTTTTATAATAATTGGTTTCGTTAGAAGGAATTAGTCGCCGGTGCGTGATATAACAATATAATAAAATATATAATATAGACGTAATATAATAAAATAGTATTTTATTGGTTACGCCTGTAGTATATAGTATTTATTTGACCGCACCCCCGATTAATCCAGAACGTGTCTGCAAAACAGACTAATTCAAATATTTTATCTATTTTACGTTATTGTATACTCAAGTTGTAAATTATGTTAATGTTTCAACAAACACTCATGTTATATTTGTATACATTAACTTACACAACCTATAGCGCTCTTACTCATCCTCCGCTGGTTTAAAATACCAGTGAAGTGGCTGAGGGAGAAGCGTAGGGATCTCCTAAGCCTCCCTTTTCCCTCCACATGTGGAGGGGACAGGATTGGTTCGGAGATCACCTGGCAAATTGTAAATAATGTATATAGGTATGTCTTATATAAGGTGTTTGTTTTACTTTTATTTCTATTTTTATTTACTTATGTATATATATATATATATATATATATATATATATATATATATATATATATTATTTTTTCTTTACTCTTTTGTTCTTTTTTCTTATTCTTTTGTTATTACTTTATTTATTTATATTTTTGTATATACGGTATGAATGCAATCTCTGAACTCTATTATTAGTGTCCTTAAACTGTGACAAATTGTAATATTTCTGAATAAAGTGTTTTAATAATAACTTACACAACTTTGATGCTATTACATACTTCTAATTTTTTTCGTTTGTATATGCATTGTATTATTTTTTTTTTATGTGATTCATGTTACGTTTTTGACATTATAATGTATATATGTATATCATAACCTTTTTTTTCGTATTTATTCATACTGCAGTTTAGATATTAAAAAAATATTGTAAACGATCCATAATTTAGTTTTTTATTTAAATTTTTTTTAGACGTTAGACTGATTGGTAAACAAGTAATTAGTATGTTTAGCATATTTAGTGATGCATTTTTCATGGTTTATTTACTACATATTTCAGATATTTTTACTTCATATTATTTGGCATATTTTGTGGGTTTTTAGTGGATAAAAATCCGGGCCATGCATACAACGTTCCAATCTGGGCATTTACAGTTAAAAGGTTTTAATAATTAATTAATACCATATACAAACATTTTTTTTAAATTTTTAAATATGGCGTATACTGACCTTAACAAACACAAACTCTCCTCAAGTAGAAATATAAGGACAAGTAAAGAATTGCCATGACTGGGATGCTACGGCTTTCAAGAATTCTTTAAAACATCGTCAGCAGCGATGCTCTATCATCATCATTAGGCAGAACATTGTTGTATTGCTGTGAAAATGTAGAGTATCCGCATTGGGTATTCACCATTTGAGGTACATCGAATTGGAAGCATACCATACCTCTGATATTAGAATCCGGTCTGTTCTGTGTAATTCTGTGACAGATGGATACAGGATCTTCTTCGAATATAGCTTTGACCTCGTCTTATCGTTTTATATTAAAAGTAAGAAAAAAAAATGAACGATGAAAGAAAAAAAACATATATACATAACATATATAAATATACAGAAGTGGTTAATTGAAATGAGTATAACACATATATATATATATATATATATATATATATATATATATATATATATAATTCTCATATCACCTAACCACTTCTGTATATTTATATATGTTCATTTATTGTACTCTAGATTAACGAGTATGCTATGTATATATCAACAAAATATAATTGGGCAGTAATCTTTTATATCTTATATGATATATGAAAATAAAATATTTGTCCCTCTTTGAAAATGGCAACAAGGTGGGACTTGTGGTTAATGAAAACTAAACACCTGAATTTGTCCTCGGCAGCAAGTAGAAGATCCTGCAATGAAATCACAATAAAGAATTTTAAGTTCGAAAATGTACCCACATTCGTCTATATTGGTTCCGCCCTAAATAATGAAAATGTAATCAGCAGAGAAATAGACAAAAGAATAATGGCTGGTAATAGAGCCTTAATATGCAAACCTAAAACTTTTCAAGTCTCCATTGTTGTAAAAAGCCACCAAAAAAAAGATGCTGTATAAAACGCTTATTAGACTAGTAGTCACCTATGGAGCGGAAACCTGATGTTTATCGCAAGAAGATTGCGTTAAACTAAAAGTATTCAAAAGGAAAATAATAAGAAAGATTTACGGTGCTACAGTGTTAATGGTGAGTGGAAAATCAAAAGTAACAATGGAATCGAGGCTATATTAGAGAATAAAAACATTACTAACTAGATTAAGGCAAGTAAGCTTTGATTGGCAGGACATGTAGTCAGAATCGAGAATGAACGGGTGCAGAAAAAAATATTGGAAGCACACTTCAGTGGGAAGAGGAAAAGAGGAAGACCGAGAAGCAGATGGAAGGATGAAGTGGAGAGAGATGCGAAGAAGCTAGGAGTTCGTAATTGGCAGAGAGTAGCACAGGACAGAGAGAAGTGGAGAAGAATAACTCAGGAGTCCAAGGGTCATGCTGGCCTGTAGCGCCGGGGACTTAGTTAGTCTCTCTTTGTGTTTTCTATTATTTATAGCAATATATACTGCTCAAAAATGAATAAGGATATTTCTATTTGATGCTTAATTTAATCGTTTTAATTAAAATACCATATTTTTTTTTGTTCGTTAGAGGTTTTCTTATTTGTTGGTGAACATAAAAAGTAAACAAGTATACCTTATTTTTTATAAATTATTAACTAAATAATAGTCAATATGACGAATATTCATTTTATAAACCACCAGTTGTTTTCAACTTTTCTCAATTTTAATCCAGTAACATTAAGGAAAGACATAATATTGAACCAGAAGTTCGCAATATTATCGCGAGAATAAGTGGCCAAGAGGAGCGGTAAGTGGATATCGCCAATGCAGGTGGCATCCCCCAAATTTTGATCACCTGACGTTTAACCGGAAGTATCAAAAGGGGATATTCTACTGTATTTCAGCATATTACGGCACCAAGGAATGACAGAAATATTGGTATTATTGCAAGTAGCAACCCTATTTATAGTGCCTGACAGAGCCTAAATGAACTTTTGCATTTTCTGCCAGGGACCATACCAACGCAATACATTTCATAATTATTTGTGAGGAAATGTTCGCAGATGATAATGCAGCGAGCACCTAGATGATGATACAATACAGTTACGTTTACAGACGAGTCGCCTTTCTGTATGTAAAGCGATCATAGGCGCCGAAGAGTCTTCGGAGAACAGTTTGTGCTTTTTTGAATGGTGTCTGCAGGTTTGAGTGTGATGGTATTGGACCTCATCTACTCAGGAGGACGGACTGTACGTCATTTTGTGAAAAGTAAAACCACTTTAGTTCGTTATACTCAAGAACCTAAAGATGGGTACATTCCTCCAACCTAGGCCATAATCAGTACAGATTTCAATTTTATTGAAGACTGTACTCGAACTCAGGAGAAAAGTATTTGGACAATGTTTGGAAAATCTGGCATTACACATCTGTGCCTTCCCGTATTGTCTCTAAACTTAAATCGCATTGAGCACTTGTGGGATGCACTACAGAGAAGGCTTTTTGACCACCATTTCCAGCTTCTTAATATTCAGCAACTGAGAGCAGTATTATTACGAATGAATGTATTCTTGTATATAGTATACATCATAAACACCTCCCAATAGGCGCAGAGAGGAAGTGGGTATCACAGGATGTTACAGAAATTATTAAATTTTGCAATATAATTACAATTCGCAATTATAAAAATAAGATCATATATTTTTAGCTTTGTTTTTTTTTTAAACACCTTTGATAAAATTTTCCGAGGTCAAATACAATCTTATTTTTTTAATTTTCAATATATTTTATGATAAAAATATTTGGACGGTTTGAAATTTGTCATTTGGCATATATTGTTTTTAGTAAGAATTTTCGCAAAATTCGAAGATGTTTGATGATTGATAGAATGCAATATTTACATTTATTTGTGATTCCTAAAAATGCTTAAGTTTCATTTGACTTAGTTTTGTAACAAATAATGGGTATGTTGAAGTATATAAAGATGCTTCTTTTTTTCAAATCTTTGTTTCATTATATTGACAAATGTTGGTACATATTGTGGCATACACTGTAGTATTTATTTTAAACTACCTATTCATTAAATATGCAGTTATTAATTTTCAACTCACTTCAACTGATTGGAGTAATTTTTATTTATTTATTTTTTAGGTAATGATATATTTAAAATTTTGCCTTGGGTTAACTCACAGTTTAGCCATATTCATTTTGTTTCATATGTAACCATCGACTCTTAACCTTTTATTTATCGTGAATTAAAAAAAAAGAAAAAGAAAATGATGTTTCAGCATTTTATCTCAAGGGGGATGATAAAGGTTTGATTATTCTAATAACCTATGGGCACATCCTAAACTAAATAATAAATAATCTAAATGACAGCTATAATACGTTTTAAAATGGTTAACATTATAGAAAAATATCTCAAATTTTGAACCTTCATAATTTTATTAAAACATGGATGTCAGATTATAACGAGATTTATTAAAACGTTTTTATAAAATATGTCTAACCACAATAATTAAGAAGTGTTATTGCTGTTAAATAATTCATCAATAGATATATCTTATCCGAGACAAATATATATACATTTATTAAAACTAGCTTACGGTTTTATTATTCTTTCGATGGCATACATTTCTTTTTTTGTTTAAATAGTAAAAAGTTTTGCAAGTGAGTTTGGTTGTTTTAATAGATACATCAGAACACACTATTCCATGGAGAAATTAAGATATAAATTGGAAGGAAGGAATAGATGTAAACAAGTTTGTGATAGGAGTGCTTCAGAAGTTTTGATTGACTCTGGTAGGAAGTTTTAACTCTCATGTTCCACCTTCAGCGGAATTCTCGAGACAGGCAATGCCGTGCCGAAATGGTTTTGTAATTGTTTGAGTTTAGCTGCTACCCTCATGCATGAACAGTCCATTTGATTGAAACGCTATTTGTCAAAGGACCCGTGTGTTCCCAGAAATGGGTATGAATGCACGGTAAGCTATGAAACAACTGAAGGCAATCCGATAGATATTAAGATGATTATAGCGTTGGACCTTGCTCGGTCTTTGGCTAATGCATAAATGGAATTCATAGTAATCTTATATAACAAGTTATTTTAAGAAAACTTCCTAATTTCCGTTAGTGAGTGAAAACAAAAAATTGTTCTAATCCCAATATTTGCGTTTATAAAAAAAATAAATTTAAGCTGATTGCTTCAATTAATGTCAAGGAAACGTAATTAACTAAAAGGATTTATTAATTAAAACGTAATTATATTAATAATAATCATAATAACAATAATACATTATTTATTCTGGAACCAGTCCCTTTAGAATAATACAGAAAGACCGAAATTTGAGTCGTTAAATAGTAATAATACAAAAAATATAAGTTACTTTCTAATTTTCACCATTTAATAATAATCTAAAAAAATATTTTAAGATTAAAATCATTTAGTTGGTCACTTATAATTACGAATCAATTCCTGTGATAGGGATCTTAATAAAATAGACAGTTTCATTATCGCTTCAGATAATAAATATTCACTAAATCATTATTTATAACAATATTCGTTGCTTATAAAATGTATATTTATGCTGTTAAACTTATTATAATATATTCAAGTTCATAGTAAAAAAGAAATTAAGGATTCAAAATAATTTATTGAAGTAATTTTTGCTGAAAACAAAGTTACTTTTATATCACAGGATATCAAAACACCTAATTTTTTTTTTTACATAACTTCAAATAAATCTCAACTGATTTCTTAATAAAGCATCAAGTTAATTAAAATGATCTTAAAGATTATTAAACAAAGACATTTTTTTAGAAGTGAGATGTCTGTAGTTTAGTTAAAGAATGTTTAAAAAATGGCGGATAGTTCATGATTTTTTAAACACTTAGCTAGGAACTAATAACTGGTTTTGCAATAATAAAGCCTTCTACTTTCCTTTGAAGATTTTCGTAGTTTAATATGAAGCAATTTTCAGTCAATTATAATAAATATTTTTTAATTATCGCTTTTTATTAATCAGTAAGGGTGATTTACTTTAAAAAATACAAAACTTAAATTTCTCACTTTTCAGTGGAAACTCGGACCGTTTTTTATTCAAATTTTCTCGTTGAAGTTTGCCATCATCACTTTAGATATTCCTCTCAATCATGAAAGTTTTAGAAAAAAATAAAACGTAATTCCATAAATCCGTCTTTCGAAATCATTGTTGGTTAGAGTAAATCTTACTTGTTAAATTTTATTTAACAAAACTATACGTACCTTTTGAATAGTTTTTTTAATAAATATTATTTCTCAACTTTAAACCATTTTAAATTATAAGGACAGAATCTGATAGCGGTAATACTGGAATTAAGACTTTTTTTTTGCTAAAATGATATTCTACTATCCAATTTAAAAAAAAACGTACAATTTGTTTCTTTGCTGTTCTTTTTTTAATACTTGGTATTGTTATTCGTACCGTCATTTTTTTTTTTTTTTTTTTGGAGACCTGGAGGTATAAAAATGTTTTACAAATCTAAACTTCAGGATTTATTTTTCGAAACTCAGGGGTAGCGTTGGCTAACATTCTAATATTCCAACGTTTTAATTCCTGGATTCATCAAAACCTAAGAAGGACAAAGGTTATCCTCTCATTTTAAAATGTTAAAATAGTAAAATTAGTTTAGAATTTAAATTTAGTCGGGTGTTTTAATTCTAAGACATGTTTAGTTCTTGTATTAAGTTTACGGCTTTGTGTAAGCTGTAGTGGAATATTTTTCTTTCCTTTTCCGTCCTAGAACATTAGATTCTTCATATCTTACATTTTTTATTCACTTTCTTCTAGATGAGCCCATTCTGTAACCCTTTCCCTCAACCCCCTCCCCTTCCACTCCCTCTCTCTTCCTCTCTTCGCTATTTCCTTGGTAGGCTGTATCTTAAGAAATATTACTTTTTTTTTTTTCTTTCATACTTTATTAAGAATCCTTTTCTCTTCGGAAAAAAATAAACATATCCTTTTACTTTCCTTACTATCATGATTTATTTCAACCCCCATATTATGCATATCGGACAATTATTTGTTACAATATTTTACCTATATACTAAGCAGGAGTTGATTAAATTTAAATAAATGAAATACACACTTATTGGTTTTTTTAATCAAACATGATTCATGTGTGAACATTTCAAAAAGAAAACTAAAAATAATTAAATGTGCGGTTTTATGAACTGTGTTAAATAAACAAAATGTATTTATTTAAAATACTAAAAACCATTTAAAATAACATTATTATTCTTAAAAGCAGAAAAACTCTATAGCAGCGTCTTATTTGTAGGTGTTGTCACTGATCCTGCAGGGTGAGAACAACAAAAAATAAATACATTTTTTTTTTATTAATTGATATTTACAACTGTATTATAAAAAAAATACAATTTGTAAATGTGCACTCAGGCATATAGCAACATGAAATCGCTTGTTGAGAAACTACCACTGATAGCGCTCTGTTACCGTAAAACCATTTTTAATCATTGACAAATATTTTAATAATTGCAAGAAAAGTTAATGTTATTAATTTCTGTCGAATTCTCATTAGAAAGAACTACTTTTTTCTTTATAGACGTTGCATCTAAGGGTTGCCTCACATAGTCAGCACAGAGCTGCAAGCGCTTCTATCTCGTCAATCCTCTTTCTCCAGACCTCGCCTCACCATTTCCTCCTAGACCCCCTCCAACACCTGCTTCTGGGCCTTCCACGTCCTCTATTCCCTGGCGGAACCCGACCCAGGACTCGGCTCGGTCAACATTCCTTCGCCATTCTTCTTACATGTTCGTACCATCGTAGACGGCGTGTCTCGATCTTTTCAATAACTGCTGTACCCACATCCATTCTCTGTCGAACTACCTTATTCTTAATTTTATCAAGTCTGATAAGACAGAGACGCATTCTGCAGTAGCCCGTCTCTCGACCGCCTGCTCCTTTGAGTACAAACGGGAGTTTATAGTCCATGTTTCTAAGGCAAATTTAAGAATAGTTTACGCTATCGCTGTGAATATACTCGGTGGAAAGGTGCGTGTTCCAGAGATGTAGGATTCGGGTAGTCTTATCCACTTCCTCCTGACCTGAGGTCTCCTCCGAGGTGTCCACTAGAAGTGCTCCAGTCTCCATATCGCCTATGGCCATGTATTCGGTCTTCTCGAAGTTGATCTTTTATCCAGCCATTTCGTAACAGGTCTTCGGTTGAAACACCAATACTTCGAGACAGATCTTACTTCTCGCAAAAACAACCTGTTCATCAGCGAAAAACAAGGACAGCAATTACTCGTCATCAATAGGTGGCAGAAAAGCCGCGGTATCGCAGGCGGAATCGCCTTATCCGCAGAGAAGAGGTTGTCTTAACCATAATGAGAATAGGCCACACCAATCTTAAACATCCACATCTCATTAGCAAGCAGCCGCCACCAAAGTGTCAACACTGCAATAGTGCATTTACAGTCTTCCACCTGTTACAGGAATGTTCATTTTACATATCAAATCTAAATAGTCTTGGACATAAAACTCCAATATCAAAAATTTTATGTTGATGACGAAGACGCTATAAAATTAGTGTTAGATTTCTTAAAATCAAACAATTCGTTAAATTAAAGTTTTTTAAAAATTGAATATAAAGATAAACAAGATGAATTTGCAGGCGTTGATGATCTGGATGTTTTACGCCTTTGAAACCCCAAAAAACAAACAATCAATAAGCGGTCCAACGTCTCCGCAATGCTCGTACCACGGCTTTACTACATCGATCAAGTATATCTTAAAGAGAGTTGGTGACATGCTGCATCCTTGCGACAACCCTCTGGTACCATGAAAAAGCTCAGAAAGGTGTTTTCTGCATCTTATCTGCACATGTCGTTGCCATATAAGTTATTTACTGTTCTTATTAGTGTTGCACAAATGAGTGACCGAGACGAGTCTTGCAAACTCAGTCTTGTTCATGGTCTTGGTCTTGCGCAAGAGTCTAGCAACAGTCTTGCAGTTACTTATTAACTTATTGCTATAGAGGTATTACTGTAATTTTTTAGGTGGAAGAAACCTAAGTAAGCCCGAATAAAAAATCAGAGCAGTTAAATGCAAAACTATATTGATTATACCAATTATTAACATATAGTAACTAAGATTGTCAAGTATTAGTAACTATTTTATCTTAATTTTTATTTAAAAAATAGATTTTTTTTACCAGTCCTGGTCTTGGTCTTGCAACAGTTAGGCGGCCTTGGTATTGGTCTTGCAAAGTGCCAGACCAAGACCAATTTTGGGCACCACTAGTCCTTATCAATGAAACACTAATACCTGCTTTCAAGGCCTATAAAAGCCATATGGAGTTCCTAATTCCTTTCTCGGGACTTCTCTATGAGTTGACGAAGAACAAATACGTTGTCCGTATATGATCGGCCAGCCGTAAAACCTGCTTGCTCCTTTGGAGTAATTTATACCAGCTCCAAGTTATCTCTGAGCAGCCTTCCAATTATTGTTGTCATGGAACTTTGCTAGCAGATTACTCGATAGTTTCTAAATATTTTTCGATCACCCTTCTTGTATACTGACGTTACGTAACCAGCCCTCAGCAAAAAGAGAACTAAATAGTGAATTCGTAGAATTACTTGAAATACTATAATATGAAATGAAATGAGAATAACTTTATTATTCCTGACCTAGTGTCCCTTTAGAATAAATTATACATGCAGAATATAATTAAACATTTCAGTGTGTCCATAACTTAATTACTATTAATTAATAACTTATTTATCAATACTACTTTATTTAATAATATCTTAATTTATTAATTTAATAATACTATTAATAATAAAATATTTAATTAATAAATAATTTGCTTAATTAAATATTTACTTTTTTTCTTTTTTCTGGGAAGTTGTTTATTTATTTTTAGTTATGGCAGACACCCAATTATTGGTCAAAAGCGGATGTTGCTCTAGATGATACATTTTATAACATGAATTAGAAATTTGACGATGGAGCACATTATTATTAATTGTAAGCCTTGCATCCACAAGATTACTGGGATTGCAGTTCCGAAGATTCCAGAATAAATATCCCGAAACGTCAACTAACTTGATAACATGTAACGTTGATAATAGAAATATACTTAATTGTTACCAATTGGAAGTTATTATTGCCAAATAACTAAAAATTAAATATTTACAAAATGATTGGTAATATAATATATAAGTAATACAAATAAGTGTATTTAATAAATAATAAATGCATATGAAGTAGGTAACAGTTGTATAATTATTCTAGTTGAATGATTCATGAAGTTTCGCCAATTTGATAACTAACTTAAGGGAGTAACAAAGAAAATGGCTTAATTCTTAGACTGAAAAATATCTCTAAACTATATGTTAGTTTATATGCTAAAGGAAATTTAATTAAACTGAAAAAAATGGTAATAAAAAAGTATCATTAGTGACCTGAAAATTCTTTTTAAAACAAAATGTGATATCCTATGGAATTCAACTTCCCGTAATCCAGTTCAAAACAATCCTTCATAGTACTGGAATATGGATTGAGATATGAATTTTATTTATTTAAGTTATCATTGAATTACAGTTTTGTTTATCTTCTTTAATTTTAGACATTTTTTTTTTCTGTGACCTAATCTCTGTGACTCGGAATCCTGTAATATTAAATATCTATATTAAATTCAGAGAAATAAATAGTGTTTTGGTACTTAAAATAAACTCGTGTAAATCCATCAAGCTACAAAACTAATAAACCACCACTAAGGCGTATTTAGACCCATAGTGGTGATATGATGTGAAGTATGTTGAGGCAGGAAAGCAGATCTAAACCGACATTTTTCCCAACCGCGCACTTTTGTGATAGTGTCGAAAGATACACACGATGACTAGTTATAATAATTATAAATAAAAATTAAATAATTTTGTAATTAGATTTCGACAATCTCTAAGACCTTGTAATTACAAAGTTCATGAAAACCTTTCGCATAACAAAATATCTGAGAGCTCATCACCAAGAATGAATTTTGTAAGGATAAATATATAAACTAATACCATGTCTAGCTGTTTTGGTATCCCGAACCATCTCTGATTTATCCATTTTTTTTATTTTCAAATGAAACGTTTTACCTAAAAATTAGATATGGCTATATCCAAATCAAAGTTTCACAATTAAATATGAAAACTAAGTGTTCAAAAACAAATATTCGAGGGCAAGGCTAGATGTTGCTTGCTCTTATTATATTCCCTTATCGTATTTGTATGTTTCGTACCTTTTTCTGATTTTAAATGACTATCAGGTTATAATTTGTAAAAAATTTAAACATCATAGCCTTATATCTCCAAAATGCTGGCAAGGAATTTTTTTTAAAATTATAACCTAACTTTTATGTTCTGTCTCTTTATTAGCTTGTTACTAATTTGTATTATTAATAAAATAAGTATTATAGTAAGATTTTTTCTCTACTGCATAACTATTTTTGTTTTGGAAATTCATTTTACATCCCGGAGGTGATACCTCTGAATTGCGTTTCACACAGCAAAAAACGTTCACTGCATCGAACGAAAGCTTCTTGGATTCGCCGAAATTCTACCAAATACTGTAATTCCTCTTGAATATCGACTCCTCAAGAAATAAACAGTATGTTGAACGGATAATACCGAGATGAAAGTAATATGAAAATTAATCTTTAGAACAAGGAACGTTTGTAATTTTTAATGAATACGATAAGGTTTCAATTGATTATTGATCTTTAATGTAGCTCTAACACATAATATTTCACTAACAATTTAAAATTAATACAAGAAACAATTTTAATTTAAAAAAGCATAGCAACCGATAATGTGGCCCAAATGCAAGACCGAGAAGAGTCTTGGTCTTGCAACTCAGTCTTGGTCATGGTCTTGGTCTTGCGCAAGAGTCTCGTAACAGTCTTGCAGTTATTTATTAGCTTATTACTATACAGATATTGCAGTAATTTTTTAGATAGGAGAAACCTAACTATGCCCGAATGAAAAATTAGGGGAGATAAATGCAAAAGTATATTCGATATACCAATTATTAACATATAGTAACTGAGAATGTCAAGTATTAGTAACTATTTTGGTTTAATTTTTATTTAAAAAATCAATTTTTTTTACCAGTTCTGGTCTTGGTTTTGCAACAGTTAGGCGGTCTTGGTCTTGCACTTTCCAAGACCAAGATCGATTTTGGGCAACACTAGCAACTGATTAAATGTAGATCGCAGATTGGTGCCACTAGTGACAAAGCACTAAGAGTACAAACCTACGCAGCTCACGAAAGCTTTAAAACTGCATAACCTCACCTTTCAAGCTAACGTTGTTTTATTTTATTATTTTTTAACGTTCCACTGAATCTCACGCTGCTTCACGCAATGTCGCAACTCACCAAGGTGCATCTTAACTTTGACCTGACCTCAATGGCGGATTGTCAAACAGATTCGAGAACATTTGCAGGCTAGGAAGAAACTCATATTGAAAGAATGACCTAATCAACTTGGTGAAATATTGTGAAGTAGGAAAACAGTAGCAATAGATTGTTACTTCAACACTTTCATCTAACCTGGTACTATCGATAAAAATTTTTACTCGAAATAATTATTTAATTTTATCACAGCGATATAATAAATCGTATCGTTGAGGCTAAAAAATAAAATTCGACAATTCATGTTCAATATCGATTGTTTTCCTACATGTATAGGGAAAACAAACAATAATATTATCAAAAAGTTAGACGTTCCTAATTATATCTGGAGTTGGTCCCATCCAACTTTAGCTATGTAGGTGCAGAACATCCACCATCCCACATATGAGCACTTTCCAAGAGAAGAGAATATTTAAATGCAAATCATGTCGTATACTGAAATTTAAATAAAGGAATAGAAACAAGCTGTGAGAGGGTATTAGGAAGAGCTTGGGCTGTTAGATTTAAATATGCCAGGATGTTAGATAAAGGTTTGAAAAGGGTCGCTTTGACTGATGGTGCAGATTCTCAACTTGAAATATATTATCCAGGATTAGTTTTTTCTTTTTTTTTTTGAGATCCTCTCAATCCCTTTCCGTTAGCGCCAACGATAAATGACCCCTAACAAAATTATTATCAATCTTCCACCTTCAAAACTTAATAAACCGTGGGAAACTCAACCAGCCAGCTGTTGTGCCCCAATTTTTTAAAAATTTAATTAAAAGATACTGTCATTCTAAGCTTATATAGATCTATATATATATATATATATATATATATATATATATATTTTTTTTTTTTTCTCTGCAGAAGTATATATATCTATATCTATATATCTATATGTATATATATATATATATATATATATATATATATATATATATATATATATATTATATATATATATATATATATATATATATATAACAATGATGAGTTAATAGAAAGTAAAGTACAAATCTGGCCAAAAAACTAACTTCTAAAAATTTTAATATTATATACATTATTTAAAAAGTATGTAACCAGTAAAAAATAAAAAATAAAATATGAACAAATGAACTTAAAATCTTCTCAAAATTACTTAATTGTGATGAAAAGAAGAGAAATTACATATTTATATATACGTAACTACACAATTTATAAACAATAGGCTATCTAATAGAAAACTAACTTAATACTAAATGTAATAATATCTACAGTGGTTTATATAATAATATGCAGACACTAAGATAAAATAAAATCTTAGGATACTTGTGGCTTAATGGAAAAAAAAAAAAAAAAATATATATATATATATATATATATATATATATATATATATATATATATATATATATATATATATACAAATTTATACGTATATTCTAATATTGGCACACATAAAGACAAAAATATAAAATATAAACATATATGCCCGAAAGAAAAAGCACAACCTGAGGAGAAATGAAAAATAAATAAATAGTAAAAATAATAGTCAAACTAGGTGACAAAGATCATTATGTTAAAACTTAAACAGTAGGCACCACTATTTACTTCACGCAAATTCAGTTCATAAAATGAAATTTATGGTGGTAAATATTCTGTTTGGGATGTAAGGAGAGTATTTGAAAGTTGACAGGGAAGAGGCATGACGGATGTTATGTGGCAAAGAATTCCAGTAGGAGACGGAGCGGGCTAAGAAGGAACGTTCATAGGTTTTTGTCCTGTGGAATGGAATATAGAGGTCATAAACACGGGATCTCGTTTTTATTGAGTGGACGGGTGCTGGGAGTTGATCGTTTGGTATAAGAAATTTCCAAGGAAGTTATAGGCGGAGGGAAGAGGGGAAGAGCCACTTTGACTCGGCATATAGGTGGGACACATGAGACCATCTCGAAGTGTCGAAGACGAATCTTAAAAACCAGTTCATGATTCTCTTCAGTCTATCCTCAAGCTCCAACGAGAGGCCACCGTATACCACACAGCCGTAGTCAAAGTAGGGGAAAATCAATGAGGAAACGATATATATATATATATATATATATATATATATATATATATATATTATATATATATATATATATATATATATATATATATATATATATATATATATATATATATATATACACATAATGTTTTATCTGAGTAGTAGTTAATCGGGGGGTGTGGTCAAATAAATACTAAATTAAAATATAGTAATTATTTAATTTTTGCCGACGTTTCGACCCACTTTGCAGGTCGTATATATTTTAACTACATTGTCACCCACTATATCTCTTATATCATCTTTTTATTTCTGTATCTGACAACTTATTCTTATTTTATATCTACTTGTATTTATTTTTTATTTTCAACATGTTTTGTATCTTTTGTAGCCCTGAAGACGACCTGCAATGTGGGTCGAAACGTCGGCAAAAATTAAATAATTATTATATTTTAATTTAGTATTTATTTGACCGCACCCCCCCCCCCCGATTAACTCCTTCTTATATTATATCAACGGTCAACCATCTCTACATCATAATGTTTTATCAATTTCATTATATTGGAATGCCATCAATGGGTTAATATAGTTTAACAAAAATCAATACAGTTGTTAATTTTACTAAATAAAAAGAAATAAGATTTTGATTTTCCTATAAAAATATTCCACATTTCACCTTGGTGGTTGTTCAACTCGTAATAAATAATGCAGTTTTGTCAAAAATGTTAAGATCACAAGCCTAGACTGATTAAGTGGACGGTGAGTCTATATCCAAGATAAATATTGGCTTGCGCTCTGGTCGAACTCCGGCTCACCGGATGTTGCGAAATATTATAGTTGAACTATGGGAAAATCCATTTTTTAAGATATTGAAAAGCTCGATTCATTTTTTCCATTGATAAATAGATTACTTTCTTAATATATTTCACAGACTTAATAGGAAATATTTTGATTACTTCACGAGTTTTTTAAATCTTAACTTGGAATAACGTTTGATTTACAATTAAAAATATTCGATATTATTGCCACTAAATTTTTTTCTCTTCGCTATAATTTTATGTCATAATCATCAGCAGCTATTTCACATAGCTATTTATTGTGTGCCGAATAAATTGTATAATAAATCTTTAAAAAAAAAATTATAAGTTGAGGTTTTAGAAATGCAGCCGGTCGCAGGACGAATATCCATTTTTAGTTTTAGTTTTTTTTAACGAAACCCATAAAAACAAAACAATATTAAAACATACTCTACTTGCGTCTGTAATCTTAATAAGAGTTTGAAAGCTTAAAAACACATAATATATATATATATATATATATATTTTTTTTTTTTTTTATAGAGCGTTCATTTGAAATATGTAGGACTACTGGCCATTGAGTACACTAATATTTGATTATAAGGATGGCGATATCTGATATATAAATTAGTAAAAGTTTATATTAATAATTTTTCTATTAAGAAATAATATTATTAAGGAAATTACAGTATCGCTAACGATTCAACTGAAGTGAATAACCTCATGTTTAAAGGCATAAAAACTAATGTTTACTAAACATTACCTGCACTTAAGAACTTAATTAATTGTTGTTAGTGATCAAGAACGGGTAACCAACTGTGAAAATTAAAAAAAAAAACGTCAACGAATAGAAAAAAATAATATGAACAAATGACCTAACTAATAAAAAATTCCTGAGGGTTTTAATAACTTAAAAACAGAAGAAATTAATAACCTCTTAAAACCAGTGGAATCTATAATATGAACAAGAATAGAGACGTTATAAATTATGTTTAAAGTATCTTAAAATGAACAATAACATTCATACAAAATCAATTTTACTTTACTACTGATTCCTTTAATTACGTAATAAATATTCACGTTACTCTCGCTATAGAACATCAAAACAATTGAATAACAGAGAGCGTATTATAATCCTGTAAATCACAAGCTGAAGATCATTGTGTCCACTTCGGGATTAATTATCATAAATTACAGAGAGATGGAAGGGGAGGGGGCTAAAAGGTAATCCGATAGAAACAAGAGAAGGGAGGGAATTAAAGTCAAGAAAGGGGATAAGGTGAGAAACAGAACCATGGCGGCCATTAATCTCTATTGAAGAACCTAATTCTCCTCCAATTTGTAGCGTCCGCGCCAGTTTTTGGATCATTTTACCTTTAAATTTAAAAATGATTTATGATACCTTAGTCGAGATAATACCCCTTAGCATCAAAACGATCTCTGTAAACTCCTATCTCTTAAGGATTTTCAGCTATAATTTAAGTAATTCCAACGAGATTATAGTCAAGTTATCTTTTTGGTATACTTTCACCATTTCTAATAATTTTCTTTTAAATTCATGTCAAGTTTTTCGAACAATAGCTCATGGTTACTTTAAATATCTTAAATTTGGTTACAAACAATATCTTACATCATCATATTAACATGCCATATAATCTTGATATCATCCCATCTAAATTTACAAATCTTTAACACAACTTAATTTACCACCCAAATCATCTAGCTCAATCTCTTCGATACGTCCGACCTTCCCTATAATCCTACACGAAGGTCAAAACGGCAGTTGCCTCTAAACCTTTCTGTAAATATCTTGATAGAGTTCTGGTAACATGTTTTAGGTGCTGTTGTTCTATCTAACTCTTCACTAACTTTCGATTCTTAGATTGTTTGTTTTTTCTTGGATTTCTATGTAGTGTATTGATGGATGATGTAGTGTATGATGTGGATATGGATAGCACTAATACTTACTGCCACTTGATACTTGGTTGTAGCAGAGTGTAATAATGTTCAATAAATAATATTTTTTCTCTTGTCCTATTCTATGACAAGAGAGAATTTAGAGGGTAAGATCATGCTCGTAACAATAATATTAATTTGATGATGTGTATAAAATGATATTTTCCCAGTTAGAATACAGTTTCAGAACGGAATCTAGATCCGGACTACTTCATCAATTTCTCAATAGTATTCAGAGAAGTCTATTCAAAGCTAAACGAAATTAAACTTGCTCTCACATTGAAATGAAACCAGATAGGATCCAGATTACCACTAACTAATCGCATTGATGTTCTAGTATAGAATTCCCCTAACTGTATCATATTAGATTAAACTATGTATTATGTTGTATCAGTTGCTTCTTGAACTTGATATGTTATAATTGGTTTCTTGAACGTGTAATAATTTGAAGAAATAATTTCAACGTCCGTTTTATTGTGGAATCTATGAAATTGATATGACAACATACTTAATTTAATGATTTTTTACATTCATATACTGACTAAAAAATAAAAGAATTGTAATCCAGGTCAAATGATAGAATTGCAGTTTTCAGCAAATCTTTCACTTTATAAACAGATAATTTGTTTCATGGCCTCCTGAGCCTAAAAAAAAATGCACTAATAATACATATAGTAATAAGTTCAGCCACAATATTGGATTAAATAATTAAATATTAACTTGTTCTATTTAAACAGAAGTTTAATTATTCAATTAGATTAGTAAGTGGAATTATATGATGCACGCCACATTGCATTTTTTTTAGAAATGTCGATATTAATAATGGCTTTATTTCTAATAAACATAGTGGACAACAGCTAAGAGTGAAAGACATAACTCATGGTAATTACTAATTTTTTGGAGAGTCTACAAAAGCACAATTTTTAGAAAACATCATACATACTACTTTTTTTTTTAACGAGTTTATAGAGTATTAATACAATCTGCCATACGTAAGTAGTGTTAGGCCTTCAGTATTCATTCATACAATATGTACATACAAAATGAAAATGAACATAAATAATCAAAATAAAAAAAATTAAAAATTAAATAATATATAGAGAATTTGTATATGCAAAAAATAAATAAAATAATTAATTGCAGTTATATGAAATAAGAATACATAAAACACATTCACACCAATGAAAAATATTGACATTTACCCAGGGTCTCTGAGTCAAGCTTTGTATTCCAAACAAGAAAGGAAAAGCAGGATTCGGAGAGTTCTTAGTGCTTTTCCTCCATCCTCGTCACTGGTATTGTAAGTCGTTGGAGAGGGGTGGAGGGAACTAGAGCAACAGGCGCTCAGACCTTGAGTTGTGAATATGGTCGTACCGGTACATATATATTTACAAAAGGTCCCGAGTCCACTGCTTTGTTAAATTCCGGGGAGGATTATAGGTATGGCTGGAGCAAGAATGCAATTATTATGAGTGAGGTTCTGGTAATATTTGGGAAATTTGAATGGGACTGGATCAAACACAAATAAGCTATTAAGGTCATTATTCATAGCATTATTGGTTACATAGAAGGGACCATCGACTACTGTTCGGAGGAAAACAGACTAGGACGATTGAATGCGTTTGATACTGGGAAGTAGAGGTTCGTTCGTCCGTGAGAACAGCAGTCTTACAAATTAAAAAGTTCTTCTGCAGTTTCTGGACATTGGTAAGGACTACTTGGATGCTCCTCGGGGTATAAAATGCCAGTAATCTGGTCATAACAAAGCTATATGTAAGAAAGACCTTCCGTGCGGATGGTGTGGCGATGGCGGGCATAAGGTCAACGAGTATCAGGCTAGCTAAAGTGGCTTCCCACCAAAGTGCAAGCGTTTTATGATGTCAGGGAAGGCGCTAGATGAAATAAGACTGCGCTGGGAGCAGAGAGTGCACCGTGCACTTATAAAAGGTGTTAAACATAGTAGAGAAGACCCGCTACTTAGTGGCTACGCTCGTACTGAGGTAAGATTCAAGTGGTTTTTGAGAGCAGCGGAACTGAAAACAGAATATTAAGAAACATTTCCACCATGAAAGGTGCGCAGCTGTGTACTGTACTGTGCCACAGGAATAACATTTTTTTATTGTTCAAGAAATAAATACGTACCCTAAAGCATATATAAAATAAAGAATAATAACAAATACAAAGAGTATGATCGGTGTCACTGGCATGCACACTAACCCACTGCTGCTGAGAAACCCGTTTGGAAAAATAAATAAAAAAATATTTAAAAACATCGGTTTGATGTTAGAAAGTTTATATATATATAGAGAGAGAGAGAGAGATTACATAAAAAATCTCAACTTTCAGTTGACAATTAATTACTAATCTACAATACAATCCTGTAGCATACAATACAATATATATATATACATATATATATATATATATATATATATATATATATATATATATATATATATATATATATATATATATATGTATATATATATATATATATATATATATATATATATTATATATATATATATATATATATATATATATATATATATATGTATATATATATATATATATATATATATATATATATATATATATAATATATATATATATATATATATATATATATATATATATATATATATATATGAATGAATGTATGCCTGTCTGTCTGTCTGTTTGTCCTTAGTGCATTACTAAACCATTCAACCGATCGCCATGAAACTTTGTGATTTTGGATTGTAAGGATTTGATACGAGAGTGGAGCCCCAGAGCTCAACTCCGTAATCCCAAATAGATCTTATGGTAGTCATGTATACGGGTCTTTTGTAATTGACTCAGAGTATCTTTTGTCCAGTCTTTAATGAAAACTGGAATGCACTATCCATCCATCAGAATATTCTTCTAAAGAGTTAATGATAAAAGAACATCATTCATACTAAAAGTCACTAGTTAAAGGAACGAGGCAAGAACGCAACTTGTTTAGAAGGGCCAAGTCCTGGAAAGATGTCTGGGAGGATTAAAGCATCAACCAACTCACACATTTCATTTAGTTGACGCTTTAAAACTCCGAGGCATGATAGCCTTTCCAAATAAATTTCTATGAGTTTACAATCGTAAAAAATTTATATATTGCGTATTTAATTTAAAAATTATATTATTTTAACTAAAATTCGGAATATATAAAACTTTTAACTCTTTGAAAGGATGTTCTTCCTTAAAAAAAAAAAAAAATATATATATATATATATATATATATATATAGTTTTCAGCAAATCTTTCACTTTATAAACAGATAAATATATATATATATATATATATATATATATATATATATATATATATATATATATTTTTTTTTTTTAATATATATTTTTCTATATATATATATATATATATATATATATATATATATATATATATATATATATATATATATATATATATATATAGAGAGAGAGAGAGAGAGAGAGAGAGAGAGATTACATAAAAAATCTCAACTTTCAGTTGACAATTAATTACTAATCTACAATACAATCCTGTAGCATACAATATATATATATATATATATATATATATATATATATGAATGAATGTATGCCTGTCTGTCTGTTTGTCCTTAGTGCATTACTAAACCATTCAACCGATCGCCATGACACTTTGGGAAGTTGTTCCGTACACTCTTGGGAAGGTTTCTGGTGTACTACTTTTATCTTACGATAATTTTATATATGTAAAAAAAATAAAAATTTAAATGTTTTTCTGTTCAAAGCGGCAAAAAAATGTGTCGCTATAAACTATAGCGCCAAAACGGCTAATACCCATATTTATATGAAAGATTTCTGAATTGCTGACAAAATAAAAAAAAATCATCTAAATCCGACGGTTCGTTGCAGAATTATTGTGTTTTAAACATTTACTGCTTTCTCTTCAGAAAAGGCCGTTGATTTTGATTCCTCACTACCGAAGGTCGGCAAGCATTTTTTTTTATTCATTAATCGAAAATTTTATAATTACTACAATAATTGAAATTATCATTTGAAGAAGTTATGTGATTCACCTTATGTAGGTCAATACTATTATACCTTTTTTTTACTAATTTTTTAATTTAGTTTTAACAGCAACTCAGACTGTTTCTGATGATTATGAATGACGGCGTATTCTCTCTGATGATTATGAATGTTCAATTTGAATCATGAGAAAAAAAATCATTAGAATTAGTTTAAATCGACGCCATTTTACAGACAAATTTGTTTCCCAACCTTTTAAAAATGACAGATGTCTTTTGCTACTAATCTACTCATATGTGCTTTCTATTTTCTTTTGTTTTCATTTTGCCAGGCTAATCCATAGCTGCACGTGGCCGGGTAAAGCTAGTAGTCTATATTTCAGGCCGTATCTTCTGTTAAGCTGTTGTATTGTAAGTCTGGTATGGTGGGTTTCTATCTTAGTCTTTTATCTCGGAGGAAACCAAGATACCGGACCGTGTCAGTGACGGGAAGTGGTGGGGAACCAACAACGTTTTTCCAGTCATTACAATTCAAACAATTTTTCAACTCTACTTTCCCTGATGTTTTTATTCAAATATTTTTGCATGAATTCAGATAAAATACGACATAGGTTATAATCTAAAAAATATCTTCTCAAGTTACAACAACTATGTATATTGTATTGTAATGTTTTCTGGTTATGATACTTACACTTATGATTACATAACAATTCACCCCTTACTTTAAACATATAACTAAAAGAGATAAAATCAAATTTATTTCCACTAATTCAGTAGATCTGGTTGAAGCTTTACCTGTTTCGATAATATGTGGTGCTTGCTAGTTTGGCCATCTAAATTATAATAATCTCTCAATTTATTTTTTACTTTATCGGTCCGCATAATAGACTCAAAATACTAGAACTCAACCGACGATACGGCCAACTATTCCGACTACTAAGCAGAAAATCTAAACATTCCATTGAAAACAAGCTACTGATCTACAAGACAATATTGAAACCTATTTGGGCTTACGGACTAGAACTGTGGGGATCAGCAAAATTTTCTAACATCAAGCGCATCTAATCCTTCCAACCAAGGCGATGGTTCAGGGAGGCGGTCATTAAGAGACTAAAATAAATTGGAATAACTATTCTATGTCCTTCGAACAATAGTCGATGCTCCTTTCTATGTAACCAACAAAACCCTACATCATGACCTCAACATCCCATTTGTCCTAGACTTTATCCCAGAAAAATTCTCCATATTTCACCAGAACCTTACGTACCACCCAAATCCTCTTGCACAATCCCTATCAAGCACCTCCCATCCCTATAATCCTCCAAGAAGGTTGAAACGGCAGTTGCCTCGCGACCTTTTGTAGATTGTATGAATTGGAGTTCTGGCAATGGCCAGATTCTTCACTCAAGACATGAGTGTATGTGGCTAAAGTGCTCTCGACCAATCTCCGCTGGGTTTAGTACCAGTGACGCGGTTGGGAGAGTAGCGCAGGGTTCTTCTGGAGTTCCCTCGCCTGATTGTATATAGGTATGCATGTGTTTTTTTCTTAGTTTTAATTTTCTTATTTTTTAAGTTATTTTATTTTATTATCTATTGTATATACTTTTGATTATTATTTTGTTCTATTTATTTTGTTTTTTTGTACATATAGTGTGAATGTCATCCCACCTCACTATAACCAATGTCCAAGAGACAGATTGTTATAATAATCAATAAAGAAATAAAAAAAAATAAACTTCATCGGCGTTCTCATTTAATTCAATATTGCGTTATGAAAATTATTCATTGAAATTTCGTAGTACTTTCTCAATTTTATTTGAAACCAACAATTTGAATCTTCAAATAAAATAGCTATTCCACTTTATTTTAGTATCTTAATGACCGCCTCCCTGGACCATCGCCTTAATCTAAAATATACTACAGCCAACTATTAGGTTTTCAAAATTTCTCAATCTTTGTACAAAATATTTTAATATTTATTACCTCCTTAACTAATATATGAGCCTTTCTAGTGGGAAATTTAATACCTCTTTTAACAGTTATATTTCAACACTGGAATTAATTTAGTCGCTGTCTACATAGATCCTTATCCAAATTGAATTTGCTAATTCCTCTCATTGTCAGTGATTGATTCTAACCATATCTTCCTTAATTTTGTCATATCAAGGGAAATAAATTTGTACTTTAGTAAGGGAAATTATTTTTTTTAAAGCAGTGGATGTTTTTTTATCAATAACTTTCCTAACTTTGAGCCAAATATGATGGTTTGAAAAAAAATTAATAAACTAACGAAAGTAGACTTTTGTCATTGTTAAATTCATTTAAATAGGTATATTGAGGGGATAAACTCAGCAAAGTTCCATTAAAAAAAAGTCATAAGTTATTGTGATTTTTTCTATCACCTTTCACGTATATCATTTTTTGCACTACAGATATCTCACTTTTATAAAACCTTCCTTATTTAATGTGCTTCAAGTCCATATTTACCAAGTTAAGGTTTATAAGGATAAGTTGTGATATTCATCTCAAGTTGTGTAAAGAAATGATGTTATTTTCTATACAGTCAACTAAAAGTATTAGCGTTTTCAGCAAAAATGACTACAATTAATTGTGGCAAAGCTTTTATTTCTTGTTTTTCAGTGACTTGGGATATATTAAAATAAACTATAATTGCCAAAAAATACATTTTATTTATAAATATAAACAATTTAAAAAGAATATTTTTTTATCTAAGGTGGTTATGGAATTGTGTTTGTCCCCAGGTCTCTGTCACAGCCCAGTAATCTTATACATCGTAAGTTGCATTAAATGGAGGTAGAACTTTTCTTTAAAAACTTCCTCATTTGATATGCTCCAAGTTCATATTAATCAAGTTGAGGTTTATCAGGTGGATGCAAAATCCAAGTTTTCGACCTCGCCTTCCTCCACCGGGTTACTTTTGAATATCTTGAGAACTGTTATATTTAACATTTTTTTCGGCTTTTCCCGTTTTATCCATGAAGGCGCGTTTTCGACAAAAATATTCTATGAGTTTTCAAACTAGATTCAATATGCTAAAATTTAACACATAGCATCAGTAATTTAATTAGTTTCCGAGATATAGCTTTTCAAATTTTAGAAATTTTTTTTATATTTTATTTATTGATGATATTTACAATTGTATTACAAATAAAAATACATTCAGTAAATGTGAATAAAAGAATAAAATAACATGAAACCACTTGTTGAGAAACTACCCAATGGTAGCACTTTAAAAATGTATTTACAAAAGGAGATTTCAAGGCCATCTTCATTTCAGACGCCTCGGAGGGTTGTCAGGGATCGAAGAGGAAGTAAGGTTGGAAGCGAGAGGGTTTGGATGGTTCTGAAGTTTGTTATGGAAGGATAGGTATCTGGATTGGGCCAGGTCAGAAACATAAGGAACATTAAGGTTATTATGGATGATTTTATTTGTGACAAAGTAAGGAACAGTGAGGATTTAACGAAGGATTTTGGATTGTAAGGATTTGATACGAGAGTTGAGCCCCAGAGCTCAACTCCGTAATCCCAAATAGATCTTATGGTAGTCATGTATACGGGTCTTTTGTAATTGACTAAGAGTATCTTTTGTCCAGTCTTTAATGAAAACTGGAATGCACTATCCATCCATCAGGATATTCTTCTAAAGAGTGAATGATAAAAGAACATCATTCATACTAAAAGTCACTAGTTAAAGGAACGAGGCAAGAACGCAACTTGTTTAGAAGGGCCAAGTCCTGGAAAGATGTCTGGGAGGATTAAAGCATCAACCAACTCACACATTTCATTTAGTTGACGCTTTAAAACTCCGAGGCACGACAGCCTTTTCAAATAAATTTCTATGAGTTTACAATCGTAAAAAATTTATATATTACGTATTTAATTTAAAAATTATATTTTTTTAACTAAAATTCGGAATATATAAAACTTTTAGTTCTTTGAGAGGATGGTCTTCCTTTAAAAAAAAAAAAAAAAAAAAAATATATATATATATATATATATATATATATATATATATATATATATATATATATATATTGTAAGTCGTTAATTCATAACGTAATTTTCTCTTAATATTAATTTTCTCTACAATTTACTTCTATTTCATTTTTTCTGATGTTTGATATACGATCCATAACAGGAAGGAAAATAAAGCACTAAACCATTTAAAACACAATCGTTTTCTCTGTTATCATATTTTTCTTGTAAAGTAGGTCCACTGTAGACTAAGTGCTATCTCCTCGATTCCATGTCATTACACAGGCCCCTTTGACTGAAATATAGGGCAATCTAGCTTTGATAAAGCTGGCCATAATAACACCCTTCCCGAACTCTTATCTGCAGCTAAAGACAAAGGGACTTTCCATAATCTGCATGAATGCATTAAGCTCTTTAGGTACATTAAGAATCTTTAAGGAATAAACAATCGATCGAAAGACAGGAAGAAAACGATTTTATCCAAAATATTGTATGTATTTGTTTAACCTTGATTAATTTAAAAATACAAAAACTAAAAAAAAACTCGCGGTAAATACCATTCATAAATTATCAAACCCATAGAATCATCTGTGCTTTTTCTTATATACCTATTTTCTGCTTTTATGTATTCATGAAAATTAACATTTTCAATGAATACTCGAAGGAGTATTCGATTAAAATCCTTCTGGTTACTGAATAACCTGTAGAAGTTAATAAAAAAATATTATCGACATATTTTACAAAAACACAATTTCACAACAAAAAAAAACGCATTATTTCGTATGGCATGTTTGCATTCAATTAAAATGTATGGCAGAATAGTGGACTCTTATCTCTCGGCTTTATTTTATTTAAATGCCAACCAACTGAGAATAGTCAATATGATTAGTTTAATGAATTGTGCCTCAGTGAAATCACAACATTACGCATTTACAATTTGTATGATGATTTTTGACCTATTGATGATACATTGGAAAGCTCTTACCTGTGTTTTTGTGAATGTTCCAAATGAAAGTAGTGAGAATTTAAATACATCTAAAAGGGGATAAAAATTTAATTCCTGTGTAGTAAAATCCTTAAGCCTCATACACAAAGAAGGCGATAGTTAGCGCGGTCAAATAGCGATACGGTTATAATTACTATCTATTATTTTATAACATCTTGCTCGCAATAATTTTTTCATATCTGAATTGCACCATTTAGTCCTTAGTTCCTATAAGAACAAAATCTTACTTTTATTGCTGCCAGTAAGAAAGTAGTGGCTCGATGCTGTCAGTACTAATAATATAAATGTTTCTATTTATAGGCATTTAAAAAGCCAAATCTTCATGAGAAGACCTATTACAACTTTGCACATTTGTATACACCTAAGTCGTATTATACATAAACGATAATCTGTGGGAAGATGTCTGCATTCATCAGTTGATATTTGAAAAATCCCCACATATATTGTAACAGTAAGGCTCGAAATCGGTTTTGTACAAAATATAAGTCCCTGTCATACTCAGAATTTTACGAGGGGTAAGCGAATCGTATTCTTCACTTTTTTTTTTCTTTCTAAAATAAATAAAGTCTATACAAACATTTTTCTAGGCTTCAATACTGAACGGTAGTTTTGTAGATCGATACGGGACAAATTGGACCTTGAAGAATTTGATGCGTACAGCAAGATCCGGATAGTAAATTGTCCCTTCGGAAAAACCCGATCCTGCGTTTTTAAGCCCCAAAACGTACTATTTTCGAGATAAAAAAAAGGCATAGGGTTCGCATCCACACAATCTTACGTTAGTTGTAGTACTGTCATTGAATACATGTCTCATTTCGTCGACTTGAGGCCTCCATGATCGAGAGAGAAGGAGTTTATATTATTTATCGATGGTGTTATTGATCGGCAAGCCATATCATCGTTTATTCTTCACCAAATCTCAAGATTGAGCCACCAATTTCGAAGGCTTCCTTCTCCTTCAGGCGATCAAAATAGTCCAATCACTCCGAAAATTCAGGTAAACAAGTCATGAAAGAAAACAAACTTTATTCCGTACAAAAGGAAAAATCGGGCAATTTTTAGAAAAGAAATAGCTTATTGAAATTTGTAAACCCGTTGGTTCCAAACATTAATGAAGATTTAAATTAATTATTGTTTCATTTGTCGATTATATTTATCGATAAAGTAACTATTGATATCTTTGTATTTTGATAAGTTGCATTATTTTATTTTCTAATTAATTTGGCATTTCATAACAATATTCTGTGTGAATTTTTCGCACGGGCCAACTAGTATTCTATAAATACTATATTCTCTTCCTGGATTTTTTATGGCCATAGCTAGATTTGTTAAGTAATAAACATAATTTCCGCGATTAGCACCCATATTCCTGGAAGAAAATCATTGGCCAATTTTTCAAATCAATTTTCTCACACTAAAGGGAAATTAGTTCTGGAACATTTAATCCGTACTAGGGTGGCGGCTAAGGCACATAATTTGCAAGAGAAAAGTTGAACCGGCACCTTGGTAATAGTTTGATTTACCGTTTGGGACAAAGAGTTGTGCCTGGAATATATCGAGGAGTTGGCCAGGAGAACTGAGCTGTCCTCACAATAAGGCCGTTCTCCGAAGATCTTTATCGTTCCTATTCCGGCTGCTTTTGGTGCCAGTTTCCATTCTCGGCCAAGATCTACTATCTCTCTCCTATATCGATTAATTTTCTTGATTCGTCCAGCAAGCGGTTCTTTATCTCTGCTGGAGAACACATTCCCTCCTCACCATCGTATTTTCACATTCAATATACTCTCTCAATTATTACTTTCACTTACACATATATGAAATGTGTGCTATAGCAAAGGGATGTTTTTCGTTCGTGAAAAAATGCAAATCGGTGTTTTGAACATAAACATAGGTTTAGAGACATGTTTATGCATGTTTTACCTGGGATGGATACGGGTAATTAAAATTTTTTTTTAAATTTCTTTATTGAGTATTATAACAATCTGTCTGTTCGACATTGGTTATAGTGAGGTAGGATGACATTCACACCATATGTACAAAAAAATAAAATAAATAGAACAAAATAATAATCAAAAGTATATACAATAGACAATAAAATAAAATAACCTAAAAAATAAGAAAATTAAAACTAAGGAAAAAAAAAAAAAAATAACATGCATACCTATATACAATCAGGCGAGGGAACTCCAGGAGAACCCTGCGCTACTCTTCCAACCACGTCACTGGTACTAAAGCCAGCGGAGATTGGTCGAGAGCACTTTAGCCACATACACACATGTCTTGAGTGAAGAATCTGGCCATTGCCAGAACTCCAATTTATATAATTTACAAAAGGTCGCGAGGCCACTGCCGTTTCAACCTTCTTGGAGGATTATAGGGATGGGAGATGCTTGATAGGGATTGTGCAAGAGGATTTGGGTGGTAAGTAAGGTTCTGGTGAAATTTGGAGAACTTTTCTGGGATAAGGTCTAGGACAAATGGGATGTTAAGGTCATGATGTAGGGTTTTGTTGGATACATAGAAAGGAGCATCGACTATTGTTCGAAGGACTTTAGACTGGAAGGATTGGATGCGCTTGATGTTAGAAAATTTTGCTGATCCCCACAGTTCTAGTCCGTAAGTCCAAATAGGTTTCAGTATTGTCTTGTAGATCAGTAGCTTGTTTTCAATGGAAAGTTTAGATTTTCTGCTTAGTAGTCGGTATAGTTGGCCGTATCGTCGGTTGAGTTCTTGTCTTTTGAGTCTAGTATGGGGGTTCCAAGTTAGTCTTCGGTCTAAATGAAAGCCAAGATACCGGACTGTGTCTGAATAAGGAAGCTGGATGGAATTAAAGAGTACTGGTGGACAGGAATTGCGTCGGAGTGTAAAAGTAATGTGTTGGCATTTAGATTCATTAACTTTAATGCGCCAGTTATTACACCAGTGCTCAATCAAGGTGAGATGACTTTGAAGATTTAAGGATGCTATTTCGGGATCAGAGTTGGATGATAAGATTGCGGTGTCGTCAGCGAATGTTGCAAGAAAAGTATCGGGATGAACAGGGATGTCAGCAGTAAAGAGGATGTAAAGCACGGGACCCAAGACGCTGCCTTGGGGAACACCGGCTTTAACGGAGTAGATATTGGAAAATTCTGTTCCACAGCGAACTCGAAAGGAGCGGTCAGAGAGGTAGGATCGGAGGACTAGGTACAAGGACTGAGGTAAATGGATTTTAAGCTTGGAGAGCAGTCCGGAGTGCCATACCCGGTCAAATGCCTGTGCAATGTCCAGAAAGGCACCCGAACAGTATTCCTTGTTTTCTAGGGCTGAGGAAATATGATCAACAACTCGGAGTCCTTGTTGAACAGTAGAATGTTGAGAGCGAAAACCAAACTGATGGGAAGGGATATTTTGGGATTCTATAATGGGTAGGATTCGTTTCAAAAGGATCTTTTCAAAAATTTTTGAAAGGATTGGGAGTAGGCTGATTGGTCTATAGGATGTTGAGCTATTGAGAGGTTTTCCTGGTTTTGGGAAAAGGATAATAGTGGAGTGTTTCCATAACAGAGGGAAGTGGGTGGTGCGTAGGATACAATTGTAGATATATGTAAGGAATATGACTGCTTTGGATGGAAGTTGTCGAAGGATTTGAGGTGTAAGGAGATCATGTCCAGGAGCTTTACGGAGGATTAGTTTTTTTAATTGAAATTTTACTTCGGAAGGATGAATAGCTTTTGGGGGCAAGGAAAGTGGGATTGGTGATGTAAGGAGTTCTTCTACTGTTACGGTGTGGGCAGGATGGGATTCCGGATGTGAAATAAATGTATTGGATAGGTGAATGGCGAACTCCTCAGCTTTATCTTCGTCAGATGCTGCCCAGGAGCCATCACCTCGTCGGAGAGGATGGGAAATGCGGTGAGGATTTAGGATTTTTGTTGTGGTTTTCCAAAGGGAATTGTCGCGAGAAGAGAGGGAGGATAGGTAGGAGTTGAAGGATTGTGATCTGAAGGTGGCTAATTCCAGTTTTAATTGTTTGCAGTAGTAATTATAGGAGCAGCGGTCGGTAGGATGTCGGGTACGTTGCCATAATAATCTGGCACGGCGTTTGGTGCGGATTAGGTTAAGGAGGTGTTGGGGTAGAATGGTCTTTATAGGAATTCTGGAGGAGTCTTTTGGGAAGGAGGCAGTCCAGGCGGCTTGTTGGATTGTGGTAGTAAAGGAATTTACGGCACTATCAAGGTCATCGGGAGTTTTGAGGGATATGTTGAGATCAATATTATCGGAGATTATTTGGCGGAAAAGGTCCCAGTTTACTGGGCCCCTAATGAATGACGGTGGAGAAGGTTTGGGAACAGGTTCAAGTGAAACATTAAGGATTAGAGGACTATGGTCAGAGGAAAGTTCATTTAGACGTGTAATGGAACAATTGAGGGGACTTAAGCCGCTGTGGATAAAGAAATCAAGAAGATCAGGATTACGGTTGGGATCTGTGGGCCAGTAGGTAGGAGAGTTGGGGGAAAGGAGGTGAAAACGTTGGGAATTGAGTGCAGACAGCAGGGTTCGGCCACGAGAATTCGTGGTTCTGGAACCCCATTGTTGGTGCTTGGCATTTAGGTCTGCACCCAAGATGAAGTGATGTCCTAAGGAGTCGAGGAGAGAACTGAATTGGGCATTGGATATGGATCGGTTAGGAGGGCAATACGCTGATGCAAGAGTGACCGGAAAGGAGAAGGTTTTTATCACGATAGCGGTGGACTGTAGGAAATCATGTATTGGTAATGGGAGTAGGTGATGGGAGAGGGATTGGTGTACAATTACAGCAGTACCGGCATGTGCTTTTCCGTCAGGGTGGTCAGTACGATATGTCAGGTATTGTGGTATATTGAAGTGCTGTTTAGTGGTTAGTCGAGTTTCAGTAATTAGTGCCACATCAATGTTCTTGTCAAGTAGTAAAGTAGATAGTTCGTCTGTATGATTTCTAACACCATTCGCATTCCAAAGGAGAATGGATATGGGTTTAGGGATGTGAGTCATTTAAGGATTTTTCAAAGGAGGGATGAGGTGAGATACGAGATTCGTGAGGAGTGATATGAGTGGAGTAACAAGGGATTTGAAATCGGTGAGGAAAGATGCTAACAAACTTGTGAGATCTGTTGCATTTGAAGGAGGAGGAATATGAGGAATTTGTTGTTGGTGGTTAGGTATATTAGGATGAAGAGGATTTTGAGGTTGGGTTTGAGGTTGTTGTTGTGGCAAGGCTTGACATTTATCGGTTAAAGTCTTACCTCTAAGTAGTTGGGAGAATGATACATCATTGTTTACAATTCTGGAAGGCTCTCTCTCTCTTCTTGTTCTTAGTGCTTCATCTTGAATCCGGTTTTTCTGGTGTCTGGTTTTGAGATTCTTGTAAATTTGGCAGCCTTTGTAGTTGGCCGGGTGTCCCTCCAAGCATAGGGCACATACTGCTGGATCTTGTATAGGTTTGGTGCACTCTACAGATTTGTGCTGTTCACCGCACTTCACGCAACGCGGCAGATGGTGGCAATATGTCTTCGTGTGGCCATAGGTCTGACAATTATGGCACTGCACGATGTCTCTCTTGGGATATGGCTTCTCAACTTTCACCATTGTATAGTATATTCTTGTGATATCATATATTTTTTCGATACCGGTAATTAAAATTAATTAAAAAATATGAAAGGGGACTGTATTTTCTAGGATTTACAATGATTTACATATTTGATAGAACTGTAATTCGGGAAATAAATTATGTAGATGTGATTATTATGATCAAATTATTTATTTATTTTTATTGATGCCTTTACCAGGCAGAGTGATTGGAAACACTTCCTATTGATATTATTTTGTAGAATTTTATAATTTTTAAAAATCACTTTTTTTTTGTTAAATTTATTTATTGAGTATTACAACAATCTGTCTCTTGGACATTGGTTACAGTGAGTTAGGATAACATTAACAATATATAGATAAATAGAAGCAAAATAATAATCAAAAGTATATACAATAAATAATAAAATAAAATAACCTAAAAAAAAGAACATTAAGACTAAGCAAAAAAAAAACACACATGCATACTGCTATGTTCCTGGCCTCGCGTTTCTACGGCGAGTAAGGGGTTCCAGGAATCGCATTTATTTGTATTTATATGTATTTATATCGGTCCCAGAAGGGAACCGATCAACTTAAAATATATTAATGATGTATTTAAATGGTAGATACCACAGACCCCCTACTGTAGTATCCTAGATTGAACCATATACTCTTTATTGGATTTCCTTTCTAAAGGTATCATGTTATAAATGTACTATTTGTTTCTATTACTAATTGGTGGCATGCAAGGTAGAATGTAAAAGTACTACGTTGGTTTACTAACTATTATATTTACAAGCTTAAATAAAACCAAAAATATCTATATACAAAATAATAACTAAACCTATATACATAATATCAGTTGCGAATCATACTAGAGGAGAATGCTTGATGTATTGATTTTATTATATTAATTAATGATGTATGGTTGCCAACACAAATTTACATTATTATAACTAAATGCTTGTTACCACTTAGCTGGTCCTTCATCGTGTTTCTAGCTGTCATATCTGGATTCCCTGTCTCTGCTCTCCTTCAGCGTCTAGTCCGTCCATCTGCTCTCTCCGGCTGTCTTCATCTTCCTCCCTCGACTCCCTCGCTTCTCCTCCTCTCAGCTCTGAGTTCCCAGAAGAAGTCCTCTCTCCTCCGAGTTCCAAAAAGAAGTGTCTTCGTCCAAGTTCTATATCTTCCACCTTTTTTCATCCCCTCTCTTTTGGTAGGGGCAAGAATTGTTCCCATTGGTTCAATTTTTGTAACAGAAGGGATGACCACACCCCCTCCCCCAGGCCAAGGTAAAGCAGCAGGTACAGATTTCCATATTTCTGGTGGAAGGTGTGAAAAGGTCTTTTGGGATCCTTTTTAAACACTTAGTTGTCGGTCTTTGTCGGTGGTCCTTAAGGGTTTCTATTACCACTTACAAAAGGTTGTCCTAATGGGTTACCCTCAGTCAGGTACCCAACCGCCAGATGTTGGGTTTATACCTAAATATGTTTATATTTAGGTAATACCTAAATTACCTTAATGTTTATTTGTTTATACCTTTAAACTAATTATTCCACCGACGGTCTTTACAATACATAGCAATACCTATATACACTGTTTTTTTTTAAATTCATTATTTATTTTTTTAGATTAAAGAAAAAGGTGTTTTCTAAGTCTTTTTCGTTGTCAGTGAGGTTTTCTTTTAGACTCTGAGCCAAATTTTTCTTTATATTCTTAAATACTGGTCAGTCTTGGATGATATGCGTTCTTTGCACCTTACAGCTCTCGCAAGTCGTTATGTATAGTCCTCCTAGTAAATAGGCTTGTGCGAATTTCACAATGCCCAATTCTTAAGCGGCAGACTGTCTCTTCTTTTCTGGAGAGTCGGTCACAAGTTTTCCATTTGTAACATTGGCTTTCTTGGCTTATTATTTATTTATAAGTGGCTATATATTTTTACTTGTTATTTATGATCAAATTATTAATAATATATAACACAAAATTGGACATGAAAATTAAATTTGCGATCTGCAAATTTCTTTTCAATGAGCAAATTTTTTGGCAGCTTCACAGCTTCCCATAACAATCCAGGAAATAGTTCAGTTCAGCAGGTCTCTTGGTCACCGCCTACGTAATCGTCGAGGTGGGCTGTACGTGTTTCTAGTGCTTTTAAGGTTTTCTGTCAGAGGATTTGAGTTGTAAGTTAATCTTTGGTGAAAGTTATTTTAGTTTTCTCTTGCAGTGTCTAAAATTGTTGGGATGTTCAAGTCTTTATGTAATCTATCGTTTGCGGCATAATATAGTGCGTCAACTATCCTTCGAAAAATTTTGGATTGGAAAGACTGGATTTTTTAATATTTAAAGTTTTAGCAGAACCCCACAGTTCTATGCCATAAGTCCAAATTGGTTTTAGTAAATCTTTATAGAGAGTTAGTTTGTTAGTCAAAAGTAATTTTGAACGTTTGTCAAGTAGCTTAGATAAAAGACCGTGTCGTCTTTTTAATTCCATACGTTTTTCTCCAAATTAGTCTTTTGTCGATATAAAAACGCAAATATTTAATTACATCGGATGTAGAAATTTCAATTTTATTAAAATATATTTCGGGGAAAGGGGTATGATTAAGAATGAATACTACGTACACACTTTTTTTTTCATTCATTTTGATTTTCCACATTGTGGCCCAATCATCAATATCTTTCATGTGGTTTTTACGCTGTGGAAAACTCAGTCCAGTTAGATTATATATATATATATATATATATATATATATATATATATATATATATATATATATATATATATATATATATATATATATATATATATATATATATATATATATATGTATTAAACAATTTTCGTCCCAGGACACTACCCTGAGGTACTCCTGCTTGAACAGATTTAATGTCTGAATATTCTGTCCCTACTTTTACTACAAAATGATCAAATTAACAATGAACAATGAATTAATAATAAAAAAAAAATGAGTATTGCTCTATGTCATGCCTTGTTTATTCAAAAAAACTAAACAAAGACAACAAATGATAACTGGCCTAATATAAAAGACGAATATATGCCATTTCCAAAATGTGGAAATAAAAATTTTGGAACCTGAATTATAGAATTAAAATTCAACTGAAACTGTTTCTGATGGTTTTATTTAAGATTTTCCAAGTTGAATTATGAAATAAAATTATTACAATTGATTAAAATAAAATTATGTTGTATAAATTTGCTTTTTCTCAACTTATTATAAATTTCACAAGTCCCTTTTGCTATGAGGGCACTCGTATATACTTACACTTCAACAAAAAAATGTCTATTTAATTTCAAATTATGAATTATTAAATTATGAATATTTACATGAAACACATACAATATTGAAAAAAAAGAAGGAAATAATCTATCTGACCATAAACGTATTTGGACAATGCTTAGTTTAGCAGAAGAGACAAGCAAGTATTTTTATTGCTCTAGTGTAGCTGCCCACATAAAGTATACCTGTCTTTATCAATGATTACTAGAAGATTCATTAACGATACAAGAACCACCGAGAAAATTCAAAGGATATCAATGTATTTATCGAATATCAATGAAACGGTACGATATTGTCGGAAAAAGAGTTTTACCTTACAAAACCATTGCACCACCCTCGCTATTGCGTGGGAATTCGCAAACATAAAATCGCTTCAATATTGACCTACTGCTTCTAAAACAAAGGTCTTAATTCAAGTTAAAAAAGAAAACAAAGATTGTATGATAAACACATTTCATAAATTATGGTAACTATGAGATGGGGAAAGGATTGTCATGACATAATATTGGACTTCTGATAATTTATTTTAATTTGAAGATAAAAAAATCTCTTCTTTTTATTCCCTTAATGCTCTATTTTTTTATTGGAATAAATATATACATCACTGAAAAACATTAATTAAAAACTTAGCTGGTCTTTACACAATCTGGAAAAGGTTAGTACGGTTGAAGTGATAAGGTAAATTATTTTATAAACGTCCCGTTTTAAGGAAAACTCACCGGAGCCGGCTGATAATTTGTTGTGTATTATTTAACGACAGTAGCTGGAAAACATTATTAATTGTCGATTAATTCGGCTCAAAACTCGGAGAGGAGTTCTAAGTTACTCAACTTTTTGAATAATGAATGGTTAACGTGAACTCTGTGAGAACTCAAGCAGGCGCTAATCAGCCACTTAAAGTATTTTGCCTGAAATAAATCTCTTAGATACATGGATAAAATTATAAACTTTTAAAGGCTGGGAATAAAGAATCATTCAATTATTATTAGAATTATTTTTTAACATACATGTTTAAAAAATGTTACTTAATATATATATTTTTTTTTTTGCTATAGAAATTTATTTGCACCTTTCAACATTTTGTTAATAATCAGCAAATGTGCTGGACATACAAGGTATAAAGGACATGTCAGGAATGAGGAAGTAAGGTACTCAGCAGCATCTCTTGCCTGACTGGTTTCACTTACTTAGGTTGTTTAAGGAAGGAGGTCTCTCATCCAACGCCTTTTTACAACGCCCAACGTCTCATCATATTTTGGGGGATGTCAGCAGTGTCTCTCATTAATCTTTTGCGATATCCATTTTTTTTTTATTTCTTAATGACATTTACAACTGTATTACATAAATACATCAAGTAAGTTTGGACATAATAGATATAATGACATGCATACACTTGCTGAGTAACTACCCAATGGTAGCACTCTAATGATATGACTACATTAGGAGATCACGGGGCCATCTTCTTATCCGTTTTTAAATTAGTATAAAATCGTTGGGAAAGGGGGCTTATAAATAAGGTATTATTATTATTATATGTTTCTCAACTTTTGGAAGGTGGAGATGATTTTGTAGAGTTTTGTTAGTCAAGTACATTTGTGCTTTCGTTAGGAGTCGCTATAAATTTGATTGTAAGGTTTTAAGTTTGTGTAGATGGGCTTTTTTAACTATAACGTATATTTGTGGTCAGTATGTCCACGTGGGTTTAAGTAAGTATGTATGTGTATTCAGTTTCTGTCTCGTTTTCAGTTTTGAAGATTTACGTAAAAGAGAGTAAAATACTTTTAGTCGTTTGCTAAATGTCTTACGTTTCGTTTTTATCTGCGGGCCCTATGTCATCCTTCTGTCGAAGATGGGCCCCAAGTAAAGTACAGTGTCCGTTTGAGGAATTTGATTGTTGTCAATATAAACTGGCGGGAAGGTGTTTTTTCTAACATTAAATGTTAAATATTTGGATTTGTCGTAATTAACCATATATTTTATAAATAACAAAAGTTAATGAAAAAATACTCAAGTGTTGTTGGTTGGTTTATCTTCAACTTGTCACCCGCAGGCACAATAGTATCGAGTAGCCGAATCCTGGAAGTATATTGCCTAGATACGGAAGGCTCTGCAAGATTCTTATGTATCATAGATTTTAGTGTGAAATGAAAGGAAGCTATGATAGTGGATCATACCATAGATATAAAACGAATTATGAGGATTAAAAGCTCAAAATTTAAATAGAGAAAAAGGAAATCTATAAAAAAAGTATACCTTCAGAAAAAATATAGAGAGGAATTTGGTGAGAGCGAATTTTCGTTTCGGGAGAAGAACAGCAATACCTGTTTCAAACGGTAATGTTTTGAAATAGAGGAGTGCTTAAAGAAATCATTTACAGAGTATGGCGGAATCTAGAGGTTATGTTAGGGAAGTGGTTATCCTTTGTTCTGTCATTCTTCGAAATGCACCCATTCTAAGGTCACTTTTTATTATGCGAGACATTGATCTGATAGATATTTCCATTGCTCGAAACATGATTTGTTGTTTTCGAATGGGATTTCTTCTTATTCGAGCTGCCACTGCTCTCACTGCATTTGCCGTTCTCACAGTGCGGGGACAGTCCGGGGACAGTTTAAATTATTTATATTTACGTTTTTAGGCAATAGTATTTATTACAATACATCATACGTCACAAAATAAATTAAAGCTTTTAAAAAGTTAATGAAGTCATTTTACTGAAAACACGGGTACTTTCAGGCGATTAGCTAGAAAATCTCATCATTTCTTTACACAGCTTGAAGTGAATCTCAAATATTTTCCTGATAAACCTAAACATAATTAATGATGAAGAGATGGTTGACCGTTGATATAATATGAGGAGTTAGTCGAGGGTGCGGTCAAATACTCGGTTTTTTTCAACTGCCTCCCGCAGTGCCACATCCTACGCCCTGAAGACGACCTGCAAATTGGGTCGAAACGTCGGCAAAAATTAAAATAATTGATATATTTTAATTTTTTATTTATTTGACCGCACCCTCGACTAACTTCTTCTCATAAACATAATTAATATAGACTTAAAGCTTATTAAACTAGGAAGTTTTTTTCTAATAGTGGGGTGCATGTAGTACAGTTGAAGAATGATAAAAAATAAAATCACAGATAATTTATTACTGCGTTTTTTAACGGAGCTTTGTGCTGTGTTGGCTCAATAGTTCTCTCTAAATAGTTTTAAAGTAGAGTTTAATAACACAAACTCTACTTAATTTTTAAAGCAAATTTCTAGTTTAGAATGGATAAATGTTTCATTACTTAAATCAAATATTTTTAATTTATCGCTTACTATTCATCACAAAACATGACTTGCTATATTTTTGCCAAATACTTACAGAACATCTTGTTTATATATTTTTGTAGAACACAACAATTAAAAAAAACTCGGTTTTTTTCAACTGCCTCCCGCAGTGCCACATCCTACGCCCTGAAGACGACCTGCAAAGTGGTTCGAAACGTCGGCAAAAATTAAAATAATTAATATATTTTAATTTTTTATTTATTTGACCGCACCCTCGACTAACTCCTTCTCATAAACATAATTAATGTAGACTTAAACCTTATTAAACTAGGAAGTTTTTTTTCTAATAGTGGGGTGCATGTAGTACAGTTGAAGAATGATAAAAAAAAAAATCACAGATAATTTATTACTGTGTTTTTTAACGGAGCTTTGTGCTGTGTTGGCTCAATAGTTCTCTCTAAATAGTTTTAAAGTAGAGTTTAATAACACAAACTCTACTTAATTTTTAAAGCAAATTTCTAGTTTAGAATGGATAAATGTTTCATTACTTAAATCAAATATTTTTAATTTATCGCTTACTATTCATCACAAATCATGGCTTGCTATATTTTTGCCATATACTTACAGAACACCTTGTTTATGTATTTTTGTAGAACACAACAATTAACACATTAAAATTAATTTTTCACATATTTTTCAGGCATTTGTTTTTTAATACTTTTCGAACTTTAATCCACCAAGTAAGCAATGAAATGAATATTATTTAAACTTACCCTTCTTGTCCAGGTAATCGTAGGTGGCGGGATGCCGGACGTCTGACACTCTAAAATGATTTTAGAACCTTTCTTAACCTCAACCAGACCACCCGAAGTGACTTTCTCAATGATTGGAGGTACTGAAACAGTAATTTTGGATTAAAAAAATAAAAACCTAAAATAATTTAATTTAATATGTACATAGAAATACTAAATAAAAAATAATTTATTTAATAATTACAGTCATCATTCGATTCTATTAGTAAGCATCTTTATATTTTTTCACTAATATCCCTATAGTTAAATGTATTTTTTTTTTGTATTAACGATAATTGATGTAGGTTTATTTATAGTAATTCTTGAAATGTACATGGTTGTAGAAATATATTATTACTAAATGTACGGCGCGTGTACCACAAAAGATATAAGATCTTAAGCAAGGAAATAACATTAAAGATATCATTGCTGATATCTGATGATAATTATAGAAAGATAACATCATCAAATAGGTTTTATGGATCGGTGTTGTAAAAAAATCAACAATGGTCGACTAAATAGAATTTATCATTGACTTCGTTTACGGCTTTTTAATTTTTATCATTCTCTAATGTTCTGATGATGTATCTGCAACTATATTACGTTAATCTTATCGCCCTCATGATTGAAGTACTTTTAATTTAAGTGGCTTCCTTCTGTCTAGAAAAGAACTGTTTATTTTACCTTTACTAATTCTTTCTGCCCTGAGAATTTATCTGTCTGACGGCCTTCCATGCTCAGGCCTTCTCCCTAGATTAAAGTGTGACGCCATTGAGCTGCTTTCCACCCGTAGCCAATTTTTTTTTTTTGTAATACGGGTAGTTCTTCTCCGTCACTAATTGAGAAAATTCAAACTCCGTGAGACCATAAAGTATGATTTTTCTCATCATTCTGTTTCTTAGTCTATCAAAGGCGGTGAAGTTGACTATGGCGTGCTCAGACGTATCCGGTACTTCACAAGTGGGGCATAGGAGATCTATGTCTTCTCCAAGACTAAGCGCGTGCAATGCAATCATGTAATACGCTGTGGAAAACTCAGTCCAGTTAGATTACCAATTAAACTTTGTTAGTGTGGTCATGGATGTAGAAATGCAGATTTGCATTTTGATTCACATTAAATATTTCCTACAAAACAAATATCGATGGAATACATAAAGAATATGTAGAAAACATATGTATATATATTTTGGTTACTAATCAGCTACCATGATTGAATTTCACCTACACAAAAAGTTCTTTTATTATACTTTTTTTTTCCTCCTTTTATTATTATCCTATTTTATTTAACTGTACTTCTCTTTATAGATATTTTCCTACCAATCCTCCTTTAAAACCGCCTCCTATTCAGTCAATCTTTCATATAATATATTTTCCATTTTATATGAGGTTTTCCTCTCCTTTTATTTTCAACCACCCAATTTCATTATCGAACTATTTTAAGTAACTCTTCATTCTTTTAACACTTATAATGGATTTATATTTTCACTTCTATTACTCCTCTTATTTCATGATCTGTCATTGAAACATTGACAATATCTTCTGTAATTTTATCTGTACTCTAAAAAGGTTCCAGGTTTGAAAACAACACTTTGGACCAGTGTAGTACTCTTTTATTATTTTAGAATATTACTTTACCAGAAAGATTCACCTGCCGATTGCCTTCCTGCTTTTTATCAACCTCAAAAATTGGTGATTACCCACTTTCAATGATTGGGCCAAAGTAGTGAAAATAGAATAGCTTCTTTCATCATCATTTGTGCTGCGATTGCATAATATTTATTATAATTTTTGTAATAGTTGCTTAACCCCTATTGACTACATTTGTCGATTATTTTTCTAAACCGAATTACTGTTTTGTCATTTCACTATAATATGTCAATAAAAATATAATATGAATTCATGTCGTTGATGGTAACCCTATTAAACAATTAAACATTATAAATAATAATATTAATTGCAGGCACGACATCCTTAAAGAATTCCTTAGGAACTAGGAATTCGTTGGTAACATATCCGGGTAAAAATATATGTATATATATGTTTTTACCCGGATGGGGGGAGGGGGTAGGGATGGGGTAGACGTACAGGCTAAGGCGCTTGCAATAGGTAAACAAGTTAAGCAACGCCGAGAGTGGTTAGCTTAGCTGGGTGACCGTCCACCAGGGAAAGCCACGCTACTCGAGACCCTTCCCCTATGGTTTGTGAGACCCGTCAACCTACTGGAGGCAACTCATACCGACCGGGGCGTAGGATGTCTGATGAACCTACCCCCGTGTACCAAGATCTACAAGGTCTGTAGTGCCAACCTAAAAAAAGAGAAGAAAAAAACTATATATACATATATATTTTAAATTGATTATCATTCAAATTATTCCTTTAAACTATTTCCAAAGTGACTTGTCAATTACTACCCACTTACAGTTTAGCAAGTTTAGTAATTATATTAGGCATTTAATATTATTTTTTCTATAAAATTTTATTTTTCCTAAAATTATTTCATTTATCTATGCAACATTAATATTAAATAATCTGATTAAAAAAAAAAATGGAATCATGATATAAATGAGACTTACAATAAATCCTCCTGGCAATCTTTCTGCTGGGAAAGGATTGATGGATGGGAGTCATTGAGATAGGAGGGGAGGGAAAGGGGTGTTTATCCGCCTTATATATGCAAATAAAATTCATACAATATCCATTAGGCAATAAATCTTGGTTTTGGGAGGCAGGTTGGCCACAGAACAGGATTCTGATGTATTCTGGTCGATACCAACGATGGCTAGTGTAATAAAAAAAAAATACGGTTTATAGAAATTTTATATCTCTGTAAATGATTTATTTTTTCTTCTGGTAAACCAATTCCCGGATTTTGTCTTAAATTGAACTTAAGTAAACTCAATGTTATCCTAAGTTCGTTTTCCGAACTCCGAAATGCGGTTTATTTATTTATTATTCAATCGGTGTAAATAATCATTAAGTTTTATTATAATAATCAGGGTTTAAGTGGAAAATTAAATATAACGGTTTTAAAATTAAAGCTATTAAGTGTAGCTTCACATGAAATCTCAGTTTTCACAGGAAGGGTTATTTAGTAAAACTACTTTGAGAAAAAAAATCATTTTAATTCAAAATATTTACCCTCATTTTCAATATATATTCCTCAACGTGTTATCAACTTTTCAATCCTAAAACTGAAATGTTCAGGGTTTTGTGATGAAATGAAGTCAGATAATGCGTCTTTGATCTGAGAATCTTTTTAAAAAAATTTACCTTTAAGGGAAAATTCTTGAACAGATAAATCTGGAGATAAGTTTTTGGAGATAAGTATCGTTAAAAAGGTGTGTGTGGAAAGACTTCTAAACACATCTCTCCAATGATTATCGTGAAACATGAAGTCTGGCTAAAGTTGTACGTCATACAGCTTGCAAGAGTATAGAGAAATTAACTAATGCAACCCTTCCGATTAAATAGTGCAGGTTTTTTTTTTTTTTTTTACAATTGTTGATACATTATGTCAATATCACTGCAGTACGATGTGGATGTGATGGTTTCATCTATGAAAGAACGGAAAAATAAATTATTTCTGCCATTGACACTGAAACCACAAAATTCTTTGGATGCATTTTTTTTAAACCACTGGCAAATGGTCTGTTCGTTGCATCTGCCTTCCTCGAACGTCGTAGTATGTTTCTTGGAAGTTGGGTTGCTGAGTATCCAAGTTTAAACTCATAAAGAAATAATTAATCGAAAATGATCTACTTCCATAGTTTTCCATAGTTTGATGACATACTAAACAGTGTGAAATCAATTGGAATGTTAGTAAATATCATAAAAAAGAGACAATTAATAACGGCTCATTATAATCACTGAACATAAACTTAATAAAAAATTTCTGAAATAATGAAAACGGACATTTCATATGCGATGACCAAGTCCAGGTCTTGGGCTTTATTGACGTACTGGCAAAGTGAAAATCTGGCTCTTTTCTGGAAATTCAACAGACAACTGCGCTATTGGAAATTGAGAGAAATAACGCCAAAACTAAATATATGGTGGTGAAGATCGACAGATTTCAGCAAGATTAAAGTTTTATAGAAATAAACCCATATAAATTTCAAAGAGTACAGGATTTTACCTAACTCGGAAACCTGGTAACATCGACCAATGACATGACGAAGGAAATAGGGAAGAGGAAAGCGGCTACCAACCTTTGCTATTTTGGCTTAAGGAGGCAGTTCAGCAGCCAACTATTTACAAGACCGTCTAAGGCAAGATTATATAAAACTACGATTAGGCCGGTTTTGACCTATGCCTCACAAACATGGACCATGAGAACAGCCTCCTTATATTCGAACAGAAAAGTTTTCAAGGTACTTTGCATTTCAAATTATGTTAATATAACAAAAAAAAAAAAAACCGTGGGCACACTTCTATTCCACAAGTAATACATATTACCATGAATAAATTTGTAGGTCAAAAAGCTAAGGCATAACGTTATTTGTTCATAAATGAAAAATCCATACTATAAAGCCTTGAGTATCTGACATACAGGTGAACTGTTAATCAGCAACATCAGAACGGAATAAAGAATATCACATAGAAAACAAAGAAAGAAAACAATACATTTACAAGTAACATCTCACAAAGCCATACAATACATACTGAGAGAAACGGATGGTTTTATAAATAGAGTAAAGGAAGTTTATATTAAACAAATGATTAAGTGAGGGAAAAAATAGGCGTACATAAAAAAAAAAATAATATATATAATATTATGAGAAAACGTTAATTAAATTTAAAAAAAAGGATTAATTAATTAATTAATACGAAAGAAAATGTTAAAAGGCTTTTAATTGTGATTTTGTTTTTATATTATAATTACTTTACGTCTCGTTTTGCGGTATATAGGTATATGTGGTAATATTATAATATTCACTAACACTAACACTGATGTTTTTATATAATATTCATAATATTCACTTACACTATGTAAGTATCATCATTATGTAAATAAAACTACTACCGGTTTCGAGTTCTGTACTTATAAGGGAAGGTTACGGACACTGGATCACCGATTTTAATGAAATATTTTTTAGTGATACTAGATCGAAAAAATATTGGACCTATGTTCGAGGGTTCTAGCCAATGCGCCTTAAGAACCGCAAAAAAAAAGTTTATAATTTCGCATTAAATTTATGTTATTAATTGTTTCCATTGCTCTGCATTTTTATGTTATTATGTGCATAATCAGAAAAATAAATATTGATTTTAGTACTAAATGACTTATTAGGTCCCCTAAAAAACAAAAACTAAAAGGGGCTTCTAGTGAAGTTGGTCATGTGAATTTTTTGGCGTGAAAAAGGAAGTTGTATTCGTTTTATTGTTCTTTTATACCCATTAATACTATTTTTTTTATAGATATCGGAAATTTCAAATTTTAATACTTGATTTCTATGGAGCTTGTTTTTTCTGGCCGTCAACTAAAGCATGTATAACTTCTCAAGTTTTTATCCTATTTCAATATTATTACAACCGTTGGAATTGCTCCTCTTCCAGACCACATCAATAGATTTTGAAATTCGATACCTTTTAAGCTTATAAAATTATAAATTTAGAAAAACTTCTCAAGCATTCATCTTTTATAAATCCAGTTCTAATTTGATTTTGGAGTTGAATTTTTACCATTTTGTGAAGCATACAGAGCCCTAAGTGCCTAATAATATCTATGTGATTCAGTGGAGTGGTTCTGTTGTTATCCTAACTTTTGTAATTGGTGAAAAATTTCGAAGGGACCAGCCTAGATTAAAATTTCAAATAAAAGATTTTAATTTTAAGGAGAGCTGTTTCTACACTACCAGTGTTTCAACTGCCTCCCGCAGTCCTACATCCAACGCCCTGATGATCTACTAAGTGGGTCGAAACGTCAGCAAAAATTAAATAATACTATTTGTTTAAGTTAGTATTTATTTGACCGCACCCCTCCCCCGATCAACTCCTTCTCAAAAAAATATTTTAATGTTTCGTTTTAAAACACTTTTGATTCTTGTCGAAAAAAAAAGAAATAAAAAGAAGATATATATATATATATATAGGAAAGAGTAAGAGATTTATAAAATGTAGCTATCTGAACTCTGATAAACCTTTATCCCTCGCTCTGAGATATCTGGTTCCTTCGATAAAATCAATACGCCCCCTCATAATGCTAAATAACAAATCATTTGCTCTGGCAACAAAAGAAGATTGCTATTTCATGACATAGGATATTAATCATCCAACCCTACACAATTCACTCTCTTCTGAAACACTGTTTTGTAAAATATTCCTCATACGATGGTTCTGTAAATTTCTTGTAGATGAAAAAAAAAAACATACACTAATATTGTAGCACTCTAGAAAATAAATTTATCTTGGTACTTATATTGTCAAAAGAAGTAATATTTCCAAAGTAATTGCTTTATATAATTCTTCGTTTACCTAGTAGCCATAGAAAATCAATAAAACTTGAAATGTATCGTTACCGATAATGGTTCGATTTCGAAATTTCTTTTTTTATTCTGTAAACGATTTAACCCATTACGCAAGTACTACAAATTATGTATTTTTTTTAGTGATATCGCATAACTGTGTTTTTGGGACTCAGAGGGCTCTGAAACATAATGCTTTGTTAATAACCGAAAAGGAAATTTTTTTCCCAATACAATATCTCATTACCTAGTTTTGTGCATAATTTAACGACTTGACGCAACATAGACATTGGTTATAGAGCTGAAAAAGTAAATTCACTTCATCAAGAAAAGTAATAAAAAAAGTAACGACTAAGTAGCAATCTAAAGTATATATTTGGGGAATCTTTTGATCATTACAAGCCGCAGTAAGATTAAGCAGTGCTAATAGAGGCCGCAACAATTTTTAAATCTTACTGTTTGCTATTTTATTTTTCTCTTAATATATACACCTATATGCATATATTCAAAAAATTATATTAATTTTTAATGTTTGTAACCAAAATAATTCAATCGCACGCTAGATTATAAATGTCGAGCAAAATCGTTTGGAGGTGACAACTAACTCACAAAGGCTACTGCTGCGTTAGCACTATAATAGCTACGTACATTTCTAAATCGAATGAAGAATCTAGCCATTGACAAATCTCCAATATTTACATAATACAAAAGGTCGCGACACCCTTTAAACTTCGAGGGGAATTGCAGGGATTGGTGGTGCTGAAAAGGGATTGTGCAAGGGGATTTGGATGATATGTTAGGTCCCAGTGAACCTTCATTCATTGAACTTTCGGTGAATTTTTCAAGGATAATAAAGATCATGGTAGAAGGATTTGTTCGTTACTTAGAATGGGGTTTTGTTCTATGGAATTTGAACTGAAAGGGTTGGATGCGTTTAATATTAGAAAATTTAGCAGTTTCCCACAGCTCTAGTCCGCAGGTCCAGATGGGTTTCAGGATTGTCTTGAAGATTTTAATAATTTGTTTTCGACAGAACGTTGAGATTTTCTTGCCAGTAGACCCGTATCGTATGTTAATTTGTTGTATAATAAGTTTGGTATGAGGGTTCCACGTTAATTTTTTATCTATTAGGAAGCAAAAACTGTCTGTATCAAAAGCCAAACTGGACTGTATCAGAGAGGGAAAGTGTTATGAAGTTTAAATAAACTGGTGGACAGGACTTATGTCGAAGGGTAAAGATGATATGTTTGGGTTCGGATTCATTTACTTGGATGCGCAAATTATTACATCTTTCAATAAGGTGACTTCTTACATAAGCTATCTTACTAGCTTTGGAGTCTAGTATGTGGATTCCATGTTAATCTTTTGTCTAGGAGGAAGCCAAGATACAAGTTTTTGTATTAAATGGTTAGCCGTATGGAGTTCAAATAAATAGGCGGGCATGATCTTCGTATTAGAGGATAGGAGATTAAAAATAAAATATATGATACCAAAGATTAAAAAATAAAACACTTTAACTACAGAGCTAACTCTTTTTCTCTTTAGAAAGACTAATTCAGGTTGTCCCTTATTTATTTTCACAATATTGAGTGGCATTGATAATAATAGAAAAATTGAACATACTTAAAGAATATTTATAATTGGTAATTGGTTGATTGTCGTGGATAATGAAGAGAAGAATAGTTGAAACGTCGGCATATGTAAAAAATAAATATTATCATTTATTTTTTGCCTTCCTTTTTGACTGACCACCCCAACTATTCTTCTCTTCATTAAAGAATATTTGAAATGTGGAAGGAAAAGAGAACTAATTCCAATAAATAAAAAATAATATGTTGGCTTTATTTTTGATAATTGAAAAAGAAATATCCTTAAGATATAGATGGTCCTTAAGATAAAACAGAGGTTCCGAAATCCTCGTGTCCCAGTACAAATTCCATTCCAGTAACATGTATATTTTATTTCTTTCTAATGAGATTCTTTAATATCTTTTTATTTTTATTAACTACTCTGCTTGTTTCTTAAAGTATGAAAGAACAACTCAAATAAGATATGAGAAGTTTAACAACAAACATAACACAGAATAAAATTCATAATGCAACAAGCTAATCCTGGCAGATTAATAATTTTAGATATAGAAATAAGTTCAAGAGATGGACAAATGCAGACAAATTAGGTAGATAGCAAAAAAGCAGAAATAAAATTACAAATTATAAATCCGACCATCCAAAATACCAAATATCGAACAAATACAATAATTAAATTAATAGAGGGGTTGCATTAAAAGTCAAACTACAAAAAAATAGTTAAAAAAACAGAAATTAATAAAGTATTAAAAGAAAATTTTACCCCACATAAAAAAAAAATGGATCATGGTTCAGCCGCATTATTAACAATAAAAAGCCAAAAAAAAAAGGAAGAAGAAAGCAAAGTAGATAAAACAGGAAAAAATTAACAAATTTTAAAAAGAAAAAAAAATATAATAACGGTAAATAAATCAAAACGACATCTCATGAGGGCAGAAAAGAATAAAGAAACTTCCTACAAAATAACACATACGTCAGCTAACAGATAAAATTAAAATGTTTTTTTTTCTTTTAAATTATTACCAATATTGTCATAAATATACATAGTTAAAATATCAAAGAAACTAAAAAATAAAATAGCATGAAACATCTCCAACAGCAAAAATATGGAAAGTCTAACCACTGCATTAATAGAAAACAGCATACAAGCACAACACTACTTTAATTTTAAATATCCCATGATAATACACATAGAGCAAAGAAATTATTACCAAGAAGTACAGGAGGCCACCCACATCACCAAAACATAACAAGACGTTACAAAAATGATATCAACTCATTAGCTGTTACGTCGTCTCTAAAAAAATTATAGACAGATCATAGAGAGGAAAAATACGAAGTTCAAACCAATGTAACTAGATTGTTGATCAATGGAACAAAATAGCTCCTGACTTAATCAATGTAAATTAACAATTATATTTTTATTTCTCCCCAACAAAGGCTTAAATTTAGTCGTAAATTAAACTAATATGCTCAGTAATAAGAGGAACCGTATATATGTTGATAATTTTAAACCTTAAATTGTACTTGAACGAGCAAGCAAAATCCGTAAATGGGGATCGGGAGAGCATTCCCGGAAATCACTACAAAAAAATTGAATTAATTGTATAAAAATAATATTTTATTATTAATGGCCACACGTGGGTAAACAGATTTCAGTCGTTAACTGGATTTTCAGAGCGAATAAGAGGCGTTAGTAGATAACATAATAACATTATGTGCGCTTTAACAGATAACAGAGACGCGGAGAATTTTGAATAATCAGGACAAACAACGGGTTATGACACTACGGCATGATCATAATGATGAAGAGAAGTGAATAGTTACAAATGGACAAATTATGAACCCCCCAAATGGTAATTAGCTTGTGAAAACATTAATTTGATATAACTTATTTCATCAATCGACAGCTGTTTCATGGAAACAAACATTGTATATCCGCTGGAGGAAATTTATGGTTAATAATTCAAAATAAACGTTAACCGTATCATATTTCATCTTATCGCATCACATATGTCAACAATTAAATTGTATATTTCTAAAATATTTTAAAATAATCGCTTAAGGTAATTATGACAGTAATAAACTGACATTGTACTAGTAATAAAGAGTGTTTCACCCATTAACAAATAATTATTTTTATATTATTTGTTTTTCGATCTAAATCATTCAAATATGACGTATATTTTCAAGTAGAAAAGAATTATAGATGGACCTCAATTGATATAACACCACAATAGCCGAGTTGTACTTAATTTTATAATGGAGTAAGACTGGGCGATTGCTTCTGTGTGGTTTCCTTAGTTTGAAATCTGTATTAATTTCATTCATTCATCTGAAATTAGCCATTTTTTAGCTTTATACCGTGCATATTTTATGTTTGGGTTTTTCAATTGTATAAAACTAGGGAGGTACCACCTGCAGGCCAAACGTCGAACCAACCCCTACTTTACAAATTACACAACTGTTCATTTAATTTGTTCTACTCGTTGCTCAAATTGTATAACTGTAATTTATATTTATTATGTAGTTCACATTGTTTCATTTTATAGCCATAAAATAAACGAAACGAAATCGCAGTTCGGAAATTTTTAAAGATTTTTCTATAAATCTATTTTATATATCATGGTTTATTGCCAATTTATATTATTATATAAATGTAATTATACGTAGTGCCAATTTTGGTTCATTATTTTCAATAATGAACCATTGTGATCGACCGAAAAATTCACAAACTTAACCCCCTCTCAAAATTTGAGGTTTCACGTTTCAGGATATGTAGAATTCGAAAAACGGATACAATTTTTTTTGTCCGTCCGCCGTCCACGCATTTTCTCCGAAACTACTGGACCGATTTTTTTTTCAAATTTTTATATATAACCAGAGCTTACCCGACGGTGATCATCCTTCATCGACATTAATATCCGCCTTTTACTTTCAAAATGACGGCCGAAAAACCAGCGTTGTTATAGACTGTAGGGTCTAAACGAATCTACCGATGTCAATTAAACTTCACTGAAGACATTTTCTCGACGCTTTAATTTATCTATTTAACATGCCTTAACGTAAAGAAGCTGGAAAAAGAGTTACGAGGGATGATAAAATTAAATTCCGAATAACTGAAAGTATAAAAAGTATACACTTTTTTTGTAAATATTGCATATGATTTTTTAAAAGTTTATGGAATTTCCTAAAAAAAATGTTGTTAAATCGGACTAATAGGAGCAAAGATATGATCTCTAGTTTTTTTTTTTTTTTTGTATTTTCTACTGGGAAGATTATTATATCCTTTGTTTTGGTTTTTGAAATTTGAATGTGTTACTGATGTAATGCTAGTTTTTTTAAGCATATTACTAATGATTAAAAAAAAAAGGTTAGTCCAATACTAGGAATCCCCTTTTATTTATTTTTCTTTGTAATTAGGAAACCAATGTTACTTTAGATGTATAATTGTTTGGTAATAATAAATCATTGTGAAACAATTTGCAGCGTTTTTAAAACTAATAATGCAGAAATATTTCTGAGAATAAGGGAATAATGGTCCGCTCGGCTTTTTGTATGAAAAATAAAACATGACTGTCACTAAAAACTTGTTTGTATAATAGAAATAAAACCTATCGATCCCAAAACATGGGTACCTATGAAGGATGTAATATATGCTGCAAAGATTTCCGAAGTTTTCTATAAATAATTAACTGTTTAGAAAAAAAAAATCTATGTAAGACTAAACTTTCTGGTAATTAAACTCATTTGCAGATATCAACCATCAGTGCTAAAGTTGTGGTTTACCCTAAGACTGAAAATTTCTCTTAATACTCCCAAGATCTTGCCGGATCGGAGAGATCCACCGAGCGGTCTATTTGATGTGTATACCGCTTTGGAGAAGAGGAGCCTGCCTACACGTATTTTGTTGTAGTATTGTCTCTTTATCTCTTGTAGTCTTATCTCTCTATCTCTTGCACTCTTGTCTCTCTATCTCTTGTAGTCTTACAATCTAGTAGTAGGGTGACGTCTGTTATGTCCAATTTGTTTGCCAAAACTTGAGGATTGACGACGTAGGTGTACATTTTACACGGGAATGATTTGCAGCTGATATAATTGAAATCAAAGGGCTTATGGGGCTGTTATGTATTACAGAGATGCATTCGGCCGGGAGAAAAAAATTTGGATGATTCGTGGAACTCAAGAGGCTTTGGGATATATATATATATATATATATATATATATATATATATATATATATATATATATATATATATATATATATATATATATATATATATTTCGTCCCACTATGTGTGTAGGAAGGTTTTCGATATTTACTTTGATCCATAAAATTTGACGACCGAGAAAAACCTCAACAAATTAACCGACTTGCGCCTATTCAAGAAATATTTTAAGAGTTTTTCGGAAACTGCCGATCTTATTATTTAATTAAAGCTGACTGAAGTGACTATCGGTTAGAAATTGGACACTTGTTTTAAAATAATTTTTTCATAAAAATTTTATAACGTAATTTTAGTTTTTAGTTTTAATATTATTCTAAAATTATGCAAATGTGTTTTTTACGCAATAAATATATTAAAAAACTCACCTAATATCTTTTTAATTCAATACAATGAGAAATTTGTTGGTATTTATATTCAATAAATTGATTTAGTGAAGTAGATCTCCGTACAGATCCGTAGGGATATGGCTCTACGGCTAGCGACCTTCGGAGTGTCATAATGTCTATTACCGGTAATATACCTTAGAAATATAAATTGTTAACGTTTGGTTATATTCTGGTGTTTTGTTTTAAGTAGCTTGGTGTTGTAGTTTTTCAGTAAATTTTTAATATCCTACTTAATTCCTTTATTTATAAATGTTTTGGGCCCTTGAACTACCTGGGTCATTTTTGCTTTGTTAATTCCTTTAAGCGGTGCTATGATCTATTGCCGTTATTAATAAACTTAAACAAAAAACTGCGTATGTTGTTTGATTGAAAGAGTTTATTGGCCATATGAATTGCATAAGAACCAACCGAATGATAAAGAAGCAGTGGAGAAATAGAAGAGGAGTTGAAAGGAGAGCCAAATATCGTTGATTTATGTTCACTCCGGCGGAGATGCCAGAATGTTCCAGACCGTCATAAAGCCGGCAATAAAAAAGGATTTAAAGGTAATTCGGCCACATGGCTTGCACCATTCTCAAGTTCATGGTCAAGTATAGGGCTAACTTCTCAAAGAGAAGTAACAAATAAATAAATTTGTTCTCTAACAGAAAAACCTGCCGAGTCAGTTTATATAAATGCCATTCCTTGTTGTATTAAATTTCGGTTTCCATATAGGAGTGTCACTTTTTTATTCAATGCACACCATTAAAACTTCAATAAATTCTTCCAGATCTAACAACCTTAAGAAAATCTATTTAAAAAACTATCAAACTGATATAATCGTTGTTTTGAACATGAGGTATAAAGAATATAGCTTAAAGTATATTTATATAATTTTAGAAAAATGTTAATAAAATTTTAGAATTAGTGTTGACATTATCCTAGTTATAATCATATTTTAACATTTTTGTAAACAAATATCTGAATGTAAATAATGGATTTTCCAGGAGTCTTATGCACGCTCGTTAACCTTCTTGGTCATTCCGCTCCCTGAAGTACCGATGCAATTTAATAGGCTGGTTTTTTAGCATTTATAAAGTCACGTCATTTATTATCTCTAGATCTGTAAAACTGGAAATAACCAGGCGCTCCACTCCTCCATATATATAAAATTATTAATAAAATATTCCGGAATAATGTTTTATCGCTAGTTTGGAAGAACTTGTTTTGGTGTGATTTTATAACTGAAAATATAACTTTAAAAAAATAAGAAAACGACAATCACATTTCCTGTATTTTCATCCGGAATCTTATCCCACCCACATTGTAAATGTAGAATAATTCCTCCCTTCACGCATCCCACTCTCCTTACCATCTAAAGCAGTTAATCCCTCTGAGGTCAAATACCTTTTATGCAAACTCACTCCTCGTAAATCTTCTGAATACGACCTTCTAACCCCACAGATCCTTCTATACCATCCACAGAAAGCTATCATATTCGTTACATATATATATAAGCATTGTATCTTCCGTTCCCCAAACGCAATTCACTCTTATTTTATTGTTATTGGTATTGCGCAAGAGTTTTGCAACAGTCTTGCAGTTACTTATTAGCTTATTACTATATAGATATTACTATAATTTTTTGGATAGGAGAAACCTAACTAAGCCCAAAAGAAAAATTAGAAGAGTTAAATGCAAAAATATAATATTTACAGACTGATATCCCTGTACATACTAATATCCTCTTGGCAAAATTTGCTGATGATACCACCAGCATATCATCCATCTCAGATCCCGAAATAGCATCCATAATTTTATAAAGGAACCTCTCCTTGACTGAGCGCTGTTGTAATAAATGGTGCATTAAACTGATCGAATCCAAATGCAAACACATTACCTTTACACTTTGACACAGATCCTGTCCACCAGTCTAATTTAATTCGATCCATCTTATTTTATCAGACATAGTCCGGTATCTTGGCTTCTATTTAGACATGAAATTAACGTGGAATCCACATACCACTCAAAAGACAAGAACTTAACCAACGACACGGCTAACTATCCAAATTTTAAGAAAGAAATAATTCAATTCCCTTGCACAATCTCTAACTAGTATCTTCCATTCCTATAATCCTCTAAGAAGATTAAATCGGCAGTGGCCTCTTCGAACTTTTGTAGTATGTATATATAGGAATTCTGGCAACGGTCAGTTTCCCCACTTAAAAAATGAATCCATTCTGCTAATGCGCTCTCGATCTCCACTGGCTTTAGAACCAGTTTTTTTTGTTTTGTTTTTTTCTTGTTCCTCTCCACTTCTATATTTGGAGGGAAAAGACTAGCTTGGAGCTCCCTTGCCCGATTGCAAATATGGTATATAAATATATCTCTGTTTTATGTTTTTTTTATATTAAATTTACTTATCTTTAAGTTTTTTTATTTTTATTTATTGTATATAATTTAGTTGTAATTTTGCTTCCATTTATTTTATATTTTCTTCATATATGGTGTGAATGTGTTCATACCTCACTGTAATTATTGTCCGAGTGACAGTATGTTACATAACTGAATAAATAAAAATAAAATGTAAATGTATATATACCTCGTATCAACAATTATGCAAACAAATGTTTTTAAAAATACATAAACTTGATTCAAAAATCAGAAATACCAATTAAAAATTGAAGTATCCTACTTACAAGCATAAATATTTTTTAATCAGTTGAAGTTTCTTGAGGAGATGAATTAATAACTGAAATAACGAATCTGTTTACATTAATATTCGAAAATAAACTTCGTGAGATGCTTAAGGTTCATAAGGAAATTTCCGAGTAAATCCTTAGGTGACCTAAGTTGATCCGGAAAAAGAGGCGGTCTTTAGAAATATTCTAGAGCCCTTTTTAGGAAATGAGAGCCAGGAGGTATTGCAGAAGGAATTACGAGGGAATGAATATTTTGACAAACCGAAATAGAGAAAGATAATAAGAAAAATAAAAATTTTATAATCTAAAATAAAAAGTATAGTGACATAATAAGTTCTATTGGTAACTGAAAATAAAGTTATAACGTAGCCGAAGTATTTTTTTCAATATTAAGGATATAATTCGTCAATTTTACTTTTAAATTATTATATTTTTATTATGTTTTTTAAAATATATATTATAATTCTGTAATATTAAGTTGAATATTAAAAACTGTTCTCTTAGATTATCTAGTTTAACAGATTATTTAATGTTAGCTGACACCACAGGCAGATCTACGAGAAGGAGGGTAAGGGAGGGGGCTTTCGGACTGAAGTAAAAAATCCCAGACCTAAGAAGAAGCAGAAGTACCAAGAAAATAACCAACCGGATAAATAAGAGGACCTTAAAAAATAATTGACCCAACGGTGCATCTTTTGCATACTTATTAGGAGGTAAGAACGAAATTATTAATTGTGAGATCCTGCTGCAACAAGTATACCACACCTCAAAACTCTCTACCCCACCCTTAACACCCTGCTCTCTTAACTCAATGAGATCTCGTGATTGTTTTGCTATAATTATAGCAGAACATAATTTGAGCTGAAGATAATGAAAACATATTGCATTATACTTAAGTATTCTCATATTTAAATTTGTTTCATATAATACCCCGTGTAAGATATTAAACATATCTGTAGTGTCATTGCAAAAGGTCTTATGTAACAATTTACTATGCCCGTCCTATTTGCTCTAAAGGTGGCATTTTGTGGTTTTGCAATATTTAATCTGTTAATATGTAAAATAGTATAGGGAAATAAAATATAAAATAATACTAATAAATCGTAACATATAATCACTTTTTCTACTCTTCAGTAAAAAAACTCAATTTTTACTTACTATATTTTGAACTTCAGATATGTTTTATAAAAATTGCCAACACTTCAAAAACTGAAAATATTAAAATTTAAAAAAAATAATTATAGAAAAGAAAAATAAACTACAACAGAAATCGTGAAATCCTGAGAGTATGTTCTCTCATATATACTTACATATCTAGACAAATAGATAGATTGTAAGGAAAATTGACACCTTAAAATAATTAAATTTGGTCTAGTACTTGTTTATCATTTACTATACAATACAAATGATATGTAATATCATTAGCAAGTAGGTTTCATTTCATGTGTCGGTGCACATTAAAATCCGAATGTCTTGAGTTTCGTTGGGTGTGAGGTAATCAACCGACTACTACACAAATTTTAAACAGTTGTAGATGCCAGTTTTTTTTTTTAATCTACCAATGTAATTAAGTATAAATGGAAGTAAATTTCCTAAATATGTGCAGGGTTTCCCAACTTCGTATTATTATTATTTTTTTAAATTAGAATATATACTCCTCGTCTCTCTTTAATTTAGATTGATAATAATAATAATAATATAGTAATAATTATAATTATAATAATGAATTTATTGAAACGAATTTTTTAGATATATTTCTATAATAACTCTTGGTTTAAAATAACATTCAAACACAATGTACAAAAAATAAAAAATAAGTTAAATAGAAAAATAATACATATAAAATTAATAAGAATTTTTTTTATTTTATTTTTTATTTTAATGAAATTTACAACTGTATTACATGGAAAATATAACAAGTAAATGTGACATTGGTAACATGACATGTACAACATGAAGAGAAACTACCTATTGGTAGAACTCAAATTAAAGTTCAATATTAGAAGGTCCCGAGACCATCTTCTTTTCAGACGCCTCGGAGGGTTATCAGGGTTCGAGGAGGAAGCAAGATTTGGAACGAGAGGGTTCGGATGATTCAAAAGTTTATTATGAAAGGACAGGTATCTGGATTGAGTTAAATCGGAAACATATGGTACATTAAGGTCATTATGGATGATTTTATTTGTGACAAAGTAGGGAGCATTAAGGATTTTACTAAGAATTTTGGATTGCAAGGATTGGATACGAGATGAATTCGATGGTTTAGTAGAGCCCCAAAGCTCAATTCCGTAAGTCCAAATAGGTCTTATTATTTTCATATATATGAGTCGTTTGTTATTGATTGAAAGCTTGTCTAGTAAGTGCTGCAGTAGTCGAAAACGTCGGGCGGTTTCTAGTCGTTTCAGTCTGGTATGGGGGTTCCATATAAATAAGAATAAAATAACTTAAAGATAAATAAATGAAAAAAATAACACATACATACCTGTATACACAAGCAACATTTTATGATATTACATATTATGTAAATCATAAAAGAATAATAAACCATTGAATTCTCGTTTTAAAAGAAACCTATAATCCCAAGCCTCACACCTTACAATATCGGATTAGCGTAATCCAACTCTTTTAATTAAATATTCTTTATTTTTAAATTACTCTTCACAAAATATTTAGGACAAATATCAAATAAAAAAATAATAAATAAAAAAATAACTATATCCTTTCTGATAGTGCAAAGCCTACAGTGCCCATTAGCATGTTTGATATACCCTTTTTTAATTATTAATTAATTAAGGTATAGCAGCTCTCCTCTTACCTTAAAAACCCAACACATATTCGTTGTGTTTATATTATCATTTATAGATGTTATATGATGATTTAGTTCTATATAAATAACTCTTTTTCCAGAGGATTGACAATTTAGATTATTAGTATAATTAAAAAAAAAAATCATTATGCATACTGAATTAATGCAGTAAGCTAAAATAAGTTTTTTTAGTTTTATTTTTACAATGAATCAATCTAAGATAATCAAGGCAGTGTAACTACAGTAGGCAATTATCGATAAAAATATCTAAGCTGAAAAGGAAAAGAAGGAGAGGAAAGTTCTTATTTTTCGAAGACCTTACCCTTCCCTTCTCCTCCTAGCTACCCTCGGGAGAAGCTCGATGATTTCCTGGAGTCCCGTGGGAACCGGACCAATCACAGCCCACGGCTCAACACATGGCCTTTTCCCTCCAATAGCAGCTCTTATTTAAAGTCCTTCAATAGCGTAATTAAGGCAAATTGTTTTCCTTGTATAAATAAACGGAAGGAAACTGTTTCGATTCAATCAATTATAGCTAATTAAACTTATTTACGAAAATTTCTCAACTAATTACTAATTACTTCAAGTTGAAAGAATAGAAAGTTAATAATATCATTATTTCACCTCTACTCCTAAGGATTATTGGCGTATTAAATGCCAATTGTATATTTTGTGATTTTTTTTTCTCTTTAATTATTTATCCGCACCTGTCATGGTGTTGACAATCAGCAGATGTGATCTGATGATGAGGATAAGCATTAAAGACATGAGGAAGGATAGTACCCAGCACCACCTCTTCCTGGTCATTATTATTATTTTTTATTTAGGTGAGAAGATCTCTCATCCAGCTCCTTTTTAGTCTCCTCCTGATGGGCTTTCCGTGTAGTTTGAGATAAAAACGAGAGTAGAGAGTACGTATGTGTTGGTCGATAGTTGGTTGTCGTAAGTCGTTATGTAAAGTTTTGTTGTTGACTGTAGTTTTTGTAAGTGCATCTTTTTTGTCGAACCGTAAATTTGAGAGGCGAATGTTCAGATGGGTTTGAGTAGGTATGTGTATGTATTTAATTTTTGTCGAACTTTCAATTTCGATTTAGAAAAAAGTGCGTACAGTATTTTCAGTCGCTTGTTTAACGTCTATTGTTTGGGGCCCAGGTCATCCTTCTGTCGAATATTAGTCCCAGTTAACGTACTGTATTTGTCTGAGGAATTTGGTTCTCTCCTATATAAACTGGTGGGCAAGTTTCTCGTCGAAGTGCAAATGTTATATGATGTTACTTGTCATGATTTAATCTTATTTTCCAAAGTGAGTACCAATTTTGTAAAGTCAGTAAATGATTTTGTAAATTTATCAAGGCTAGTCTGGGGTTATGGTGTTTTGTTAAAATAGCTGTATCATCAGTGTAGGTGGCGGTCAATGTTTCGGAGTTGATAGGTATGTCATGCGAATATATAGAGTAGAGTAAAAGAGGATTAAGCCCCTATTTCCCCTAAAAATGTTGAACAAAGTATCACACACCTATCCAAACATTTTGCAATTCATCTTTTTAAAAAAAAATCATAGAGTAGTGTTAATATATTCACATTCTTAAAACTAACAGAAAAAATATATTTGTTTACTAAAATGTACAATAATTTAATTTAAAAAAAAAATAAATTCATCAAAGCTAGAACTCTTATAAGCCTTCAACAAGAGATTTCGAGGTTCGAGGTTTAAAGGCTCTATAGCCGAGTCTTGACGACTCCAGCCTTCACGACTCTGGTCGAAGCTCGAGGCTAGTTTTTACAACACTCCTCTTATCACCATGAGTAGTAATAAAAAAAAAAATGTTTTCATTTATTTAATTTAATATTTTTTTTGGAGGCTTGGTAAAAACGTTTTTTACTTATCAAAATATATTTTACAAACAAAATTACAACTTGATTTGAACAGAGAAATAGACGCTTCTTATTCTGGGAACAATAATAAAATAAAATATTTTGTAATGAAATAAATGAAACAATAATACATAATAATATAAAAACTAAAATAGAATCATTGAATCATTTTGAGTTATTACTAATAAACTAGGAAAGTTTTTCAAGTGGCAAGAGTTTTGCTTTTATATTAGGAATACTCAATTTAAAAAAAAAAATATCCAATATATATTTGCTTTTGGTAAATTAGTCACAGAGGCATCAGAAAATAACCTTTCTACAAAGGCTAAAGTATGCAATGGAGTATTGTAATTATAGAAAATGACTAATGAGGGATTTACCCATGGCTAAACAACTAAGAGTGATCATTCCTTACCATGAGAGTAATGAGTAATTTAATCGTACTTATTACTGATGATCATTGAATTGATTTAATTCCCAATTATTATTACTCATTTATTCGATTAATTGCCAAACAATACGGTAAAACCTAATTAAAATTAAAATAAATTGGGCCGATTTGCCAATATCTTAATTTATCATACAATACTAAACTTCTCTTTTAATATTCCAAAACATTTCTTTATTGAATAATATTACATTCTATCATTAAGGTATTATTATTAAATAAATAGCAGTACAGGAGTTCATTTCCAACGGATGTACAAGACATACAAATAAATTAAATAAAACGACAGCGAAATAATTATACTAAAAATATTTATAAGAGTATATCAATTATGAATATGATGAATATATATGATATGACAATTGATGAATGGATTAGTCATCAAGCATGTTTCATTTTGTTTATATATATATATATATATATATATATATATATATATATATATATATATTATATATATATATATGTTTGAAATTTATTATTTTTTTCAATCTGAGCAATTAAACGAGTATGATTTGTTCTCAATTGAAGGTCCGTTTTCTCTCAATTTTACTTGCTAATACTTTTACTTTCATGCTGTTTTGTACCCAATTTTACTTACTTACTTCTGTCAATTTTCGGTCCATCTTCAAATTTCTGTGTTTGCTATCATATTTCTGTTTCCACTCATTTGTATTTACCTAAATAAAACGACACATAAAATAATTTTCCACAAAAAATATTTACTATCAACATTATTGACTTTGACTTTAAATAGCGAAAATTGATATTATATTTCACCAACGAATATATTTTTTAACCTTTGGAATTAAAAAGGAAGTAGCTGTAGTGGGAACTATGTATTTTATTCTTTTAACTTTTTTTTCCTGGAGTCCTTTTCTGTAGTAAAACTCAATTTCCGGCCTTTTGATTGTGTTTTTTTTCCTTTTCCGGGAGCTTCTTCAGGTCTTAATAAGAAATAGTCTACAATTCCTGGACATCTTATCTTTTTTTTTTGTATACCACTCTTTATTCCAGAGTCGCTCAGGTGTAATTGGGTCCATCTGCAAAAGAGCCTGATGAGGTAAACTGAAAAAGTTTTAATTGTAAGTGCACAGCAACAGAACGAACCGCTTCCAGCTGCTGAATTGCCAGTCAATACAAGAGAAGTCTCTTGGGGATGTTCGACAATGGTTTAGGGGAGAACTCTAGTTATTGTGCTCAGAGAGTATTGCTTGTATTTGTTTTGTTCTCTTTAACTGGGCGCCAAAGATAATAACTTTCTGAATAGATTCTTTTTTTTTTTTTTTTTTTTTTATTATTTTTTTTTTTATTGGTGATATTTACAACTGTATTACAAGTAAAAATACATTCAGTAAATGTGAACAAAGGAATAAAATAGCATGACATCACATGTTGAGAAACTACCCATTGGTAGCACTCTAAAAATGTATTTACAAAAGGAGATCTCGAGGCCATCTTCTTTTCAGACGCCTCTGAGGGTTGTCAGGGATCGAAGGCTTTAAAGAGGTGACGAGCAAAGATTTGTGATTTTTCTTCATCGGATTTGGACCAGGTTTGAGCTTCAGTAAGAAGCGGATGATTACAGTCTTTAAATTTCAGGAGCCTTTTAGTGGTTGTCCATAGTGATTTGTCGGTAGGTGTAAGTTTTTCAGTAAAATTTAGTAAGTTTTGAATTTTGTATTTTTTAATTTCAGATTTTAGTTTGTTAGTCAGTTGGGTATAATGAGTTTTATCTGTTGGATATCTGGTTCTATGCCACTTCGATCTTGCTCTGCGTTTTTCCTTCAATAAGATACGAATATGCTGTGGCAAGTCAGTCTTTTGTGAATTGTTAAACTTATTGATAAAAGTATTATTATTTATACTGTCTGTTATTGACGCTGTCAGTTTTTCAATGGCACCATTAATGTCGTCTTTTGTCTTTAGCGGAATTTTTAAGTCTAGTTTGTTTTCCAAATCATCACGAAATTCGTCCCAGTTTACTCGTCCTGTAATCAATTTAGGAGTTGATGGTTTAGGAGCATAGCTCGAATGTATTGAAAGCAGAACTGGACTATGGTCTGAAGAAAGGTCATCAAGGGATTTGATTATGGTTTGTGAGGAGGAGATCTGGGAAGTTATAAATATATCTAGGATATCGGGACGTTTTTTGAGGGATGTTGGCCAATAAGTAGGACTCATGGGCGAAAGGATTGAATAATTGTTGGAAGTTGAAACACGTGATAGGATGTTATCGCGGGGGTTGGATGTTCGACAACCCCATCGTTGGTGTTTAGCATTGTAGTCTCCTCCAGCAATAAAGCGCGATCCGAGGGATTGGAATAAGGTATCAAGGAGGTTATAGGAGAGGGAATTACCAGGAGGACAGTATACAGCTGAGAATGTGAGATGGAAAGGGCGAGTTGAAAGGACTACAGAAGTTGATTGAATGTCATCAGTTGGAGTTGAAGGAATAAGGGAATGGGGTAATGATTTATGTATAAGGATGCAAGAACCGGCATGGGAGGTATTATCTGGGTGATCAGTTCTATAAGTGAAGTAGTCACGTATGTAGAAATGTATTCGTTTAGTGAAGTGCGTTTCAGTCAGTAAAGCAATGTCAATGTTATTATTATGAAGAAATAAGTCAAGTTCGTCACGGTGGTTATTTAGTCCGTTAGCATTCCATAAAAGGATAGTTAGGGGCTTTGTGCTCATCGTGGGAAATTGAATGGAATTTCGGTCAGGATTCTGGTGAGAAGAGTGATAAGTGGTTTTATGGTATTTTGGAGGTCCAATAGGAAGGATGAAAGAATGGAGGTTATATCAGATGGATGTTGATTGTGAATTGGATTCAGGATAGGTGCTTGTGGTGGATTAGGAATATTAGCTGAGGGCGGGATCCGTCGTTGTGCACGAGGTGGGTCTAGATTGGAAGGTACTTGTGCTGCACTTCTTTTCTGGGCGTTAGGATGGGAGTGTTGAGGATGCTGCGGCGGTAATTTGACTCGTAAGGGTATATGATGAGGGAGAGTTTGCTGACGTGGAGGATGAGATTGGGGATTGTGAGGTTGAGGTTTGCATTGGGAGATTTGAGGCGCCTGAATTCGAGGCTGCTGCTTCTTCGTAGTGATTGGTGTTTTTCTGCTGAGGTTGAAGTCCTGCTGAGGTTGATCAATTTCTTTTGAAGTAGACGCTAGCTGTGTATTTTGAGTAGTCGTTTTTGGCAATTCTGGAAAATCTGATGGATTATCAATTTCAGGTAGATGGGTAAAACTTTCTTGGGTCAGTTTTACGCTTTTCGAGGCTATGATCTGAGTTCTCTGCTTATAAAAATGTTTATAAACTTTGCATCCTTTGTAGCTTGCTGGATGTTCTTCACCACAAAGGGCACATTTCGCAGGCAGGTCTCGAGGTCTCTGACAAGTGTCTGATGCGTGTGGGCCGGCACATTTCACGCACCTGGCCTGGTGATGGCAATAAGTCTTTGTATGCCCCAAGTCTTGGCACTTAGTGCATTGCACTATTATAGGCTTTTGTCTAGGCTCTTCAAATTTAATGGTGGAATATATAAGCCTCTTCACTTGAAAAATTTCGATGTTATTGCTGGCTGGCTCTAAATCGACGAAAAATAGTGGGAAAGGATATTTTTCCGTTGGGTGTAGTACGCATGATATGTGCCTAACATTGTGACCTATTGAATAGATTCTAAAAGAAAAAAATCTTATTATTCTTGACAATGGAAGAACAATATTTGAACAGACTTTTTATTTTCATTGCGCACCATTGCAACTCTGTATTTTTGTAATTTCCGGTTAGATATAATCCTCTCTGTTTTTTTTATAAATCACTATTATTCTTAGATATTTGTTTTTATCATATCGTAGTATTTAAACGATTATTTAAATCTGTTTTCCAGAGGTAAGGGAAACCATATCCATGTTTTATTAAATAATTTAGTAACTAAGAACCAACTTTTAACAGCTCAAATTTATGAAAAGTTAGCTTCCCAGAACAAATACGAAAATGTGATGTGGTGTTCTTTATCTCCGGAGTACAGACATATATTTATACGTAAATTTGACAATGAAAGAAATTATATATTTGGTTAGTGAATGTCATTTGATAAAAATCGAAAGACTTGAGTAGCAGAGCTCTACCACTGTGCTTACATTCTCTTTAATTTTGCTTGGACCAAAAGTTGATAAAATCTTTAATCAGTACTTTCCTACTTGGAAGCATATCGTTGTTAATCACAATAATCGCTCCTTCAACAAAACATCAGAAGTAGTATAGTTGTTTGTGAAAAGTTAAGAACTGAGAAAAAAATGCAAAAAACTAGTCGAACATACCCAAATTTTGGAGGATATCCAGCTAATTCATGCAAAAACCAATTTCAGTTCAAGTGATTCAAAAAGTACCGTTGGAAGTGCGCAATTGGCCATTGTTATTTAGTACGTAGTAAAATTAATATTAAAAATGCAAAAAATAACTTAAATAATTACACAGACAATTGATGACTGGATTAGTCACGAGTTAGCGTCCCGGTGCCAGGGGGTCTTTTTAAATCCCCGCCCACACTCCCTGGCCCGGGAAAAGCCCGTATTGCCTTAACGGCGAGGAAGGGAAAGACCCCAAAAAAAAAAAAATTGTTGATTGGCAGAAATAAAGGTAAGCATGTTTCATTTTGTTTTAATACTGTGTTAATAATACTGATGAAGAAGATAAATAAAAAGAAAAGAAAAAATAATAATAATAAACAAATAAAATAAAAACTTCTAAACACAATCATAACTATATACAATATATACATTCGCCCAAGAATCTCCGAACCAGGCTTTTTCCCCCACACGTGGAAGGCAAAGCAAGACTCCGAAAGATCCCAGCGCCACTTTTCCAGCCGCATCCCAGCGCCACGTTTTCCAGCCGCATCACTAGTATTAGAAGCCAGTGGAGACTGAAAGAGGGCACTAGAGCCACAGACGCTCAGGACATGAGTGGAGAAGCTAGCCATTGCCAGGACTCCAAAGGCATATTTACAAAAGATCTCGAGGCCACTGCCGTTTCAACCTTCGAGGGGGATGGTATGGATGCTCGGAGCTGGATAGGGATTGGGCTAGAGGATTGGGATGATGTATGAGGTTCTGGTGAAAGTTGGAGAATCTGGATGGGATGATGTCATGGACATATGGGATGTTAAGGTCATGGTGTAGGGTCTTGTTCGTGACATAATATGGAGCATTGACTATTGTTCGAAGGACTTTAGACTGGAAGGATTGGATGCGTTTGATATTCGATGATTTAGTTGTCCCCCACAGCTCAAGTCCGTAGGTCCAGATAGGTTTCAGTATGGTCTTGTAGATTAATAATTTGTTTTCTGTTGAGAGATGAGATGTTCTGTTTAGTAGTCTATATAGCTGACCAAATCGTCGGTTAAGCTCTTGTCTTTTAAGTCTCGTATGTGGGTTCCAAGTCAGTCTTTTGTCCAGAAGGAAGCCAAGGTATCGGACTGTGTCTGAGTAGGGAAGAGGAATTGAATTAAAAAGGATTGGCGGACAGGATCTGCGTCGAAGAGTAAAAGTTACATGTTTCCATTTTGATTTATTAAATTTGATGCGCCAGTTGTTGCACCACTGCTCAATGAAGGAGAGATGTCTTTGCAGGTTCCGGGACGCAATTAGAGGATCCGAGTGGGATGATAGGATGGCAGTATCATCAGCAAATGTTGCTAGGAAGGTATCAGGACTTGAAGGGATGTCAGCGGTAAAAAGGATGTAGAGAACTGGGCCCAAGACACTGCCTTGTGGGACACCAGCCTCAATTGGATAATGTTTGGAGAGTTCAGTGCCGCAGCGGACTTGAAAGGAGCGATTTGAAAGGTAGGATTTGAGGACTAGATACAAGGCTTGAGGTAAATGGGTTTTGAGCTTGAAAAGCAAGCCATCGTGCCACACCCGGTCGAAAGCTTGAGCTACGTCCAGAAAGGCACCAGTGCAATATTGCTTGTTTTCAAGTGCAGAGGATATGTGGTCCACAACGCGAAGGCCTTGTTGGACAGTGGAGTGTCTTGAGCGGAATCCAAACTGATGGGAAGGGATATTGTGGGATTCGAGTATGGGTAGGATGCGTTTGAGAAGGATTTTCTCAAAGATTTTGGAAAGGATCGGAAGTAAGCTTATCGGTCTATAGGATGATGTACAATTAACAGGTTTACCTGGTTTAGGAAAGAGGATAATTATGGAGTGTTTCCACACCAGAGGAAAGTGGGTTGTGCGGAGGATACAGTTGAATAGGTATGTAAGGAATATAATTGCTTTTTTGGGAAGTTGTCTGAGGATCTGGGAAGTAAGGAGATCGTGTCCTGGAGATTTGCGAGGTTTTAGGTTCTTTAAAAGGAATTTGACCTCAGAGGGGTTGACGGCTGTAGGAGGTAAGGAGAGAGGAATCGGTGAAGAGAGGAATTCTTTAACTTCAGCAGTATGGGAGGGATGGAGTTCAGGATGAGGAGTGAATGTGTACGATAGATGTTTAGCAAACTCTTCTGCTCTATTCTCATCTGACGAAGCCCAGGAACCATCATCACGGCGGAGGGGGTGGGAAATGGATTGGAATTTAAGGATTTTTTTAGTTACATTCCAAAGGGAGTTATCACTTGCAGATAGTGAGGAAAGATAGAAATTATAGGATTGTGATCTAAACGTTATATGAATATTAGAAAATAGTTTCGAAATTCAAGACCCTATAGAATGTATGAGAGAACTTATAAAAAGATAAAATAAAAAATATGTGGTGTGTCCAATCACACGACTTTCCTTCCTATTTCAGAAAAGTTTTTATATCTTTACATATGTTCATTAAGAAACAAAAAAGAGAACTTGGCACAAACAGACAGACAGACAGAGAGACCAATGGCTAAAAATGTGTTTTTCGGACTCAGGGGGGTCAGAAACATATAGATCCGTCTAAAAACGCATATCGGAAATTTGACCCCATTGCAATACTTTTCTTACCTAGTATACCCCCTTTGTATTGATCAGCTGATGCGAAGGACGTGTTCTGAAATCTTCTCTCAGTTGTTGCCTATTTTTCAGCGGAATCTCTTTGATTATTTACTGAATACAGTTGAAGTGTACACTAGAGCAGTTGTTATTTACTATTCGCTACATTTTTTTTTATTTTTTTATTTATTTTTTCTCTTATGATATGCGGCATTGTCAGCCAGTGATGTCCAGTAAGGTGCCCACTAAGAGGAGTCGGTCAGACGGCGTTAGTACCCCTCGTGATTCAACAGTGAAACAAAAAACTCGTCGCTGCCTGCGAGAAATAGCTCCAATAACCACAGTGAAAACTTCAGATACAGAACCTCAGCCTCAACCAGGTACCTCTTCGCAAGAAATGGTTGAAGAATCTCCTTTCTTCACTCCAAACCCGTTCCAAGTGCTTCATAATGACAAAGAAGTAATGGAGTCAGCAGCAGTACCCAGGGAACCAAGGCCTCCTCCGATATTTGTAAAAAATATCAAAACTTTTCAACTACTGTGTACACAACTAAACGAAATCTGCTCCGGCAGTTATTCTTGCCTCAACAGGACTAACGACACAAAAATAACACCTGATACTGCAGAAGCCTACCGAAAAATTGTGAAGTACCTGTCAGAAACGAATGCAAATTTCCACACGTACCAGCTGAAACAGGAGAGATCGCTACGACTGGTGGTAAGAAATTTACACTCCTCAACCCCAACTGAAGTGATAAAAGAAGAACTAGCGACGCTTGGTTTCAAAGTGCGTCAGGTAACCAACGTTCTGAAGGAGAATAAGGAGCAGCCAGGAGTGAGTAATAAAGTTCCACTACCTTTATTTTTCGTGGATCCTAGAGCCATCACCTGGCATTGAAAAAATATATGATATCAAGAGATTGTACTACACTATCGTGAAGATAGAGAAGACATACCCTAAGAAGGAAATTGTGCAGTGCCACAATTGCCAGGCGTATGGCCACACGAAAACTTATTGTCACCATCTGCCGCGTTGCGTGAAACGCGGTGAACAGCATAAATCTGTGGAGTGCACCAAACCAATACAAGATCCTGCAGTGTCTGCACTATGCCAGGAGGGACACCCGGCCAACTACTAAGGCTGCCAAACCTATAAGAGCCTCAAATCCAGATACCAGAAGAACCGGATTCAAGATGAGACAACCATACCAAGAAGAGAACCTTCTAGAATTGTTAACAATAATTTATCATACTCCGAACTACTTGGAGGTAAGAACCCCAATAATACATGTGAAGCCCTGCCGCAGCAACTACCTCAGCCCTAATCTCAATATTCTGTTCATCCTAACACACATAATCATCAACAACCTCAAATTCCTCATATTCCTCCTCCTTCAAATGCAACAGATCTCACTAGTTTGTTAGCATCTTTCCTCACCGATTTCAAATCCCTAGTTACTCCACTCATATCACTCCTTACAAATCTCGTATCTCACCTCATCCCTCCTTTAAAAAATCCTTAATGACCCACATCCCAAAACCCATGTCCATTCTCCTTTGGAATGCGAATGGTGTTAGAAATCACGTAGACGAACTAACAGCTTTACTACAAGACAAGAACATTGACGTAGCCCTAATTACAGAAACTCGACTGACCATAAAACAGCATTTAAAAATCCCACAGTATTTAACATACCGTACTGACCATCCTGATGGCAGAGCACATGCCGGTACTGCTGTCATCGTACACCAATCCCTCTCCCATCACTTACTCCCATTACCTACTCAAGATTTCCTACAGTCAACCGCTATTGTAATCAAAGCCTTCTCCTTTCCAGTCACCCTTGCATCAGCATATTGCCCTCCTAACAGATCCATATCCAAAGTCCAGTTCAGTTCTCTCCTCAACTCCTTAGGTCATCATTTCATCCTGGGTGCAGACTTAAATGCCAAGCATCAAGTTTGGGGTTCAAGAACCACGAATTCTCGTGGCAGAACATTTTTGTCTGCACTCAATACCCAACGTTTCAGTCTCCTTCCACCCAACTCACCTACCTGCTGGCCCACAGATCCTAACCGCAATCCCGATATCCTTGATTTTTTCATCCACAGTGGCTTAGGTCCCCTCTATCATTCCCTTACCCCTCTTGCCGAACTATCCTCAGATCATAGTCCATTATTACTCCAATTATCTCTAGCTCCTATTCCTAAGTCTTCTCCACCGTCCTTCATCAGAGGCCCAGTTAACTGGAAACTCTTTCACCAAATCCTTTCCGATAAAATTGACCTCAGAATGACCCTGAAAACCCCAGATGACCTTGACAATACCGTACACTTTTTTACCACCACTATCCAACAAGCAATCTGGACTGCTTCCTCTCCAAACCACTCCTCAAGAACTCCTAAGAAAAATAAGTTACCTCAACACCTCATAGACCTAATCCATACCAAACGCCGTGCCAGATTATTATGGCAACGTACTAGACACCCCACCGATCGTCAATCCTATAATTATTTTTGCAAAAAACTAAAGATAGAATTGGCCACCTTCAGATCCCAATCCTTCAACTCCTACCTTACTTCCCTCTCTTCTCATGACAATTCCCTATGGAAGACCACCAAACATATCCTAAAACCCCATCATATATCACATCCTCTCCGTCCAGGTGATGGCTCTTAGGCAGCATCTGACGAAGATAGAGCCGAAGAATTCGCCAAACACCTTTCCCTTACATTCACCTCTCATCCAGAATCCAATCCCACCCACACGTCAGCAGTATAGGAATTCCTTAATTCACCCATCCCACTCTCCTTACCGCCTAAAGCAGTTAATCCTTCTGAGGTCAAATTCCTCCTACAAAAACTACCTACCCGCAAATCACCTGGATACGACCTCCTTACCTCTCAGATCCTTAGACAACTTCCTCCTAAAGCTGTCATATTCCTTACATACATATACAATAGCATCCTACGAACCACCCACTTTCCTCTTTTGTGGAAACATTCCACTATTATCCTGTTTCCGAAACCAGGCAAACCTCCCAACACCTCAACGTCCTACAGACCAATTAGCCTTCTTCCGATTCTCTCAAAAATCTTTGAAATGATCCTCCTGAAACGCATCCTACCCTTTATAGAATCCCAAAATCTTCCTTCCCATCAGTTCGGATTTCGTTCACAACACTCTACAGTCCAACAAGGACTCCGAGTGGTTGATCATATTTCCGCAGCACTGGAAAGCAAGCAATATTGCTCGGGTGCATTTCTGGACATAGCTCAAGTTTTCGACCGGGTATGGCACGCCGGGCTTCTTTCCAAGCTGAAAAACTATCTTCCTCAGTCCTTGTACCTTGTTCTCCGTTCCTACCTCTCAGATCGTACCTTCCGAGTTCGTTGCGGTACTGAATTTTCCCATTGCTATCCAATTGAGGCAGGTGTTCCTCAAGGTCCCGTCCTTTACATTCTCTTTACCGCCGATATCCCTGTCCATCCCGATACCTTCCTGGCAACTTTTGCTGATGACATTCTATCATCCGACTCAGATCCTGATATAGCATCCTCAAACCTTCAAAGACACCTCTCCCTGATTGAGCATTGGTGTAATAAATGGCGTATTAAAGTAAACGAATCCAAATGCCAACACATCACCTTCACGCTCCGACGCAGTTCCTGTCCACCAGTACACTTTAATTCCATCCAGCTTCCTTTCTCAGGCACAGTCCGGTACCTTGGCTTTCTCTTAGACAGACGACTAACGTGGAACCCTCATACTAGACTTAAAAGACAGGAACTAAACCGACGATATGGCCAACTATACCGGCTACTAAACAGGAAATCTAAACTTTCCATTGAAAACAAGTTACTGATCTACAAGATAATATTGAAACCTATCCGGACTTACGGACTTGAACTGTGGGGAACAGCAAAATTTTCTAACATCAAACGCATCCAATCCTTTCAATCCAAAGTCCTTCGAACAATATTCGATGCTCCTTTCTATGTAACCAACAAAACCCTACACCATGACCTTAATATCCCATTTGTCCTAGACCTTATCCCATCAAAATTCTCCAAATTCCACCAGAACCTTACCCATCATCCAAACCCCTTTGCACAATCTCTATCCAGCACCACCCATCCATATAATCCTCCAAGGAGGTTAAAACGGCAGTGGCCCCGCGACCTTTTATAGTTTGTAAATATTGGAGTTCTGGCAATGGCCAGATTCTCCACTCACGACATGAGTGTATGTGGCTTAAGCACTCTTGCTCAATCTCCACTGGGTTTAGCCCCAGTGACGCGATGAGAGAGAAGTGCTGGGATCTCCTGGAGCCATGCTTTTCCCTCCACACTTGGAGAGACAAGTCTGGTTTGGAGTTCCCTCACCAAATTGTAAATATTGTATATAGGTATGTATGTGTTCTTTTTATTTATTTATTTTTAGGTTATTTTATTCTTATTTATTGTATATATGTTATTTTTCTGTGTAATTTATTTTATTTACTGTACATAGAGTGTGAATGTGATCTGTTAACACTATTATAAATGTCCTTGAGACAGATTGTAATATTTTTCAATAAAAAAAAAAAAAAAAAAAAAAAAGTATAGGTAGGAAAGTGATAAGTTAAAAAAATAGAATAAGCGATATCATCGCTAATACTGGTTCGATTAGTTAGTTAATTCCGATGATTTTTTTTTGCTTTGTTGGTAATTTAATTACCTTTCAAAAGTTGTACTATAACTTTTACCGTATAATATCTACCTAGAAAGTTAGGCCCCATAACATTTTTCTTCTCTTTAAAAAACTTTTTTTCCTAATTTTTTTCAGGAATTTTGTCAACATACAAAAATTGACAGGAAAATGATTAGAACATTATAGGAAAGTTTCATCAAAATCGATAGAGCCGTTTTCGCGCTACAGTCTGCAGAAAAACATGTTTTTAATTTATTGCGCGCAAGCTACGCATGGAGCACCGAGTTTCTGTCACAGGCATCGGTATTCAAAAACTACAAAATAAAAAAGGAAGCAACAAAATCGTTTCAGTAGTTCCTGAGAAAATCTTGGCACAGACAGACAGACCAATGGCTAAAAATTTGTTTTTTGGACTCAAGTGGGTCTGAAACATATAGATCCGTCGAAAAGACCATATCGGAAATTTGACCCGATTGCAATACTTTCCTTGCCTTAGTATAGGTAGAAAAGTAAAAACCTGTACTACTACAACCCATGAAGGGTCTTGGGTTCAGTAGTATATAGGAAAAGTACTGTCTCAAAGCCAACGGTTGTGCAGGGAGTTGATCGAGCCAGGAAAACGCTCAACCACTAGGTTTTCACGTTTAATTAATTATATAATTAAGAGTACCCACTTTGTACTGGCTGGGTTAAAATATTTCAGAAATAAAAAACGGACCTGAATACTGTAACCGAGAGTAATTTCAGGCATCAAGGATCAAATTTGGTTAGGTTTCTGTCTGTCTGTCTGTAGTCAAATCGATGTGACGGGTATATCACCTCCTACGTTTCATTCGACTTTTAAGCAATTTTCAGAGATTGTGCGGGTCGGTGTCTAGATGGCACCATTTCAATTTTACCATCCAGCACTTCCGCTGGCGTACGCTTAAATGTTTTTCATAGATACGCCAATATTTCAGAAACGTCTCGATCGATTTGACTCAAAGTTAAAAGAAAGCTGGATTTCGATAAAATGGTTATTCTGTGCCGCCTTTATTATTATGTCCTCTACTTCCTCTTATATATGAGCAAATGTGTTTTCCTTGATATATCAATATCTCAAAAACCGCTTGTTCAATTTCACTCAAATTCGGAGTGAAGTTAGGGATTAGTTAACAGATAAGTAAGTATCAATTTTATCAAATTCTATCCAATACTCTCAACAAGAAAAAATACTTCCGCTTTTGGATCAGTAAACGTACAATTTGACACCCCCATAGTTTGAAAACTGTTTGTTCACTTTGACCCAAACATAGTGGAAATGTGGAAAATAGTTCAGAAATTGTCTAGTACCAATTTAATTTATTTTCATTTAATAATTACAATTAATATTATAAGTAACTGTTAACAATATAATGGCTGTGAAATATTCCATTAATCTAACCCATATTCCATTTGATCATGGGTTCACATGGAATATGGGTTAGGTAAATACACTGTTTTTATGAGGTTATAACATTTCAGGTTTTATTAAAAAAGTTAATTAATAATGTATTTCATGTTGGAGTATAAACGTTACTGGCATGCCCTTTACTGCCTTTATTTAAATGCCATGTAATTGTCAGTCAATTTTAACTATCTTTCGCTTTTTTGTCAGTAAAAAAATTCTTATTTGTGCTTTTGTTTATTTATTTTTAAGTTCAACCAGCTCGTCATGGTCTCAAGTTCCTCTTTAATCATCAAAGTTGTGTTAACTTCAATAATATTTTTACTTTCCAACTTGAATTATTTAGTTCTGATTGAAATATCGAAAATATTTGTCTCCTTAATTCCGAACAAACAAAAAGTTTATTTTTTTTAATGCATGTTTTGTTCTATTCGTTTCACTAGTGAAAACGGCTACTATAAGTATGGCTACTATTAGTGCAAAAGGTCTTAAGTAACAATTTTCCATTTTTATTCAATTGGTGTTAAAGGAAATATTTAGTAAAATGCAACTGACATAGGCAGCCTGATACTATGGGAAATGTCAGAAGAAAATAAAATATGGAATCACGCTATTAAATCAAAAATAAATAATTAGTTTTTATGCTCTCCTGTAAAACACTCGATTTTACATACGACCTTTTGCACTAACAGTAGCGATTTACATCTTCAGTTAAGCGTAGCGAGCTTGAAACACTTAAAAAAAAGTACTAGGGTTAAGAAATACACGTATGAAGACGAAATCAAGACTGCTTTATTTCTCCTTCTAATCCTCTATAAATACATTCTGAGATTGTTTACATCACTGCATTTGGTATTAACGCTAATACTATCCCGCTCCGTACCTTAACTCCCCCCCCCCACCAGTTTACGGACATCTTTCGTAAACTTATAAATAATAATGGATAAAATCAACAAAACAAAAAGGAAATAAACAGATACATATCTACAAAAATTCTTGTACCTACTGTAGCAAAGGTACGGAGTGTTCAGTATTTACAATGTAATCAAACAACAAAAAAAAATAAAATTCATATACCATAATAAATAACCAAACAAAATACACTGTCCTCGTTGCAAACAAACTACACATTTCACTGCACGTTTCTTCACATATATACACTATAGAAAACAAAAGAAATAAAAATGATCTCCTGAAATACATGAAAACAAAAAAAAATTCTTTTTCCGGAGATGAGGGCACTCCAACTCTACGGTTGCTCTGGCTCTGAAATTGGGAGTTTTAATTGTTCTATATGAACCGTTCTTCTTTTCCTTGGTTCTTTGACACTCTCAATAGTCACGACTTTATGCTCCCTAATGACTATCACCCTGAATGGCCCCTCATTTCTCCGCAATTCCTTCCCCCTATTAGACCCTATCTTGCGATACACGATGGACCCGATCCTCAATCCCCCTGTTATCTCCTTTACTTTCAAATTCTCCCGCGCCACTCTTTTACGCTTTTCTCCCTCTATCTTTCCTTTAACCTTTTCCCACAGATTTCCCAATTCCATTTTATTGCCAATGATTGCTCTCGTCATTTCCTCATCCACAGCTGTGCTTTCCCAGTCCCGTTGCCGCCCGCGTAGTCCGAAGAGGATTTCAAATGGAGAGAACCCCGTTACCGTATGGATCGAATGGTTGTATGCTGCCACCGCCTTCCGCATTGCCATGTCCGGTTCCAGCCCTTTTTCCACCTGGTATACTCTGAGGTGGTCACTGAGAGTGGTATGCAGTCTTTCCATTCTGGCGTCCACCCACTCAGGAACTGTCTCACATCCCTGGATGATTCTCCCGTGTCCTCCTCTATAGCATTTATGGTGATCGCCCTTGACAACCAATCTGCCACCACGTTCTCTTACCCAGGTTTGTATACGATGTACAAATTGTATTGAGTCAGGAATTCCTTCCAACGTGTGACTCTAGCCGAGGACTCCTTCAACTTGCCTGCCCATTGTAGAGGTCTATGATCCGCGTGCACACGGAACTTCCTCCCAAACACGTAGGGTCTGAAATGGTCGATCGCCCACACAATCCCCAACAGTTCTCTTTCCAGCGCGCTATATCTAGTTTCTGCGTCCATAAGCCGCCTGCTGGCATACGCTACGGGGCGCTCCCCCCCCATTCCCTTCTTGTGACAACACCGCCCCCAACGCGTATTCACTAGCGTCTGTCGTTATGGTGAATACTTTCGAAAAATCCGGAAATGCCAACACTGGTTCCTCTTGCAGTTTCGCCATGCATCTCCTAATATTATCCTCCATTATAGGGGTCAATATTACCTTTCTGCCTTTCTTTAATAAGTTGTTAAGAAGCACGAGGTATTCCGCACGAATCTTCTATAATAGTTGAGGGTACCCAACAGCCTGCGAATCCATTTAACTTATCCATTAACGAATCCATTTAACGTCCCGAGGGATCTCCATTTTCCGAATTGCCTCTACCTTCTGCGCGTCTGGTTCGACTCCCTCGCTTGAAATCGTGTTGCCTATAAAATTGATGCGGTCTTGTCCCAGTACCGACTTCTCGTTTGACAATTTCAACCCAAATTGCCTCACTCTCTCGAACACACTCCGTAGGTGCTCCACATGCTCTGCCTCGATTTCGCTAAACACCAACAAATCATCCATGTAAATCTGACAGACTCCTTCATCAATTCCTCTGAGAAACTCGTCCATCAACCGCTGGAATGTTATAGGGGCATTCTTGAGCCCAAACGGCATCCTAGTAAATTCGTAGTGCCCTCTCTCGAATGTAAATGCCGTCTTCGGCTGGTCTTTCGGGAGCATTCGAATTTGATGGTATCCTGCCTTTAAGTCCAAAGTGCTAAACACCGTTGCCCCGCTTAGCCTATCCAAAATGTCTTCAAACTTCGGGATTGGATATTTCTCGTCTACCGTATTTTCATTCAATTTGCGGTAATCGATGCGCTTTCTCCCGGTGCGCTTTTCTTCTTTACTGCCCACAGCGGACTGTTGTAAGGCGACGTGCTATCCACGATTATGCCCTGGTTCTTTAAGCTCTGCAACTCTTCCCTAATGTGTTGACGAAGCGCCTGCGGATATCTCCTCTCTTTCACGTAAACCACCCTCTCGTGCTTTAAAGGGATCTCGTGCACCGTTTTACCTGTCACCCCCAATTTATCCCCCTCCTTAAAGAAAACGTCTTCGAACTCCCTTCTCACTGTAACTCTCCAATCCTCGGCTCGACTTATAGCTCCTATGCGCGCCCTATCGACCTCATACTTTATTGCTGCCCTGCTCTTATAGTTCACATTCCCTATTTTTATTATCCACTCCTTTCTTCTATTTGAGATTCGCACGCCCACCTTTCCCACCATGTCACAACCTATAATTGCCTGATATTCCCGGGGCATTTCTCCCACCACATGCACCGTAAGTTTACCTCCCTTGGCCGCCCATCCCCTCAATCCTATCTCCACTTCCCCTTCCACTCCACACGGGCCACCCAGGGTGATTAACTTACAACTACATACCTTGATTTGGAGTGTCCTCTCTCCCCCGTACAGCTTCTCCAACACTCCACGCGTCATAATGGTATTGGAGCTCCCGGTGTCTACCAGGCACCTCACTCCTCTCGCCTCTATTATTGGTAACCAGCAGCTTTTCCCTCGAATGCTATAATTTACTAGCGTGCGGTCACCTCTCGCCTGACACTCTCCTCAGATCCTCTCTACTGCTGGCCGCCGTCCGCTTCTTCCACTGCCTCTCCTCCCTTCTCCGCTCCTCTCGTTTTCCCGGCTTACTGGGTCCTCTGGTTCTTCCTCGGTCTCGGTGGTTGCAGATTCTTCTGAAGCCTCCGTCGATGAGTCACGTCTCCTGGACTGCACCCTTCTCCTGCTCAGACGTTGCGCATTCACCTCCATCGGCTCTGCTCGTTGTGGCTCCCTGTCCCTTCTCGAATAAATATACGGACACTGCCTCGCAATGTGTCCTTCCGTCCCGCACTCGAAGCATTTCGTGCGGGGACACTGTGCCACCAAGTGTCCGCTCTTCCCACAGCCGTGACATTTTCTGTCTTCCTTCCGTTGGCTAGCCCTCGCTCTATTCTGCCCTGGTCTTCGCTCCGCTCCCATGTGCTTCTCTCTTCCGTTGTATGCGGACTCTCTCCTTCTCCAGGTCACCGGTGTACTTCTAGGCCTCCTATAGCCGATCCGATTCCAGCCTGGTTCCTCCACCTCTAGCCGGCTTTCTTCCTCTCGGGCGCTGGAGTCTACCATCTCTTGAGCGCACTCAATAAATGTTCTTTCCCGGGGTAAGCCGTCCTTCTTCCCGGTTTTCTTCGCCAGTTGGACCTTTAATATTGTGGACAAAAAGGCCATTTTTGCTTCTACCTCCGGAGCGCCTGCTGTTTCCCGCATTTTTTCCGTAATACGATTATAATGCGCTATGAGTGTCGCCGCATACTGCCCATTAGACTGTCGTGAAGACCTCACCTCGCGGAACCTCCTCGGTCGTCCATCTGCCGCCTCCATAGGCTTTCTTCAGTCGTTGCGTGACCGTCTCCCACGGCGTCTCTTCATCGGCCTGAATCTGGTTCAGTATACTCCGTTCAACCCTGCACACAAGTGCTGCCTTAAGGGCCTCCGCGTCTTCGACATTGACGAGATTCTCGTCTATCTTAGCATTAATCCTCGTCACGATCCGATCTCCCCCTTTTAGAAAGTGGTTCAGCTCACCTGTTTCTCCAGTGAAGCGCTCAAGATCGGATATAGCCTTCCTCAGGTCCTGTGAAGTAGTTACCCTGATCTTCATCCACTCAATTGCGTTCGCATGCGCTGCGGCTAAAGTTCCCTGTGGTAACGGAGGGATCTCCGGCACATTCATAGGAGCCGGCTGCCTCAGGTCGAATTCAGGCATCCTCGTAAAAGTTTTCACTTATTGAGAAAAAAAAAACGTACCTCTATTACCGTCCCGGGTTTCGGCACCAGTTAAGCGTAGCGAGCTTGAAACACTTAAAAAAAAGTGCTAGGGTTAAGAAATACACGCATGAAGACGAAATCAAGACTGCTTTATTTCTCCTTCTAATCCTCTATAAATACATTCTGAGATTATTTACATCACTGCATTTGGTATTAACGCTAATACTGTCCCGCTCCGTACCTTAACTTTACATATATATATATATATATATATATATATATATATATATATATATATATATATATATATATATATATATATATATATATATATATATATATATGTATGTATATAAGAAATTCCTGGGAGGTAGGAAAAAAAAATTGTATGTCTAATGAAAACGGCGAGAAAGCTATACTGGCCTTACTTGACAGACATTTTTTAATGAGGTATTATTCAAAATTGTATCTTGACTTGTTGCCATGCTAGAGGGGCAAAATGGTCAGCATTTGTTCTTCTTTGTGGCCTTATATTCAAAATTGTACTTTCAAGCTATACCGAGTTATTGAGTTGGAATGGGAAAAAGCTAGTACAAAAAGAAAAAAATAATTTGGTTTTTGGCACTATATTTTACCTTTTTTGCCCTCTATCGTGGCCTCACGCACGATAGAGTGCGTGCCTGATCACACAAAGAATAATTTACCAGAATAAATTAGACACAATTATAATTGTATACGTTGTAAATGTTATTATTTGTGAATTTAGATCAAAAATTGTTTTTTTGCAAAATTATAATTCTATATACTGTTAATGTTATTACTTCGTGAATATAGGACAAACAAATATATACTTCATATCTTATCTTATATATCATATATTATTTTAAGCATTAACAGCAAATTTTGTTGTATAACTGGGACTATAAATAATAAATCATTTATTAAACTAACTAATAAATAATTTTTTAAGAGAAATTACCAAAATTGAATGAGAAACAAAATCACCTTGTTGGGGTGATAGTTTTTTTTTTGGTCGTTTCGTTTTTCCTTAATATTATAACGAAAAACCTAAGAAATTCTTGACCAGGATTATGTAATAAAGCTAAAAGGAAATCTGGTCATAAAGCGAATTGGAATTAGAATCCAAGAAATGACTTTTTTTAGTAGGAATGCAGCCATAATTCTTACCCCTATTCTAATTCTGGAGGCTATCGTAACCAGAATGAAAAGATTATCGGTCAACCAATTCCGTTTACTATATTTTTATTTGAAAATTAAAGAAAGTAGAAAAGAAATAATAAATAACACAAATTTAGCAGTGTTTTCTTATTAATCAAATTAAAAACTCTTTATTTGTAGTAATTAATAATGATAGTTTTATGGAAAACGATCTAATTTTTTTAATTTATGAGATTATCATTGAAAACAAATTCATTGGAGCGAATCCTTTGAATTTTATTTTGTTAACATGATTCCTTGCCTCTCGGAAATACAGATTATTGGAAGAAGGAGCAACATACTTCTACCACTTGTACTCTTTCTTCGTTCTTCCCTTTTCTTGATCAGTGGAGGTTGAAATGATCGACTCCCACTAATTCTTTCCTCCCGTACAAGAAAGCTTCGTAGTGAGAGTAATTACCTTTGCTTACTAGCTGAGGAGAATCGTCCTCCTTGATGATATAGAGTCAGGTTTCTCTCAGTAGTGTGGCCCCTATTGTCTCAAAAGCAGTGCAAGTTGTGACGACATGCTCAGCAGTATCCGGAATACTACAACAGGGTAATATTTGAGTGAATCAGATACAGCTAATACGACGTTCAAGATTCGTTTTATCGGTCATGCAGGGTTCGCTGATAAAGATTCGGAATTTGATTCGTTAAAAATAGAGAAATATGTATAAAAGAAAAATACATATAATACACTGATTAATTCGATATAAATTCATATGTTTCGGATTTTTTAAGTAAATGTTATTTTTAGAGGTTTGATGTAGTTCATGGAAAATCGAAAACTTGGTATTTTGTGCCATTCTTTGGTATATAATTTATCATTCTCTTTATTTTATCTATAAGCTTTTGTCAAATTATTTTAAAATTAGAATTTAATTATATTTCCATAACAACGCAAGTGTCATTTTATTTTTGATTGAATATAGATATCAACTGTATTTTCTTTACAATTAAAAATAATGAAACAGTTGTAATATTGCACTGACAGCAGCACTATAATATAACATAATTATTGAAGGAAGTTAAAAGTCTGTTCTACATAACATGGAGATAAATATTCAGAACGCACTCTTTTTATGCCAACGTTTCAACCCAAACACGTGGATCATCTTCAGTGCTCAAACCATGCCCTGAAGATGACCCACATGTTTGGGTTGAAACGTTGGCATAAATAAAAAAAATAATTAAAAAAAAAAGACTGCGTTCTGAATATTATTATCCATGATAAAAAATAATTGCATATCAACGTTTTTCCAAATATATTTCTTTAAAAATTTAAAGTTGTATGTTAATTCCATGCCTTCGAGCTTACGCTGCTCAAGGTACTATGGAAATATTTTTATTGGCTGAATACTATTCTATTCCAAGCATTACCTGAAGAGCCTGCCTTCCAACCTGTTTTTAACTCATTTGTAATTAAAACTTTTTTGAATTTCCTTAAGTCTATAAATTTCCCTATATAAATTTGCAGTGAGTTGTACAAGATAAACAAAACAAAACTACACACTAGACAAAAAATACTACTTATTGTAAATATAATTTTCTGGTAAAATAGTATTTTGTTTGAAATTTTAATTTAAAAAAATCTATTTTTGATAAATACCGTGTCAGTACCTATACAGTAACATTTGAATTTATTTAAATTCTATCTACTGCGTTTGCTTATTGCAAGCGTAAAAGTTTACATTTAAAAAACGGCTCATTCCCTAAATTTTAAATTATATGATCAAACTTTTAACGATCAATCTTGAGATACACGAGAAGACTCCTGCATAAAAAGCAGAACTATACCGATTAATATTTTGAATGTTACTGAGAAGAGCTCATCGTTATTTTCTATAGATTATAAAGAAACATTTGCCAAAATCTCTCATTGATCTAAAGAACGTAATACATCTAAGATGGATATGAAGAGGATAAGAGTTTACTAAAGCGTAGATCTGAGCCGAAAAGGCTGAAATTAGATTACGTTAGTATCTTCAGGAAGGCTTAGCTGATATAATATAAGGGCTTATAAGATATAAGGAAGATCTTATATCCCCCTTATAATTTTAATGTTTTTTTAATTAGGGTAAAGTTTAATGTATGTTTTTAATGATAAATCACAAACATTTTAATTTCATTGACAAGTTAATTTTTCGACACCATGCCGTATCTTCGTTCAAATGCGCAGACTTCTATTTCTATTCTAATCCATTTCTATTGGAAGTGACAGTAGTTCTTATTATGTGTAAAAGTTCAACAGAATCTTTATGAAAGGAGGAAATATACTATTGGATATTTAAAAATAACTTTATTTTATATGACTTCCTGTCCTACAGTTTCCTCAACGACGCTCCAGTTATCCCTGTTGAGCATACATCTAATCTCGAATTCAATGTACTAATTCGATGTACTATCGAACCTGTACTTAATTGGGATTGTACTGTCTTTATTTATAGTGTTTTTTTTTTTAATCTAACGTCACAAGAATTGTCCGAATACAGTATATTTAGATATACTCGTATTAAATGACAATGGTTACTTTTTTATTTTGTGTCGGGGAATGGCAAATACGAATAAGATTGGCTATAATGATAAATAATGGTCATAAATTAATAATAGACATTTTAGAACTAATATAAAATTAATTCATTGTGATGTTATGACGACATCGTCTCCTAACAGCAATCAGAGATCTACATGTCCCAGTATAAGCAATGGAATACATCATAAAACTCGATATAATAAAATATGTCACAGAATAATAATATAATAGTAACACACAATACTTGATAAAATAAGCAATACAAACACAATAAAATATTAGCAGTAGTAAGCATAGTAAATATAAATATAAGCATAGTATACAAACATATACCATATTCATATACTATATAAATGTAAGCTTTATATATAAATAATAATAAGCAACACATACCATTACAAAATACGATATGTATTCAACAATACTGTATGAATAATTCTTTATTTGTCTTCGATGAATTCTACATTCAAATAGAGTTGGATAAAAATTGGATTATTCTGCACTAAAAAAACAAAAAAAGTTATAAAATTCAAAATGTGCAAAATCGTGTAGTAAAAACCCCAAAATTGTAAAATTATATATATAACAATCATAGGTTTTTTTTAATTTATAACATTAATGCTTGTTTACTCTTATGTTAGAGGTTATAGCCTCTGAATTGAAGTTAGATAAAACTTTTGATATTGAGAAAAATCTAATTCTAATTTAAAATGAATGACGATTAAGTTGATACTGTAAGAAAGAAAAAAACAGGTTACAAAAAAATAATTATATATATTTTTTAAAGTTAGAAAGGTAACTTGAAAATGTTATTTTGGATAAAAAAACAATTGAGAACAAAAATTTAATAACTATTTATGGCCTCATTTCGTCTATGTAGTTGAAAACGGGTATTTACCTGTTACATTTACATACCTGATATAATATATGATAAATATTTACATATATACAGCGTACATGTTATAAAAGAAATTTAGTTCTAGTATTTTACTTTATATTAAAAAAAAAATTGAAATTAAGCCCTTAGATTTTATGCAATATCATGCAAAACAAACCAAAAACGTGGATTACGCCCGAAACGTGCAATTTCGTGTAAAATGAAATTTCAATATGATTGTGAAAAGGATAGATTGTCGGGTTTAAAATTTTAAACCTAACCGAAAAGAAAATGCAATAACAGGAGAATCCGGTCTCTAGCAATAATAATAAATAATGGTCATAAATTAATATCAGGCCTTTTAGGACTAATACAAAATTAATTCATTGTGATGTAATAAGAACATCATCTCGTAAAAGCAACCAGAGATTTTCATGTCTGTGTATAAACAATAAAATACACAGAATAGAGGAAGATACAATAAAATATGTAATGAAATAATAATATAATAATAATAGGTTATACAAAATAGGTTATACAATAAGCAATACATATCACAATAAACATTATCACTATTAGGCATAGTACATATAACTATACGCATAGTATACGAATATATATTACATTTATATAGCATATAAATGTAAGCATAATATATCAATAATAATAATCAATACTATAAAATAGGATATGCATTCAATATAAATAAGTGTCATGCGTATTATAAATACGTCAAACAAATTGAAAATATTTAACAGCATAACTTTTGAAATCTGTTTTTTGTACAAAAAAGTTTGAATATACTCTATAAACATTATTAGAAATGTCCTTAATTGTAACCTGAAAAAACCTGTACCACTACAACCCATGAAGGGTCTGGGGTTCAGTACTATTTAGGGAAAGCACTGTTTCTAGGTCAACGGTTGTGCAAGGAGGTGATTTGACCGAGATCACGCTCAACCGCCAGGTTTTCCCCCTTAATCAATTATTTAAGTAAGGGTACCCACTTTATAGAGGCTGGGTGTGCCTCAGGAGGGACTCCTGACCCAAGGTCGCCCCACGGCCAATGAAACAGATAAATAAATTTTCTGCCATGAGCCGGGGTTCGAACTCGGGACCTTTGCATTGGAAGCTCAGTGTAACGGATTGTAATATTTCTCAATAGATAAGTTTTAAAAAAAAGTTGTATACACAGATCGGTATTACTATTAATTGGCTATTAAAGAACCTCAATATACAAAGTAACGACCAGATTTAGTAAAACAGGTTCTTGAGTAAGATTCATTACCAATTTTAAATAATTCCTTATAATTCGAACTGGCCATGTTGATGGTATGACGCTGGTAGTTATGGCGAAAGGGAGTATAAACAGACACCGGATGCAAATATGGAAAAGGATTTCTAGTTCATTTAAATTCAAATTTCTTTTGACTTAAAATAATAATATATACTATTAAATATTAACTTAATATAGTAATTGCCAGATATTCTAATTTGTATTAATATTTTGGTCACAGGGAACTGGTAATTTAATTCAACATAAGGCTGATGTTTTTCAATTACTGTATATTTATAGGAATATATTGGGCTGTACCTAGTATTGGCAATCAACTATTGTTTACCACGCCTCTCCATGAAGCTTTGAAGCAAGTTTAGCGTTTTATTATTCTATTCCTGAAATACACCTGCATTTTCGAATTCAAGACTGCTATTTACAGAGCACAATAGAATGTGTAATTGACTTAGTTAATTGAATTTTGGATCCCCTTTTCTACCATAAATATTTTCTTCAATCTATTATTACAAATTTTAGTCAGTTTTTATTTTCTTCCACTTAAAATTTCTTTTACTTCCACGCAGAAATCAAGATAGTCCCAATTTTAATATCTTAACGGATCTACGAGAGGTAATTAAATTCTAATTTCATAAGAGGAGGTTACGTAATTGTCGGTTAAAATTTATAAATTATTCGCATATCTTTATTTATCTTTATATCTCGAACATTCTGACTCTGGAAAATACTTACCGCTCAAGAACAGGCTAAATGATAAATAATACGCCACTACTCCTAACTCCAGCTCAGGCGATTTGAGAAATATTATTTAAAAGTATTTTTTTTTAATGACGTTTGTTGCTTAATACCCACATAGTGAAGCTAGGTTAATTGTGATTCAGCTAGTCAAAGAAACTTTTTCCGCGCAATTCTGAATTAAACTGTAACAAATTATCAAGAAAGCTCCTACCTTTTCAAAATCCGGATTTCGCTTCTGGGACAGTTTCTATCTCGTCACACCAGGTAATCAATCTATCTAAAATTATCTAAGTAAATATTTTCATTTACACATTTTATAAACAGCACTTCATTTACAGAAGATTTTTTCTTTATCAAACATTTAGTGATATTAATATAACAATCACGAAATTTGATGAAATATGGTGTTCGTGTAGATTCGTAACGCTGTTAAGTATATGGGTAACCGTTCCAAAAAACTTATCGATAATTAATACCGAGCTTTGTTGCCGTTCAAAAGAAGATGTTATTTTAGAAGTGATTATCAGGATGGTGCATGATATTTTGCATTATATACTATTATGCGAATACAGTGTTTCCTATTAAGATAAGATCCACGAACGAAACTCCTCCTCTTACCGAAAATAAGCACTATTATAAAGTTATCATGAAGTAAGAGTAAACACGATTAGAATATTTAAGTGTAGCTCTAATTTCTGGAACTGTAGAAACTACAATGGGGGCAGGTGAGAGATTAGAACAAACGTTTAGCATGCACCGCCAACCTGGAAGCGATTATCAAATGAAGGAGGGAGCTTTCTCAGCAACCTTCCTCACTTGAATCCAAATTAGTTCTCCGATCTCGGGTGTAATAGCCCACCAGTTAAGTACCGGATAAATTTTACGAAGCAATATACAACCACCCTTTATTTCCTTCAAGTTCAATAAGGCCCACATCGAACATAGATTTCATTAAGTAGCTTCAATGGGATTACTAGTAAAAGTAACGTATAAAATAATATTACATAATATAAATATGAAAAATCTAAAAAGGAAATTGAGGAATCTAGATTTATTATCAACTCATTTGAAAATCAATTCTAACAATGTAATGAATTAAATTTTTTTCTGTAGCTTTTTTATTGAGAAATGTTACAATCTGTCTTAAAGAACATTTACAATAGTGTGTTGAACGTTAGGAACTGATTACATATAGCAATGTCCTACAACGACAATTCGTGGTTATAGAACCCCATTGTTATGTGTTGCACTTAAGTCTGCACCCAGGATGGAGTGATGTCCTAACTAGTTTAGAAGGGAACTAAACTTCACTGGATATGGATTTATTAGGAGGTTAATATGTTGATGCTAAGGTGACGGGAAAGGAAAAGATCTTGATTACGATGACTGTGGAATGTAGGAAATCTTGAGTAGGTAATGAGAGCAGGTGATGAGAGAGGGAATAGTGTACAGTGTCAGCAATACCGGCATGAGCTCTACCGTCAGGATGGTTAGTACGGTATGTTGTAAACTTATTAGGTATTTCTATAAACTTTTTTCTGGTCAGTTGAGTTTCTGTAATTAATGCTACGCTTGCTTTCTTGTCCAGTATTAAAGCTGTTAGTTCGTCAACGTGATTTTTAACACCATTCGCATTCCAAAGGAGAATGGATATGGGTTTCGTGATGTGAATCGTTTGAGGATTTTTCAAAGGAGGAATGAGGTGAGATACAAGGTTTATGAAGAGTGATATGAATGGAGTAGCGAGGGATTCGAAATCGGTGAGAAAATATAATAAGCTGGTAAGATCTGGGTGGCATTTGAATTAGGAGGAATATGATGAATTTGTTGTTGTTAGTTTCGTATACTCGTATTAGCTTGAATAGGATTTTGATTGGGGTTGAGGTTATTGTTGTGGAGGACTTTACATTTCTTGAGTTGTTGCATCCAAGTACTTTGGAGAATGATCCAAGTACTATTGTTCACTTTGTTAGATGGCTCTTCCTGCCTTTTCTTGGTCTTACAGCTTCATCTTGAATCCGGTTTTTCTGGTGTCTAGATTTTAGATATTTACAAATTTGGCAGCCTTAGTAGTTTACCGAATGTTTCTCCAGGCGTAGTGCACAAACTGCAAGATCTTGTATCGGTTTGGAGCATTCCACAGATTGATGTTGTTCACCTCATTTCAAGCAAAGATGGTGACAATAAGTCTTCGAGTGGCCGTATGCCTGTCAATTATGGCATTGCATGATTTCTCTCATAGGATATGGTTTCTCTACTCTCACCATTGTGTAGTATAATCTTGTGATATCATACATTTTTCCGATATCTGGTGATGGTTCCAACTCAACGAAAAACAATGGTAGAGGGATTTTATAACTTGACCCTGGCTGCTCCTTGTAATGGTCCAGAACGTTGGTTACCTGACATACTTTAAATCAAGCATCGCTAGTTCTTCTTTAATCACTTCAGATGGCATTGAGGAGTGCAATATTCTGATAAACACTTATAACGCTTTTCCTGCCTCAGCTGATAAGTGTGAAATTCACATTTATTTCTGAAAGGTATTTCACTATTTTTCGGTAGGCTTCAGCAGAATCTGGTGTTATTTAAGGCATTATTATTATTTCTAGAGCATATTTTATTTAGTTGGGTGCAGAACAACAGATAGTTCTTTATATTTTGCACAAATATCGGAGGATGTCTTGGTTCTCTGGATATCGCTGCAGACTTGATTACCTCTCTGTCATTTTGAGCACTTAGTACGGGTTAGGAATAAAGAAAGGCATATTCATCGACCGTTTCTAGTATAGATGACCTGGTTGAGGCGGAGGTTCAGGCTCTAAAGATCGTATGGGTTTGGTCTCTCGAAGAGTTTTCAATATGTTGCGACGAATTATTTGTTTCGTTGGTGGACCACGAGGGATGGTGAGCCGTCTGATCGAGTTCTCTGAGTAGTCGTCTTACTGGAAATCACTTGGTGATAATAACGCATATTATAATATAAAGGGAAACAAAGTTTTTACCAGCACACACAATAAATATCAATTGTTCTGATGCACACGTGACCTGTATTGTGTGAAAAATCTCAGAGATTCCTCTGAATGAAGTAAATTCTGGAAATAGAGCTATAAACACAAATTCTCGCGTTAGATAATCGATCAGTTGTTCCAAATTTAAAAAAAAATCTTATATATTATATAGGTACGGCATGTATCATCATACGCCATATATATATATATATATATATATATATATATATATATATATATATATATATATATATATATATATGCCGTATGATGATATATATATATACATATCAGTCCAACGTTACATCTAGGGTAAGTCCTCGTGGAAATACATCCGTGGGAGAGGAGGACACACAATGGATGCACATGAAGTCCCAGTAAGTATACGGCCCTCGAACCTCATTGTAACTGACGCAGTTGTTAATCAGCTTTTACGTCAAATCATTTGGAAGACACGCACAGCGGGTATATCCGAAACGGAGCATATTAAATATGGACGGCACAACATCATAGCAATAGGGACAGTCCCTTAGATATCAGCAGAATATATTGCACACATTTTGCTAGATGTCGCACGCTGCGGCAAAACATATTACCTTTGTATTTGGAACAAAACTGTCCTAGAGCGCGTCAAACATTTGTGGAGTACCGCGCAGATCGGGCCAGATCGCAACTTCGTGTTATGTTCCCACATAGTACAGACCGGACCGTCGGAATGGCTTCATTAAAAGATACTACGAAGGAAAAATTAACCACAGATGAGTTCCCGAAACTCTTGCCTCACTGAAACACCGATATTATTGATATCACATGCGTAGGTCAATCCCCGGAAACATACCGGCATGTACGGTCTGCCATCAAACCAAATATGATCGGCATCCCATCATTCTTTACTCGGAGGGTATTCGTATCCCAAACTCACTATTATTGGAATTACAAGTAGACATCTTCACGTGGAAAAGACTGCATTGGCTCACGATAATTTAGTAAGCTAGCGATGGCACACCATTTATCGAACGAAACGGCAGATTCAGTTTCGAAAGGAATGTTTTCCTGGATACCCTGCTATTGGGTACACCACAAGATTACATCTGATAGTGGAAGAAAATTTAAGAACTCTCAAGATAAGGCTTTATATCATTTTCATGTATTATAAAATGAAAAAAACAACAACATATGTTAGCTGCCATCTGTTTGAACCTTTTTGTAAAATCTCTAAATTTGTAATAATAAAAGTTACTTGTTATTGAAACTATATTTAAATCTGTTTGTGTATTTTTGAACTAGCCCGAAGTTAACTTTTATAGTTAATAAATATAAGGGGGCTGGTGTTACGGTACGGAATAAGGCCCGTGCAATAGGTAACCAAGTTAAGCACCGCCCGATTTGGGTGGCCGTCCACTAGGGAAAGCCCCGCTGCCAGAGATCCCTCCGGTTATGTGAGGCCCGTCAGTCACTGGAGGAAACTCCCACCGACCAGGCGCAGGATTGATGACCCTACCCCGTCTGCTTAAATCAGGAATCGGGATATGGTCTCGCTATAGGAGGCTACATCTAGCGGTCAAAGATCTGCATGGTCTGTAGCGCCAACCGGAAAAACAAAACAAAAAAAAGGAACATATATATAGCATTTCCAAGTCAATTTCAACCTTTTCCAAATCAAATTCAACCTTTTACAAGTCAAATTCAACCTTTTCCAAGTCAAATTCAACCTTTTCCATTTCAAATTCAACTTTAGAATTTTTGTCAATTTTCGATTTTTTTCGAAATGAAGGCCACATACTATATTATCGACGGCATAGCTTTTAAAAAATACAAAAAAAAATTTGATTACGCAGTTGCATATCCATTTATTTTAACATTTTAGATTTTTTCAGTGTGATATTTCTATGTCATTTCCAAGTCGAATTCAACCTTTTCCAGATCAAATCAAACTTTTTCCAAGTCAATTCAACCATTTCCATTTCAAATTAAACCTTTTCCAATTCAAATTCAACCGTTTTCATTTCAAATTAATGTTTTAAGTTTTTGTAAATTTTATATATTTTTTTAAAATAATGGCCATCCCCTCCCCCCCTATAATATGAAAGTCTATTATTATGCTCTCCTAAGTAGAATTTTCACTTACGGATATCGATTTATTGTACCTATTCGGATTTCTTAGGGACTAGTATTATGCTGTCCTGTACCTAGATTTGAAAATAACCTCCATTTTAAGATTACGTGACTGCGTTTCGAATCATTTAAGTTTTTTTGACAAATTCGATATGTGGGTGTATTTTTATGTTTCTCGATCAGTAAATTTTGAAAATGACATCCATTTTATGTTTACGCCACTGTGTTTTGACTTATTTAAGTTTTTAGAATTTATCCCATATAAAGGTCCACTTTTATGTTTCCGGAGCCATAGATTTTGAAAACGACCTTCATTTTAAGATTAGGCCTCCGCGTTTCGACTTATTTGAGTTTTTCGGATATTTTTCATATGAGGGTGTATTTTTATGTATCCGGAGCTGTAGATTTTGAAAACGACCTCCATTTTAAGATTAGCCCACCGCTTTTCAATTTCTTTGAGTTTTTCGGATTTTTTTCATATGAGGATGTATTCTTATGTTTCCGGAGCCGTAGATTTTGAAAATGACCTCCATTTTAAGATTAGGCCACCGCATTTCGATTTCTTTAAGTTTTTTGGATTTTTTTCATATGAGGATGAATTCTTATGTTTCCGGAGCCGTAGATTTTGAAAATGACCTCCATTTTAAGATAACGCCACCGCATTTCGGCTTATTCAAGTTTTTCGAATTTATCCAATTTAAAGGTCTACATTTATGATGCCGGAGCCTTAGTTTTTAAAATGACTTACATTTTAAGATTAGGCCACTGTGTTTCGGTTTTGTTAAGTGTTTTTGATTTTTCCTTCGAATAAAAAACATAATACGAAGGATTAATTTATTTTTCAATAAATAAATAAAAATATCTAATCAAAATAAATAAAATATGTATTGTCTCATTTTTAATTTAATTTTAGTTATCTTTTTTAATGTTGTGGTCTCCTATCTCAAAATTATAAGATTTCGAGCAATTAGCTGAAAAATCTGAATACGGAAGGTTAAATTTATTACCAGTTGCTTTTCGGCTTTTTAGTTTGTATTGTGTGGTTAATTTTACTTTAGCTTCATTATATTTATTTATTTATTCATACTCGAAAACATATTGATGAAACTTTGTATTGAAAAAATCCAAAATGAAGCCTAATTAATCAAGATGCAGCGGCTTAATCATAAAATGGAGCTTAAATATTAGATAAATTTAAATATTAAAGATTAGAAAAAATTCAATACGTCTCGGATAACATATAAGTAGATCCTTATACCGAAAAAGTAGAAAAAAAACTTTTATAATCCAAAACAGTGGCATAAACTTTAAATTGGGTCATTTACAAAATGGGGGAAATCTACTGCTCCAGAAACATAAAATTAGACCTTTATACTTGTTAAATTCTAAAAATTTAAATAAGCTGAAACGCAGTTGCGTAATCATAAAATAGAGGTCATTTTCAGAATCTACGGTTCCGCAAACATAAAAGTAGATCCTTAAATTGGATAAATTCGAAAAACTTAAATAAGTCAAAATGCAATGGCGTCATCATTAAATGGAGGTCATTTTCAAAATCTACAGCTCCGGATACATAAAAATACACCCTCATATGAAAAATATCTGAAAAACTCAAATAAGTCGAAACGCGGTGGCCTAATCTTAAAATGGAGGTCATTTTCAAAATCTACAGCTCCGGATACATAAAAATACACCCTCATATGAAAAATATCCGAAAAACTCAAATAAGTCGAAACGCAGTGGCCTAATCTTAAAATGGAGGTCATTTTCAAAATCTACAACTCCGGATACGTAAAAATACACCCTCATATGAAAAATATCCGAAAAACTCAAATAAGTCGAAACGCGGTGGCCTAATCTTAAAATGAAGGTCATTTTCAAAATCTACAGCTCCGGATACATAAAAATACACCCTCATATGGAAAATATCCGAAAAACTCAAATAAGTCGAAACACGGTGGCCTAATCTTAAAATGGAGGTCATTTTCAAAATCTACGGCTCCGGAAACATAAGAATACATCCTCATATGAAAAAAATCCGAAAAACTCAAATAAGTCGAAACACGGTGGCCTAATCTTAAAATGGAGGCCATTTTCAAAATCTACGGCTCCGGAAACATAAGAATACATCCTCATATGAAAAAAATCCGAAAAACTCAAAGAAATTGAAATGCGGTGGCCTATATATATATATATATATATATATATATCATACCATAATATAAAAATGCTGCAAATTATTTCACAATGGTTTATTGTTTCCAAACAATATATATTTAAAGTAACATTATGTTCCTAGTAACAAAGAAAAATAAATAAATGGCGATTTCAAGTATTAGCCTGAACATTTCTTTCATCATTAGTAAGTTGCTAAAAAAATAGCATCACCTAAGTACAACATAAAAAACCAAAACAAATGATATAAACTTTGTAGTAGACCATATACAAAAATCTAGAGACCATATCTTTGCTCCAAATTGTCCGACTTCAACGATTTTTTTTTTTTTAATCTAATTTCGTTAACTTTTAAACAACCATACGATATCCAAATATGTATATTTTTTGAGTTGTTCGGAAATCCAATTTCACCAGCTCTCGTAACTTTTTTCCAGTCTCTTTTCGTTGAAGTATGTAATATAGATAAATTTATTGGGCATCGTAAAGAAGACTTTAGCTAAGTTTCATTGAAATCGGTAAATTCGTTTAGGCTCTACAGTGTATAGCAATAACACAGTTATTTGCCACCATATTGAAAGGAAAAGACAGATTGTAGTGTCGATGTAGAAGGATTATCCTCGGGTGACCTCTGACTTTAAATTTAAATTTGAAAAAAAAATTCGATCCAGTAGTTTCGAAGAAAATACGCGGACGGCGAACGTCGTACGGCAGACGTATAACAGATCAGTTTTAGTTTTTCGAATTCTACATATCCTGAAAGGTAATACAAATTTTGAGAGAGGCTAAGTTTTTGATTTTTTTTTCTTTTTCATTACAATTCTTCATTATTGAAAATAATAAACCAAAATAATATAAATGTATTTTTTATTATAATTTATTGATTAGATATAAGATGTATCATACGAGAATTGTCAACGGAGAAATTATATGGTTTTCGTTAGATAAAATTAAAAAATAAATAAAAAGTCTCGGCAGTACAGAGTACTGTTGCTAAATAAATATTAAAGAAGCAGCACTCTGTTGTTTACATAAATTTAAAAAATAGCAATAATTTAAATCACAGAAGGCAAGATCCTCTTCAAATTGCGACAGCTGGAATTTGAGAATTAAAAATAAGACGGAGTAGAAACTATCATTCTTACTCCTAATTTTAGATATGAAAGCCATACGATTTTCTCCAAGATCTCATATTGACTCCGCACTACTATAACTACATTCAGTAATTAATATGCAACAAGTAACAATGATTTATCATATACTTATATGTGGTATTCTGTAGATTATAAATATTCAGCTAACGTTTAGCTCAATAATAATTATTAAAGAATAAACAACCTGTTTTAGGTAAAAATTCATAATAATTAATTATTAAAATTATCAGTATTAGTAACTCTGTGTTAACTTTTATTAGTTATTTCAAACTTAACTGTTAAGTATTAAGTTTTAGTGTTTGGTAACTGAAATTAACTAGTTAAGTTTTAGTGTTTGTTTATAGATTATTCTAAAGATAGGTTATAAAGAGGTATAAGTTATTAAGTGTTTATTTCATGTTGTTAATATTCAGTAGTATAATTCTGTGCCCCAGACTTAAACGGGGCCATGTACATTTTTTTTTATTAAATAACTTAGTAACTGAGAAACAAGTTTCAATAACTCAAAGTTATGGATAATTGGTTTCCTAAACAAACATGAAACTGTTACAGGGTGTACTTTACCTCCAGAGTACAGATTTAGTAACTAAGACACAAATTATAATAGCTCAAGGTTATGGAATATTGGATTCCCTGAACAAATAGCAAAATGGACATAGTGTTGTTTACCTACGGATGACAGAATTAATTACAGTTTTATTTGTCGAATCTCACATTTTATGTTCTTCCAATTTAAATAAATTATTTTATTAAACTATAGTTGATTTTTGCCCTCATATAGCCAAGAATATTGGTTAGTAAATATCTAACAAGTAATTATTTTATTTTATTTTATTATTAATAAATAACATAAAATTGGACATAAAAATTAAATTTGCGATTAGCAAATTTCTTTAGCAGCTTCACAGCGTCCCATCGCAATCCAGGAAATAGTTCAGTTCAGCAGGTCTCTTGGCCACCGCCTACGTAATCGTTGAGGTGGGCTGTACGGGTTTCTAGTGCGTTTAAGGTTTTCTGTCAGAGGATTTGTGTTGTAAGTTAGTCTTTGGTGAATGTTATTTTCTTTTGCAGTGTCTAAAATTGTTGGGATGTTCAAGTCTTTATGTACTCTATCGTTTGCGACATAAAATGGTGCATCGTCTATTCTTCGTTAAATTTTTTATCGGAAAGACTGGATTTTTTTTTAATATCAGAAGTTTTAGCAGAACTCCACAGTTCTATGCCATAGGTCCAAATTGGTTTTAGTTAAACTTTATAGAGTGTTAGTTTGTTAGTCAAAGATAATTTTGAACGTCTGTCAAGTAACATAGATAAAAGACCGTATCCTCTCTTTAATTCCATACGTTTTTGTCTAATGTGTGTCCTCCAAGTCTTTTGTCGAGGTAAAAACCCAAATAATTAATTACATCGTATGCAGGAATTTCAATGTTATTAAAATATATTTCGGGGGAAGGTATATGATTAAGAGTGAATACTACGTACACAATTTTTTTTCATTCATTTTAATTTTCCACCTTGTGGCCCAATCAGCAATATTTTTCAAGTGGTTTCGAAGAGTGGTGGATTTTTGGTCGAGTAGGATTTTTATCTGAACTGAGGATTGTAGTATCGTCAGCAAAAGTAGCCAGAATGGTGTCACTGGGTTTCGGTAGGTCAGACATATATATATTAAACAATATTGATAAAAAAAATAATAGGTGGGAGGAAGTAAAATATTAAGTTTGGAAAGCAATCCTTCATGCCTAACTTTATCTAAAGCTTGACTGATGTTAAGAAAAACTTCAATAGATTATATTTCTAATTTATTAGAATCTAAAAAAAATTAATTATTTAATAAAAAATATTTTGTTACAGATTCTTCGTATGCCCAATTAGTGTAATTTCTGTTTTGAATATCAGTTCTCCCTTTCAAGTAATATCAGCCCCAAAGACAAGCCGATGAATAATAAATAGATGATTTTTAATTAAGGAATAAAAACGATAACCTAGGTGGGGTAGGGTGTAGCAATATATATTTCTAATTTATTCTTGATATTTTTTGTGCATGTGTGAGGTACCCTTTGGGAATATTTAATGTTCATTCCCTTATAATGGATGTCACAATGATCCGGAGATCGGTTTGGAATATGTTTCTATGTTTCGTTTGAAGATCATCTGTTGCCTATTGAAGTGAGATATATTCACCATAAGAGAAAAGCTAGGGTTGTGGAGGCCCTGCGGTCAGTGCAGGCTGCTACATTCGGAGCTGTATATTTTAGTACTACATGGCCGTTAGCACCAGATGTGGGCTACCATACTCCATCGTATAATTTAGACAGTACCGATAAACTGAAAATAGTCTTAGGGATTTATTAGTGGCTGGGGTACCCTTAAAAAAAATAATTGGTATAAGAAAATAACCAATAGAAATAATATTTTCGTCTCTTTTTCATTAATTTAAAAATAGTTTTGTCCAAAATTCTTTATTGAAATATCAGAAGTAAAAGAAGAAGCAACGTCGAAACTCCGTTTGTGTTCCAATGAGAAACATCTACAGAAATTCAGAAGTTATCTCAATGCATAGACTTATAACCTAATATTAAGCTGTATTAAAAAAAAATAACATAAGGACTTACAACTTCGTCCGTGAATAAATAAAACAAAAAAAAATAACACTACATTCTTCCAAAACCATGAAAACTTGCACGAACAATCCAGTAGAAAATTAAATATGAATAACATTTTATGTTTAAGAAAAGACGGATGAGACAGAGAAGGACTTAATAAGTGTTTTTCGGAAAAAAAAAATAAATAACGTTTATCACAACTGTTTTATACCATTTTTTTACTTCATTTTTATCACAGGTTCCCTTATAAAACTAGGATGAAAAAACTTGGGATCTTTTGCAAATAAAATTTTCAATTTTAATTTTTCTTAAGCAAATATAATGTTTTCATTTAGGTTACTTAATATTAAAAAAATCTGGTGCTATTGTTTAAAGATTTAATAAACCTTAAGAATACTACCTTTATTGAAAATATAAACTCAATATATATAAATTATGATAGTTCTGTGCTTGATATAAATATGTTTATCAAAAATTTATGTTTTGGTAGTTGATAATTTTCAGCAGAGAAGCTGTTTATATCATTCCTATAGATAAATATATATCCATAGCATAAATTAAATACATAAATTCAGTATGTTTTTACAATATGCTGCTCATTTGAACACTGACCATTTTGCGATACTCGGTCATTCTGACCCAAGGAAGCGTAAAATATTTAGTTAAGCCGAAAAATCTAATTAGATTTCTTTTTTTAACAATCGGAATACTGTCACTCACTGTATATTCCTTATATACTGCAGTAAAAAAAACTTACTGAAATGTGCCATACAACATCCACTTACCCACCCTATTTTCAGATGAAATGACTTTTTTTATAAAGTTACTAAGTCTTAAGTCTATTACTTTAATTATAAATACAAACTTAAGGCAATTAATGTAAATTATGATAATTTGTTTGCTTAAAAACCTCCTCTTTTGCCCTAAAATTGCATCGAATTATAAAGTTAGACTGGAAACTGGACTACGTCCTCTGAGAATAATGATAATAATAAAAGTAGTAAACCTCTGAATAAGACTCTCAACGTTACCAGAGAACAGGTATCCACGAATGTTCTTCAACAGACTAAGAAGTATGCAAGACGTTACCACTTATTTTATTATTTTAACTAGGTCTTACAATTTCACATAGCCCCAGCAATAGTCTCAATAAACTAAACGAGATCTACAAAAAGAGAATGCAAAAATAGAAAAAGACTATTATAGAAAAAATGGAAAATCATCTTCTTTCTTTAGACATCAATAGAGTTCTAAATTAAAATAATAACCAAGTCTACATAAAGTCTAGATTGTTCTCCTGGAGAGTATTTAATTTTTAATACTCGTATGCACAAAACGCTAGTTGTCAGCCAATTTTTCCTTTAGCACTACAACTACAAAAAATATGGCCGATATCAAATAACGATTTGGAAAAAATATAATAATATTACCTCTTATCTTTATTTTAGATGTCAATATGTTTCACCTACTGCCTCTAAAATATGATATTCATAACAATTTGTATGACACCTTCACTTAATAAAAAAAAATAAATAACGCTGAACCGTTAAACAGTGAATATTAATTTCAAGTTACACGAATGATCTCTCTATTTTGTAAATTTCAATCAGATTTATATTTAATCGAAACCCGCGGATTACGTTAAGAAAATTAAGGAGAATGTGTGGAACATGAGGGAACAAAAAGAATCGGAATTAAAGGAAATTAAAACCCATTGTTTGAAACTGGAAACCTCTCACCGATCCTCTTGAAAAGAAGAGACAGCCCTCTGCAAATTACGAATTGGGCGTTGTGAGTTCTCGCACTCCTACCTACTAAGAGGACTTGTTTCTCCAACCTGCGAGAGCTGCAATGTCCAAAGGGCAGTAAAGCATATTATACAATACTGCCCTACATTTGAACCTACAAGAAAACAATTAGACATGGCACAGAGTCTAAAAGAAAATCTACAAGACAGCGAAAGTGCAGTTAAAAAAAGTCTAAGATTTTTAAAAGTGATAAAATTCTAAAACAGAGCGTAATTTAAAGGTGGTGCTAATGACCCTACAGGGTAGAGGCAACAACACATCAAATCAATAAAATAATCGAAAGTCATCATGTTTTCGCCATTATTTTACACTTCTTTTGATAAGGTTTCATAAATGATGGAGTTTGTTATAGTGAACTGCTAAACGTCTAATTAACAGAAATAATTAAAGGGATTTTTAAGTTTCAACTACTAATTCCTGATCTACTCTCATATTGAATAATCTATATTAGGATGGATTGACCCTACCTTTTTTAAAAAGGTATTTCCATCAAATATTTTTATTTCACTATTCCTCGCATATAAGATTAGAACCAACTAACCTTTATACCATTTTCATAAAATTTCTATCTTTGGGAATTGTTATCGTTTATTATCTATGTTTTATTATTTTAAAATTCCATTCATACTTCAATACTGAAATTACCACGTTATTGAATCAATAATTACTTCTAGACAACGTTATTATTGTTTTAGTACATACAATTAAAACGTTTAAAAAATATTATTTTAAATGCTTTGTATAAACTATTGTATTTCGACTATTGTAAGAGATCCATTCTTCTACACTTACAGTAAAACATTCAAATAAGGCAATTCTGAATTTTAATCAAGGGTTAAATAAAAAAATTCATTACCTAACAAAGAAACTGAGCACATTTATGAGAATTGGATTTTCATTCAAAGAGGTTGGAAATGGCACTTGAATGACAGACCTCTCCATTTGAATCAGTTTGAAACATTCTTATGCTCAGTCTGATCCTTCTGATGTTTTTAGGCCTAAATTACTTTCCATTTAATTTTTTTTTCAACGTCAAATGTAAATCCTGCTCAAGGGTTAGATTACATTTCCACTAATTAACAAACCCTTTCTTAATCTAAAAGTACCACAGTTAATTACCTTGACACTGGGACCGCCCATTGATTTCGTTAAGGTCTTTTGTAAATAACCTTTCCATTAATTACAATGAAACCCTATATTATAATAATTATATAACTTATAGTATATATGTGTGTGTGTGTGTGTGTGTGTGTGTAAACAGGTTGTCCCATAAGTAGAGAGGAGTTTTTACTTTCACTTAATTATATATGATATATATACTAAGGGAAAGTATTGCGATCGTGTAAATTTTCGATTGTTAATTTTAAACGGAAATACACATTTTAAGGCCTCCTGAGTTCCAATAACCAATTCTCGTAAAATGGTATGTACGTGTGTGTATATATATATATATATATATATATATATATATATATATATATATATATATATATATATATATATATATATATATATATATATATATGTGTATATATATATATATATGTGAGCAGTCTAGCTCAAAAACCAAAAGTTATACGGAACTGAAGTTGCGTATTTAAGGTTTATATACGAACTCATTACAAACGATTCCATGACAACTTACAAGGGCATCGGGGCTAATACACTTATAAATGACATGGCCACTACGAATATGCCAGGTAACGTCTGTAGAAGACTGAAGAGGAGCTGGATGAGGGACCTCCTCGCCTAATGTAAATATCACGCCGAGTGAGGTGCCGCTGGGCACTGCTCCTCGTAATGCCTTTCATGACATTATTTTTCCCAACGTCCTCACATTCACTGGTTGTCATTACCACTATGACAGGTGTGAATAAAAAAAAATAAACAAAAAAAGGTTTATATAATCGTGGAATGTAACAGCAACTTTTTTGTCAGAAATCAGAAAATCTGAAGTGACATTTTATCACTATTACACATCTTTACGATTTTCTCAAAAACGGCTCTAACGATTTTGATTTAACTAGATATATCAGTGTATTATTAAATGGTCTTTAATATCAGATAGGTCTTATTCACATTTAACGTCGCTTTAAATACCCAATGTTGAGAATGTCTCCTACCTCTAAAGCAATTAAAGTACCTTTAATTTAATTTATTTTAAATAATTATCAACCTCTCATTGTCAAGAGTTATAAAAAAGTCTACATATAACTTTTGTAAGAATTTCACAAATGGACAGAGGAGAAAAAGCGAAGAATTTTAGAAAAAAAAAAAATAATAATAAAGTAATTAATAAAGTTGTAGAAGGTAACGGAAAGTGAAAAAAAAAATTAAAAGAGAATTTCTCAAAACTAGCATTATTTAACGGAAATTGCATGTTTCGAAGGAAATTAAATAAAACGCTCTTACTAAATGTAACTTTAAACATTTTTTAAGCAGGAAAAAAATAAATATAAGCCACTGATTTAATACAATGGAATTGTTTAAAATACTACTTTATTTTACTTGTGTGAAAGAAGAACTGAAGTATAAAAATATTTCATGAATGGGTAAAATATATGTTTACAATTTTAAATATATCTTATATATTATTCCTAAACGATGTTTTTTTGTGGGTACGCCATAACTTCATCTAATCCAGACCACTCATTTTGAAAATATTATTCTCCTTCACATGCAAAAAATAGTCCTATCCCCCTCCCAATTTCTTGAAATAAAGTTATGAAGGAAAAGAAGCTTTATTTGCGAATAACTCAAAAAGTATGCATTTTTTTTCCTGATTGTACCCATGATAATTAGAAATATTACTAAATTACCTATAAAACAAAGAAACCCGTAAAACTAGGCATTATTAACAAAGATATAGGCCATAAGTTTTGGTATACTTATTAATGTTTTCCTCTTTAAAGATATTGCATTTAGGAGTAGAATAGTCAACTATACATTTTTTCTCGCTGATATATTAACTTTATTATTTATTAAAGACATTTGTTTGATCTTACATTTTATGTTTTTTAATAATTTAGAAAATCCCATGATCGGGGCATTATTTTGTCTTTATTACTTTTATTATCTTTCCAGTCAGCGTTTAAAAAAATGCCTTAGCAAAGCATTTTGTACATACATTTTGGTCTATTACGTTAAATGGAATATTGTAACTAATCAAGGAAAAAACATTAATTCATTCCTTACATAATACATATGATCTACTTATTTCCATATTGTTTTGCTGTTTCTTTACTAAACTAAATTTCTGGAAATTATTTGAACGGGTCAACTAGTTTACTGTAGTTTAATATCTCTAGATCCGATATTATATTTAATCAATTAGAACCGAAAGAAAAAAATATATACATATAATATATGTAGTATATGTAATATATCTAGTTATCTCACTTAGGAAGTGAGATGACTAGAAACCATGGCTCTTCTACACCAAACATATGGTCCTTGAGTGAACTTATATTAGCTAAGAACTAAAATTCAGAGAGACATATATAATTAATATGTAATTAAAGTTCAAAATTCCAACATTACTTTTTATCCTCATTTAACTTCAGTAAATTATATTGATGACAAAAGCTCATTGAAGGTGATCAGATTGGTAATTAAAATTAGAAATAAAGTTTTGAACTTAAATTATAAATACTTTAAGCAAACAAATAATAATTTTAGCATATGTAATACAAACGAAACAGAATATCTCCATCACTTCCTGGCTGTTTCTCCGATACTCTCTGAATTTAGAATTAAATGGTTAAAATCTAGAAATTTATCTCGGGATCAAGTAATAGATTTAATTAATGGAAACAATTGGATAGTATTGGTAAATTACTGCAAGTCTTCTTTCTCCTATAGAATAATTCTCACCAGAGAATTTAACAAATAATAAATTGGAGAATTTTGGTACCACTCTTTTTCGTAATAAAATATTTAAATTCGTAATAGAATATTATAAAATATTTATATAACTTTTACATTGTAAATATAATTGTTCTTATTTTCTTAAAAATTAGTTGTATATAAATAGATTGAAATATAATTTTGTTATAAAACATAAACTCCTGACGGTCAAGAGACCATGTAGAACGTCTGATTTTCGGTTTTAAATCCAAAAACATTATTTGGTATTGTTTAGTAATTTATATTATGTAATTTTGATAAATAAAAAGACTTTTTATTCTTCTTCTTCATCATATAGGCCTTGAGCGAGTATAGTAATGGATTAGTGTAAGTTCAAGGATAGCTGCGTCTTATTGTCTAACTATAGAACTGGAGGTATATTTTTCAATTCTTTACTTGACTTTTCTGTTAAATTCTACTTTTGCCAGGTTTTAACATAACAACAAGAACTAGGTATAAATGAAAACAATTCGAAAGTAAAAGCTTACTTAAATTTAGCCAAATTATGGAAGACTAGAGCGGAATTCCTCTGGACCTCTCAGTGGGCAACTTCACCTTCATTACGCCAGCCAATGTGGTTTCCACAACGCTTAACAGTACAATAACCATCTGTTATGGTTTTAAGGTACCTGAAGTCGGTCAGTTAGCTATACAAAAAGTTAGTTGTTTCTGAATTATACAAATAAATCGGTGTTTTCAAATTATTTCCAAAAAAATCTTGTAGGTTTTCAAATTAGGATCGTTGAAATTAAAATTGGTCCATTTATAAGATTTGCATTGAATAATTAGACTTTGCAATAGACTGGTTATACATATGAACTATTTAAAATACAAATGACACAAAAAGGCTCTTTCAGTTTTGTTTATACAACAATAAAAAATAACTGATATCGGATTACAAATTAATTATTAACTGTACTATGTTAATAATAATTTTTTAAAACTTAAATTTTAGAAATGTTATCCAAGTTTAAATAACATAAATATTTCAAATTTCGGAGAGAAAATGTAGTAGTAAAAATGGTTTTAACAATAACAAATTCTAGTTTCATTTGAAGAAAATTTTGTATCGTTTTCTGATGAGCTGTTGTTGATAAATTAAATTTAATATTCTTTTTTTTTATTGCAACCTATTCAATAAAAAACTTGACTTACTTAAAAAAAAAACATTTATGTCAAAAATCAGACCATTGCTTACATACAACTTTTTATAGCTGTTGATGTCTCTATCATTAGAATGAATATGGACTTAAAGCTTATTCAATCATGATTTTTTTTTATAATGTTGGGGTATCTATAGTTGCTGAATGATATAAAAATAAACCATCAACGCCATATGTTTTGTTTTTTTAAACAGAACATAGCATAGATTAGCCGTTTAAATGTAATTTTTAAATGGTTTTAACAATGTCAAGCTCTAATTTCATTTGAAGTATATTGTATCATGTTTACTGAGGAACAGTTTTTAATTAATTAAATAAAATGTTTTTTTAGTTAAAAACACTGTAAAGTTAAAGATTACGCAAATAAGCTTAAAGTTTTGTAATTTTCGGTCTTCTTCGATATATGAGACCACTAATATCTTTTCTGGGGCGTTTTTCTTTATGAAAAAACAGTTGGATTTAAGATTGTGCATCGAACATTTGTAACTTTATGGATTTTTCCGATATAAGGGTCTTCTTTCATGTTGAGGGATGAATGTACTTTTAGATTTAAGATTGCACCATTACGAATCGTGTTTCTAAACTTTTTCAAATTTATATTGATACACTTTTATTTGGTTGGGAACATTTATAGTGGGTCCTTTCCTCGAAAAAAAAATCTTTAAAGTTACAAATATCCTATACACGAGTGCACAATCTTAAATCCAACAGTTTTTTTCATAAAAAAACGCATCCGAAAAGATATCAGTAGATTGAAATATCGAAGAAGTCCGAAAAGTATCGAAACATCGAGCGCAATTTATACAGCATTTTAATACAAAGAGCCCCTGACAATTACAGTGATCTATATATAGTGATATATCTTTATATCGAAGAAATCCGAAAAGCACAAAAACTCGATTCGCAATCAGGCAATCCTAAATTTCACAGTATTTTAATAAAAATCGGCCTAAATACATACTGGTAGACAATATAAATCAATAAAGGATCAAAAGTTTGAGTGAAATTGCGCAATCTCAAATACTACAGTATTTTTATACAAAGCGCACCTCCCCCTCCCTTCCGAATATATAATAGTGGACTCTTATATCGATAAAATCATCAAAATTACAAATATTCAATGTGAAACTGTGCAGTTATTTAATCCGACACTATTTTTATAAAAAATGTCTCCAAAAACATATCATTAGATCCTGATATCGTAGGAATCTGAAAAGTATCAACAACTTGATGCGCAACTGTTCAATCTAAAATCCGATAGTAATTTCATCAATAGCGACCCCGACATCCATCATAGTCGACGCTTATACGGAAAAAATCCTTAAATTTACGTATTCGCAATAATTTGTATTCGGTTTGCAATTCTAAAGAAACTGGCTAGAAGAAATTTACAATTCAAATTTCAAATTAAAAAAATCGAGCAAAGAATAAATTAATAATAGATAAGTTCAAATTATTTATGGTCTAAGATAAAAGATAAAGGAAATCATTTGTCATTTATTTTATTAAGGAAAAATTTCGGACACCACGGCTGAATAATGACTGGACATCAAAACTAACCATTACTTTATTTTATTCCATTATATTATTAATATTATTGATTTAATTATTTAATCGCTTAAATACAAAATGGAGAGAGCCTACCTTTGACGAGTAGACTGTGCGTTATCTCCGTGGGTTCGACGGCTGCTACATGACAGATATATTCCCCGGTATCGTTGGTGTTCACCTTCTTGATCTCGAGGTCGTAATCATTGTCAAGAAGTTGTATCCGGGGGTCTGGTGAGATTTTAACTTTTCCAGCGGAGATAACTGCAATACCCCGCTTCCAAGCCTGGATGTAGCTACCTGAAAAAACAAAAAAAAAAAACAGGAAGATTATATTAAAACCAAAGATAAGAAGCTGGAGGTAGATAGCTGTATAAATAAAACAATTTGAGCATTTTCAGAGTGTGTGTGTGTGTGTGTGTGTGTGTGTGTGTGTGTGTGTGTGTGTGTGTGTGTGTGTGTGTGTGTGTGTGTGAGAGAGAGAGAGAGAGAGAGAGAGAGAGAGAGAGAGAGAGAGAGAGAGAGAGAGAGAGAGAGAGAGAGAGAGAGAGAGAGAATAATAATAAAAACAAAATAATCTTGAAAAATGTTTGGGGGACAGACCTGTCCGCGAAAAGAATTGTTTAGTTTATTAAACGGTACTAACTGGAAAACCTTCAGCAATAATGTACAGCTAGCAAAAGTTGCAAATATCTCAGTTAATCAGTTAGTAAACAATTAGTGCAATATCATATTTAGTTTCCCTCCCTTCTATTTCAAAGAACGAAACACAATCAAAATCAATAACGATTGATGTGCATAAATGAATAAAATATGTAAACTAAAATCAATTTAAAAAATAGGAAAAGTTGACTAAGATATATAAACTAAGACCTAAAAGTAGGTAAGCAAGTATTTTACCTAACCATACGTTTCGATTATTGAAATTTTATGATTTATTCATGTGAACCCTTACGTTTTATTTGAAAATTTTAATACATAGGCAACGGTAAATTTGAGCATCGGAAAAATTGAAATTTCATCTCAATACATCTAACCTTTAAATAAGAATAAAAATATGCAATATATTCAATTGTTTTGTTATCGTATATTCAAATATACCAAAGCGCAAAAAATAAACAAATAAATAAAACTAATATTTAACAGATACATAAATTAATTTTTATACATAGTATTGTATTGCTTGTTTTAAAGTAATTATGTAGATTTTTTTAATTACCAATCATATGTTTTTTTAATAATACTTTTTTGGGGTGATTGGGGGAACAGGAGGAGCTATAGCCTCCCTAACCATAATGAAAAGTCTGGGACTATGGGCATAACCGTGAAAAGAGGCACAATGGTCAGAAGATCGAGATATTGTGATAATGGGTTAGATAGAAGACTTCAATTGGAGACGATTGTACGTATATGAAAGATTATTGGCTATTGATAATATAATAAACGAAATATTTTCGCCTAGGAATGATTGCCACATGAAGGCGAGAAACTGCTATCATCCAGTAATCGGGGACACTGGAACATCTCAGGGCCCAAATCAAGTCTTAACAAACCGACAAATCTTATCATAATTCCCTTCAGGACTTGTCCTGAGACAAAGAAGAAGTGTCCCTTCTTTGATTACAAATATTTAATTAAAAATATTAAGCCCGTAGAAATATGATAATGATCAATGGAAGGGGGGAGAATAGAGTGATATTGGGAAGGGCAGGAGGTAGGTCGTGGGAAGATTGGGCTTATCTTGGAGCAAGGACATGCCGGCTTGGCAATTACAGGACTTGGGGGGCCTCTGTATTATCTTGTCTGCTTAGTCAACGTCTTGGCCTCTTATTTATCTTACCACGGTCTATTTCCCTTTCTCTATTCCATAGGCACCTTGCAATGCAGCTGCGAAAGAGAAAGATTGAAACCGAGGTAATATAGAACGTTTGTTATATACATACATACATACATAAATCTTATCGGACATGAATCTTTTTTCTCAAATTTGAAAATAGTTTTTGTGAATAAAAATTAAGTCCCAACGACTTTTATTGCATACAAAAAAAATCATTTCTTATAAAAAAGAATTATGTAAGCAGATATGATGTCTTTATTGGTAAGCCATTTTATTCTTTGTAATATGATACACATATCTGGCGAATATGAAAGAAAACAAATCATAAATACTTTTTTATTATAATTAATAAAATTACAATATCAAAATTATTAAAAAAAATTTAGAAATAAAATTAATTATAAAATTTTAAAAATGAATTATAAAATGTTAATTATAGTGTCGTTTTCTTTCCATGCATTATAACAATTTCTTGCTCAACGTCAAGGAAAGAAAAGACGAGAATTTTGAAGAACGTTACTAATTTTTTTTATAATTAATTAATTTCCATTTCGTGATTTATTATATCTATGAATACCAAAAAACTTTTAAACAATCGTGAAGTGTCCACGCCCTTGCGAAAAAATGGTTCCCGTGTCGTTTCAGAAAAATAAAAATCTGGATTATTTGATGACCATCTTTCATCTGCATTCATATTAATGACGGACATAAAATACAGAATATGAAGCCTTAACACTTAAAATCTAGACGCACCATTACAGCTTACATTGCTACCTCTCATCCACTATTTCAAATACAGGAAAAGCAAGGAAATTTCAAATACTATATGTCTGATACCATATCCGAAAAACTTCTGATGACCTTTGATAACTGCTTAGATGTTCCAGTTGATGTCTAGGAAACCCCTGATATAAAGATTGGCAAATTCTGGCTCGCGAGATACATGTTGACTATTCGGTTTCTTGAGAGGCTATTCTTAGAGGCTATATAGTGCTGCAACGTTCCTCATTTACGGTTTAACAGATCTTGTAACCTATTGAATGTGTTCATGTAACTAATGATAAATAATTCATTATTTGTTATACAATATATAGAGAGTTTGTATTTTCATTTGTTTTTGAATTCAGATATCAAAATAATAGAGTTGAACAAGTCATTCGTTCATGGACATTTAAAGCTAACATTTGTCTAGAACTCTTTGATAATATCTTTGAAGCTTTTGAGTTGATAAAACTATTTTGCTATGTAAAAGAGAACCCTTATTTCATAATCCTGCGTTATGTATGTTTTTTCTGAGACTGTGATATTAAAAAAATCGCATGGTGTCTAAAAATGCTTTAGTTAATAAAAATAAAACAACTGATGATAATTTATAACATTGAAATTTTTGGATAGTTCATAGCAAAGTGAGATCTTGATTAAGAAGATGGAAATCTTGTGTTGTGTATGCCCTGAAATTCTAAAGGTCCTTTTATAATTATATGTGAAATTATTCGGATCGATCACAGATCAATCATTTCGGGAGAGTTGTAATATATATACACATTTATTTCTCTTTTTCTTTATCGTATACATGAAATACTCCGTTCAGTGGATTTATCCACTCAGCTTTCAGATTTAAAAATCTAATTTTTGGCTTCGAAACAAATAATTTAAAAGAAATTTCCGTTTCGGTTAGTATTATTCATTAATTATTCCATTCATTTCAATAAATGGTATTTACGTACAAGTTTTATGAATTTGTTATAAAAAAATGGGTATATCCTGTTGAAAGGAAAAAAACTCACTACAAATCTCTCAGTAGGAAGTACACAATATTCTGGGTCATCTTGTCCTGTCAGTCTTACTGTCTTGGAATAATTTTTCCTTCATGATCCCCAGTCCGTAGTATCCAGTTGAAGTAATTAAAATCCGTCCTATACTTGAATGTTGAACTTATATAAATTTGATTTTACACTTTTTAACCATTCCATTCTAATGTTTAAAGTAAACAAGAGAGTAGGAACTTTTTTTCTTTCATAAAGCATTATAAATACTAATCATAAAACTTTAAAACGAATATTGTACAATACATGGTTCTATTGTGACCCGTTTCATGGAAGTACCTTAATGCCATAAAATGAATAATTAGACTTTGAGGTGAACAAATAGGCTTACAGCTTTTTATTACCCTACCTATCAATACAGGACCTGAAAAAAGCATATAAAAACCTATTAGAATGCCTTGGTTTTGCGAATTTCTGTTAGCTTTTACTTTGACTTATGAGATAGTGAGGACGTACGTGCGAGGAACCTGCTATGCACCAGGAATTGGACGGCAGCAGCACAAGACAGATCCGTCTGGTGGAGGCTGGTCGAGAATGCCTAGACTCGTTGTAGAATGGTGGATCCGACTATGTATGTATTTACTTATGAGTTATCATCTGATGAAGGCGCCTGCATCATGGTGTGTGTAGCTCCTTAAATAAGATTCACTGGAGATGTGCTGTGAGAAACTCGTTTGGCTGAAGTAACAAAAAGGAGATTAGAAAGAATGACCCGATTTTTAAAAGGGATCGAACGCTTGAGATCTGTGAGGAAGAGGAAGAAAGGAAAAAAATGTTTATTGAAGATGTTATTGCGGAAGATAAGGAAAACAGCAGTCTTGAAGGCGCATAAAAAATTTACTTCGAAATAGCTCCGTCGGAATACAATATAATGAAGTGAAAATATTTTTTATCATCCTGATACTGTTGTACATTTAGAACAAATTATAATAAAATGAAATGAAAAAAATAATGAAAATGTCTGTGTGGCTATACATTAAATTAAATATTTACAAAAAAATATCTAGTTAAAATAAAAATATAACAAAAAACTAAACAAAAATATATAGATATATAGAGAGTAAACTTAAATAAAGTAAGTGAATAGTTTCTGAAGGATCTTAAGAAGTTCTCTTATGTACAGTTCGTGATCAGTCGGGTTGGAAAAGCAGTAGGTGGCGTAAAATGAGAGATTTTAATGATAAAACTGATTGTTCATGTCTTATGGTAGTAGGGATAGAGAATTCCAAAAAGATACGGCTTGAATTACAAAGGATTTTTCAAACGCAGCAATTCGTTGAGGCGGAGGATAGAGGTCGGTAGTACGGGATCTAGTGGGACGAGATTGATTAGAGAATTTGAATTGTATACTTTGAAGAACATAGGAGGGTCGCCGACTTCTAATTACATGAGATAAAAAGGTAGCAAGGAAGAACTGACGACGGTGGGATGGATAGAGCCACTTCCACTCGGTGTGGGGCTGGGACAAAATACTGGGCAACATACGTATCTCTTGAGATCCCGATGGCAAAACCTATTTAGCAATTCATTAGGCGTTGAAGTTTGGCTTAAAGTTCGTGAAACAGACTCAAGGCTTTGGAAAAAGCAAGGAGAATAAAGATGGTGAGTTTCTGTTGGTCTATAGTAATGTAGGGAGCTAGGGAGATTTTAATGAGGGCGGAATGGGTAGAGTAGTCGGGTCTAAAATCGGATTGGTGGCAGTTCAGTAGGTTATTTCGCTCGAGATAGTGGGATAATTGGGATATAGTGGCATTGCACTAAATTGCACAATCGGGATTTTATTTTTAAATCAGCCCTTTGCCTTGATGTGCTGCACCCCAACTTTAATTAACAATTGGCGAGGCGGAGATAGGTCATGGCCTGGCCAATCATGGAACGCTTGAAATCTCACCACACAGCACCATGTTGGACATCTTTTATTCATGTAACTCCCTTTTGTTCCTTATTCAAAATAATTGAATATTCTCTCATCTTTTTTAGTATTATTATCTGTAGGTATACGCTTTTGAAACCCTATCCTAACAAGCTTCTGTGAATAAATAAATATCTACAGGTCAATTAAATTTCACAACTTCACGTATTTAGATTCGAAACTACTTGCTTACATAGTTATAATTATATTTTATATTTGTATGATTATTCTTTCCTTGAAAAAAATCTGCCAAGTTAGGTCAATATATTTTCCATACTATTTTTATTAGTTACACCATTACCTATCTATCAAGGTCTATAATGTTTCATATAAGAATACAATTTTAAAGAGAATCCTTTTTCAAAATGCAATAGGCAGTCAGCATTCGCGCGTTTGATATCTTCTTTTCTCAAACCATATGAATGTTCTCAACAAAGGTATGGTGGCCCATCCAAAATCCCAAAGTATGTTTAGGAGCGATAATTACTAGTGCCACTTTGCCTTTCGCGTGTATAGGGAAAAGCCTGGCTCGGAGATTCTTGGGCAAATGTATATATTGTATATAGGTATGATTGTGTTTAGAAGTTTTTATTTTATTTTAATTGTTTATTTTTATTTACCTTCTTCATCAGTATTATTTATTTACTTCTTATATTTATATTTATTTCTTTATTATTTGTATATATTGTATGAATGAGAACTTTTAGCCCTAATGCTTATAGCCCTCCAGCAGTGGCTGATTGTATTATTATTCAATAAATAGATTTAAAAAAGAAAATAAAATAAAAAAAGAAACCTAATTACTTGGTTATTTGCTTATCGATACCTAACCTCCATCCAAATTAAGAACAATTCAAAGGATTTTGAAATATAGACGTTTCGAAGGAAAAACGTTTGCGTATATGTAAGAGAAAGTAAGTTAATGAAATTCAATAAAATAAATACATAATTTTTCTTTACCAATATACAACTTTCTTCAAACGTTGAGCCAAATAGAGCAATCCATTTCTTAAACACAGCCATAGTTAAGAAAATATATTTACACCTGAGTAAGCTGAAGTATTGAATGGATGTTGATAGAAATGATTTTGCCCCATGTAGTCATGAACCCGCAAGATCTCTCAAAATTTCATGTAAATCGGACCAACAGTAATATATGATATAACCGTCACACTAATTCAACTTAATAGATAAACAATTGGAAGCAAATTGATGTATATAACGTAAGAAGCGTGTACAAATTTTCGAATCTGTACAAAATATTTTTTTTTTAACCACTTACACGAATACTTTCGGTTGTGAGGAAGAAATGCATTATTTATCACAACTTATGTAAATTTATAAAAACGCCATCAGACTCCAAGTTTTTAAATGAAATACTTTTAATTTTATCTCCTAAAAGTGACACGTGTTGACAGTGACATGGCCGCAACTGCAATTCAATATTTGTCTCTGCCCTTGCTATTTTATCATCTGGTTATTATCTCAATTCCCATTATTACACTTTGTAAGATGTGACATTATAAACATTTTTACTTTGCAATCAGTGAGGTGAGTGACAGTGAGCAGCATTAAGTTGGTGCTCGTTTGCTACAAATAACTTCCGTGGAAGATGATTCCATTCAGCGGGTTTTATCTTTCAAGTTCACCGTCACGGAGCTTCGTACTACGTTCATACAATCTTGAGTTCGTACCAAAGACTCATATATATATATATATATATATATATATATATATATATATGTGTGTGTGTGTGTGTGTGTGTGTGTGTGTGTGTGTGCGTGTGTGTGTGTGTTTACTCTCTCTGTATTTATTTATCGGAAACAATCGAAGAATGGTTCATAATAATTAAATCATGACAATGATTGAATCATTGGGAATCAATACAGTTAAAATAATCAAATTTTCAATCTCTTGCTTGAGTTTCATTCGAGGCCGACTAATAAACCAAGTTTAATTAGTCGTATACATCGATTACCGTAACAATTTACGAAGATGTTCAAGTGGATATGCAATAACATTTACTTAGCACAGGCTTTTGACCGTGTGAGGCACGCCGGGTTGCTCGTCGAGATTAAAATCCCACTCCATTATACCTAGTTCATCGATCCTACCTCTCTCATCTAAATTTTCGAGTTAACTGCATAACAGAATTTTTCAACATTTATTCAGTAAAAACCATTTTCCTCCAGTGAGTCCCATACTTTGCATCCTCTTTACTGCTGACACCTCTGTTCATCTCGGTACTTTTCTTGCAACATTTGCTGATGATATCGCAATACTATCATCCAACTCAGATCCTGAAATACCTACTTCTACGGCTCCACAACACATTGGAGAATCAATGTTTCCCTCAGTCGGAGCCGCCAGTCGTCTCTGTTTTGTGCTGCTGGTTTCCAATATCCTCAAATACCATTCTTAAGTCAACAAAGGAACATCTCGTTGATTGAATACTTAAATGGCGTATTTAATTAATTGAATTACGGCTAGCTCATGAGCATCTGATGACAAAGGGAACGCCCCCTCAGTGTCTCTGCTGCGGGGACAATTTAACAGTCAGGCACATTTTGACTGAATGTTATGGATATGAAACACAACGGAATGAAGTTGAATTAGAAAATGATATAACTGAAATTGTGAAGAATACCACTAAATTGACAAAAAAAAATCTTTTCATTTCTTCAAATAACGCATCTATACAACAAAATTTAAAATTTGCTGACTCTTTTTTTTGTTTTAAATATTTTATGCTTTCAATTTATTGTTAAATTTAATCTCATCTGATGTAAAATAAATATTTTTTAAGGGTTGAAGATGTTGAAGACCCCGCCATTGTTATAAATAAATACATAAATTAAATGAATTCAAATGCATTTCAAACACATTACTATTACTCTCCATTACATCCAATTTCCTTTCTCAGACACAGACTTATAGGTATATTGGCTTTCACTTAAATCGAAGACTTACGTGGAACACTCAAGAGCTCGACCGAAGATATGGTCAGCTGAATAGATAACTCAATAGAAAGTTGGAAATTTCTTTTTACAACAAATTACTATTTTACAAGAAGAAAATCCTAAAACCTAATTAAGTCCCTACGCTAGAACTGATACAGCAAATTTTTATACCATTAAAAGCATCCAATCCCATAAGTCCAAGGTCCTTTAAACAGTAGTAAACGTTTTTAATACACATCCCCAAGAAAAAAAAAAAAAAAAAGAAAAAAAAAAAAAAAGAAAATTATTACGAAACACAAATCAAATATGTGACCCGAAGGTAAAGGGAACCATGGCCATTTTTATATTAAATGATTTAGTAACTAAGAAATGAATTTCGATAGGTCAAAGTTTTGGATTATCGGCTCCCCAAATATTTAAAAAAAATGTGGCATGTTGTCCTTTATCTCCGGGGTACAGAAATTTATCTCGCAAGATTCAAATTACTTTTTGAAAATCAGAGCATAGTTATTATGCCTTACTCGAACATATAACATCATTTTTTAAAGATAATATTCATACATTGAGGGTAATTATAAGCATTATATTGAAACGTCCAAGGTTTTCTTGTGTTGATTTTATTTATGAACTAGTAGGTTACTAAATAGAGTGATTTAACTGCTTAGTGTCTGGAGGCAAAAAATGACATTGTTGGTTTTTCCAGGGAAGACGGCAGTTATTGGAATAAGATTTTAAAAACTTTCCTTATAATTATATAAAATTTTAGATAGTTAATTTTCTTTTTTCCGCAGTGTGATAAATAATCGGTGCGAATCCATTTTATTTATTCGTGGCTAAACCATATAGCTAAACCATGATAGGTTCCCTAAAATGAAGATGAAGGGACAACTAGGTGGAAGAAGGAAAAGAGGCCTGCCTTGACTTCGACTGGAGAAGGACGGCCGAAGAAAGGTCGATTTGGAAGAAGATAGTAGAGGAGGTCTAGGTTCTACAAGGACCATAATGCCATCGCATGATGATGATGATGATGTCAGATAGTAAAAACATAAAAATTTGAATAATAATAACATCTTGAAAACAAAGAATTTCGCCGCTAACTGTGTGACGTTAAGATACAATTTACCACTGACTTCACGAGCTCAAGATCCTGGGTCCGAATCCGACTATTGAGTAGTAATTTTGCATTAGCTGTGGATCTACCCTGGGATCGGGAGACCCTGCTGGGGCACACTCAGCCTTTACAAAGTGGGTACCCTTAATTAAAAAAAATAATTAAGAGGGAAAACGGATGGTTGCGCGTGATATCGGCCCCATCACCTCCCTGCACAACCGTTGGCCTTAAAACAGTGCTTTCTCATATAGTACTGCACCCAAGATCCTTCTTGGGTTGTACCGGTACAGGTTTTTTTTTTGTTTTTGTTTTTTTAAGGCTTTTAAAATCTAAGAGATTTCTCTATGAATCTTAGATGTCTTCTGACTTCATGCTAAGTTTGAGTAGCTTTACCTTTCTCTCAGACGGCAATACTTTATTAGTTTATATCTATTAAAAGAACCACGGGATAATAAACCGCTCAGCATCTTTGACCGTTGGGTTCCTTCAGCCACTCTTTGAGCTCTAGAATTCAACATACCTGTCTTTAATACCTCCTTTAGAATAGAATATAACTCTTCGGCAAATCCTTTCATATTCCTTTCTTCACCCTTTGGCATCCTTTATATATTTCAATCCCTAAAGCCTCTTTCCCGGCTTCCTTCAAGTAACAACTTCCCTTTTACCTACCCATATCTAACTCCGCTCATTGATTTTATATATACTATTTGATTGTTAAAGTTTCCAAAAACTGGATTATGTGATCGTCTGTTTATCTTTGAAATTTTCTCAGCAAGCAATTCATTACCTTTTTTTCAACTACAATTCTGAGACTAATCAAGGTGTAAAATTTATAATTTCTCTGAGCCTCATGTATTAATCACAAACAGTTTATGAATAATAATAAAAATAAATTTAATTGGTAGCGTTTTATATTTAACTCCCATATCTTTATTCGTTCATTTCGAATATGAGAATGACAATGAGCAAATGCGATGAAGTAATTGATATTTATGGCATGCTAAATATTTGAGAGGATAAAACTTAGTAGCACTTTATACCTGTTTTTATTCAAGAGAGGAGATCTTTCATCCAGCTCCTTTTTAGTAACCTCCTAATTGAGATGTCAGCCACAGCCAAACCATTTATCAGCCTGCTATATTGCTGGTTGAAGTCAGTATATAATATTTCATTACTTACTTAACAAGAAAAGTCAGTTATCACTTTTTAAATTTTATATTTTAATAAATAAATATTAATAAATTCGTTTTGGTATGTGCCTAATTTTTGCGGAACGTATATCTGTTTATACTCAGTTTCTGTCTAATTTTCATTAGTGAATATAAAAAAAAGGTATTATGGAAATTTTAATATTTTTTTTAAACTCTTTATATTTCTTTGACTCTTGCAAATATAAACTGTTGTAAAGGTGTTTAGTTGATTTGTGAACGTTAGACGCTGCCATTCATTGGATTTTAATGTTTCCAAAACGAGTACCAGTATTTTAAACGTAGTAAGTAGTTTTGTAAATGCAGTGAGGCCAGTCTATGGTATGAATAGTTTTTTATTATTTTTGTTAAACAATAATAAAATAGTTAACTAACAGAAGCACTGGCGATGAAATCAAACCTTAAAGGATTTTTCTATTTTACGGAAAATCTAGAAGATTAAGCTGAGCAATAGGATTTTGTACAGATAAACTTTCAAGCCATGCTACCGAATTACGAAGTTATGAAACTTCACTTTAAAAATGGAAGAGGAAAAAAGGAGCGAAATAAAACTTACGAATATCATGGGGTTATTCTATCTGACTAATTTTAAATAACGTTCTCGCATTTCTTCCATTTCTTAACTGCTTAAACTCTTTCTGAAGCGTTTTAAAAACATTTTTTTTTTCATAATTAATATATATATTTCACTTTCTGAATCCACATAAAATACAGTATTCGAATTTTGTTTTTAGAAAATGATGTCACGTTAGACAACAGTTTAACTTTTACTTATATTTAAATAAAAACAATACCAATACAGGCAGGTTAAAAGATTTCTTTCTGAAATTCTAATGCCTGTGTGGGTGCGCGCGCGTGTGTGTGTGTGAGAGAGAGAGAGAGAGAGAGAGAGAGAGAGAGAGAGAGAGAGAGTGAGAGAGATAGAGCAGATAAAAAGTCTGCGTATTTGAACTGAAATTGCGTATTTGAGGTGATTATAAGCTTTGGATATTACAGCAACATTTTCGTCGAAATCGGCAATACCGATTGATAATTTATATAATCGAATGAACTTAAATGTTTTAAATTAATTTTTACGATTTTGATTAAATTCAATATATAAAAGCGGGTTGTTGGGCAGTTTTTAATATAATGTAGGTTTTATTCTCACTGATGTTCTCTAACGGCTCTTAAATGGCTAATTTTCCAATATCAGCTTAATCTAAAATACCTTACATTTATTTTATTTGAAATAATTAACCATTTAACAATATTCTTTAATACAAAAATAGTTTTATATGAAATATGAAGGAATTTAATAATTAACTTAAGGAGAAATAAGATATCGTAAGATCTATTTACATTCCATTGTGGGTATTTTTATTTGTTTGAATACCATCTTATAGACAAATTTTAAGTTTTGTATCCCTGTATTCAATACAATTAAATAATAAATAATATCAACAATAGCATTTATAAAAGCCGCATATGTATATGTGCATAATATTGTCGGAATCCGGAAACCGATCTCTTATTTCTCCTTCAGTTAATTATTAAATTCTTTCATATTTTATATTTAACTACTTTTGTGTCAAAGATTAATGTGAAATGGTTAATTATTTCAAAAAAAAAAATTGATGGTACTGGAAGCTAATATTGGAAAATTAACCATTTATGTACCGTTAGTGAACATCAATGAGAATAAAACCTACATTATATTATGAACTGCTTAATAACACGCTGATACATTGTGTTTAATCAAAATCGTTAGAGCCATTTTTTAGAGAAAATTTGTTAATTCCGTTATATAAAGTACCACTTCCGATTTCGACGAAAATGTTGTTGTAATATCCAAGACTCATAATAACCTCAAATTCACAATTTCAGTTACCTACGACTTTTCGTCTGTTCACACTCGCGCGCGCACGCACGCACACACAGAATCACACATTTTGCGGGACCTCGAAACGTGGATTTCCGTTGAAAACTAAAATTCAGAAATTTTCACGATCGAAATACGAAGCTTTACTATATATTGCATATATAGGTAAGTGAATGTAAAAAAATAAATAAATAAAAAGGAAACAGTTATATCTATATTTAAATATTACATTAGTTTATACAGCTGACATACCAACCCATCCTAACACTGTCATCACCACTTACGCCGATGACACATATTTGCTATCTGTTGCTAATGACCCTTTAACTGCATCCCAAACTCTTCAATCACATATTACAAGCCTTGAAGAATGGTGTGAAAATTGGAGAATAAAAATAAATTCCAACAAATCCCATCAAATCACCTTTACCCTCCGTCGTAAACCTATGACTTCTTGTCCTACAGTATCCTTCAATAATACTCCACTTATTCCTGTTGAGCAAATCCGATACTTAGGACTCCACTTGGATAAACGTCTCACTTGGAATCCTCATACTAGACTGAAACGACAAGAAACTGCTCGAAGTTTCCGACTGCTCCAACACTTACTAGAAAAACGCTCCAAACATTCAATTAATCATAAAAGACTTATCTACATAACTATAATAAGATCTATATGAACATACGGAGTTGAGCTTTGGGGCTCCACCAAACCATCGAATTCCTATCGTATCCAATCCTTACAATCCAAAATCTTCCGTCAAATCCTTAATGCTCCATACTTTGTCACAAATAAAACCATTCATAAAGACCTTAATGTACCATATGTCGCTGATTTAGCTCGAGCCAGATATCTATCCTTTTATGATAAACTTCAGTCCCATCCAAATTCGCTTGTTTCCACTCTTGCTTCTTCCTCGATCCCTGATAATCCTCCTAGGCGTCTAAAAAGAAGATGGCCTCGTGATCTTCTTACTTAAAATCATGTGGAGAGTGCTACCACTGGGTAGTATCTCTTCAAGCCTGTACATGCCATTATTTGTAATTTGCGCATATTTACTAGTTCTATTAGTATACAGTTGTAAATTTCATTAAATAAACAAAAAAACAAATATTACATTAAAATATCTCATTCTTCTATCGGTCCTGAAACTGAAAGTAGCGCATATCAAATCTAACTTGAAAGATGACATATTTATAACTATTTTTGAATGTGCACATGTCTTTAATTTATAAAAAGTATATGGAGACAAACCCTGATCGGATTGTCCTGGGAGATCTCATCCCGTAAATAAATAATTAGAAATACGAAGTCTACTATAACATTTTTTCATTCCTTCAACTTGTTTAAAAGAACAATAGAAACATTTTATCATTTTTCAATTACATTCCTTTTTTTTCTGAATTAAAGATCTTGTGATCGCTTTTCCCTCCACAAGTGGGTGGGCGGGGGAGGGCAAGTCTGGTTCGGAGTTGCCATTGCCGATTGTAATGGACTAACACCACAGTGAGTAGTGTTGTTATTTACTGTGTACTATTACAGACAGTGAATTTAGTGATTCAGCGTCTATAGGCTTAATCTCTATAGCCATAACAGCTGACGGCTCCCCACTCCAGTTGTGGCCTCACCACGTAACTGACTGGTTCTCAGTCGGTGGTTCATCCATTGTAATAACACGCAGACGTAGTTTTATTTTATTTTATTTTTTTCCCCTTTCTTTTTTTTATATGCGATATTACCACCAAGTAATGTCAACTAAGAGGTCCCATTCAGTTGGCCCTACCCCACGTAATTCACCGCCTAAACAGAAAACACGTCGTAGTAAGCGATTAACACCCCCCGGAACTCCTCCAGCGAACAATCAAGTATCTGTGTCTCAACCACTGCCAAGTACGTCTATATGCTTGTATGTACGTCTATACGCAATATGCTTCCCTCTCTGTTCATGACAATTCCATATGGAAGATCAACATCAAAATCCTAAAATCCCATCATATTTCCCATCCCCTCCGTCAAAGCGATGGCTCCTGGGCAGCGTCTGATGAAGATAAAGCTGAGGAATTCGCCAGACACCTCTCCAGAACATTTACCTCTCATCCGGAATCCAACCTCACCCATACCACAACAGTAGAAGAATTCCTTACATCACCCATTCCACTTTCCTTGCCCCCTAAAGAAGTTAATCCTTCTGAGGTCAAACATCACTTACAAAAACTTCCTCACCGTAAATCTTCTGGATACGACCTCCTTACCTCTCAAATCCTTTGACAACTTCCTCCTAAAGCTGTTATATTTCTCACCTACTTATATAATGTCATCCTAAGAACCACCCGCTTTCCTGTTTCTTCCAACATTCCACTATTATCCTGTTTCCGAAACCAGACAAACCTCCCAGCACCTCAAAGTCCTACAGACCAATTAGCCTACTTCCAATTCTCTCAAAAATCTTTGAAAAGATCCTCCTGAAACGAATCCTAGCCTTTATAGAATCTCAAAATTTTCCTTCCCATCAGTTCGGATTTCGTTCACAACACTCCACAGTCCAACAAGGACTCCGAGTGGTCGATCAACACTGTAAAGCAAGCAATAATGCTCGGATGCATTTCTGGACATAGCTCAAGCTTTCGACCGGGTATGGCACGCCGGGCTTCTTTCCAAGCTGAAAACCCATCTTCATCAGTCCTTATACCTTGTCCTCCGTTTCTACCTCTCAGATTGTAACTTCCAAGTTCGCTGCGGTAGTGAATTATCGCATTGATATCCAATTGAGGCAGGTGTTCCTCAAGGTAGCGTATTGGGTCCCGCCCTTTACATCCTCTTTACGGCCGATATTCCTGTCCATCCCGATACCTTCCTGGCAACTTTTGCTGATGACACCGCCATTTTATCATCCGACTCAGATCCTGATATAGCATCCTTAAACCTTCAAAGACACCTCTCCCTGATTGAGCACTGGTGTAATGAATGGCGTATTAAAGTAAACGAATCCAAATGCCAACACATCACCTTCACGCTCCGACGCAGTTCCTGTCCACCAGTACACTTTAATTCCATTCAGCTTCCTTTCTCAGACACAGTCCGGTACCTTGGCTTTGTATTAGACAGACGACTAACGTGGAACCCTCATACTAGACTTAAAAGACAAGAACTAAACGATACGGACAACTATACCGGCTACTAAACAGAAAATCAAAACTTTCCATTGAAAACAAGTTACTGATCTACAAGACAATACTGAAACCTATCTGGACTTACGGACATGAACTGTGGGGAACAGCAAAATTTACTAACATCAAACGCATCCAATCCTTCCAATCCAAAGTCCTTCGAACAATAGTCAATGCTCCTTTCTATGTAACCAACAAAACCCTACACCATGACCTTAATATCCCATTTGTTCTGGACCTTATCCCAGCAAAATTCTCCAAATTCCACCAGAACCTTACCCATCATCCAAATCCCTTTGCACAATCTCTATCCAGCACCACCCATCCAGATAATCCTCCAACGAGGTTAAAACGGCAGTGGCCTCGCGATCTTTTATAGTTTGTAAATATTGGAGTTCTGGTAATGGCCAGATTCTCCATTCACGACATGAGTGTATGTGGCTAAAGCACTCTTGCCCAATCCCCACTGGGTTTAGCCCTAGTGACGCGGTTTATTATTTTTCTGTATAATTTATTTTATTTATTGTACATAGAGTGTAAATGTGATCTGTGAACTCTATTATAAATGTCCTAGAGACAGATTGTAATATTTTTCAATAAATAAGTTTAAAATAAAATATATTTCCGTGTATTGCACGCTGTTCACAGCATTCATTATTTCTTTAAAATGTCTAACTACCAAGTTTTAATGGAGTGTCTATATTGGGAATACTGAGCTTTCTGGTATACTCATTAATAACATAACATTTTGTTTGAAATTTACCGGGAGACCATGTTGACATATTACAATCAAATCAGTGGAAATGGCAACAAAGGTTTATAACTAAATTCTATTTCAAAACCGAATTCTCAGTAAGCATAATGGAACTAAGCGACAATAAAATAGATTAATGTTCTCAGAATATGAATACTTAACGATTTTTTAATCTTGAAAAATTTGAAATTTAGTTCATTATACTGAAAAATTTGATTCTCAAAAACTGATAGATGTTTTTATTATAAATTCCAGACAATGCCAATATTATTAGACTTTCCGTGAGCAAAATAATATTTTTTTTAATACTTTAAAATAAAACAGGTTTCACAACTTCAACATAAAATTTGGTATACAATTATTTTATCTTACCTTATTTTTGTTAAGGTGAATTAGCATGTTTCTAAGCTTTGAAGTAACATATTAAATAAATAGTAATAAGCTGATATGTAACTGCAAGACTCTCGCGCAAGACCAAGATCAAGACCAGGACCTAGTACGCAAGACTAGTTGCTATGAAATGCTGAACACTTTCTTCAGTAACAGTATCCGTGTCTGATTTTTAGTTTCTGAGGTATTTTAATCCATACCTTCAATAAAACTCGTTATCATTTGGTTTTTGGACACTATCTTTTTCCCTATCCTACTCTCTAATGCGGCGTCGCATTAAGATCCAATATTGAATAATAGCTCATTACAAATAAGATAAAATGCTGAACAATTCTCTCGCCTACGGTATACAGGTTTGATTTTTAGTATCTGATATATGCGCTTGATTTGAATACCCACATTTCACGTCATGTCCCACAGTTTTACTATTCTTTAGTAGAATAAGTGCTCAGTTTTACTTTTTTTTAAAAAAACTAGTTAAGCAGACATCAAAACAACAACAATGGACTAACACCACAGTGAGTAGTGTTGTTATTTACTGTGTACTATTACAGACAGTGAATTTAGTGGTTTAGCGTCTATGGCCTCACCACGTAACTGACTGGTTCTCAGTCGGTGGTTCATCCATTGTAATAACACGCAGACGTAGTTTTATTTTATTTTATTTTTTTCCCCTTTCTTTTTTTATATGCGATATTACCACCAAGTAATGTCAACTAAGAGGTCCCATTCAGTTGGCTCTACCCCACGTAATTCACCGCCTAAACAGAAAACACGTCGTAGTAAGCGATTAACACCCCCCGGAACTCCTCCAGCGAACACTCAAGTATCTGTGTCTCAACCACTGCCAAGTACGTCTTCACAAGAAATGGAATCTCCATTTTTTACACCTAATCCATACCAGGTGCTTGAAAATGACAGGGAACAAATGGTAGATGCACCTATACCTCGAGAACCACGCCCACCTCCTATCTTTGTCAAAAATTTGAGAAATTTCCAGTTGTTGTGTACTCAACTTAATAAAATCTGCCCAGGTAGCTATACATGCCTAAACAGAATAAATGATACAAAAATAATACCGGCCACACCTGAAGCGTACCGAAAAATCGTAAAATATTTAACAGACACAAATGCGGACTTTCACACATACCAGTTGAAACAGGAAAGAGCACTACGAGTTGTAATAAGAAATTTACACTCCTCAACCCCAATAGAAGTGATTAAAGAAGAGTTAACGGCGTTAGGGTTCAAAATACGTCAGATAACCAATGTATTAAAAGAAAATAAAGAACAACCAGGTGTAAAGAATAAAATCCCATTGCCCTTATTTTTCGTCGATCTAGAGCCATCGCCTGGGATCGAAAAAATATACGATGTGAATAGAATTTTCTACACCAGCGTAAAGGTCGAAAAACCGTACCCAAAAAGAGAGGTCATCCAGTGCCATAATTGCCAACCATATGGCCACACCAAGTCTTATTGCCACCACTTACCACGCTGCGTGAAATGTGGTAAAACACACAAGTCTGGCGAGAGTAATAAACCAATTACAGAACCAGCAGTCTGTGCCCTATGCCTGGAAGGCCATCCAGCCAACTACAAAGGCTGCCAAATTTATAAAAATCTTAAAGCGAGATATATGAAACCCAGGGACCCTGATGATACACCTAAACCAAGAAGAGGACCCGCTAAAATTGTGAACTCTAAGGTTTCTTTTGCCAAGCTACTTGGGGGTAGAGACTCGACTAATGAATGTGAGGCCCTGCCGCAAGAACAAACTCAACCCCAATCTCAATATCCTATCCCACCTAATGTACCTAATCAACAACAACATCAAATCCAATATGTTCCTCCACCGCCTAATGCTACAGATCTAACCAGCTTATTGACATCCTTTCTTTCAGAATTTAAATCCCTTGTTACCCCACTGATATCACTTCTCACTAACCTAGTATCTCACCTTATCCCTCCTTTAAAAAATCCTTAAATGACTTCCATCAAACCCATATCCATTCTCCTTTGGAATGCGAATGGTGTTAGAAATCACATACACGAACTAAGCCTTACTACATGACAAGAACGTAGACGTAGCCCTAATAACGGAAACTCGACTGACTAAAAAACAGCTCCTAAAAATACCACAATACATAACATACCGTACCGACCATCCTGAAGGTAGAGCACATGCCGGTACTGCAGTCATTGTGCACCAATCCCTCTCCCATCACCTACTCCCACTGCCTACACACGATTTCCTACAATCCACCGCAGTCGTAATCAAAACCTTCTCCTTTCCTATTACCGTTGCATCAGCGTATTGCCCTCCAAACCAATCCATCTCCAATATCCAATTTAGTTCCTTCCTCATTTCCTTAGGACATCATTTCATCTTGGGTGCAGACTTAAACGCCAAGCATCAACAATGGGGTTCAAGAACCACGAATTCTCGTGGTCGAACATTGCTGTCTGTACTCAATTCCCAAAATTTTACAATTCTTCCACAAAAATCACCTACCTACTGGCCCACTGATCCTAACCGTAATCCCGATATCCTCGATTTCTTTATCCATAATGGTTTAGGTGCTCTCAACCATTCCGTTGCCAGTCTTGACGAGCTTTCCTAAGACCACAGCCCATTAATACTCCAAGTATCACTAGCTCCTATTCCTAAACCCTCTCCTCCGTCCTTCATCAGAGGCCCAGTTAACTGGAAACTCTTTCATCAAATCCTCTCCGATAAAATTGACCTCAGAGTAACCCTGAAAACCCCTGAAGACCTGGACAATGCAGTACATTCCTTCACTACCAAAATTCAAGAAGCAGTCTGGACTGCTTCCTCCCCTGATCACTCCTAAAAAATCCTTAAGAAACATAATTTACCTCAACACCTCCTTGACCTAATCCACATAAAACGCCGTGCCAGATTATTATGGCAACGTACCAGACATCCAGCCGACCGCCACTCCTACAATTATCACTGTAAAAAATTAAAACAAGAATTAGCCACCTTCAGATCCCAATCATTCAATTCCTACCTCACCACACTCCCTGCTCATGATAATTCCCTTTGGAATATCACCAGAAAAATCCTCAAATCCCATCATATTTCCCACCCTCTTCGACGAGATGATGGCTCCTGGCCAGCATCTGATGAAGATAAAGCCGAGGAATTTGCCAAACACCTTTCCTATACTTTCGCTCCTCATCCAGAATCCCATCCCAGCCACACAGTAAAAGTAGAAGAATCCCTCTCAATACCTATCCCACTCTCCTTACCACCTAAAGCTGTTAATCCCTCTGAGGTCAAATACCTTTTACGAAAAATCACTCCTCGCAAATCTCCTGGATATGACCTTCTAACCCCACAGATCCTTCGACAACTTCCATCTAAAGCCATCATATTTCTTACATATATATACAATTGCATCCTACGAACTACCCACTTCCCTCTTTTATGGAAACATTCCACCATCGTCCTCTTCTTTAAACCAGGCAAACCTTCCAACAATACAGCTTCCTATAGACCAATTAGCCTACTCCCAATCCTCTCAAAAATTTTTGAAAAGATCCTACTGAAACGAATTCTACCTATAATTGAATCCTATAACCTTCCTACTCATCAATTCGGATTTTGTTCCCAACATTCCACTGTCCAACAAGGACTCCGAGTTGTTGACCATATAATCTCAACCCTAGAAAGCAAGCAGTATTGCTCGGGTGCATTTCTGGACATAGCGCAAGCTTTTGACCGGGTATGGCACGCCGGATTACTCTTCAAGCTTAAAATCCATCTACCACAGTCCTTATACCTAGTACTCCGATCCTATCTTTCCGACCGCTCCTTCCGAGTTCGTTGTGGCACCGAATTCTCCGACTGTTACTCAATTGAGGCTGGCGTTCCTCAAGGCAGCGTCTTGGGCCCCATCCTTTACATTCTCTTTACCGCTGATATTCCTGTCCATCCCGATACCCTCCTGGCAACTTTCGCTGATGACACTGCTATCCTTTCTTCCAACTCAGATCCTGAAACAGCGTCCGCAAACTTACAAAGGCACCTCTTCCTGATTGAACACTGGTGTAAGAAATGGCGCATTAAGGTAAACGAATCTAAATGTAAACACATTACCTTCACCCTTCGGCGTAATACCTGCCCACCAGTTTATTTTAACTCCATCCAGCTTCCTTTCTCAGATACAGTCCGGTATCTTGGCTTTCTCTTAGACAGACGACTAACATGGAATCCACATACTAGACTTAAAAGACAGGAACTTAACAGACGATATGGCCAGCTATATATACTACTGAATAGAAAATCTAAACTTTCTGGTGAAAACAAATTACTGATCTACAAGACAATACTGAAACCCATCTGGACTTACGGACTAGAACTATGGGGAACAGCCAAATTTTCTAACATCAAACGCATTCAATCCTTTCAGTCTAAAGTCCTCCGTACAATAGTCGATGCTCCCTTCTATGTAACCAATAAAACCCTACACCATGACCTTAATATCCCATTTATTCTTGATCTTATCCCAGCCAAATTTTCCAAATTTCACCAGAACCTTTCTCATCACCCAAATCCCGTTGTACAATCCCTATCAAGCACCACCCATCCCTACAATCCCCTTCGTAGGTTAAAGCGGCAGTGGCCACGAGACCTTTTGTAAATATGGATATTTTGGAGTTCTAGCAATGGCCAGATTCTCCACTCAAGTTATGAGTGTCTGTGGCTGTAGCGCTCTTACTCATCCTCCGCTGGTTTACAATACCTGTGAAGTGGCTGAGGGAGAAGCGTAGGGATCTCCTAAGCCTCCCTTTTCCCTCCACATGTGGAGGGGACAGGATTGGTTCGGAGATCACCTGGCAAATTGTAAATAATGTATATAGGTATGTTTTATATAAGGTGTTTGTTTTACTTTTATTTCTATTTTTATTTACTTATGTGTATATATATATATTTTTTTTCTTTACTCTTTTGTTCTTTCTTCTTATTCTTTTGTTATTACTTTATTTATTTATATTTTTGTATATACGGTATGAATGCAATCTCTGAACTCTATTATAAGTGTCCTTAAACTGTGACAAATTGTAATATTTCTGAATAAAGTGTTTTAATAATAAAAAAAAGTATCTGATATATTTCAGTCCATATGTTCAATTTAACTCGTTATCATTTGGTTTTCGAGACATTTTTTTTCCTTTTACCATTCCAATCACGGCGTCGCGTTAAGGTACAATTTTGAATTGATGCTTATAGCAGAAAGGAGATTTAAACAATTTCCTCGCTTTCAATATGCTGCTCCACTTATTAGTTTCTGAGATATTTAAATCCATATGTAGAAACATTCCAATCAGTCGACTCTAGCCGACTTTATCCGAGCATTAACAATTTAATACACTCCACAAAAAAAGTGTAAAACGCGCCTAAAGAAGACTTCCCTTCAATAAATTCCTCTGAAGAAATTCTTATTGGTTTTAAATGGCTTCTAATATTTTAAATTATAAAATGGACATCACTGAGGAAGTAAACTTTTAGCGTTACAAAACAGATAAAGAAGACCAAAAAAAAACATTTTTTTTTGGTATTACAGTATTTCAAAAACGCAAAGAACAGTGAGAAACGAAATTGTTTACCAATCTGTGGAGGTTCCTTCCTCAACTTGGGGAAACTGGATCAACTCTTCAAACAAAAAACCCTTAAACTTATTTTCCGGAGGAAGGGCGTAATAAAACGAAGGCCACAAAATGACAAATAGATTTCCAAATCCGCTTCAGAAGATGGGTCAAAAAGAAAAGAACAAAAAAAAAAAACTCATTACTCAAAACCTAATAGGTCCGGAAGTGGCTCAAACTTCTTCTTCCAAATGATCGGAGGGGAGCCGGAATTTATCAGCACTTTTCGAGGAATCGGTAGTCAACTTCCCAGTTTTACAGCTCGCCATCAGCTCTCTTATACCACAAGAGAAGGAGAAAACAATAAAATAAAAATGTCTAGAAAGTTAGCGCTGTTTGGCTGAGCGAGTATCGGCTAAATAATTCATGGCTCTGTCGGAGGAGCGGAAGGCAGGAGGACGAATCGATAAGGCTCAGTCCAGCTGGAGGAATCCAGGACTCCTCTAATAATTAATACCGTGAGGATTGGACAGAGCTACAGATGTCTCTGAGGACTGCTCACTGAGGAGTTAGGATAAGCAGTTCTCAGAGTAAAGTCAGGAGAAATCAAAGGGCGAAGGATAAATTCAACATATCAATCAAATATTAGATGAAAAAAATAATATTACTGTAACATTTGGACATCATTTCTCTGAGATGAATTGTTTGATAATTCAATATATGAGTTTGATAAACAGTATCTTAATATTTGCATATTTCAGGAAGGATTTTTTTTTTTTTAGCGACTGGCTCATAATTGCCACGGCAAAATTATTAGGAAGATATAGTGAATTATTTCATTTATCAAAGGTTATGTAATGTAGCCTACTAATCCCTTCTTTTTTTTACAGACCTTGATGGGATCATACTAAACTGACGCATTTCCGACCATTACAAAGTAGTAAGAGGGACTACAATCGAACAGAGTTATGTTAGAATTGTCTGCTAAGCGATATAGTGTCCGATATTTAGTGAGACAGGTAGACAGATATTTAAGTTTAATGGCTCGCATTATTCGGTGATGTTCCATGAAATGTGATGTTTTGAAACATTTATATGTAATTTATAAGATTTATTTATTTATTATTTATTGAATAATAACAAAATCTGCCACACCCTAGGTCAATAAGTACTAGAACTAAAACTATCCACTCATACAATACGAACATTAAAAAAAAATTAATGAAATAAAATAAAATAAAATAAATAAATTAAATAATTGATTAGAGGGAAAAACTGGCATTTGAACGTGATCTTGTCGAAATCACCACCTTATACAACCATTGGCCAACAAACAGTTCTTTCTGACAATTTACTGAATATATGACCATTAATGGGCTGTAGTTGTACAGTTGTTTTATTTAATTATTTTTATTTTTATAAGTGTATACTAGGAATAATAGAAAAATTTCTCAAAATCTAATATTTTGTTGTTTACAATTAATATATTTAACAATTAAATTTTGTATACTCAGTTTGTTTTTGTTGGGTGATGCAACCAGTTTTAATACAAATGATGATGGGACAAAACCCAGTAGACTTGAAATGACTACTATAAAGTAAAAAAAAAAAGAAAAGAGTTTCCTACACAATACATTTATTTTTCAGTAAAATGTAAATAGAAAATAATTTTTGAAGTGTTTAGTTGGTTGACTCATCTTTCTGTTTTATTTTGTTTAGGAGAACATATGTTCGACAGAAATAACTGGAAAATAAATCAGGAATGGAGCAGTGTACGGAGAAGGGCTCATTGATAAACAACTGAAAGATACTGTTCAAATATTAAGGGCATACTGTAAACATTTGTTTGGGCGTAACTCTGGTCATAAACATTTCACTAAGATTGAATAATTAATTAATCATTTTGCTGAAATTGGGAGATCAATGCCTCATTAAATATTCCATTGAAAAAAAACGCTGAAAATTATTCCACAATGGTTTATTATTTCCAGACAATTATACATCTAAAGTAACATTACATTCATAGTTACAACGAAAAAAAAAATAAATAGGTGATTCCAATAATTGGAATAATTGGTAAATTTTAAATCATTAGTAATATGCTAAAAAAAATAGCATTACATCAGTAACACATTCAAAATTTAAAAATCAAACAAAGGATATAACATTTGGAGTATAACTTATTAAAAAAAACAGAGACCATATCTTTGCCTCTAATTGTCCGATTTTAACGATTTTTTTTAGGGAAATTCGTAAACTTTTAAAAAACCGTACATTATCGATAAAAAAAGTGTATACTTTTAGAGTTATTCGGAATTTAATTTTACCATCCCACGTAACTTTTTCTCCAGATTCTTTTCGTTGAAGTATGTTATATAAATAAATTTAAAGGGCGTTAAGAAAACGACTTTAGTGAAGTTTCATTGAAATCGGTACATTCGTTTAGGAGCTACAGTCTATAGCAACGCAGGTTTTTCGGCCGCCATTTCGAAAGTAAAAGGCGGATGCTAATGTCGATGGAAGAGGATCTTCCTTGGGTGACCTCTGATTTTATATCTAAATTTGAAAATAATCGGTACAGCAGTTTCGGAGAAAATGCGCGTACGGCGGACGGCGGACGGATTTTTTTATTTTTTTATTCATTTTTCGAATTCATTTTTCTGAAACGTGAAACCTCAAATCTTGAGACGGAGTTAAGTTTTTCAATTTTTTGGTCGATCACAATGGTTGATTATTGAAAATAATAAACCAAAATTTAAGCCAAACAATTAAAATGCATCTTAAAAGTGATATTGGTGTAAATATATATATATATATATATAATAATAATAATAATAAGGCTTAGCGAACCCGAAGGTTCGATGCCGACACCACCAATCGCTTGTTACACACCTCCCTCCACCGTTCGCCGTCCAAACCCAGTCCCTTCAGATCGGCTTTAATGCAATCTTCCCATCTTCGCTTCGGTCTACCCCTCGGACGCTTACCATTCGGCACAGCAAATATTAACCTTTTAGGAATTCTCTCGTTACTAAGCCCAACAACTTTACAAGCCCATTTGATTCGCCGCGATGAAATTACATCAATTATATTACCCGGATACATCTCACGCAATTCGGCGTTGTGTAACCGTCTGAACTCTCCGGTTAACTCATCCTTTTTCGGTCCGAATATTCTACGCAATACTTTATTTTCAAAAACCTTAAGACGCTGCTCATCCCTTAATGTAAGCGGCCAAGTTTCGCATCCATAAAGAACTGTAGGTAAGATAATTGTTTTATAGATTCTAATTTTTAAGTTTCGGGACAAGAGGCGCGAACTAAGTAGTTTTGTCACAGAAAAATAACAAGCATTCCCCGCCTTCAGTCTAACCTTAATCTCTTCTTCAATTTCGTTTTTTCTAGTTATCGTAGAACCTAGATACCTAAATTTATCTACCTGTTCAAACATATTACCATCTATATCGATATCACCAGTAGTATTGCCATTTTTGCAGCTAACCATATATTTTGTTTTATCCACGTTTATTTCGAGTCCTAGTTCTTTCCCGGCTTTCATTAACGTTGTCGTATTTAGTTTTATAGTTTCAACGTCTTCGCTTAACAGTACCAGATCATCAGCATAGCCCAGCACGGATGTTGTCCCTCCCAGATCCAACCCTTTCTCGGTTCGCATTACCTCCCTAATGGCATATTCTAATGCCAAATTGAACAGGACAGGCGAAAGAGAATCCCCCTGTTTTAAGCCCGAACGAACCTCAAATTTTTCGGACAAATTATTACCGATTCTAACTTTATTGAGTGTCTCCGTCAAGCACATCCTGACTAGATTTACTAGTTTTTTTGGAATCCCCTGCTCGATTAGAATATTATACAGTTTCTGGCGGTCAATAGAATCGTAAGCCTTTTTAAAATCTATATACAGCTGGTGAACAATACCGTTATACTCCAATTTTTTCTCTAATATTTGCCGTAAAGAAAATATTTGATCAATAGTCGAACGATTCCGTCTAAATCCGCATTGGTAGTCTCCGATAATTTCCTCGGCGTATTCCGTGATTCGACTGGTTAAGATTAAAGTGAATATTTTATAACATACCGGAAGGAGTGAAATTCCTCGATAGTTATTACAATCCGTCCTCGGACCCTTTTTGTGAATCGGAATAAGAATAGATTCTTTCCATTCTTCAGGTAATTTCTCGTTCACCCAGATCTTTTTAACCAACCGATGTATTTTAGAAACTCCAGCTTCTCCGCATGCCTTAATTAGTTCAGTAGGAATATTATCGATTCCCGCTGCTTTATATGATTTTAATTTTCCGATAGCTACTTCAACTTCCTCTTTACTTGGTCCTTCTATTAACGGTTCAGCACTCTGGTACTCAGAAGGAGGACACAGATCATAATTTCCCGTATTTAAAATATTGTCAAAGTGGTCCTTAAACTTATTCAATATGTCAACCGGATCGGTCAGAATATTGTTATTATCATCCCTAATTCCAGACGTTACGGGCCCTACATATTTACGTGATCTGTTTATACCTTTGTACATGTCTCTTACGTTATTTTCGATTCTGTTAGTTTCTATTTCAATTATTTTATTTTTAAGATACTCCCTTTTTTTATTTTTGAGCAATTTTGTCGTTTCGTTCTTTGAGATTCGGAAGTATTCCAGATTGTCTTCGCTAGGATTATTTAGAGCTTTTAATTTAGCGGCTTTTCTTTTTTCACACATGTTTAAGCAATCTTCATCAAACCACGGTTTGTTATTCTTATTTTCCTTTTTTCCTAGACACGAGTTACCGACCGCTTTAATATTATCTCTGATCTCTATCCATAACTTGTCAATATCCTCGTGGTCCTCGTCAGGAAGCTCTAAAGCTTCAAACCTATTCTTAACTTCTAGCTCGAATTGGTTTCTAATTGATGGATTTTTTAATTTTTCCAAATTAAAATTCTCAAAATCGAAACGGTTTTCTTTTCTCTTTTTTATATTAAGTTTTTGTCGAAGTTTCGCGATTACTAATTCATGATCCGACCCACATTCTGCTCCGCGATAAGACCGTACATTAATTATACTGCTTTGCCAGCTGTGTTGTATCAAGACATGATCGATTTGATTTCGTGTTTGCGAATCCGGTGATGTCCAAGTATATTTATGAATATCCTTATGTTTAAACGTCGTACTTTTAATTATCAGGTTTTTCGAGATGGCAAAGTTTATCAGACGGATCCCATTATCATTACTATATTCGTGCAAACTTTCTTTACCAATCGTCGGAATATAAACTTCTTCCCTTCCTACCTTTGCGTTCGCGTCACCTACAATTATTTTCATGTAGTTTCGTGGTAGTTTATCATAAATCCATTCGAGTTTATCGTAAAATTCACTTTTGACTTCATCGTCACTGTCTTCGGTCGGACAATGTATGTTTATTAATGCGATTTTAAACCAACGTCCCTGAAATGTAGCTACCGAAATTCTATCACTAAAGAATTGTACGTCCCTCAAAGCGGATAGTAATCTACGCCTAATTAGAAACCCGGTACCTAAACAATGATTCTCGCTTCCTCCGTACCAAATAGTGTATTTCCCTTCCCTCATCGAGCCCTCCCCTGCCCAGCGAACCTCTTGCAGAGCCACGACATCCAAATTGTACCCATTTACCTCATTCGCGACCGATTTTAGCCCCCCTGCTGTGTTTAAACTCCTTACGTTCCACGTACCAATATTTAAATCCCTATATTTCAACTTGCGCCATGAATCCCCTAAAGCAGTCCCCACCCGGAGACCCGAACGGGGGACTAGTTTACCTCCGGATAATGAGCGTTTTACCTTAGGGAGATCCATGACTTTTTGTGGTGTTTGGTGAACTAAAGATATGTGAGTAGGGCGTTCAATCCTACGTCACACCCTCCAGCAAGTCTGGTGGGCCCCTACCTCCAGCAAGTCTGGAGGTCCCCTCCCTCCAGCAAGTCTGGAGGGCCCCTCTCATTGTTGGTCAGCGAGTCCATCGGACTTAGCCGGGAGGAACTTCCAAGAAATTTCCACCGACCATCCCCACATCCGCCACCCGTGGGACGCTCCCCATACGCGGTAATGAGCCCGCGCGAGGATATATATATATATATATATATATATATATATATATATATATATATATATATATATATATATATATATTAATTATTCCATATAAATTCAACTCTAAAATAACTGTAAAAGACAATGAAAAATCACTAAAAAAACATTAACATTCCTAAAAACCGTGAAACGTTATACAAAAGTTTAATTTAAAGGTGTTACTAATGACCCTGCATGGTAAAGGCAACAAGAAAACAAAATTCAAGATCTATAATTCTGAATTTATGTTCTTCTTCGATGGATGCTACTGCAGTTTAACTTTCACGTTGCTCCAGGTTTTTTACTTCGTAATGCCCATATTATTTACAATTCTGCAGTGAGGTTTCATCAACAGAGACTTTATAAGCAGTAGTAAATTTTTACGTTTTGCAAGAATGTATGGATGCGTTTGCTGTTAGAAAATGTTGCTGTCTCCTAAAGTTCGATAGGTAAGTAGGTCCAACTAGGTTTCAGAATTGTCTTGTAGGTCAGTATGCTCTAGGTCAGTATTTGCTGTCAGTTGAAAGTTGAGATTTTCTATTCAGTAGTCTGTATAATTGACCGTATCGTCTGTTAAGTTCTTGTGTTTTAAGTCTAGTTTAGGGTTACACGTTAGTCTAAGAGAAAGCCAAGATGCCGGAATGTGTTTGAAAAAGGAAGCTGAATGCAATTAAAGTAGACTGGTGGACAGGATCTGAGCCGGATCGTGAAGGTAACGTGTTTGCATTTGGCATCGTTTACTACAATGCGTCATTTCTTTCACCAGTGCTCACTCAGGGAAAGATGTCTAGTCGAGAAGTTAGAACTAAATTTAAACCATCTTTTATTTTAGTAACCTACACTTGGACATCCTTCATCGAGATTTTCCACTGCCAAATCTGACATTATATGTGTAAACTCGCTATAAATATTGTAAGACGAGTAGTAAGTAATAATATAATATTCTTGTCAGTCAACTATTAAAAGAGATTCTTAACTTTTAGAAAATGATAAAATTTAGTATTCAATTCAGGCATAATTTGTTAGAATTTTATAAAGTATTTCTTTTGAAATAATACAATAATTGTCGTAAAAATCGCAGAATATCGTGATATTTCTTAATCCGAATATAAAAATTATGAACTTTGTGTGGTTATAGAAAGTATCTTGATCTTCTGCTACCATTTTATCCGACTAAGCTAAGCGAAATGAGGGTTATGCGCGTGGGTCGTCCTCTAAAAGGTATATAGAGTTTTTTCAAGCCAACGGATTGATCGATTTTTTAGTTTGATGAAAAAATATTCGATGAAAATATTCCCCTGAGTGTTTTGAAACAATTTGAACTAAAGATACTGTCCCGTTATTAAATAAAATGTGTTTAATCAATTTGCGAAAAGCTTTTTGATGTTTTCAGGAGACGATTGGATCGATTTTTAAGTTTGATGGCTCAAATTATCGTGAGATCTCCTCAGTGTTTTCAAGAGACTTGAGCTAAAGATTCTGGTAAATTATTGTGTACGGTGTGTTTAATTAATCCGCTAAAAGGTATGTAATGGGTTTTTGAGCAGACAGCATCACCGATTTTTATCTTTGACGGCTGTAATCACTAGCCCAAGTGAGATCCCATGAATGTTTTCAAACGATTTGACTTCAAAATACTGAACAAATATTTGTTTATAGTTGAATTATCTCGATTCATAATTTAATTAAAATAATACAATGCGATCATATCTTATGAAAATAAACTGTTAATAATTTAAAAATTTAAATTTAAGATAATAAAAGATTTGAATTAAAAAATAAACGTTGAGTATATATATCAGGACATTTTATCAACCCTAAGGGAATGTACTTCTATAAACGGTAGATTTATTCGGAAATTCACATATAAAAATATTTAAACTTGGTGTTGTTGTCTAGCCTGACACCCCGAACAAAACTGAAAACTCTATTTATTTTATTGTTATATAAAAAAATAAATAAATAAAACAAAGTAAGTGTAAAAGTAATATACGCATGACTTCACAAATTAAATAATACGTGACAATAGATAATGGTTTGAAAATCTGTAGATGACAAAAGTAAGTTACAGGTAAATACAAGAATTTAAAAAATAAAATAATGTGTAACTGGAACATGTAACGTAATGTATTTGCTACGAACTGTAATCTATAGTAAAAGGCACATGACTTCTACAGATAGTTTAAAAAATATGTAGATGCCAATTAACCTATCAATCTACCAAGATGTTTAAGAAGATATGGAAGTACATTTCTTTAGGCTGAATAAAATTTCCCAATTTATGTAGTCAGGTTTTTAATTAAATTCTTTTTCTGAATTTGGATCATAGAAGCTATGTTAGCTAATTTTAATCCTAGTTTTATATAAAATTTGCCCTTAATTGAGCCTGCCCTTAATTGAGGCAAAATGTATTTTTTTCTCAATAAAAATAGTAAAACAAAAAAAATACCTGATACATCCTTGAAATCGATTGAGTTGATCCTATGCAATTTTTAATATGGATGCATAGTTCTTTGCTATGCATCATGACTTTAAGGGTACAATAAAACATTTTTATCATTTTTTTTTTTTTAAACCCCAATACTAGACTGAAACAACTAGAAAACACCCGAAGTTTTCGACTACTGCAGTACTTACTAGACAAACGCTCTAAGCTTTCAATCAATTACAAATGACTCATATATATATGGCAATAATAAGAATTATTTGGACTTAAGGAATTGAGCTTTGGGACTCCACTAAACCATCGAATTCCTTACAATCCAAAATCCTTCGTAAAATCCTCAACGCTCCTTACTTTGTCACAAATAAAATCATCCATAAAGAACTTAATGTTCCGTATGTTTCCGATATGGCCCAACCCAGATACCTATCCTTCCATAAAAAACTGCAGAATCATCCAAATCCTCTCGTTTCAAACCTTGCTTCCTCCTCGATCCCTGATAACCCTCCGATGCGTCTGAAAATAAGGTGGCCTCGGGACCTTCCAATATAGAACTTTAATTTGAGTTCTACCAATGGGTAGTTTCTCTTCATGTTGCACATGTCATGTTACCAATGTCACATTTACTTGTTGTATTTTTCATGTAATAAAAAAAGTAGTAAATTTCATTAAAAATAAAATTTAAAAAATCATTTTTTAAAACTCTAGCAATATGTAATGCTTTATGTTATTATTCCTTTGATATTAAAAAACAATGGGTTACATAACTGGAAATAATTACGAGGACAACAAAACAAAAATCTATTTTTTTTTATGGATTTATTTAATTTTATGTAGTTTTTCTTTTATTTGATAACCATGCATGCCTTAGTGATCAGAGTATCGAGGGTCAAGCATATTTAATCTATATATTAGAAAATTATTGTTCAATAGTGATAGCAAACAAATCACTAAAGGAAAAATATTGAATAAAATGACTAGAGGCAGAAGATAACGTATCGCTCCATTAGATCAGATTAAGGTGGTCTCCGAAAGAAATATAACGGTGCTTGACTTGATAGGTCCCTGGCTTAAGCCTCCTGATACGGTTTTAAGATATTAACCATCTCCTAATGACAGCTAAGCTCGACTATCCCTTTTAATAATCACCCTATTTATTACTTCTAAGTATTGTAATAGTCGTTGGCGATCACTCGGATAGTAAATTAAAAAATCCATCAAACAAACATAACATTTCATTATTGACTGAATTGTAAATCAATAATCTTATCCTCAGAAAAGGAGGAAAAGACTCCAGAGAATGCTTAATGTAAATAGCTACGTTTGTTATTAGGTTTTCGGTTTTCCTTTATGTTAAAATTTAATATTTATGGCCGGATATTGTTAACACTATATCAGATGCTGATTCATCGACAGGTCTAGGAATTGCTAAAATATAACTCAACACTTTTCTTTCGAAAAAATCATGCTGCAAATTATAGTTTTTTTTTTTAAACATTTTTAAATCGGTTAAAGCTAGAACTTTGTTGTTAGCTTTTTGTCGCTTGGACTTTTATTTATTTTATTTTTATATTCTTATATGTCTTGATAGAAGTTTTGAGTGTGATTACTATTAAAGGTTTCAGCGTTATAGCTCCCACAAGAATAAAGTAAATACCCTAAATTGTGAGTTGTAATATCTATTTGAAATATGACGCTCAGTTTTCAAAAATAGAATAGAAAATTGTACAATTGTATATCGACTTATTTTAACTTTTAGAATTAGCTGGAATACATATGAAATAAAAAAAAAAAAATTAAATAAATAAATAAAAAAAAATAAGTATTTTAACGACATTTTTCCGCTTGGGAGTTGGTTCGTTCGATGTTACTCTCTATAAGAAAATTATAAAGGCTCGATAAGTGAGCTTACGATATCCGAGTGCACGTATGTAATCCACCAATTAAAACACTCTATAATTTACCTAGTCTTTTGAATATATTAACTTGATTTAGCCAAGAACTCGCCATGTTTTATGATTTGATTTATATATATATATATATATATATATATATATATATATATATATATATATATATATATATATATATATATATATTTTTTTTTTTTTTGTTGGTCTCATCGTTGGTAATATGTACACTTATAAGAAATAAATATAATCTTTGCTGTTGGTTCCTATAAAAAAAATTAACTACTTTGACCTAATCCTAAACACAGCATATGGAATATTATTATTTCTATCAATATTTTTCACTCATCGACTTATTGATTTATCGATTTATTATTGCTGAATAAATATTGCACATTGAATTACTGCATACTTTTCTGAACTATTTCACCATTGCATATATTGTACCACAATGGTGAAAACATGTGTAATCGTTTCCTCAGACAAAAGCTTCGTCCGTTAAAGCGACTAACTTTTGTATCTCGGTGGTTGAATGAGGATTTGTATAATATTGCTAAAAATGTTCTTTGATATTGTAACTAGGCATGCTAGAAGTGGGCAGAAATAGAATGTTTAAAAAATATATATTATATCATGTTAAGTGACCAGTGGCATCTGGTTGAGATGTTCTATGACGAACTGTGATTCCTACCAACCAAATAACAGACGAAAAATAGACAAAGATGGTATAAAAGAAGTCCATCAGTAGAAAGTAGTTTAATATTTGAAGACAGAAACCACTTGGTCATACTTACTATTCAGAAACCATTTGAGGGTTAATATCGATTATATCTTAATAACATAAAATTTTAACATTTCAGTTAATATAAAAAATAACCCTTGCATCAAAAAGTTAGGAAAGTCAATAAAAAGTTATAAGTGAATGCTTGATCTTAAAATCCATTATATTGCCAGAAAAAAAAGTATATCAAAGATTACAAAATCCCTATACCAGACTGAAACGACTAGAAACCGGCCGACGTTTTCGAATACTGCAGCACTTACTAGACAAACGCTCTATGCTTTCAACCTATTACAAACGACTCATATATATGACAATAATAAGATCTATTCTGACTTACGGAATTGAGCTTTGGTGCTCCACTAAACTATAGAATTCCTCTCGTATCCAATCCTTACAATCCAAAATCATTCGTAAAATCCTCAACGCTCCTTACTTTGTCACAAATAAAATCATCCATATCACTTCCTCCTCGATCTCTGATAACCCTCTAGGCGTCTGAAAATAAGATGGCTTCGGGACCTTCTAATATAGAACTTTAATTTGAGTTCTACCAATGGGTAGTTTCTCTTCTTATTGTACATGTCATGTCACCAATGCCACATTTACTTGTTGTATTTTTCATGTCGTACAGCTGTAAATTTTATTTTAAAAAAAAAATTACACAATAATGGACTATCTAATCGAAGATTCCCGAAAGGTTAAAACAAAAAATCGATACAAAAATGTTAAACAGAATTCAATTTTCTGAGGATTTTTAAAAGAAATAGCTGAGGATGCCCATGAGAAGATTGCTTAGTGGGAATTCTGTCATCAACAATGTCGAGGAGAAACATTTTTAGGTTATTCGGAATTAGTGAGGAGAACGAAGTGCATACTTACCAGATGATGATTTTTTGGAGAGAACAGTATTTCTGTAAGGATTTAGTTGAGGAGAACTTTGAAATAAAAGAATATATGAAACAATTATTCCACAATTTTTATGTTTGTTATATTTGCACTGTTTTTAAGAAGTTCAGATCAATCAGTAAGTTTAGGAGTGCTCTCTATCTCAGTGTGCGTTTTATCTACATAATTATTTTTATTAATTAGTAATTATAAACCACGCATTTTTTTGTTTATGGATTTCTTTTTCTAAAATCTCAATTTTATGCAGAGATTGTCATTTAGCGAGCATTTTTTATATATATATTCTGACCAACCTTCCATCATTAACCTTGTAACCAATCCCTTTCTTGGTAAAGGTTTTTTTTTCTATTTTTTTATATTATTTTCACAACTTTTAAATGATTTCCTTATTGTATGATCTATTGTACTGAATCTATTTTTGTATTTACATACTACTGGGAGAATTAAAATAAATCCAATAAAATTAACTTTACTCTATGTCATAAACCAATGACTTCCTTTCCTATAATATACGTTAATAATACCTCACTTATCAATGTTGAATAAATCCGTTGCCTAGGATTCCACCTGGACAAACGTCTTACTTGGAATCCTCATACAAGTATGTAACGACGAGAAACCGCTCGACGTTTCCGACTACTTCAACACTTAAAAGACAAACGCTGTAACCTTCCAATTGATTACAAAAGACCCATATATATGACTATAATAAGGCCTATTTGGACTTACGGAGTTGAGCTATGGGGTTCCATCAAATTCCTTTAGTATCCTATCCTTACAATCCAAAATCCTTTGCAGTACTTTCGATGCTCCTAACTTTGTTACAAATAAAATCATCCATAATGAGCTTAACGTTCCTTTTGATTCAGGTTCAATCCTGATACCTATGCTTCCATTATAAACTTCATAACCATGACAACCTTATTGTTTCTAACCTTGCTTCCTCTTCAATTCCTGATAACCCTCCGAGGCGTCTGAAAAGAATATGATCCCGGGATCTCCTAATGTAGACATATTATTAGAGAGCTATCACAATCATTAAATCCATTGTACCGATTTACTTGATGTATTTTTTATACAGTAAATATCATAATGAACAAAAAAAAAAAAAGCTTTCTGTATATGATCTCTCTCTTTTATTTTTTATCTACATTGAACTTCCGTATATGGTTTCTCATTATTATTATGTACAGTAAATTTCTCATAAAACTTATTCTAATAACATTGATTTACTGTTTTTTTTTTCAACATTATACTTACCTTTTTTTTTTCGTAAGTCTAATATTAATTGCTATGTATTGTAAAGACCGTCGGTGGAATAATTAGTTTAAAGGTATAAACAAATAAACATGAAGGTAATTTAGGTATTACCTAAATATAAACATATTTGGGTATAAACCCAACATCTGGCGGTTGGGTACCTGAGGGAGGGTAACCCATTAGGACAACCTTTTGTAAGTGGTAATAAAAACCCTTAAGGACCACCGACAAAGACCGACAAGTGTTTAAACAGGATCCCGAAAGACCTTTTCACACCTTCCACCAGAAATACCTAAGTCTGTACCTGCGGCTTTACCTTGGCCTGGGGGAGAGGGCGTGGTCATCCCTTAGGCTTAGAATATTCAGCCAATCAGGAAAAAGGCTGCCAAAAGAGAGGGGGATGAAAAAAGGTGGGAGATAGAGAATTTGGACAGGACGCTTCTTTTTGGAACTCGGAGGAGAGAGGACTTCTTCTGGGAACTTGGAGCTGAGAGGACTTCTTCTGGGGACTTCAAGCGGGGGAGTCGAGGGAGGAAGATGGAGACTGCCGGAGAGAGCAGATGGACGGACTAGACGCTGAAGGAGAGCAGAGACAGGGAATCCAGATATAACACCAAGAAACACTATGAAGGACCAGCTAAGTGGTAACAAGCATTTAGTTATACTAATGTAAATTTGTGTTGGCAACCATAGACCATTAATTAATATAATCAAATATCAAGCATTCTCCTCTCGTATGATTCGCATCTAATATTATGTATATAGGTTTAGTTATTATTTTGTATATAGATGTTTTTGGTTTTATTTAAGCTTGTAAATATAATAGTTAGTAAACCAACGTAGTACTTTTACATTCTACCTTGCATGCCACCAATTAGTAATAGAAACAAATAGTACATTTATAAACATGATACCTTTAGAAAGGAAATCCAATAAAGAGTATATGGTTCAATCTAGGATACTACAGTAGGGGGTCTGTGGTATCTAACATTTCAATACAAATATAGGTATTAAATACATTTTAATACAAATAAATGCGATTCCTGGAACCCCTTACTCGCCGTAGAAACGCGAGGCCAGGAACATAGCATAATATATCTACATTGTCAGTATACTGATAATATATTGGGAATGTCATGTCAAACTGTAAATGATACGTTATATTCGTATCATATTTTATCCTCCAACTTTTAGCACAGCATGCTACGTTGTCTAGATGTTCTTGTAGCATCTGAGAAGCCTTAGCCTTGATCTTCGTTGGTTGTATTGTCGAGTCGTCAGCAAATGAATCAAACAGTTTCTAATTTTTGTAGAATGTTAGAAAATCAATATTGAAAACCCAAGACACTGCTATAACAGTTAGATTAGAATTTAATTATCTTTTATTTCAATGAAAACTATTATTGTTCAGAATTTATGATATCCTTTAATTTCCTAATAATAAATTTTCTATTTAATAACACATGTTTATGTCACTAGAGTTTTATATTTGCCAATTAGGAAACCAACCATTCGTGACCCCGCTCTAAAACTTAGCAATCCGTGCCGATGAGCAATTCGCAAACGTTTAGTAGCTAATGTTGCTGACACCACTCTGTTGACAGAAGGCCACTTAGCTCCTAAACGTCTTGTGTAATGACCGGTGAAGATCAAAGGCTCGTAGTAATGGAGTCGCAGCCTTCAGATGTGGAGTCCATGTGTACACCAAAGTTAACCTGAGAGAACCTCTTTTTTTAGCACTAATTCATTTTATAAATCTAAAACATTGAAACGTCATGAGAAAAGAGATCCGTCCATACCTTATAAAAATTAAATTGGCAATTCGATCCAACTATACAGGTCATCAGGGATAGATAGGACAAGTTAAAAAGACTTACAAAACTTAAGAAATTACAAAATATTTCGATAAAAAACTAGACAGATTGTAGATAAAAATATTAAGAACAATCAAATAGAAAACGAGTAAAAACGAGTCAGAGACTATAAAAGAGTTAATAAAAATTGGTAACAATAAATGTAGATAAGAAATAAAACTGAATACAACAAAAATGATGGATTATATAAAATGGATATATTACTTTAATTTGACAAAACTTAAGGAAAAATTGAAAGGAAAGAGAACGTATTAAAAATAACGAATAGGTGAATAAACAAGTGGATGGAAAGATATATAAAAAATGTACATTAAAGGGGTGTGAAGAAAGTAAAAACTGTGATAAGTGTTATGAGAAAGCGTGGAGGGGAGAAAGGTAGTAACGAAAAATTATGAACAAGAGCAAACATAAGGACAAAGAGAATTACAATATATAGGAACAAATTACTTACAAATATATGAATTCTAAAAAAAAATATGAATTACCAATGTCTATAAATTAATAACATAAAAAAAATACAATGCAACATCAGATTTATAAATGTTATATCAGAAAAGTAATCATAATGTGGAAAATACAGTGAATCAATCTAGTTAGAATAAATTTCATGGAAAACGATGTGTATAAAAAAAATATGAGAATATTATCATAGATCATATATAAAAATATTATGTGAATACAAAGCAAAAGTAAGAGATCATACATAGAAGTAGCATGTAAATAATAATAATAATAATAAGGCTTAGCGAACCCGAAGGTTCGATGCCGACACCACCAATCGCTTGTTACACACCTCCCTCCACCGTTCGCCGTCCAAACCCAGTCCCTTCAGATCGGCTTTAATGCAATCTTCCCATCTTCGCTTCGGTCTACCCCTCGGACGCTTACCATTCGGCACAGCAAACATTAACCTTTTAGGAATTCTCTCGTTACTAAGCCCAACAACTTTGCAAGCCCATTTGATTCGCCGCGATGAAATTACCTCAATTATATTACCCGGATACATCTCACGCAATTCGGCGTTGTGTAACCGTCTGAACTCTCCGGTTAACTCATCCTTTTTCGGTCCGAATATTCTACGCAATACTTTATTTTCAAAAACCTTAAGACGCTGCTCATCCCTTAATGTAAGCGGCCAAGTTTCGCATCCATAAAGAACTGTAGGTAAGATAATTGTTTTATAGATTCTAATTTTTAAGTTTCGGGACAAGAGGCGCGAACTAAGTAGTTTTGTCACAGAAAAATAACAAGCATTCCCCGCCTTCAGTCTAACCTTAATCTCTTCTTCAATTTCGTTTTTTCTAGTAATCGTAGAACCTAGATACCTAAATTTATCTACCTGTTCAAACATATTACCATCTATATCGATATCACCAGTAGTATCGCCATTTTTGCAGCTAACCATATATTTTGTTTTATCCACGTTTATTTCGAGTCCTAGTTCTTTCCCGGCTTTCATTAACGTTGTCGTATTTAGTTTTATAGTTTCAACGTCTTCGCTTAACAGTACCAGATCATCAGCATAGCCCAGCACGGATGTTGTCCCGCCCAGATCCAACCCTTTCTCGGTTCGCATTACCTCCCTAATGGCATGTTCTAATGCCAAATTGAACAGGACAGGCGAAAGGGAATCCCCCTGTTTTAAGCCCGAACGAACCGCAAATTTTTCGGACAAATTATTACCGATTCTAACTTTATTGAGTGTCTCCGTCAAGCACATCCTGACTAGATTTACTAGTTTTTTTGGAATCCCCTGCTCGATTAGAATATTATACAGTTTCTGGCGGTCAATAGAATCGTAAGCCTTTTTAAAATCTATATACAGCTGGTGAACAATACCGTTATACTCCAATTTTTTCTCTAATATTTGCCGTAAAGAAAATATTTGATCAATAGTCGAACGATTCCGTCTAAATCCGCATTGGTAGTCTCCGATAATTTCCTCGGCGTATTCCGTGATTCGACTGGTTAAGATTAAAGTGAATATTTTATAACACACCGGAAGGAGTGAAATTCCTCGATAGTTATTACAATCCGTCCTCGGACCCTTTTTGTGAATCGGAATAAGAATAGATTCTTTCCATTCTTCAGGTAATTTCTCGTTCACCCAGATCTTTTTAACCAACCGATGTATTTTAGAAACTCCAGCTTCTCCGCATGCCTTAATTAGTTCAGTAGGAATATTATCGATTCCCGCTGCTTTATATGATTTTAATTTTCCGATAGCTACTTCAACTTCCTCTTTACTTGGTCCTTCTATTAACGGTTCAGCACTCTGGTACTCAGAAGGAGGACACAGATCATAATTTCCCGTATTTAAAATATTGTCAAAGTGGTCCTTAAACTTATTCAATATGTCAACCGGATCGGTCAGAATATTGTTATTATCATCCCTAATTCCAGACGTTACGGGCCCTACATATTTACGTGATCTGTTTATACCTTTGTACATGTCTCTTACGTTATTTTCGATTCTATTAGTTTCTATTTCAATTATTTTATTTTTAAGATACTCCCTTTTTTTATTTTTGAGCAATTTTGTCGTTTCGTTCTTTGAGATTCGGAAGTATTCCAGATTGTCTTCGCTAGGATTATTTAGAGCTTTTAATTTAGCGGCTTTTCTTTTTTCACACATGTTTAAGCAATCTTCATCAAACCACGGTTTGTTATTCTTATTTTCCTTTTTTCCTAGACACGAGTTACCGACCGCTTTAATATTATCTCTGATCTCTATCCATAACTTGTCAATATCCTCGTGGTCCTCGTCAGGAAGCTCTAAAGCTTCAAACCTATTCTTAACATCTAGCTCGAATTGGTTTCTAATTGATGGATTTTCTTTTCTCTTTTTTATATTAAGTTTTTGTCGAAGTTTCGCGATTACTAATTCATGATCCGACCCACATTCTGCTCCGCGATAAGACCGTACATTAATTATACTGCTTTGCCAGCTGTGTTGTATCAAGACATGATCGATTTGATTTCGTGTTTGCGAATCCGGTGATGTCCAAGTATATTTATGAATATCCTTATGTTTAAACGTCGTACTTTTAATTATCAGGTTTTTCGAGATGGCAAAGTTTATCAGACGGATCCCATTATCATTACTATATTCGTGCAAACTTTCTTTACCAATCGTCGGAATATAAACTTCTTCCCTTCCTACCTTTGCGTTCGCGTCACCTACAATTATTTTCATGTGGTTTCGTGGTAGTTTATCATAAACCCATTCGAGTTTATCGTAAAATTCACTTTTGACTTCATCGTCACTGTCTTCGGTCGGACAATGTATGTTTATTAATGCGATTTTAAACCAACGTCCCTGAAATGTAGCTACCGAAATTCTATCACTAAAGAATTGTACGTCCCTCAAAGCGGATAGTAATCTACGCCTAATTAGAAACCCGGTACCTAAACAATGATTCTCGCTTCCTCCGTACCAAATAGTGTACTTCCCTTCCCTCATCGAGCCCTCCCCTGGCCAGCGAACCTCTTGCAGAGCCACGACATCCAAATTGTACCCATTTACCTCATTCGCGACCGATTTTAGCCCCCCTGCTGTGTTTAAACTCCTAACGTTCCACGTACCAATATTTAAATCCCTATATTTCAACTTGCGCCATGAATCCCCTAAAGCAGTCCCCACCCGGAGACCCGAACGGGGGACTAGTTTACTTCCGGATAATGAGCGTTTTACCTTAGGGAGATCCATGACTATTTGTGGTGTTTGGTGAACTAAAGATATGTGAGTAGGGCGTTCAATCCTACGTCACACCCTCCAGCAAGTCTGGTGGGCCCCTACCTCCAGCAAGTCTGGAGGTCCCCTCCCTCCAGCAAGTCTGGAGGGCCCCTCTCATTGTTGGTCAGCGAGTCCATCGGACTTAGCCGGGAGGAACTTCCAAGAAATTTCCACCGACCATCCCCACATCCGCCACCCGTGGGACGCTCCCCATACGCGGTAATGAGCCCGCGCGAGGAGCATGTAAATACAAATAATAATATAATGAAGTAATTCAAAAGTTTTGGAAAAAAAGAAGAAATGAAAGTAAAAAATATAAATAGAAAAAATAAATAAATTCAAATGGTTGATGATTAAATTTTCGTTAGAATAAAAATTATCGATCGAAAAATGAAAATCGCAGTTTAATCACTAAATAACAAGATTAAATGTTTTATTTCAAAGTTTCCCACAAATGAAATCTAAAAATATACTTCACTTCAAAAATTCATCATCCAGTAAATTTGTCTTCCCTCCAAATAATTCCTAACTCCATAAAAATATATCCTTATCAAATTGTGGATGACACAATCTGCCCCATTCAACCTAGAAACGGGAATTTTGATTCTTTTAACTGAATAAGTATATGACTAAGATGCGACAGCAACTTTTTCCTTAAAATGGTTAACCGGAATGCGTCTTCCTCTAAAATACCTTTAATGTGGTTTATTTTAAATAATTACCTATCATTCATTATTAAGAGTTACAAAAAAATTCTAAATATAACTTTTGAAAGAATTTGATAATTGAATAAAGGAGACGAAAAATGTTTATCAATGTCGAAAATGAATCTCCGGAAATACTAGTCAGAAGGTATACGTATAATATATCGTTGGAAAGCTCAGAATTTTAGAAGAAAAAAAAAAGATATGTAATATAGAAAGTTGTAGAAAGTAAAGAAGAGTGGAAATAAATTATAAATAATAATTTTTGAAAACTAATCATATTTAATGTAGATCACGTGTTTTCAAGGAAATTTAATGAAATTTACTAACTAAATGTAAGCTTTTAAAATATTTTTAAGTTTGAAAAAGTATTTAAAATCTAGCTAATCAAGGCAATGGTATTGTTTAAAAAACTATTTCATTGTATTTGTGTGAAATAAGAAGTGAAATATAAAATCATTTCATGGATGTACAAAGCACATGTTTATAACCTTAAATAAATTTACTGTAGTTTAATAATTCTAGATGTGATATTATATTTAAATAAATACGTATCAACGTCCGTTTATTACGAAATATTGTCATGTAATATTTTAGAAAATTAAATTAGGGAATAAATAATTTGACGAATCTCCCTTACGTGATATTGACAATGGAAATATCTTAATTCCTCTGCAATGGTAAATAACGTCCATCATTAACGGATCGTGCAATCTACAATCAACGCATCATATAATCCATAACAAACCGATGATGTAATAAATAAAACTGTTGTTATTTTAATGATTTATATGATTTGTTAGCTGTATTTTTTTAGCTTAAGCTCACTTATAAATGTAATTAAAAATTTTTATAATAGCCTCACATGGCCAGAAAATAATTTCTATTCAAAGCGGTAAATGAATGTTGTGTGTTGCGCGCACCAGATTTTCTTTTTGTAGTACTTGAGGTCTACTATCATTCCTATAAAAATTTTCCTCCACTTATGGGGCACTCTGTGTTTATATATGTGTATATATATATATATTCCTTATTCGTTAATAAATCGAACATACATGATTAATAAATCGTAGATAAATTAACAGCTCAAAAAATTTACATTTATTAGCAAATTATAAGTATTATATTTGGAAAAATATTTAGGTTTCGGAAAAAGTTCCGTACAAAAAAAATTATCTAAATCTAACTAGTATTAGCAAAGATACTGCGTATTCGATTTACTACACACTAGCTAATACTAGTTCGATAATTTTTTTTTTGTACGCAATTTCAATAGCTTTCAAAATATTATACTTATAATTTGTAATTAAATTTATTTTTTTTACTTTTGTATACTGCTATAGGGAATTCGCTATGTATGTGGAAATTGGTATATAACAGTAAAAGACTGTAAGAAAGTTTTATTAATCTTGTGCAATTTTGGCTATAATCTAAACAGAAAATAATTTGTTTTCAGTATCAGGAGGTTCCGATTTATTTTACAGTAAACGTTTCCGAAACAAAACAAAACTAAGAAGTAACAAATTTATTTCACAAGTTTATGAAATGATCGTGGCTCATAGAAAGACAGACCAATGTCTGAAAATGCGTTTTTTACACTCAGAGGACTCTGAAACGTTAAGATTCGTTTAAAAACACAAATTGAAAATTTGACCCGAGTAGAATACTTATTTTTCTTTAGAAATGTCAAACTTATTTACATCTTTAAGCTCATTTATGTATTTTTTGAAAAACATGTTTTACCGTTTTAAAACACGACCGAATCATATCGGCTTAAGTAAAATAAGGACCTTTGCTATTCTCGATAGACGTGACACTCTTTACATGCAGCTAATGTGCAATTATTCTGAATGTGCAGAATAGAATAATACCTAAGTATACCCGTTATTTAAACAAAAAATATATTTTTGAAATTGGTAGTACATGATATTACTATTTTATATACTAAACAAAGAGAAAGACGGTAATAAAATCAAACGTCTTCCATCTTTTAAAAAATACATTAATACAATGGAACGATCCATTCCGAAGTCGTTTACGATCTCTCAATATTTTATTCACTAGCGATCCATCTGAGAAGGATTTGAGATGGAATAACGATGAGAGATCAAAAGTTTTTATCATATTTTCATATCATTTGCAACGCCGCTTTATATTGCTATACGATCAATCCGACTCAAAAAGAAAACCCGGATTATCTGAAAAGGAGGTAGTTATACATATTCATAAAGCCATGCATATTTAACAATTCCCGCCTTATATACACTCAAATCTGTTGACTTTATCGAGAGAGAATCTGCTTTTGATAAACTTTTACCTTCTGAATAAAACACTCTTCATTTGGAATGCTAAATAATTTTATTTAAAAATAACTGCATCCTCCTGAAACACCTTAAAAGTACAAAATCCTACATCAAATAATTATAGCCTTAGTATTAATATATAATTAATAGGACTGAAATGAAACTTATAATAGCTTTAAGCTTATAATTACTCTAACTTACAATGGCTTTATTTAAAAACGTTTTATTTGTATTTACCTGTTTTTTATGGTATCCGTAAATAGAAACATTTCAAAGGCATTGGAATAATATTATAATGAATGAAATAAGTCTGTTGAACAAGCAATCCAAGAAGATTTTCTAAAATTAGTTTTAACTCTTTTAATTTAAAAAATCCCCTCTGTCACCGAGACGCGGACTCGTACACTTTTTTCCAATCTCAAAACTAGGTTTTCTAGTTGCCGGGTAACATGTAACATAACATGTAAAATTCTAATCATCGATGTAATTACTAAGTTATTATGGAAAATGATGTAAATACCAAGTTGGTTTTTAGACACGAAAAAGTCAAAATTACTTGTTTTAAAAGAAAAAAAAATCATTTAAACCATTCATTGAAAAATTAGATTTTATAGGATCAAGATAGATTGTAATGAGAAAAATATAAATTGATTGAAAAAATGAATATAAGGCAGTAATTATATTTAATTTATTTATCAATCAATCAAACATAATCATTTGTTTATATTTTATGTATTGATGAATAATACAATACATGATGCCACTCCCATAAGCAATAAATTCCTATCTACCATAAATGCTTTTAATTATCTATATGCTGAATGTAGGAATATAAATAAATAGGATTATATCAATACGAATTTGGTATTGATAACATAGCACGTAGGCAATGCATTCGTTTGACAATATTCAGAGTTCCACCCCCTCTCCCAAGTCGAACTGTGTCAGAAATATGGTATGGTGTTTTTCATTTTCTCAGTTGTGGTTTCCTATTATTTGAAGCTAATTTTCAATTTAAAATAAGAAAAATATTGTGTAAAATAAAATTACAAGTTCCATAATAGATGCATTCCAGTAAGATATTTTATTATATGTTTTGCGATACAATTTTTTCAATAAAAATCATTTAATATTTATATTCAGGTAATTATTTCAAGATGCATTCCTTTAGCAGCTCTCAATTTTTTACTCAGTACTCAGACAGAGATAATTAAACATATACCTGAATTAAAAGAAATTTCGCTATTATCATGTAATTCTTAATGTGAGCATTCCAGGTTAATCTTACGGGTTCATTTATGTCCAATGTAACTCTTTGGTCAAGATAACTTACACGGAATTCTAAAAATGATAATAAAAGGCTTAGCGAACCCGAAGGTTTAATCCCGACACCACTGATCGCTATCTACATACCTCCCCTTCCCACTCCTCAGAACGCCATCCGATCCTAAATCCACAAAATCACCTTTAACATAACCCCCCTCTGCTCTGCATTCAACTCTTCGGGCGCTTGTCTGATGACAAAGTGTTTTACTTTAAATATGCAATTTCACTTTAGCAGGACTTTTTATTTTTCAGCTAGACTATTAATATACTCACTAACACAGACACAAACACATGACATAGACACAGACACAGACAGAAACAGAGACACACATAAACACACACACACACACACACAGACCATTTTTGTAACACTTAGGAGACATCAAAAGCTTATTTATGTTAAAAACTGTGATTATTTCATTTATACAGTTGCAATATTTTCTAATTTGCTATTATTATCTTATATTCCTTTAATTAAAATATTTTTAAGTAGTTATTTCTTGTTTCCCTATGATATGAAATGTATTATAATAGGCATATTTGTTTAAACTAATATTTTCATAAAATATTTTTCTCAAAAGACATGGAACCTACATACCAGAATTAAAAGACAAAAACTTAACCAACGATTTGGCCAGTTATACAGACTACTTAACAGAAAATCTAACCTCTCAATTGAAAACAAACTATTAATATACAAGACCATACTGAAACCAATCTGGACCAACGCACTTGAACTGTGGGGGACAACTAAATTTTGAAACACAAAACGCATCCAATCCTTTCAGTCCAAAGTCCTTTGTACAACAGTAAATGCTCCTTATTATGTTACCAACAAAACTCTACATCATGATCTTATCATCCCTTATGTCCTTAACGTTATTCCATTCCGTTTCCCAAATTTTCATCAAAACCTAGTCCATCATGCTAATCCCTTAGCACAATCCTTATCCAGCTCCAGCTATCCCTACAATCCTCCTCGAAGGTCAAAAAGACAGTGGCCTCGAGATCTTTTGTAAATACGTCATTGGAGTCATGGCAATGGCCAGCTTCTCCACTCAAGTCATGAGTGTATGTGGCTTTAGCGCCCTTTCTCAGTCTCCACTGGATCTCCATCTCAGTGATGCGGCTGAGAGAGGAGCGCTGGGATCTCTTAGAGATACGCGCCTTATCTTCCATACGTGGGGAAAAGGGCCCGACTTGGAGCTCCGTCGGCTGACTGTAAATATTGTAAATAAGCATGAATGTTTTATTATTTTTTTTTTTTGATATATTTTATTTCATCTGTTTTACTAAAGTTTCTTTTTCTTTTTTTTATTATAATTTCTATTATTTCTGTATATATTTTATGAATGAGTTCTTATATCTCGATTACTCAATGCCCTTGATTGAGGCAAAATGTATTTTTTCTGAATAAAATTTTCAAAGTAAAAAAACAAAAATATATATAAATTTTTCTCATACCTAAAGTGGTTGGTTATGAAATTGTGTTTTTCTCCAAGATATCAGTTGTAGAAATTCACGTGTATTAATAAGTAAAAAACTTAATGTTTCTTGTCCTAAAATTTACGTTTGAAATAAAACAACCTGCTAATTATTTTAATAATTGTTATGATAACGTAAATATCTGGATCAGGAACAGGAAGTTGACACTTATAAATACGAATAAATTCTCATGACATATATGTTGGAGAAAATAAGAGTTTCATAACCACTTTAGGCACAAAAAAAAAGTTGAAAAATCATTATTTTCAAATTATATATTATTTAAACTAAAAAGTGCATAGAGGTAATTATTTTTATTATAATGAATTCCAGATCATGGCTAAATAAGAAATAAAAGCTTTGCTACAGTAAAACTTTTGCTTAAAATTTTTATGGGTACTTTTATGGGTTGGCTAATAAACTTCAACTTAATTAATATGGACTTAAATTTTATTACACACACATATATATATATATATATATATATATATATATATATATATATATATATATATATATATATATATATATATATAAGTTAAGCGTCGGCGGACTTTAAAAATAAAAAAAAAAGAAGGAAAACGGATTGAGAAACAACACTCTCGGCTTCTGAATAGACACTGCTTTATTCGTTCAATAATCTTCCTTATATACAATTGTTATGTTTATTTACATTACAAGATGGTATTAAGGCTGATATCGCCAGTCTCCGGTCTTTATCTCCCCCCCACCAGTTTACGAATAGGATTTTCGGAAACTTATAAATTCCTAGATCGGAGCCACCGGTATCAGCCTTAACACTTTACAATTATTCGTACCAGTATAAACTTAAAGTACACCGAAACTCACTTCCACTCCGCTGGAACGAGAAATAAATAAAAAGAAATAAAACACAGAAACTAAACACACAACGTCTTATTAACAATGGAACAGAACTCTTAATCCTATAAAAATTACAATCGCCTCTACTGTATTGCTATATCTTTATTTACAAAAACAAAAAAAAAATGACATCATCAACAACCAAAAAAAAACATATTTCTTATAACACGCGATGAGGGTACTACGAATCAATTGGTTTATGTACCGGTTCTAACATTGGGAGCTTCAATTGTTCAATATGAACAGTTCTCCTCTTCTTAGGTTCGTTAATGCTTTCAATGGTTAGCAGATTATGCTCCCTAATAGCAACCACTCTGAATGGGCTCTCGTACCGTAACAATTGTTTCCCTCTGTTGGTTCCAATTCTACGGTACACTATTGTTCCGATTTTTAATTCTCCCATTCGGTCACGTACCTGCACATTCTGCCGCGCTACCCGCTTCTCCTTTTCCCGCTTAATTTTACCCGTTACCTTTCCCGACGTCTTTTCTACCTCTACCCTAGTACTCTGGATTTACTCTACGAGCTGTTCATTGGTCGTTGTTTCCCCCCAATCTCTCCTTGGCCTGCGCATCCCGAATAGTATTTCCACAGGTGAAAATCCCGTTACGGAGTGGATCGAATGGTTATAAGCTGTTACCGCTTTCTTCATCGCAACATCCGGCTCCAACCCTTTCTCCCCCTGATATACACGGATGTGGTCACTCAACGTGCTGTGCAATCGTTCGATTCCTCCTCTACTCTTAGGGTGTCCCGGTGTGTTATAATGCCACACAACCTCTAACCTTTTCACCTCCTCCCTAATCGCGGTATTGTCGAACTCTCTGCCCCCGTCTGATGTGATCCTCTCGGGAACTCCGTAAAACTGCACCCAGATTTGTAGGGTTTCCGCAACTGCATTGGCAGACTTGTCCATGACCTGATGCGCCATAGCTACTTTACTAAAGGTGTCGATGATCGTGACCCACTTGAACCCTTTCCAGGTGAATGTATCAATCTGGAGGTCTTGTAGCGGCATATTCCCTGTAGGTGTCTCTTCCTGAACTCCTCTGGGGGGGTGTCGATCATACTTTGTGCGCATACATACCTCGCATTTCCCGATGATTACTTGGATAGATTTTTTCATTCCCCACCAGAAATACTTTCGCCGTAATGCCTGCAACGTCTCGTTGACGCCTCGGTGGTTGGTCTTCCCCTGGTGGTATGCCAATGTGACGGCTTGTTGTTGCTCCTCATCCTGTACGGTTTCCACTGCATACTTGCACCGGATGATCGTTCTATCCATGCCTATTCGCTCGGATCTCCACATCCGCTTTATTTTTTCCCATACCGTGTTATTCCCAACATAGAGATGGTGCGTCTTCCCCGGTTCCGTGGCGTCCTTCAGTGCCGTACGGATTTGCTCCTCGCTCACCCCGGGTTGCGACCAAATGACGCGAATATTACTTTTCCCGTATCTTCGGTAATCTATTTTCATGATCCCTGTTGTCCTTGTCTTCCAGATTACCTGTCTATGCTTGTCGTTGATGATTTCGTCTATTTCCTCCATCTCCGCTGCTCTTTCCTCCGCTGAGCTATCTTCTTCCGGGGACTCCTCCCTGTCCTCTATACTGACGGTATCATCTGCCCCTTCACCCTCAGGAGTCCATTCACTCAAGAATTGGCGCACGTCCCGCGATGGACCTCCTCCGTCCTCTTCTACCGCGTCGATCATGATGGCCCCAGAGAGCCAGTCTGCCACCACGTTTTCCTTTTCCGGCTTATATACCACCTCTATGTTGTACTGACTAAGGAATTCTTTCCATCTCGTGAACCTCGCAGAGGTTTCCTTAAGTTTCCCTACCCACTGAAGGGGTTTGTGATCGTTGTGGACTCGAAACTTCCTCCCAAATATGTATGGCCTGAAATGGTCGATGGCCCACACTATCGCGAGTAGCTCCCTCTCTAACGCGCTGTATCGTGATTCCGCGCTCGTAAGTCGTCGGCTCGCGTATGCTATCGGACGTTCACCCTCACTTCTGCCCTGGGACAAAACGGCCCCCAACGCGTATTCGCTCGCATCGGTGGTGATGTTGAACTGCTTTTCAAAATCCGGGAACGCCAATACGGGTTCTGCCTGCAACCTATTCGTGCATTTCCGAATATTATTTTCCATTTCTGGTGTCACCACAATCCTCGCGCCTTTCTTCAGCAAGTTATTGATAGGTACCAAGTGCTACGTATCAAAATGGGTTGATTAGTCGATTTTGATAACGGGATGCCACTGGTAATTATTGATGATAATTATCCAGAATTAATTGATAAAAATATTAGTTAAACAAATTATGTCATTTGACATATTGGTCCTTGATTAATTTATTGGATTACTTCTCACAAAGGCTTGTTGGGTGTTTATCTGTTCACTAATTACCAAACATTACCTGTGCTTATAATGAAAGAAATAGGTGGCATGATTAAAATAACTTTTATGTACAAATTATGTTTATTTACAAATGATATAAGAAAGAATGTTATATGCATTATATTTACAAAAATGAATTATACAATGGGTTGTGACGGCATGATTCAGATGGATGGAATTGAAAATTATATTGCCATTAAATATTTAAACATCTTAAAAAAGGAATTGTTGGGGATTACTTATCTAATAAGTCGAGATCATCTGGACATGGATCAGGTAGGGCCAAGGCTTCAGTCTCCAAGTTGGAAGAAAACATCAGGGACCTCCTCAGTGCCGGGCAGTCCATCAGGCCTCTCTTCTATCAGCCTCTCCTCATCCAGCTGTCCTCAGCTGAGTCCCATAAAGAAGAAGTGTCTTCAGCTGCGTTTCAAGAAGAAGTCCTTTCTCCAAGTCCTATACTTTCCACCATTCTTCATCCCCTCTCTTTTGGTAGTCTTCTATGATTGGTTCAATTTTTGTAGCAGAAGGGATGACCACACCCCATGTTATGTTGAACACACCCCTTTTAGCAGGTACACGACCGTTTCTTCCTAAACTGGAATTACCAGCAACACAATGGTCACACCCACCATCATACGCTAAACTAACACAATATATAGAAGATACAGAAAATACTGACTTACTTACTATCGATAAAATTACAAAATCCACGACTTACTGACTAAAACTAGAACTAGAATGAAGCCTAGAAGAACCTACTGACATTTCTTACATTAAAAAATCCATTAGAACAGACTTAACTCGAGACTAGAACGAATATTGGCAACTTTATACAAAAGGACTACCACACCACAAATACATACCTCATATCACAGTACAATACTATAACAAAATAAAAAGTACCCAGTACAAACTGACACAATTTCTGACGGATCACGGACCTTCTAAGAATTACTTTAAAAACATTTCACCTGACAAACAACGATTCATGTAAATATGAGGGACAAACTCCACAAACATTCAAACACATACTCTACGACTGCAGTTATTACGGGCACGCAAGATACGACTTGATAAAAATCTGTGTAAGGCAATGATGAGCATGGTCACTTTCAGAGGACAGAATATTACCTAAATATATTTTGAGCTGTTGAATTTTCTTTTCAAGATAGACCTAAAATTAATTCCAAACTTGAATGATGGAACTGAAAGAAGTTATATGTTTTGTTAAATGTTCATATATGTATGTGTGTACATATATATATATATATATATATATATATATATATATATATATATATATAATATATCGTTGGAAAGCAGAGAAATTTAGAAAGCTGTAGAAGGTAACGAACAGTGGTGAAAAAATTATAAATCTCCTAAAACTATCATTATTTGACGTAAATCACATGTTTTCAAGGAAATTAAATGAAATTTACTAACTAAATCTAAAATTTTAACATTTTTTTCAAAAGTATTTGATAACCACTTAACAAAGGTATTGTTAAAAAAACTATTTCATTGTACTTGTGTGAAAGAATAAGTAATATATAAAATCATTTCAGTAAGTAAAAAAAAATTATTTCATAGATGTATAAAGCATATGTTTACAACCTTATATACATTTACTGTAGTTTAGTGATTACAGATCTGATATTATATTTAAATAATTAGGTATCATCGTTTATTCAGAAAAATTGTCATTACTGAATAATTTGATGAATTTTCCCGTTGTGAAATCCCAACATTATCAACATTTCTTCCTCTAAACTACCTTTAATTTGATTTATTATAAATAATAACTATTTATCATTGTTAGAAGTTATGGAAAGATGCTAAATGTAACTTATGGAAAAGTTCGAAAATTGAATAAAGGAGAAAAAAAGAAAACTGCTTATCCAGGTTAGAAAGGAATATTCGGAAATAATAGTCAGAAGGAAACGTATGATATATCATTGGAAAGCGGAGAATTAAAAAAAAAATAACAACATATATAATATAGAAAGTTGTAGAAGATAGCGGAGAGTGATGAAAAAATATAAATAATAATTTTAAAAACTAATATTATTTAACGTAAATTAGGTGTTTTAAAGGAAATTAAATTAAATATTCTTACTAAATGTAAACTTTTAATTTTTTGTTTAAGTTTGAAAAAGTATTTAAAACACGCGGATTCAAGGCAATGACATTGTTTAAGATACTATTTCATTGTACTTGTGTGAAAGAAGAAGTAAAATATAAAAATATTTCATGCATATGTTTATAACCTTATATATGTTTACTGTAGTTTAATAACTCTAGATCTGATATTATATTTAAATAATTAAGTATCTATCGTCCGTTTATTCCGAAAAATGATTATGTGACCTTTTAGAAAATTAAATTAGTGAATAATTTGTTAAATTTTCCCTTTGCCATATTCTAACAGAATCCACTTACAATCAGTGTTTTTCTTTTTTATATATTTATTTGTTTTACTTATGACTTATTTAATTTGCTACCAATTTTTATTTTTTATTTTATTTCAAGTTACATTTCTTTGGTTTTATAGTATTTACCTTTGTTATATAGATATATATTTTTATTTATTTATTTATTTATTTTTTATTGCATTGTATATATAGTATGAATGGGCCTCACTCAGCTTTAGTACTCAGTGCCCTTAAATGTGGCAAAATGTATTATGTCTCAATAAAAAGATTTTTTAAAAAAATCCGTTTTAGTAAACTTTGCAATGGAAAATAATAGTTTAATAACTAATAGTCATACAATCCATAATCAATAGTATTTATGATTTATTAGTTGCAATATTTTAGCTTTAGCTCAGTTAATAATGCGATGCAAGTTGTGTGTTGCCTGCAACATACTTTTCTTTTTGTATTTTTTCAGCATTATTTCCCAGTATTTTATTTATATTTATTATAAATGTTGATAATTCACTTTTATTTTATGTTAAATATTTCTGTAGATATGTCTAGTATATTTTATTTATTTTATTTATATTTACCTATTTTCATATTATTATTGTGTTTGTTCTAGTATTTTATTCTTTAACGTTCATTTTATATATAAGCTCTTTAAAATTGTAAGTTAACTTCATTTAATTTAGGCGATTTTTTTTTTTTTTTTTTTTTTTTTATCGTCATACAATTCTCACACAAATTTAGGTTGTGAACATGAAAACAAAACATTGCATAAGTATAAAAAATGACTCTATTTCGTATGTATATATCTGTATATATATATAAAACAATCTTATTTTCATGTAAACAAGTATTGCACGTTGAGACTTTCTTTTTTGTTTTGATTTTTATCTTTCTAATTTTATGCTGTTTTCCTTAAATTTATATAATAAAAAAAAAACATAGCATAGATAAAATGTAAGCATAATATTCATACATATAATATGCTAATTGGTATGGTATATATAAACTTTTGCAAATAAACTCCTCCTGCATAGGGTAACTATGCAACAGAAAAACAAAATATATATTTATTTATTCTAATTTATAGAAAACATAATAATAATCAACGTATTTGGTATGCCTTATCTAATCTACAGACAAATGTAGAAAGATGTTAGAATAGCCCAACTATTCAATACCGACTCTGATTGGAGCCGAGTGGGTTGTGTTGGGTGTCTTACATCCCTCCGCAATTAAAGTGATTGAAAGGGAGCAGGTTTCTTTGTGACTTGTCCACATTAAGAGCCATTCTAAGGCGGCCTACCTACCTTCTACCTCCATTTTATTTCTTTTTATACCTCTCTTCTTCGTAATTGTTCTATTCTTCTTACCTTTTCTGTTTACGATGGAAGAAATCTATTAGGTGATCGGCAGGATTATTTTTACCGAAGTTTTCTTCAAAGAAAACTCTTGCACGGTACTGAAATTATTATAATTTTCAAGGTATTTTAATGTATGAATAAAATTTTATTAATCAAATGTAACTCATGGAAACGTTTATTACTTTAGTAATACCTTAAATATAAAACTTAAATACTTTCAGGAAGTAATCAGAAATGGCCAAATACCAATAATATAACGAAATTACTCATAAATTACTTCCAATTTCCAGAACTTATAATAAGGAGTTTTCAATAAAATATATTTAATATATTTATCGAGGACTCCGAGTGGTCGATCATATTTCCGTAGCACTGGAAAGCAAGCAATATTGCTCGGGTGCTTTTCTGGACATAGCTCAAGCTTTTGACCGAGTATGGCACGCCGAGCTTCTATCCAAGCTGAAAACCTATCTACCCCAGCCCTTGTACCTAATCCTCCGCTCCTTCTTCTCTGATCGTACCTTTCGGGTTCGCTGTGGTTCAGAATTTTCCAACTCCTACCCAGTTGAAGCCGGTGTTCCTCAAGGTAGCGTCTTGGGCCCCGTCCTTTATATCCTTTTTACCGCCGATATCCCTGTCCATCCCCATACCTTCCTGGAAACAGTTGCTGATGACACCGCCATCCTATCATCCAACTCAGATCCCGAAATAGCATCTTTAAATCTGCAAAGGCACCTCTCCATGATTGAGAACTGGTGTAATAAATGGCGCATAAAAGTAAACGAATCCAAATGCAAACACACTACCTTCACACTCCGCCGCAGATTCTGTCCATCAGTCCACTTTAATTCCATTCAGCTTCCTTTTTCAGACATAGTCCGGTATCTTGGCTTTATCTTAGACCGAAGATTAACGTGGAACCTACATACTAGACTTAAAAGACAAGAACTTTACCGACGATACGGCCAATTATACAGCCTACTGACCAGAAAATCTCAACTTTTAATTGACAACAAATCACTGATCTACAAGACAATTCTGAAACCTATTTGGACCTACGGAATTGAACTTCAGGGGACAGAAAAATTCTTTAACATCAAACGCATCCAATCCTTTCAATCCAAAGTCCTCCAACAATAGTCGATGCTCCGTTCTATGTAACCAACAAAATCCTACATCATGACCTTAATATACCATTTGTCCTTGACCTTATCGCTGAAGAATTTCCCAAATTCTATCAGAACCTTATCAATCAATCAAATCCCCAAGCCCAATCCATATCTAGTTCCACTCATCCCTACAACCCTGCTCGAAGGTTGAAGCGGCAGTGGCCCAGAGATCTTTTATAGTATTTATTTTGGAGTTCTGGCAATGGCCAGCTTCTCCACTCAAGACATGAGTGTATGTGGCTATAGAGCTCTCGCTCAAACTCCGACCTTGACTAAACAAACTCCGACACCTAAACCGGCTTTAGCACCAGCGAGGCGGTTGAGAGAGTAGCGCAGGGATTTGGGTTCCTGTCTGATTGTATATATTGTATATAGGTATGACTGTATTTTTATGTTTTAATTTACCTACATTTAGGTTATTTTATTTTTTTATTGTATATAGTTTTAATTTATTATTATTTAGTTATTTTTTTACTTTTGTTAATTTTTTTTGTATATACGGTGTGAATGTGTTCATTTATCAATATAATTATTGTCCCCGTGACAGAATATTATATGTCTAAATAAATAAATACAAAAATATATTTATAAACTACTTCATAAATTTCTCCAAATTGTATCAATAACCGTTTCATAAAAAAATCAAAATATATTACATTTATTTCGATTTTATTGCAATTTTAATCAAGTAGTATTATATTCTCTAGCAATGTAGGGCGTAAGTAATAGTGAGAAAGGAATTCATTCAGATAATATCTTAACTTAAACAAGAAATAAATAACAATACTTAAAAAAAAAACAGTAAAACGAAATTAAGATAACAATTAATTTAGCGATACTAAAGTAAAATAACATTTAAAACACAGCCATGGAAAAAAAACAAAGCTTGAGATATCTTGAAGTGAGATCTCACTTCTCTGTGAGATCTCTAAATTTTTATTAATTGACTTTAACATAACAAACTTTCCACCTCAATCAGAGAGATATGTCGATTCAGGATTATGGGTGCTACTTTAGGGTCTTATTGTTAGAACAGGTTGTTAGCAACATCAAAGGTGTGCGTATGGAGGTAATTTGAGGAATACCAGCAGTAAAGAGAATGTGGAATAAGGGTCACAACGAGAAAAGAAATTAGAAAATTCTGAGTTACAGCTGACTAGCAAGGAACGGTTTCAGAAGCGAAAGTTAACCACTAAATATATGAAATTAGGTAAATGGATTTGGAGACTAAAAAGCTAGCTATCGCGAGACATAATTGCATAGGCCGATAAAAAATATAATCGCTTCATTGAGAAGATTTTTAAGATTATTAAGATTATAGGGAGTTAATGAGCCGTTTCTGGAGTATTTCTGGATTTTAGGTTGTTTATTTAACAGCAGAAGAACTCACGGATTTAAAATATAGAAATCAGTGAAGAGAGAAATTCTTTAACTCCAGCTGTATAGGTGAGTTTCAGGTTGTGGGGGAGGGGGGGTATGGGAGAAGGGTGAATGTGCTGGACAGACGTTTAGAAAATTATTTTTTTCTCATCTTACGAAGCACAGGAACAATCGTCAGAATCGAAATAGGACAGAATTTAATGATTTTTTTGACTTTTTAAAGGAAAGAATAAAGAAATTCATGAAATGATTAAAGAACTGGAGTTATACAAATTCATATTCAAAATAAGTAGAAACTAAAAAAGATTTGGACGATGAAAATTGAAGTGGAATGTTTAAATTTTTAAGTGCATGTGTTTAATCTCATTATTAAAGAAGTCAGTATGTGGTATAAAAACAGCAAACCTAATTTAAAGAAGATATTTACCCAATCCTTAAAATGTCCTCGGGCTGTGGAAGGACCTTGTGTGTACATATTTGTGCTTTTATGCTGATATACGTAATTTAATTAAATAAACTTTTTGGGGGATTAGAAAAAAAATAATGAAGATGTTTATAATAGACGACAAAACAGCTTTTTGTAGAATGCGTGTTACTTTTCAGCCGCTTCTATGACTTGGGTTTTGTTGTCAAAGAAACATTAGTACAGTTTTAATAAAATTTGTTTAATAAAAGTTGTTTTAAGTATCTCAAGAGATGGTCGTTTGAGTGAAGTTCAAGACGTGTAACACAGTGCTAAATAAACTGAGAGAAGATTGATAACATCTAGATTGGTACTTCTAATAATAGAATACAGTACAGTACTGCATTACTTAGTAATTATGCTTAGTTAGATCTTTTTTTATCTTGAGTTTTGCCGATAATAAGGTGTATTAGGTGAGATTGTTTCTAAGAAGAGATTATGGATGACACACTTTAGGTTTCTTCCTCGATTATTTCATAGTTCCGCTTCTAAGGACTGATGTTTGGCATTACGATATTTACCTACAGAATATATCACTTAACATTTTTGACTAAATCCCCGATGGTGACAGTACATAGCTCGTAGGGCAATACACTGCATCGAATGTAATGATATGACATTGTGCATCAGTTGTAGTAGATCTATGTACAGGATTGTGTTGTTCTGATGTTTTAATCTGTATTGCTGTGCTACCACGTTCTGTATTGTCAGAGTGCATGGGAGCTGAAGAGTACCGAGTTTGGACACGGAGAGGGAATCTAAAATCTAGAATAAAAACTGTTGACTTTGTTTCAATACTATTAAATTGTTATCTAAGATTGTATTGAATTCGACAAACAATGTTTGTTTAATTTAGTTATTACCAGGTGATCTACCCGTCGTTGACGGGTGCATAGTTAAAATTTGAGAATGTTTTTTTTGGGATGGATTTTGTATTATGGGGGAGGGAGGGAGGAAGGATCCAAATTCAATGTCATGAAATTGGGCCGGGAGGGAGGAGGGGGGTTGTTTTGAAATTTTTTTATGGCGGGGCTTATGGAAGTCAAAGGTTCGGCATAGTCATAACAAAAACTTAGTTATTCGATTTTTTTTTTTTTATCACACACCTAAGCCGATCAACATCCAGACAGGCAAAAAATCTTTTAAAAGTGGATTTGGTGTCTGTAATGTATGGAACGGAAAGATATCATGAAACTGGTTGGTTCTATTCAATGTACAGACAAAACCTTTATTTTATTTATATAGATGATCTTTAACCTATAAACATATGTTTATTATTAACAATTATTATCAGCATTAACCGAGATCTCTAGATAAATTACTCAAGAATTCATAACTTTGGTTCAACTCAATATTTTGTTTCAGTTTAAAGCCTATGTTTTAAGTCAAGCAAACGTTAATATAATGTCAAAATCTCAAAATTCTACAATAAGCCATTGCTGAGCTTACTCCTGACAAAATTTCATTGCAATGCGGACTTACAGATTTACACATAAAAGTGGATTTGGTGTCTGCAATGTATGCAACGGAAATATATCATAAAACTGATTTATTATATTCAAAGTACAGACAAAACCTTTATTTTATTTATATAGATTACTTAAATGTGAAAAAATACATGGAAATAAGCAACAACAATTGAACACAAATTTTTCTCTTATGTAAATTTTATCCTTGTGACTGTGAAATAATTGGATAATAATAATAATAATGGATTTGAAGTTAATAAAATTGGTCCCAAAATCAGTTTAAACTAATAATGTTTCTATTTCACTCCATTTTAACATATTTCTGTCAAACTGAAATATCAGTTAAATTATGGTTTTATATTTAGCGGTAGAAAGCCTGAGGAAAAGTCTGGGAAGGAGGAAAAAGCTAAAACTAAGGCGAAGTATGATTATGGTCCCTTAATAACAGTCAGAAAAGGAGCCTTTAATTTGTAAAACCACACCAGCTTTGGAGGGGCTTAAATAGGTTTTATTTACTTTAATTAAAGTTGTGAGGGATGGAAGGACAGGAGCTATAGCTAATTCCCCGGCTTCGGGCGACCTCTCTTTGAATCCGTACATCCCGGGGCTCCTGGTCGATTTGATTCAATTAACTGACGATTAGAAGGACCGTCCGAATGCCCCAGATTCGGGGGGAGGGAAACTGGTGGAAATTAATCGTTACTTAATAAACGAAATTAAATGGAACCTTGTCAAAAAATCTGGTGAGCGCAACACACAACTTTCACTTACCTATCTGCTTTGAATAAGAATTATTTTTTGGCAATGTTGAACAATTATAAAATTTATGAAGTGCCCTTTTAACGGAGCTATTGCTTGAAGTTTACTGCTAACAAATCATTAATACCACTAAAATAACAAAATCTCCATTAATTATATAAACGGTAGGCAATAAAAACCTCATCACTCCATCTGTTTTTGTAAACCTCATAACTCCATTCTGTGAACAATACATATATTCCATGAGTGATTTGATAACGTATCTCTATACTCAACCTATAAATGTTATTCTACGCCTATTAGTTATTGACTGTTATTTGCCATCTAAAGTTTACCAAAAAGAAATGATGAGATTTTCATTGCCTGTCATAGATAGGTCAAAAGTTTTTTTCCACTGATTGTAAGCGGCTAATGTTTGAATTTCTCAAAGGGAAAATTCATAAAATTATTCATATATTTGAGTCACTAATTATAATACATAATAAAAGATAAATGACCATTATTGGCAGTAGTGGGTATGTCGCAGTATGTTAAAGTGATGCCCATTCAAACGACAGAATGTTAAAATTTATATCGTGCCAGAATCACTGAATGAATCTACTAGGGAAATTGAGGAAACGTAGATTTATTTCGTGGTTCTGGCACGTTATAAATTTTAATACTCTGTCGTTGGAATGGTTTAACATACTGCGACATACACACTACTACCAGTAATGATAATTTATCAATTATTATGCATTATTCTTGGATGGATTAATGTGGGTACAATGGCTTTAATTTGTTTTTGGTTTATTGAATCTAGCTGATGGGGCCGCACTAAGATGCGGTGTACCCGTACATAGTGTTACTAACCATTCAAAATAAATGTTTGCCATTTTTACTTTCACTTACCTATATATGTATTTAAGATAGATATATGATTTAGATGTGACAGCAACTTTTTCCTGGAAATATGCTTCCTGGAAGTGGCATTTTATATCAACACTGGAACACATTTTTACAATTTTCTTAAAAACGGCTCTAACGATTTTGATTGAACTCGGTGAATCATTGTAGAACGAAGTCTCCTTTAATCTCATTGAATCTTATTCAAATATTATTGAGGTATTTTAATCCATATGCAAAAACATTTCAATTAGTCGACCGCACCCGACAATATCCGAGCGTTCTACATCGGAGGCTGACGGCTCAATATAATCCAATCTACAAAACGTGTGAAAAAAGCGCCTAAAGAAGTTTTCATTAAAAAAAAAATATATATATATATATTATTTTATCAATGCGACTTACAATGATTAAATAGATAAAAATAATAACAATTTTAATGGAGTACAAATTAGGTAGTGAATAAAAAGTTAATTATTGACCCCAGTGAATAATTCACATGATACGTGTGTTGGCCAGCCAAAAATAGTATATGGAAATAAAGAAATAAATACAAGCATTTATTAACGAAAGGAATTTTGTTGAGTGAAAATAAAGAGAACGCATCTAAGTGTCAACGATATACTAGAAGAAATATCACGCAAGACTGAAAAGGTTTAAGTCGAATATTAAAAGAAAAGTTAACTTCAATTTGTTTGTTTATTTTTGTCATTAGCGGTGAAGTTAATTTTCAAAATTAAGGCTCAATAATTTGGTTTGATGACACATTAAGATTGATATGGTGTGGCGACGAGAAAAATCATCTTTCAGGAATAATATACATTGATCATCATATAAACATATTAGAATAGAATAGAATAGAAAACAAACTTTATGCTGAGAGAAGGTCCCTTAGGAATTACAATTATGAACAAAAATTAAAAACCACATCTACATAAAAAATACATTAATCAAAAATAAAGAACAAATACAATATCTTCAGTGAAAGTATATTAAAACAAATAAAAACGTAATACCATTTTGAAAAACAAACAAACATTATTTAAATGAAAATAAAAACAGAAATCATTTAAAATAAAAACAAATTATTATAAGCACTATGGATTGATTTTTAAAATTAAAACAAACAATTTCAACAACCATTCACCTTGGTCAAAATTTGATTCATAGTATTTATTTCATTGTACAACATCATTTTGATATGTGAGAAGGAATTGGTAGAGATGATATTTGAATGAGAACAAGGAAGAGGCATGGCGGATATCAGATGGAAAGGAATTCCAGAAGGCAGTGAATCGTACAATAAAGGAATATTCAAATGTAAAGGACGGAAACACGGGATCTTTTTTTCTGGGAGTGGACTACATGTTTGAACTGTAGGACACTATAGATATATGAAGGTAGAGACTGTAGATGCCATGATTTGTCATGATGTTGTCGCTTCAATCTATCCTCGAGTACCATCGGGATGCCCCCATACACCACACAGCCGTAGTCAAAGTGGGGAAAAATAAGAGAGGACACAAGGAGCTTGCGGAGAGGTTGTGGGAGTAGGTGGCGGAAGCGATGAATTAACTTAAGGGCACCTATTGACTTTCGAAAGATGAGGCCGATATGGGGTTTCCAGGAGAGTTTTTCGTCAATGGTGATTCCTAGGTGTTTTACGGAGGAGCTGAATGTGATGAGATGATTGTTAATGACTGATGTATGTTTTCAGTACATACAGGTACTGAACCAAATGAAATTCGAAGTAACACTAACAAGGATCCAATTCCGATTCGTTATCTCTTGAGGTAGACCTTTGCATGAGTGACCATGACAAATTCATTAAGTAGTCAAGCATTTTATTCTTACCGTTCAATTTTAGTAGCGACATATATTTTGTAAAAGGTTTGCAACGATGATGTATTTTCTTTATTTTGAATAAGGTCTTGCTTTGTTCAGAACATGTTTGGTTTGGATATTGTTTTATCGGATATGGGTATCGCTTTATGCGACAAATCAAAATTGTGTGGATCACTTCGAAGGGGATTATTTCTGGGGGAATAGTTCAGCATGCAGATGAAACAGTCGTGATATGTTGTGAGTAAAAAATAGACACATACTATCATATTCTTATAATTGAAGATAACTTTCAAAGAGGAAAATACTATAATATTAATATTTAAAGACAATACTTGCTGTGCATCACGTGCTAGGACAAAGAGCATGTCTCAATATTAATTATTTGGGGAAATTTTTAAAATTAAAATATTTTTAAAGGGGATCTAAACTCCTTTTAACGATTTCATAACATAATCTATTGAATTATTTAGAGGTACGTCACCGTTATATTCCCCGTTTTAACGATTCCTTATTTAGAGAAGCACTTTTCGGGAATGCAATTCATGAATGATTAGCTGTCTAAACACATTGCATATAACATATTACAACTAAATTAATTCAAATTCTTTTGCACATCATTGAAATATCATAGGGATATAAAAAAAAAAAACAAGAGTGCGTTAATAACTTCTGTTCAATACACAACGCATGTAATATTCATACAAGTATATTTTTAACACCATAAAATAAAGGAGGAAAAAAGAAGCTAATGAAACTTATAAATAATACTATGAACAGCGAATGAAACTTCAAGATTAATTTAATCCTGGTACATGGAGTATATTTCAGAATTAATTAGTCTCTGGCCTGAATGGATGAAATGTTTAATATATAAGGGCCCAATTAGACCTACTTTAGTTAAGTAAGAGATATGAGTTTCGAAGAATATTGAAAATTATAAAATGTATTTTGGGATATTTATACCACCCGATGATTATTTTACAGAATTTCCAAGTTAATCTTGTTCATTTTAATAGTATTGTTTTCTAATTTTAATTGTAACCTCTTTTTTTTATTAAAAGAGTAACTTTCAGGTATATCCCTTTCCAATTAAAATGTAACCTTTTCAATTTTCATTGTTAAATCAAAAAAATTAATTCGTTAATTTCACGTTTATTTCATGTTTTATATAAGTTGAAAATAATTATTTTATATAAAAAATGATATTTAAAACATATTCTCGATAGATTTCTCGATTTTTTCCCGAACTCGTGTCTCTGATAATTGATATCCTGTTAATCCCCACTAAATTGCTAGAAAATTAAATTTTAAAAAAATATTCAAAATTTTTATTATTAAAATTACTTATTATTTATTATTATTATTATTCATTTTTTTAGAGAATGTGGTGTGGTATTCATCGATGTACCGAGTATGGTACCGAATAAGGTGTCCGAATTTACTATCGAAATTTTGTTGGATGAGATACGATTCGAATATATAATTAAATTGGCTGAATTTTTGGACATATATATACAGGGTGTCCGGTAATTAGTCAATTCTCATATATATATATATATATCTTATATCTTATATACATCGGACGGTACCTTGGTGGAATCACGAATTATCTAGTCTCAGGAAAACTACTAAAAAACTTAGAAAATCATATCAGAATACCAAAACAGATATCCTCATAAGAGAACAGCGTAAACAACAATATCTCACCTGCCGTTATAAATACCAAGCACTAATCAAACAATCGAAAATCACATCTTGGGAAAAATATTGCACCGAAGAAACAAATCCATGGAACTGGGCTTACAAGTACGCATCTAACACTATTAAAAGTCAAGAAGTTCTCAGAACTATATTCAGTGATGAAAACAACCATCCTATAAACATGAAGCAAACACTAGAACATGTGCTTAACACCCTTTTTAAACAAGATACATCCACAAACGATATACCAGAACAAATAAACTTAAGAAGGAGACTCAAAATACCCCCAAATACTGACAATGACAGCTCTTTGGAAAAGGCTGAGGTTCTACACATCATAAATGATTCAAACAAGAATAAAACACCAGGACACGAAAAAATCAATACTGAAATATTATAGCACATGACAGAATCATATCCTAACTTAATCGCATATATTTACTAACTTATATGGCAATAGTCAATCATACTGGCAACCTGGAAAAAAGAGTTACTACTCATAATACCCAAATGAGATTCTAACAAATTACGACCTATAACGATCCTACCAATCATGAGCAAAGTCCTAGACAAGTTAATCAATAATAGACTGACACAGTACTTAACAAAGAAACCAAATATTGCGTACTAATCAGTTTGGATTTAGACCACAAAAAATTACAATAGATGCTCTGTACAATTAAAAAACTTACATTGAAAGTGCCTTGGAAACAAAATCTAATTGCATTATGCTCAAATTAGACATTTTTGGAGCTTTCGACAATGAATGGACACCAATTATATTAGAAAACCTGAGAAAATACAATTGCCCAAAAAATATCTTTTTATTGATTTCCAGTTTTTTCGAAGACAGGGCGATTGAAATTAGGACAAATAACTAGATATTTAAAAAACACCTAACAACTGGTATACCACAAGGCTCATGTCTTACTCCTACACTCTGGAACGTCCTTCTCAATACAATTTTCGATTTGAAATTGCCTGGCGGAGCACAAATCTTAGCTTATGCCGACAATATCCTTCTACTAGTAAAAGACAAGCTATTACCAAAATTACAAGTGCTGACCAACCAATCTCTTATCATCATGGGAAAATGGGCTACAGCTAACAAACTAGAATTTAATACAGACAAGACAAAATACATGCTATTTACACGAAAGCAGAAACTTCCTAAGTTGAATATAAGACTCTACTCCAAGACACTAGAACAGACGGATACAATGAATTATCTAGGATTGATATTCGACCAGAGACTGAATTGGAAAACCCACACAGATATGGTAGCTAATAGATCTCTGAAGATGATAAATGCCCAAGATTAACTTGGGGACTAGGAACCCAGGTATTAAAGTTTATCTATGAAGTTGCTATAGTACCAAAAATCTTGTACGCTATGCCAGTGTGGAAATCAGGTGCCAAGAAGCAGAACAACCTCATCAAACTGCACCGGGTACAGCGGCTTATCAGGATAAGCAAAGCATTTAACACCGTATCATATGATGCAGCTTGAGTCTGTCCAGGTATACTTCCAATACGTTACAAAATCGCAGAACTGATTACAATATAAAAAATTAAAAAAACACACAATGGGACAATTTGCAAAGACATAGTACGCGACAACATCGAACAAGAGCAACCCCTTAGAACAACGCTTACACCCAGCAATACAAGCCAAACTAGTACAGTACTTGGAAGAAACAGTAGAACTACAAACAAACATTGTGGAAATTTACACGGACGGAAGTAAACAAGAACACAAAACAGGCTGCGCATTTATTACAGAAGGAGACGGCTACTATTATGAAGAACTACACAGACTCGGATAGAATTGTTCCAATAATCAGGCAGAAAAACTGGCAGTTCTAAAGGCTACGGACTACATTTTACGACAAAAAGACAAAACTGAATCTATTTAGAACATCTATACTGACAATAAAACAGGCATTTACTCAATAAAAAACAATAAAATACAAGACCCATTAACAGCTCAATTTAGAAACAATTTTATCGAACTGATGAACTTGGAGATAAAAACACAACTGATTTGGGTAAAGGGACACAGCGGCGTCCACGGAAACGAAAAAGCTGACGCAATGGCCAAATTAGCTGCTTGTGATATTCAACTGCCTTATGAATATAATTTAGCCCCCTTCACTTACGTTAAAAAACTCTTATGGACTGACTTAATCGAAGAGTGGAACAGACATTGGCAACAATCTACCAAAGGACGACCATTACATAAATACATTCCAAACATCACCCCACAAAACTGCAAAACAACAAAAAGCACCTATTATAAACTAACCTAATTCCTTACTGAACACGGCCCAACTAACCAATATCTAAACAGATTCCACTTACAAGCGACAGACGCATGGAATTGTGACGGACTGACTCCACAAACTTTCATACACATTTTAAACGACTGCCAGTTAGTTATACGAACACAAAAGAGCCACCTTCCTGAAATCCTCTTTGACGCAAGGAGACACATGGCCTCTTCCCGAACCCATACTATACAAAAAATACAAGAAGGAGTGGAAGGAGTTCATTAATAGCATAAAATTATAAGACATTCCAGCATAGCTCTTTTATTTAATATACTTTTAAAGTTAGACTTATGTATTTTATTAGTTATTTTGTAGATACTCAATTGTAAATTTGTAACATTTGTTTATTCTCCGCATAATTTTTGTATTTGATTTTGCCTCTGTTTAAGAGTATTTTGTTTTAGTATATTTTGGTACTGTTCATTCATCTGATACTGTTATTTACTTTATTCAATCGTTTATTGTTATTTAAACATCTATGATATTCTCCTTGTAATACATATTAAGTACCATTCTTTTTTAATATCTTTAGCCAACACATATTGTAATAAGTTATATTTATAGTTATACACTAAATAACAATGTAATGCATATAATATGCTTTTGCATGGGGTATGCACACTTCTAAAAAATATATGCCTCTTCTGTAGGGTTACTACAGCAGAAAAAAAAAATATATATACGGTATATGGTATATATATATATATATATATATATAATATATATATATATATATAATATATATTATATATATATATATATATATATATATTATCATATATTATATATATATCTATCATATATTATATGTATATTTTTCTTCGTAACTCTGAATTATTTTTGTGGTATATTTATGAATATTTGATATCACAATTTTCTTTTCACTGAACGATTATTAGATCTCAGTTGTGTTACAGGTATGTTATATTAACTTTCTTTCAATTTGCGACAAGATGTGATGGAGTGACGTGATTTATTTTCTTTTCTGACCAGATGATGCATGAATTGATGAAACATTGAGGAGTTATTTTATTCTCTACTTGCAATTTAGAGATACAGGACAATGTGATAGAAATTTTTGTTATGATAACCTAATATTTCAGTACATGTTATTAGCATGAAAATTATTATGAATAGGTACTTTTTAAACTTCTGAAAATAATAGAAAACCATTTTACGAAAATATTAAAACTACTAGTCAATAATAGTACTAATAATAATTAATGAATTAATAAAAACTAGAGCATATTACATCAAGATTTTCAGTAGGCTTGATTATGTTACCTCAGTAAAGGTTCAGTGGATATTACCAATTATGATGTATCTTTAATGTTGGGCGCTCTTGTGGGATGTAAACTTTATCAGAACTCCAAAATGAAACTATGGGCTGGCGGCATACCTTGGTCCAACTTCAACAAGCTCACAATAGGCTTCCCCCAGGTAATAGCTTTGCGATAGGGCCCCTACGCTAAGGCAAACTACAAAGGGAAACAAAAGATATTCACGCTTCTTCAGCTCTTATAGATACGGAAATTTCAATTGAAGCAGCAAGGCAAGGCAAGTTTTCAACCAAGAATTATTCAGAAGCCGCTGGCCAAACTTAAAGAAATGCGTCAATGCGTCAAACTGTGCGCCTCGCTCAAGCATAACGAAATGCATTACGTAGGAATGCCTCGATAAAACCCGTATTGCCTATCAGGCACCATATGACTATAAAAAAAATAAATATATAATCCACAATTAAAGTTATTAAAATGATTAGTGAGCTACTTCTTTATATGTAATTGTTGAACGAATTTACTGCAAAATAGTTTAGGTAATTGTCCAGTGTTGGAACACGACAGTAGGTCTATGTAAAGTATAGGACTAGAATCGAATTATTCTGTATCCAAGATATTTTGCTTCTCATGGGTCTTAACCATTATTCGTACCATCAGAAATACTTTTCTTAAGTGTGCAAAAACGTCGAGGCTTTCAGCTCAAATCAAATCAATGTCGGATCTAATTCAAACGTTGGATGATCTCGACAGTCTGGTCATGTAAAAATGCCTCTATTGTCTTCCTCGTGTTTTATCATCGATCCCTGTCACATGTAATATGTATAATATCGTTTTTTTTTTCTCTGAATATTTATTTATGAAGCAGAAAAAAAAGAATATATTTGTATGCAATGCATTGGAGCCTCTGCAAAATCAAAAAATAAGATAAGAATGAGTTGATGGGGTGGGGGGAGTCGGTCAAATAAATACTAAATTATACAAATAGTATTATTCAATTTTGCCGACTTATCGACCCACTTCATCAGGGCTACAAAAGATACAAAGCATGGTGAAAATAAAATAAATGAATATAAGTAGATATAAAATAAGAAGAAGTTGTTTGATAAAGAAATAAAAAGATGATATCAGAGATATAGTGGTTGACAATGTAGTTAAAATATCAAGTATTATATATCTAGAAGATATAAACAAAAATGGAAAATAAGTATGAATAAAAATAGAAAACAAAGGAAAATATAACATGTAAGTTAGAAGTAAACTGACTGCGATAAGAGTGTATAACAAATTAATAAAGATTACATATGATAACTGTAGGTTAACAGATAAAGAAAATGAATGTTAATGAATAAAGAGATTGAAAATTAAATAAGTATTAATATAGTAAAGCTAAAATAAGAATAAGATAACATAATAATAAGTTATCAGTGGATAACAAGCTGGTGGCGGTTAAGTTTGATAATAAATGTATTTTGTAGCCCTGATGAAGACCTGCAAAGTTGGTCAAAACGTCGGTAAAAAATAATACTATTTGTATAATTTAGTATTTATTTGACCGCACCTCCTCCCCTCCCCCCCTCCGATCAACTCCTCCTCATATTATATCACGTCAACCATCTCTACATCATTAAAAAATAAGATAATTTGAACATAATTTTAAAATTACATGTATAGATATCAAGGGGTAAAAAAACACAAATAGCAAAAAAATGGAAAAAGCAAATAAAACCTACTTCCATATAATTTACATTTCACGGTAGCTTTATCCAATTGACATTTCGGAGTATTACTCCTATTTAAATAAATATAAACGACAGAAGCTTAATGAGGTGATTATTTATATAAAAAGAATAAGTGAATATAAAAATATATATTTTAGAATAATTCCATTGAGAGAAATGACATTTTTTAGACATTTCATGAAGAATACATACGAACGTGATATCGATAGCAAGATATCATATAGCTACCATAGTTAAAACATAAAACAAATCTAAAATTTATAACTGGATAATATAACAAACAAGGTCGCAGCAGCATTGTTGGCAATTTTTTAATTAACAAATCCTCGCTCCTTCTTTTCCTAAACTTTTCCTTATTCAGCCCCCGAGAGCCAGAAAACTTCACAACATTACATAAATTACTAATTCTTATTTCATATATTTTTTTGTAATTCTCTTTAGCAAAAATATGAATATAAAAGTATAGAGCTTGAAATAGTTAATAATAAATGAGGAAATATAATCAACAATATGGAGGGATATGACACAATAGGGTGAGTGTAATGATATATCCTTTTATATTTAATAATTCAATAAAAAGCTACCTCATATTCTCAGTCTCGAAAGAATTTTGAAGAAGGAAACAGTTTTTACTTCAAAAAGGGTGGTATAAACAAGCATATGTACAGAGTTTGATACAAACTGGGAAGAATTCATTATTTTTTAAACATTTTTTTTGTTAGCTTCCTTACTACCGAAGGTTTGGAGACATTGTATTCTCGTGTGAGTTAAAAAACAATTTGTGTTCAGAATCGAAAATTTTCACTCGTCTTTTACGTTACAGATATCAAGGATCGGTGTCCGTCTGTGGTCAAATCTATGTAATGGGGATATCGCCTACTACCGTTTATCAAATTTGCATTGTGCGGGTTGGTGCCTAGGTGGTCCCATATCATTTATATCAAATTTCACAGAGCACTTTCGATTACGCATGCACAAACGTATTATTTTAGATATGCAAATATTTCAGCAATGGCTCGTTCGATTAGGCTCAAAATTGGATAAAAGGTAGATATTCGTGATAAAAATAATACAGGGTCAATTTTATTGAATTCTGTCTGTTGCTTTCTTTTATATATCGTAAAAGTGTTTTCCTTGATACGCCTATATCTCACATACGCTATATTGATACGCCTATAAAACAGCTTGTTCTTAGTGATTTAGATCAAATTTGTAGGGGAGTTAGGGGTTAGTAAACAAATAATCAAGTATGTATGATTTTCATCAAATTCTATTAAGTTCGATTTGACTTAGAGGGAATTAGGAGAATATTTTAGAAATTACCTATCATCAATTTCATTTAATTCTATTTAATAATTAAAATTAATATAAATAATTGTTAACAATGTAATGGCTGTGAAATGAGGAAGGAATTGATCATATTTAATGCGGTTTATGTTAGGGAAATATTTTTATAGAGTTCATGAAATTTTAGGTTTTATACAAAAAGTTAGTTCATATTATATTGTTTGGTCCTTTAAAAAAGTTACTGGCATGGAAATTACTGGCGTTACTTAGATTTCGTGTAATTTTTAGTCAATTTAAATTAATGTTTACTGATTTTTTTTGTTTATTTAGCCTCTACCCCTAAGGGTCATTGGCTTAATGTTTCCATTTTATATTCGTTGATAAAAGTGAATATTCTTTAAATATTTGAAGTTTTTCTATTTTATTCTCCCTATCTTGCAGAATTTCTTTCATTTCCGTTCCCATTTGAAGTTTTTTCCTTATATTAGTGTACCTTCTACAGTCTAATAATGTATGTTTTACTGTTCTGGGTACTAGGCAATGTCTGCAAGTTGGAGCCTCTAATCCTCGCAGGAGGTATCCATGGGATAACTCACAGTGCCCAATTCTTAGGCGACATAGTATCACTTCTTCTCGTCTAGACTTTCTGTTTGATGTGTTCCATTTTATTCATTTTGTTTTTATTTCATGTATTATCATTAATTTATTATTTATTAAGTTTTGCCGAACTCATTTCCCATTCAATGTTCCATTCCTTTTGAAAGGAGAAGGCAAGTTGGTGTGTCCAGTCTTCTCGAGGAATAGCATCAATTATTGTGGTTTGTGCAGTTCCTTGATGCCGAGCAGAGTTGGCTGCAGCATCGGCTCTCTCGTTACCCAGGATATCACAATGTGATGGTGCCCAGATAAGGACTATGTTTTTATTTTCTTCCTTTAGTTCACCATATATGTTAAAAATTTCTGTTATAACAGGATGCTGGTTCGTTGATTGTTCTATGGCTTCTATTACTTACATTGAATCGGTTACGACAGCATGGTTTTTGAAGTGGTTTGTACGGATGTGCAAGAGTGCTTCTTTTATGGCCGTGGCTTCTCCCGTAAAAATAGAACATTCTCCTGAAAGTTTGTAAAGGAATTCTTCACTGTCTGTACCGACTGAACATCCCACTTGGTTTTCGGCTTTTGATGCTTCTGTGTACAATATTTTGTAATTGTAGTATTTGTTTAATAATTCTAAAAAAATAATTTTTTTTTCATCCGAAACTATAGTTTTGTTTTTTAAATAATAAATCGTAAAGAAACAATCAAATGTATGATCTCCTGTAGAATACTCTATTTTCACAAACAACTTTTTGCACTAACATTAGTGATATGCAAAAATTCGAAAAAATAATGTTTTTTGTTAAAAAAAAAAAGAAGATGAAATTAGGAAATAGAAATCAAAATAACTGCCTGAAAATTTATTTTATTTTGGAAATGAATAGTTATTCAAAATAATAGATTTAAATTAAAAGAACGGGTGGTTTGTTTAAAAATACCATATACTGTGTAATATGGCAGTGATTAATATATTGTTATTAAAAGTTTTTAACGAATAATGTCAATATATATATATATATATATATATATATATATATATATATATATATATATATACACACAATCGGGATAGACAACAGCCCCACTGCAAATCCTGTAAATTAATTTTACGGTTCTCGCAAAATAAGAAAACTGTTTTTTTTTTTTTTTTTTGCTTTTTATATGTTCAAAGGAAGTTAAGTTTATACCTTATGTCTAAAAAAGTTTTGGAACAGTCCAAGGCAAAGGTATGAACTTTTCGTTTTTCGTTGTCGGTAGCGTAGAAGGTATTTAACTTAATCATTCCACATCGCCACATCAACTTTTTATTTGTGGAACTAATATTTGTAGTATGAATTGGAATTCAGGATCTGTATTTGTCTTTTCAAAACAAAATATTTATCAATCAGTCAAGAAGTATATACGTTATAATTCATGTACTGCAATTCGAAACAGTCATGACATTTTTTTTTATATATATATTCTAGACTTAATGTTTTCCCACACGAGCTTCTCAATCATATTTGGTATTACATTGTATCGGTTAAGTCCAATCAATTGAACTACATATAGTAAAAGATTCTCTATATATCTGCTAAAACAGGGATGTTTCCTCACTCCGCAGGGATTTTTGGGACGAATAATAACTTCCTGAACCTTGAAGAGCACAATCTGTTTAGTAGGTTCCTAGCAGTGTTTATTCTCATACAAAGGCTCAGATACAACTCAATTACTTGGAACTTGTGTGACAGTGGAAACTGAAAATTCAATTTTAATAAAATCATAAAGAAGTTAATCAATTTTGAATTCCTGTATTCCTCGTTAAAACGGACAAGAGAGAAAAAATAGAAAATTTACAATAACGGTACTCGGATTCATTTACAATACTCCTGGGCACTGGGATACAGCTTAATAACATCCCATATAAGTTGAAAAATTTAATTTCCCGCCTCTCTGTAGCCTTTATAGGTCAGATCAAAAAGAGGAGGTTTGATACCGCCATAGAAAATTGGATTTCTGGTGTCCGTTCCACATAAAGGAACTTATTTCCAAGATTTTTTTTTTAACTTGTATCACAATCGCAGTTCTCAAGTATGATTAATCCACTAGACTCTTTAACAGAAATATAATAAAAATTTAATTTATTTCAGATTCGAAATTGGAAAAAAAATACACACAAAATTCTGATATGTCCACCTACATGACTTTTCTGTCTATTTCAGAAATGTTTTTATATCTTTGTATATGTCCATCGTGAAACAATTAAAAAATAATTGAATTAGATTTATTTTCCTGAAAATTGATCAAAGAAAAGATTTGAGTACGATTTATTTGATAATCTAAAGCAACGCAAACCGGCTTAAGGTAGCTCAGTGTGAAATTTTCAATATCATCTAATATTGCTGATCAAAAACTTGTTGCCATAGCCTAATTTTGTCAAACAATAGTTTCTCAATAATGCAGAAATACAGACATATCAATGGCTAAAAATGTTTTTTCGGACTCAGGGGGCTCTAAAACGTATAGATCCGTCGAAAACCGCATATCGGAAATTTGACTCGATCGCAATACTTTCCTTACCTAGTATAGGTAGGAAAGTAAAAACCAGAAAACTGATGTATTACTTGTGATAATACAAATACTAATAATAATACAAAGATCCATCTGAAATATATCCTCTATAAGGACCGTAACGATTAAATTTAAATCACTGCTTGATAAAAAAAATAAATAAAATAAACTGTACCACTTTAACCCATGAAGGGTCTTCATGGAGGGTTCACTACTATTTCGGGATAGCGCTGTTTCTTGGTCTACGGTTGTGCAACCAGGTGATTTGGCCGAGATCACGTTCAACCGCCAGGTTTTTCCCGTCAATTATGCCCCAGGAGGGTCTACTTCCCAGGGTCGCCTCTCGACCAAATGAAATTCCAAAACCATTTTAAATTATTGTACAGTGTTTGATTAAATATTAAGAAACATGATATAGTAAGATTCTAACTATGATTTTATGATTGAAATTTGCAAATTTTAAGAATATTAATTATAATGCAAGATTCATATAAACTGTTAAAATAATAATAAACTAATTATAAATATTTTAATAAAATTTTATTATCATAATTATTATTAGGGCGAATGATAAATATATGGTTCTGTAGTGCAAATGAAATATTTCATAGATTTCATAAGACTTTATATCATTGATTTTTTGGATTTAGAAATCTAAAATTTCACATTTTATTTCATTTTTAAGTTTATTATCACTTTTTTTAGTTTCCTATAAAAGTCATGAGAGATATCAATATTGTTTAAACATTTAATAAATCGATTTTAAAAAATTTGATTTTTATTAAATTTTGTTTTTTTTATTATTATTTTATTTTAAATGTTTTTAAGTTATATAACAATGGTAGAACGAAGAAGAAACAGAACTAACAGACTTGTTAGTCGTAATAAATGTTTTTTAACCGACTCGATGAAACCATTCCACCTCTGGAACGGTTATTCCTGGTTCTGCCCGGAATGGACTTTCTCGTTCAGAGGGCCTTTGGATTCTGGTTCCATCGATATATTGCGTTTTCCTTCCAATCTGAAATTTCATTCTAGCATCTATTTAGAATGGTTATGATATGGATTAAAGTATCTACGTCTGTTGTTATTTTTAGTTTAAATTAATTAAGTTGTACGTATAATAAACAAAGCTAATTAGAAAACAGAAATGTATTCTTTATTCATTAATAAAATATGAATATTTAAGGAAAATTAAGACATATATATGAATATTACAAACTGAAAAATAGTTTAATTAAAATAATAAAGATAAAAACAAACAAATCTATAATATAAAATGTATAATGAATTAAAAAAACAATACGGTAAAAATTTTATATAAATTAATTCGAAAATTGAAATTATCTATAATTTTTTACTTATGAGAAGATTCGGTGACATGGAACCGAAGTGGTCTCTATACTCAACGTTTATTTTGCAATGATGTGTAAATTAGGATAGTTGTTCAGCAGACCAAACCACCACTTAATAGGATCCTCGTTGTTGTATAAAATATCCTTTTCTAAGTAACTGCTTAATTAAATCATCGCATTTGAATCAGGGGTTCCATTTAGTGAATGTTACTCTCAAGATCTCATTAATATTCCTAAAACTTTCAGTTCTTTTTTTTTTTTTTTTGTACTATTCTCAGTTTATCTTCATTTTTTCATCTGCCTCCATGATTTTTCAGTCGTTTTAAATAGTTTCAGTATTAGGCATATTTGCTTCATTATTATCTACCACGATTCATGTATTATTTGAAACTATGGAAGATGGAACGGAAGTAGAACTGAAACGAATATAGTGGTGGAATATTTCCGTTCTGTTTGAACATGTAGTCACAATTGCCCATCCCAATATGTAGTTCATGTCCCGGAGGGGAAGGTGGGCTGCTGTTATTATACCTAAATTTTTATCCTTAATCAGCGAATCGTTAATTGGCGAGACATATAGCAGGGTCGGTGTGGCCGAACGGGCTAACGCGTGTGCAACTCGATAACCGAAGTTTTATGGTGTAAAATAAGTACAAGTTCACATCCCGGTGCCAGTGGAGTTTTTAATGATGGCATTATTACCCCGCCTCCAACTACTGAAAAACCCCGCATATTCTAAAAGATGAGGAAGGGGATAAGGATAAACAAAAAAAAAACAAAAACAAAGGTGAGACATATGTTGAATATATGTTCGTACGTTAGTTCTTGTTTTGTGGCGTACAACCTCAGTGATCGCTAAAGCCATTTTTTCTTTTTAGTTTATTCATTGACATGTATTTTAATATTCACACACATGCGCGAACACAAATTATGTTTTCTTTTTTTTTCATAATCTGACGTCTGTTGTGGAGGAAAGTCAGAATAAATATACTAGAAAAAAAGCATAACGCACTTTATCCTCACCAACAACCAAAGCGAAAATCAACGATACATAGATAGGAATTTCAATGTGGGAAATTCGAAGTCCAGTAAAACGGTCGGAAACAAAGATAAATCCCACGTAATTAAAGGTTGGGCTATATGTATTTCACCATTTTTTTATTTTTTCTATTCTACAGCGGAAAGGTTTCTGCTATCCCGCCATTTACAATCCATTTTTAAAGACTTGATTAGCAATTATTTACTAACGCAATCTACATTTAACATAATGTGATAGTAAAGTTGATCATCCTTTAAATTTGACATTTTTTAAATCTTATCCCAAATGGGATTGTGTCAATAAGTTTAATGGCATATTAATTTTTTTAAAAATTGAATACGAATATTCTATCAATAAAAATTATAGATGTTAAGGCAAGGTCAATCAGATAACGGTCCTTAATCAATTCTAATTTTCTTAATTAAAATAATGATGCTTGTAATTTTGAGTCCAACATGTTAGATGTTATGCCCATAATCGCATTATTATATTTGTAGTTGTATTGAGAGTATATGTAATTGAAGGTAATGTCTTGTTATATTAATATTTCCTTCATATGCTATTAAAAGCTTTGCATAAATTATTTAAGATATCGTTCAGTATGTACATTTTAACGGTATTTTTTTTACAGTACTGTACTGATAAATGTACTGTTTCTAGATTTTTTATAACATAAATTGATTCTGATATTTTGCGCCTGAAGTTATTTTTTCACCTGTTATTGTTATTAATGTATTATTCAGTATTATTAAAGTCAAAAGTGTGTTTTGGTCGAGCGCTGTGTGTTGATCATCCTGTAAATGTGTTATATTTTTTAATTTCAAATCATAAAAGTACGCTTGTGTTTAAGTTGTTATTTTGATTAGTTTAGTTGTTTTGTATATATGCATTTACTTTTAGTATACAACCACTGAAAATCACTATGGATGACCAGAAAAAACTTTTCAAGTTTCAAGACTTTAATCACCCACTACTTAATAATTCCTAAACCTGGTCCAAATCCGAATAAGAAAAAGTCCAAATATTTAGTCAATATTTCTTACAAAATTTTAACCCACATCCCGATATTCTTAATTCAACTCACATTGATTGTATTAAAGCAAAGTTGGATATTCCTCTCCAAATGTTCCTTCCCCCTAAAGCATATCATCCTACAGAAATATCCAACATCATTCAAAAATTACTCTCACTCAAAGCTCCAGAACATGGCCTAATTACATTCCAGATCTTAATACTGCTTCCTCGAAAAGCCATCCTTTTCCTTACTTACATATAAAATGGTGTACTCCGTTACGCGTATTTTCCTGTTCCTTGGAAGCGATCTATTGTCAAAATGATTCATCAACCCAAAAAGCCACCAGAATTCCCACCCTCTTATTGTCCTATATCTTCTTTATCTACCAGGGGCAAAATCCTTGAAAAACTCACCTTAAAACACCTGTACCCCTGTAATCACATAATCCGCGATCACCAATTTGGATTCGATACTTTCCATTCCACTATACAGCAATGTCATCGTGTAGTAGACGTATTCTCATCTACTTTGGAGCGTTGAATGTATTGCACTGGAGTCTTTATCGACGTTGAACAGGGTTTTGATAGTTTACCACCATTCCTATTATCTACATACTTTCTTATAATATGTTCCTACCTTACTGATAGCCATTTTAAAGTAAATCACAAAAACGCTCATTCATCCTTCTTTTCCAAGTCCGCTGCTATTCCTCAAAGTATTATGCTTTATATAATTTTTTTTTTATTAACGAAATTTACAACTGTAATTAATAATAAATACAACAAGTAAATATGAACAAGTAATATGACATGTACAACATAAGGAGAAACTACCCATTGGTAGCACTCCAATTATATTTCTTTATTAGAAGGTCCCGAGGCCATCTTCTTTTTAGACGCCTAGGAGGGTTATCAGGAATAGGTTGGAATGGAGGAAGCAAGGTTGGAAACGAGAGGATTCGGATGGTTCAGAAGTTTATTATGAAAGGACAGGTATCTGGATTGAGTTAAATCGGAAACATATAGTACATTAAGGTCATTATGGATGATTTTATTTGTGACAAAGTAGGGAGCATTAAGGATTTCACGAAGGATTTTGGATTGTAGGGATTGGATACGAGAGGAATTTGATGGTTTAGTAGAGCCCGTATGTCCAAATAGGCCTTATTATAGTAATATATATGAGTCTTTGTAAATAGTTGGCAGTTTAGAGCGTTTGTCTAGTAAGTGATGGAGTAATCGGAAACGTCGGGCGGTTTCTATTTATACAATTTAAACAGCTGATATCCCAACACTGTCCTCACCACGTATGCCGATGACACATTTATCTGATTAATATATAATGACCCATCAATTACATCCCAAATGCTTCAATCACACATCATAAACCTTGAAGAAGCATGGTGACAAAACTGGAGAATTAAAATAAATCTCACCCAATTAGCTTTATTCTTCGTCGTAAAGCTATGACTGCCTGTCCTACAGTTTCCTTTAACAATAGCCAACTTATCCCTATAGAACTAATTCGTTACCTAGGATTCTACCTGGACAAAGGTCTAACTTGGAATCCCAATACTAGGCTGAAACGACAAGAAACCGCTCGACGTTTCCGATTACTTCAGCACTTACTAGACAAACGCTCTAATCTTCCAATTAATTATAAAAGAATCATATACATTATTAGGTTCAAAAAAGTGGCCAATTAGTGTATTTGTACTCTTTTTAAAATTTTGTTCTTTTTTGTTAGGTTTGTTTCCTATGATGTTAATAAATTTATTTTAATATTTATTACTATCAGAATGCAAGTCATGTTTTGATAGGTCCTCATGTTTTTTATGTATGTAAGCAAATTTTTTTTTTTTAATTTTAGTTTAGCGCCATCGGGAATAACATTTAAAATAACTTTTTTTTTTATCGCTTTCACCAAACACTTGATTGATTCAACGAAAACACTTAAAAAAGATATAAAAATAAGATAATAAATGTTCAAAAGTAAATATCTAAAAATGAATTAACTTACCAGTATTGACCGCATGGCAGGGAAGCCTGATAGTGTCACCGCGAACGATACTGAAGTTACGAGGTTTGGTGATGAAGTGTGGCACTAGGTCCACGACCGGTTGGATGGTGGTCACTGCCTTCTGAGCTCCTACAACAACAATGAATTTTTATGGAGGAAGTAAAAAATATTTCTGTTATTTATTTTAATTTTTTATTAGTTGCATGTAAGTATTCGAAAAATACCCACGGATACTTCCCATTTTGTTTAATAATATGAGTACTATTCTATATTTGCAATGGTGATCTTATATATTAATTTAAATGATATAAAAAACTTCTTATAATTATGAGATAGAAATAAAATTTAACTTGAACATTTGTTGTTACTGGATATTGATGAAATACTGATGGATCAGTTGTCTAATAAATGATTTATCAGTTACCTAATCATTCGTTTAAAATATTCTTTCCAACACTTTCCCGAGATTACCCTTACTTCCAATACACTAGAAACAAGCCAAATTGTCTTCCTTACTTAAACTGACAGAACAAACTGAGAAAACTGGATATTGTCGCCAAGGTTATTTTGTTTTTATTTCTTTATTTTATTCTTGCTTTTATTCTCCCTTTCCTTGTATTTTAGGCTATATGGGTTTGTCGAGGTATATGTATGTGCAGAGAGGATACATACGGTTACCAGAAGGCCTCGACAGTGAGTTTTCATTATAGTGGGCAATGATGACTGAATGAGTGAAGGAAGATGAATAGATGGATGGCCTTAAGTATCAGGCGGATCAGCACCCGAACCACTCTTGGTCTGCAGTGTAAGGGATCAATTATAACACTCCGCCAGGATGGTAACCACAAACGGAGGGATCAATCTCCGGACTTGTGAGAAGATGAAACACTAACGGAATGATCACTCTCCTGACTTAGTATAAAGGACTGCAAGAGGACGGATCAGCATCTAAACTTGCACGGAGTAAGAGAAAAGGAAAAATGTAAATGACAAGTGAAATAAAATAAAAGTGAAATAAAACGCAGTTTGTTGAAGACCAAAAGGAGTATACAATTAATATACTGACCAACTGCGTAAAGGTCTACACTCTGAAGGGGTGGAGATCCTAGGACCTATCAATTTGAGATATGACTGCGGCATTCATTCCGCCAAGACCAAATCGGCTATCTAGAGCCGTTACAATAACAGTTATATTTAAACTTTGATCAGTATATGCTATCGCCACTAAAGTTTATTAATAAAAAAGTACAATGTACATAAATATTTCCATTTAAAATTTGAGTATTTTATAATACAACAATAAGCCATAACAGATACATTTTTGGTATATAGCACGGGCGAGCTTGTATTGCGCTGCCTGCTAGCGGGTAGGTGAACTAGTTGTCCCCTGTAGCAAGAGCGATAATCTGGTGGCGCTACAGGTTTTATCCCGGGTCGGGAGGGAAAGCGGGGGATTATGCCGATCTAAAAGTACCACCGAACACAGAGTTTTGAACTTAATTTTCCATCTCTAACTTTGCTTATCAGTGCAGAACCTACGAACTAAAACTAGACGCGTTTGCCTGCTCGACCATTCCGTCCCCCACTGCCGTCAGATTAAAGACATTCTATTCCACTATTCAGAAATTTTGAAACGATGTTCTTCTTTCCATTTTAAGATTCTTCAATGTCTATCAGTAGTTCAGTCTCCTGGTTATTGGCCCACTTTTGGTCAGGACTTCGAAGGCAGTGTATTTTCGCTCTTTTCGCCATTTTTAGCTTATATTAATGTCCTAGGATCGCACCTGGCCCACTTTGTTTTCCAAGTAGTCAGATTATATTCCTCTTAAAACAAAACATAACAATTATAGTACACATTTAACATCAAAAGAAGTTTTTTTTTTGTTTTAAGAAATAAACACTCTAGCCAAAAAATGTTGCAAAGAATTTTAAAAATATATATATTATAAATAACATATCTTAAAAAAAAATGTAAATATTAACTCACATTTTTATACTTTTGAAAATAACTAAAATGTAATAGGAGTTGATTATTTATTTAATATATCTAAAAATATTCATATTTACATAAAATAGTCATTTTAACACGTTCAAAATTGAAATTGAGAACTGATTTTCTAAGAGCCTTGTCCTCCACACGTGTGATAAAAGGGGTGGACTTGGAGCTCCCTTGGATGATTGTAAATAAGTATGACTGTTAGTTAGATAGACTGTTTTTTTTTTTAATTTTCTGTATCATTTCACTATAAGCTCTGTTTCTTTGTTTTCATTACAGTTTTTATTTTTGTTATACATACATCTTTTATGTATCTATTTTTATGTATTTCCTTTTTTTTTAATTTTAATATATTTTAAGTATGGTATGAATGTACCTAACAGTTTTAATACTCAGTACCATTAAGTGTGGTAAAATGTATTATATCTCAATAAAATTATTTAAAAAAAAAGAAAAAAAATTAAGAGAAAAAACATGTTTATAAAAACCAACATTATAAAATACCGGTTCGATATTTCTGTATTAATAGCCTAAGGTGTACAGAGAAATTAGCTGGGAGGAAATATATATACCGTAGGAAGCTCTAACATAAGCCTTTAATTAAGATGTAGCCGTAAATTAAGAGAGGGTGTAGGCCTGCTGTGTAGGGGAAAAATACAATTAAATCCGGGAAATTACGTTTATCAGATTGGATATTTCTACCCAGCCTGGTAACTGGGCCCTGCCGATTGGCCGAATTTACTCAGCAGCCTTCCACACCGGCTTTATCTCACACCCTTACACCTGTGCTCTCTTGTTGATTTTATTATTGAAATATAAAATGCGTACCAAAGGAATTTATACATCCCAATATTCATGTTTTTATTAAGAACGCTTTGAGCAGAAAAAAAGGCGTTATTATTAACTAAAAAGGGAGAAAACATTTTTTTTTTTAATATCATTCACAATATCAGTCATTGCTTAATTTTTATTGGTTTTTAGAGTGATTTTTTTATATATAATGTCTTGTTTATCCCCTAATAGAAAAATAATGATTTACGATCAGGATAGTATCGCACAGAGGAAAAATATCAATAAAGAACTATTTGAGCGGGACATATATAAATAATATATGAATATAAATTATGCATCAGGAAGCCTCTACACATGAATGCCTCAGTAGTTGACAAAATACCACATAGAAAACAAAAACCAGATGGATATATCGAATCAACAAAGAAGCAGTAGAGAAGAATGCAGATCACCGGAAAAAAATGTCCCAAGGTAGGCAGAGGTGGTAAAAGCTGGTTGAGGCGACAAAAGATATACAAAAAAAAAATAAAACATTTTTTCTCCCCTTCATGGCATTTTAGGCTACACGGGATTTTTCCCGGGCTGGAAGAACAGTGCCAAGTTAAAAGTGACATCGGGCATCGGGATTCAAATCCTGATTTTTTTCTAACTCAAACTTTGGCTATCAGGTTGCCAGGTCACACCCGGTGTTGTGCACACGCGCCAACCCACTCGGCCACCCCGCCCCCCAAAGATATTAATATTAACAATATATATATATATATATATATATATATATATACATCTCAGTTTCAACTAAAACTCTGTGCATCGTACACCTCCCTCAAGAAGACCTGCAAAGTATAGTAAAAACGTTGGCATTAAATAAAACAGTTTTTTTCTCTATTTTAGTCTCTTTATGGCATCCATCTCTGACCATTTCCTTTCTCTAAAATATCAATATTTCTATTTCAATATATGTAGTATATTAATTTGACAGGCTTAACATCTACTACGATATTTATTTTATACATTTATTTGTTTATACGATATTTACGAAATTCTCTACTTATGAAAAGAATTGTGCGAGTTATCGCCTAGGTAGTCCCATATAAACTTCATGAAATACAAAACAGTACTTCCGCTTCTTCACGAGCAAATTTATTTCATAAATATGTCAATATTTCAGAAATGGATCGTTCAACTTAGTTCAAAATATAAAGAAATTTGGATATTATAAAAAAAAATTATGTTGTATCATTTTATTGAATTCTATTTACTATTTTATCTTAAATTAGCTGAAATTCAATACGTAAATATTTCAAAAACCGAGCGTCCAATTAGCTCCAAAGAAGGAGGACAGTTAGAGGTTAATTAATTAATGATCACGTAGGCCTCAGTTTCATCACATTCTATCCACAACAACCAAAAATACTTCCATTTTCGGATTTGCAAACGTATCCCCCCCCCAGGAGACAAACAAATTATACTATTCCAATTCCTATCCCAAAAACAGTCTGATGCTTGCTAGACTTTTGATATTATATATTTGTATTGTATCATTCATCATCAAACGATATTATTATTCTATACTGTAAACTTCACTAGGGATATTACAATATTTTCCTGCTCTTAATACCACTGAATGCATCTATTGTTTGTTTTTTATTATTTTTTATTCTTATATCTGTACCTATAGTTAGAAGTAGACAATGATGTGTCTACATATTATTCATTATTTAAATACTCTGTCATTTTGTATTGTCAGCTTTGTTAGCAGAAACACACCTCATTTTAAAGAAGAACTCAATGTATTTTTTATTATTTTATTTTTCAAAAGTGTATAATTATAATTTTTCCTACTGTACATAGTTTTAAGTGTTTTATGATAGTTTCAAGTGTCTTGTAAATAGATTTTTTTTTTGTATATAGCTTGTTTAACTAATATTTTCTTCACTTTCTCTTTTTTTATTATTGTTGTATCTTGGCCAGATGCAGTCTTTTAATTATGTTCTATTTTGTTGTTCTAAAGGGACTTTGTCCCAGAATAAAGTTATTTTCTATTTCTATTTCTATCATTTTGATTCGCCAATAGTTTGAAAACGGCTCGTTCAATTTGACACTAAGTTGGAGAAAATTTGAAAAATAGTTTATAAATTTCCTAAAATCAATTTTAATAAAATACTTTTAACAATGAAATTAATATAAATAATGAAACTCGAAGATCCCAAATGAAAAAATAAATACCTTGAAATATAGATAATTATGTAACCAATGAAAATGTTGAGGAAGCTATACTTGAATCATTTGGCAGATTTTTTTTATTTATTTAGGAAAAGAAAAAATATAAAAATAATCCTATTTGATTTTCAGGAAGTAAAGAAAATAAAATAAAGTAGCCCTACATGGATTTTCCTAGAACTTAAGAATGCTGTAATACCCGATGCTTGGGATGTTTTACATATGCCCGGGATATAAAACATAGCAGGCTGGTGGTCGGGGAGAGAAACAGATGTATGTAAGAAGTTGATTTATTCACTGAGAACTGAGAAGGGAGGAAAATTCCGGAAAACAGGAATATAATAAGATTTCCAGTAGTGCGCCTTCCTCTTCTTTAGGTTTAGCTTTAACTTGAGGAAATTCTGTCAGATCTATGATACTTTGCTACATTTTACTACTTATCATTCTTAAAAAAAAAGAAGATATTACCTTTTAATTAACGTCATAGAAAAATGATTTAAAAAAAATATATCTAACATAATGCTATGTGTAAAAATTAATAATAATACATAACATTTAGACAACTCCAAGTAGATTAATATTAGATTCCAGCAAGACTTTAACCGGAAAAACTTTTATTTTAAAAATTTTAGGTAACGTTGGAATTTTTATGATCAATATTTTTTCAATTCTTTTGAAATTGGAATTTTTCGAATATGAATTTAAAAATGAACTTTTACAGAACTTTTGTTTATTTTTTTTAATATTTCATTTAGAAGTTCTATTTAGAAGTAAAAGTGATTTTATTCTTAGTTACTCAAACTTTCTTTCCCAAAACTTTCTTCATTTAAGAAAAAAGTTAACTTTAATCTAAGCCCAACAACTTTTTATTTATTTTTTTTAATGGTACTTGAGAATTTGAATTAATAGAAATTAAACTTTTACCATTAACTTCGAACTTTATTAGGAAAAAGTTTCTAGGAACTTATATTTTAAATTTTTTTTCCTAAAAAGTTTCACATGAATTGAATTGGTGTTGGCAGAAACCACTTCAGTCACAAATTTAAAAATTTTCAGGAGATAGAAAAAACTTCATAACTCCTTGAAATTATCAAATATTTGATTTTTTTTCCTATGCCATAGCATGCATTTTATGTTGCTGACATTCAAAAAATACTTAATTCCGACATAAATTAGGCTCAGCAAAATTTATAATTTGTTTCTGACTTAGACTGAGTGCTATTTCTGCACTCAACTGTTTTCAGACAGCTGAAAATTGAAAAAAAAAAAAAATATAACCATTCATAACAAGTTTATATTTTCAATTAACAATTTATTTTACAACAATTTATATTAATTTTACAATTTAATTTGATCAATTTAATGGATCGATGGATCCAACAAAAAAAAAACTTTGGAATTTATATTACATACAAACAACGTACACATTATAATCTAGCGTATATAATCTATAGTTCTTACTTAACATAGAATGGAAAGAAAAATAACTTTTTCTTACTTTTTATAAATTTCGGTACATTCAAAGAAACAAACGATTGTTTTTTATATAAAAACACTTTTCCACATAATATCAATAACAAACAGATTAACATTTTTGAATTAAAAAATAAACGTTATTTCTACCAAAGAGTGTTTGTTAGAAATAATATAAATTAAATTTTAAAAAATTATAAATAAAATAAAATCAATACAACTTGCAAACAAATTCCTAGCTAGGATATTTCACAAGTAAATGTAATGTGGATTAAAATACTTACTAAAGAAGGTGAGAAAATGTTGGAAATTTTAATTTAATCTTATTAATTTTAATATAATAAAATAAAATTAAAAAAATTCATGTTTACAATTATTTGTAATATAGGATAAATATGAAATAAAATATTATCACAAGAAATTTATAATCATGTCTTCTTTAGAAAATTTAACCACATTATAAACAATCAGTTTATACAGCTGACATCCCAACACTGTCAACACCAAATATGCCGATGACACATGTGCCCTATTAGTTAATAATGACCCGAAAATCGCATCCCAAATTCTTCAATCACACATCACAAACCTTGAATAATGGTATCAAAACTGGAGGATTAAAATAAATGCCAATAACTCCCGCCAAATCACTCTTACCCTTTGTCGTAAACCTATCATTTCATTTTCAACATTATCCTTTAATAACACCCAACTTATTCTTTTAAAACAAATCCAATACTATGGAGAAACGTCGAACTTGGAATCGTCATACCAGACTGAAACGACAAGAAACAGCTCGACATTTCCGATCACTCCAGCATTTACTAGACAAACGCTCTAAGCTTCCAGTTAATTACTAAAGATTCACATACATGACTACAATTAGACCTATTTGGACTTACGGAGCTGTGATCTGGAACTTTACAAATGCAATAATGCCCTAATGCACACCATAAAAGTTAAAGCGTTTAGTTTGAAACAATAAAAAATATTTTTTTAAATTACACTCATGCAATTTAATATTTTCCTATAATATTACTTTTTTGAATAAGTAATAAAGAATACATGATTAAAACAATACAATATTTACAACACAAACTACAAAATATGAATATGTTTATAAATCAATATATATATATATATATATATATATATATATATATATATATATATATATATATATATATATATATATATATATATATATATATACATATATATATATATATATATATATATATATATATATATATATATATATATATATATATATATATATATATATATATATATATATATCCCTAAAGAGGATATTTTTACAATAATCATTTTAAGGGAAATACTTATATATGATTTATACATAAAATACATAATATTTCTCCTTGTTCATAATACTTACTACTTAACATGAAATACCTATTATGAATAAGAACTACTATATATGAGACACAGCAGGAAAAAATACGTACTCATCACAAATATACGGCATCGCTAAAAAGAGTCACCTACAAAAACTTCAAACGTTCCAATCAAAATTATTGCGACTCATAACAAAAGCACCTTGGTATGTGACCAACAAAAGTCTACTTACCTCCACTTTCCAACAGTTAACCAACATATAATGACCCTTTATCAACGATTTTACAGAAATTTAAATAGACATATTAACAGACTTATAAGAGACATGGCCACAGCTGATATACCTCAGAACATGAGGAGGAGACTAAAAAGGCGTTGGATGAGGGATCTCCTTCCTTAGATAACCTAAGTAATTGGAACAAGTTAGAGAAGAGGTACTGCTGAGTACTTTCCTTCCTCATGCCTGTCATGTCATTAAATCATGTATCACCATCACATTTGCTGATTGTCAGCAATAAGTTGACAGGCGCAAATACATATTTTATAGACAGAAAAAAAAGAATAAATAAAAAGAAACATTTGAACTGATGCTGATTATAACGGTTACCTATGGTGCGCATGCACGCATTCTCGTCCAACCAGGATGCTTTAAAAGAAAGGTTGAGAAGAAAAACCGGCGCCAACTAGAAACTAAACCATTACGACCGATAGGTCTTTCTGGTGATATTGAAGAGGTGTGATGAAGGCGAATCGTTTACTGTCTTCTCCCACTCCTCTCTCCCTCCCCTCCCACAATGTTTATATATAGAAGTAAGAAATTTATTATAAATTTCAATATAAACATTAAAGTTTACAAAATTACTTTATTATTTATTAATTGCGTTTAATATGTCTATGATTGAAAATGAAGTAAATATTACATATTTTTTTAAATTACTTTATTTTTAAATTAAATCGGAGTTCGGCTCTAGCCGGTGACAACGATACATCGGCTCCACGGCGGTTTCCCTTTTAATAGGGTTTTATTCGCCCAATCGAGCCAAAAATTGACATGTGACCGAGGACGTACGCTGGAGACCTGCTGCTTGAATTTCGAAAAAATCAAGCAAAGAACTTCGCCAGGACTAGGAGGTAAAAAAACTCAACGTGCCTGTGGGACCGGGGTCCTTATCACTGTGCAGAACAGGACTTGTCGGCCCCCTCCACCTCACAGCGGCCGCCTCCATCCAGCAAGGTCAGTGGCGTCTTATCAATACCAACAGCTGTCACCGAAAGAGCCCAACCTATTTTGTTAACCTTATCCATTGTTTCATTGATTTTCTATATTCTCTCTCTGCTCTCTTATTCAAGGAAAAAAATTATATATATATACATATCAGCTTTATCAATCGATTTATTTATTAAATTTTATTTATTATTTATTCAGTGGACGTGGGTATGTGTTTTTAATTTTATTTAATTTTTTTAACAGTATATTTTAAATTGTTTTTATTCATTAACTCATTTATTAATTTATTATTATTTAAATAAGATTTTATTGATTGTATATTTTAACTTGTTCTCAATTGTTAACGTATTTATTAATCTTTTATTTTTTATTCAGATTATATTAACTGAATATTTTAATTTGTTTTTAAAAAAATTGATTTTATAGATTTTAACTTTTTACCATTACTTATTTGATATATTTTAACTTAATTTTAAGCAATTGATTTGTATATTTTAACTTCATTTTATATTTTAGCTTAGTTTTAAGATTAAATTTAACTTTTTATAGTATAACTTGGTTTCTATTGATTTTAAATTTTAGATTATTTTACCATTATTTATTTGATATATTTTAACTTGATTTTGTGCAATAGATTCTATAGATTTTAACCTATTAATTAACTTTTTTTTTATTATAACTTGGATTCTCTTGATTTTATATTTTAAGTTATTTTTAAGCAATTGATTTTATAGATCTCAATTGTTTTTTAGCCTTATACATTTTACATTTTAACTTTTTTTAAACATATTTATCTGATACTTAAGTTGGCATATATGCATGTCTCTCTCGTTTAGTTTTTATTTATTTATTTTTATTTATATATTAATTCTCCTTAAAATAATTTATTGTAATCATGCGTGTGGTATACATGGCCTCGAATAAATAGATTGTATTTTAAATGGACCTAAAAATAATGAGAAAAATCGAAATTGGCCAGAAAGTATGGGTTCCGAGAACAGAAGGACCTGCTCAGGAGGCTGTTGTTGCCTCTGTGATGTCTGTGGATGCCGCGGAAGGCGGCCAAAAGAAAATTGTAAAAGTCGAATGGCCAGACACAGAAGGTGTACTATTGGGAAAGACAGTCTCGATAGATGATGTCTTCCCAGCATTGCCAAATGTTCCACAGAATGTCGCAGGGGCGAGCAGAGAGCAGGAGGAAGAAGTTCTACGCCCTAATAATAAAGTTTGTCCCATATGTGGGCTTTCTTTTAAGGGTGAAAGAGGTCTTGGAACCCATATTGCAAAAAAGCACCCCAGGGAGGCTAACACCAATACACTGAGGGGCATAGTGAAAAATGTTATAGGTCCAAAAAATGGAGAGGGTGAGGTATCAAAAATAAAAGAGGACATTATTGGATGGTCTACCGTGTTCAAGAATCTCTTAAAAGAAAACACAATGAATATTGCGGATTTTGATGAGGCCGTAGGCCAGTTCCTGAATTTTCTCAAGAATATCAATGCGGAACTGCCAGGTCCCCAGCACCCAGCCGTTAAATTTTACAAGATGAGAAAAAAAAATAAAACTAAAGTGGCTGATAAGGGTGCTGGACAAGTCTCAAATCCGCAAAGAGCGAACAAGGTAGACAGGAGTCGTCGGCAGGAGCAGTATCAATACGAAGTCGCACAGTATAATTATTACAATAAAAGAAAAAAAGTTGTGCAAACTGTTATGAATGCCGATGCTCCTAAGAGGTGTCCTATAAAGATGGCCGATATCGAAAAATATTATAAAGACCTCTTTGAGAGCGAAAATCTCTGCAGGCGTGCGGATTACGAGCAGTGTGCCCCGATGCCAAATTTAGTGTCCATTGATGTAGAAACCGTCAAGAAAGCCATTAAATCAACATCAATGGACACATCGCCGGGGCCTGATGGAGTTCTGATCCGCACGATTAAATATTTCGATGTTGCAAATATTATTAGAACAATTGCGGAGATAATGTTGAAGGTGGCCTATGTCCCAGAACCACTTCGACAAGGGCGCACAATACTAATATATAAGGGGAAAGGTGATGTAAACAAAATCCCTTCCTGGAGACCCATCACCATTTATTCTATTGTGCGCCGAATCATAGAGAAGGTTCTGGACCACGAATTAAGAAAACAGGTCACCTTCCACAGGAATCAGAGAGGCTTTATAAAAGGCCTCCCGGGAACGCACGTCAACGCAAGGATTATCGACGCTGTATTGAAAGATGCAAAGATTATGAAAAAAGATTGTGCGGTGGTATTCCTTGACGTTGTCGGTGCTTTTGACAATGTTGGCCACAATCATATCGTGAGCTCCTTGGAAGCAAGAGGTGTGTCGCCGGATCTTCAACACGTTATATCGGCTCTCCTCTGCACGAACACAATCAAAATTAGTAACGGTGTTCACGCAACTAGCCAAATCAAAGTGCTGCGCGGGGTACCCCAAGGCGGCCCCTTGTCGTCGTCGCTCTTCAACCTGGCCATTGACCATCTCTATCGCGACCTGTGCGATGAAGAATTTTCCAAAAAATTTGGATACAAGTTAAAAAGTGACCAAGGTTGTGTGGTCCTCACAGGTTTCGCGGATGACCAGGCCGTGTCAGCGCGTGACAAGGGGGCTGCAGAAAGAGTGATCGGCAGCGTTCAGAGGACATTTGAGGGAATTGGTTTGGCTATTAATCCTCAAAAAAGCGTGGGCATCGTTCTAAATAAAGGAGAGCTGGAAACCGCGATGCTCTCCCTTGAGAACGGAGAGTACATCCAAACAATGCAGAATGGAGATACAATCAAGTATTTAGGATGTACATTCTCGGGAGAGCTACAGTTCAACGAAGATTCGGTGACCAAATTGAACGAAAACCTGAATAAACTGGTAACCTCTCCCTTGCTGAAGCCGGAGCAGAAGCTAAACATTGTCAACCAATATCTGTTCCCGGGTCTTACTTACCCTCTCCAAACTGCGCCCCTCACAAAGCTGCGTCCTGCCGTACTTGACGGCATCGACACCATGATTCGCAGGAGTGTGAAGGCTATTGTTGGACTCCCTGCGAACACCTCCACGGCGATGTTGTACTCTCCCAGGAGGTATCGAGGATTAGGATTAATCCGCTGCCAATGGGAGGCTCCTCTACAACATTGGTCCATTGCTCAGCGACTGTCCAATGTGCCCGATGCCCTTTTTCAGTCGATCTTTGATTATTCGGCTGAGGTTGATGAATGTGCCGAGAGATTGGGGGTTGATCGGGGTATTCGGAATATGAGAGCTCTACGGCAGTCGCTTCGAGAAAATTCGTTTGAGGAATGGACCAATTGCAGGTGGCAGGGCATTGGAGTTCGCCATTTTAAAGAGACCCCGAAAGCCAATAAATACATGTATGATAAGCAAGTACTTTCTGGGTCTGAATGGTCAAATGCCCTGAAACTAAATATTAATTATGCTCCCCTGCGTGGAGTCCCAGGTGTCAGCGGACAGGTAAGAGAAGTTGGGTCCCTCTGTCGCAAATGCGACAGAGAGCCAGAAACACCAGCACATGTGCTTGGAAAATGCCCCAACAACTCCCTCCTTATAACACGCCGTCACCACAGAGTCAAGCATGAACTGATGAGGCTCCTTGAAGAGAGAGAATACGCCTGTTTCGAGGAAGTATATTGTATAGATACGGATGGATCCACCCGATATGCCGACATTGTAGCATTCTCTAAGACGGGAAAGTCGGCGATGATTTTGGATCCGACCGTGAGATATGAGACCAACGACCTCGATCAGGCAGAAAAAGTGGAAAGGGAGAAAAAACAGATATATGAGAAATGCATCCCTTTCCTTAGTGAAAAGTTCCGCGAGAGTTTCGGGCCGAGAGAATTCCACGTGAGAGGCCTTTGGTTCGGAGCTCGCGGAACGATACCAGACTCAACAAGGAGCTTCATGGAGGGCCTTGGTGTCGACATAAAGGACGTGGCAAGGTTGGCAGAGAGTATAATCCTCGACTCCCTGGGAATCATCCACCACCATGTGCATGGGAGCGGATAGGGGGAGAGTTTGCTCGCGAGGGGGAGGCATGCGTGTGTTACAGCATTTTTTATATTATATTATTATTTATTGAACACGTCCACTGTACTTTATGAATTTTGTATGTATTAGGTTAGAAAGAGAGAGGAGAGAATGTGAGTGGGAACATGTATAGGGGCAGAGAAGGAAGAGAAAGGGTACAGAATGATAATAAATGAATAAAAGAAATAGTAAAAATTATAAAAAAAAAAAAAAAGGAAAAAAAAAAAAATAATATATATATATATACGTATAAAATATTGTATACTATGCTCATACATATTGTTAATCCTATAATTGTATAATAATTTTAAATAATGTCTGTAGTGATTAATAAGTATGCTGTGTTGTTAGCAACCCAATGTAATTGGGCAGCACCATTTTATTTTATTTTATGATAATAAAGTGATTCTCTCTCTCTCTCCTATGTGTACATGTACCATCCTTATACTTTTAGACTTCTGGAGTTCTATCTATTGGTTCCAATCTTTCTTTTGTCAACGTACCTAGGCAGTCCCCATACCCAATCAACCACTATCTGCCTACCTTTCTTAATCCTCGGAAGTTGCCAGGGCTTCAGCACTAACTTTATGCAGAAAGTTCTCAGATTTATCTATACCTTTTTCACTCTGCGTTATTGGTAGCGTTTGCCAAGATTCAAGAAGATCTAAATCGAATGATTTAGATGAAGGTTAAATACTACCAGAACTTAGGCAATTTTAATTGGTTGCTAGCCTCTTCTTAGATCCCATACCACATTCCCCATACTTTAACGACTATCCAATCATTATCTATTTTCTGTATTAAAAATTTAGGTTTTTTTTTTTTTCATTTTTAAAACTCTCACCTGACGTCACCATATTTCTCACATCACCCGACGGACGAGTTCCACCCTCAAACTATTCTATCGCTTCCGCCATCTCTTAACTCAACATAGGCGTAAACTCCTAATTTCTTCTCTCATCTTCACCTAGTTTGACTACAGCTGTGGTGTACGTTGGCTTATCAATGGAGCTCTGTGACGTACTGAAAAAAAATAATGAAGTGCTTCGTAAAATTTGTAATTGTTACTCCGAGATACTCCCATGTCTCTCACCACTAAACTGAGTTAAACTGGCTCTTCCCTTCCTTCCGAAAACAATATTTCTTAAGTGCGTTTCTTTATCAAATCATCAAAAATCATCTCCCTTCTTACGTCCACAATATTCCAGAATTCAAGTCCTCAGTCCATTCCCTTTCCAAGAGATTTCGACCTCCTGACCTTTATTGCACATCTCACAGATCTGACTTATTCCAAAATTCTTTTATTGCTCATTCTGTCAATTTTTGAATTTCCTTTCCAACCAAAATCTGACGGCTCCCCTTCCATATTTAAAACCCTCCTATTCCAATTTCCATCCAAAACAGTCAGATAGCTGCTAACCTTTTGACATTACAAATTTATTTTATGTTATTCATCTTGAAATGTAAGTGCATTTGGGAATATTACAACATTTTCTATATATGTATATTTTCTATATATTCTCGATGCCATTGGATTAATCTATTATATGTTTATTACAACTATATATAATTGTATATGTATATGTATATGTATGTATATATATATATATGTATATATATATATATATATATATATATATATATATATATATATATATATATATATATATATATATATATACACACACTTAATTACATTCTTGCCTGTTGGGACGTTAAGAAACGACCATGATATATGTACATGTTATTCACCATTTAAGTACTCAGCAAATGTATCTTGTCAGATTCAGGTTCTTTTTTTTTCTCAGAAGAAAAAATTATTTTAAAGAAAAATTTAATGCATTTTTATTGTTTTATTGAAAACGTATAATTATGCTTTTTTAGTATTTTACAAATATTTAAGTGTCTTTTCATAGTTTTAAGTGTTTTGTATATAACTGTATTTTTTTTGTATATAGCTTTATTTGTTTTGTATATAGCATGTTTACCTAATGGTTGTTTACCTAGAATGTTTACCTATTTTTCGTTTTGTTTTTTTATTGTTCTGAATTAGGCCAGATTTAATCTTTTAATTTTATACTATTTTGTTATACTCAAGGGACTCTGAATCAGAATTAACACAGAAGACTGGCTTAAATCCACATACTAGACTTATAAGACAAAAGCTTAATCGATAATTCAACCCTTCCTACCTTTAAATCCCGCCTGGTCAATCATTTCTTATTCATCTGGTACCCATAAAATTGTAAATAGATACTGTTGTAAATATGTATATAAATTATTAGTTCGTTCTTCATTATATTTACTTCAAGTTTTTAATCTATTTTTTTTTTATCATTAACTGATCAAAACTAGAAAGTAACTTATACACAAACACACACACACACACACACACACACACACACACACACATATATATATATGTATGTATATATATATATATATATATATATATATATATATATATATATATATATATATATATATATATATATATTTTTTTTTTTTTTTTCACTACGACTATTCAATTACTCTGTATTTTTATTTATGTATCTCTGTGGCTCACATTTCCGTCTTGCTGTATTATTCTAAAGGGGCTCGTCCCAGAATAAATAAAGTATTATTATTACAAAAAACAAATTGCTACACCAAAATCTGTACATTTGGTCTTGAATTTTAGGAGGTAGCTATTGAATTACATTGAATGAGATAGTATTTAATGATAATTGCTTAATGGAAACAATTAAACGTTTTCTACTTCAACCATAGATAGAAAATCTTAACTTTTTTTTCCCCTACAATACGAACGGTTTCTCTTTTAGCTCGTGAAATTAGTACGATTAGAAGAGAAGTAGGCGAAGTAAGTTGGAGAATAAGGGAAGACTTTGTGACGGGAGGGGGTGTTTCGGGGATTTGTCAGCACAACTTACCTTCCTACAGGGATTTCTACTTCCGATGTCAGCTGTTCCTTTGCCCTACACATCCGTTCGTTCCCCCTGAAACACTCCTGTGCACGTCTTTGTTGGTACACGTCTCGGTGGGCCGCTTAGAACCTCTTGGAATGTAGTCTTATTCCTCCGTCGTAAGAGATGAAAATTTACAATAGTTCACCATAAACCATGCCTAATAAATTTAGTAAGGAGTTTGAAGCTCAAGAAGGCTTCATAGTACAATGTAGGATCAATTTGATGATTCTCCAAATTTCTATTCTATTTTATAACATCGCTTTGTTGTAGAAGAGAAGGAGATAATATATTTTATATTATATACGTAGATGATATATTTTTTTAATATAAACGCATCTAATTATGTTGTTTGTTATCATACATTTAATAAATCATAACAAGAACAATATTTTAAAGAGGTGTTATCGATCTTTGTCGGGCCTCGGCAAGTCATAAGCAATAATCCAAAAATTATCTTTATGCGATACTTTACTTATTTTACCATATTTATTGAATACCTAAGTACATACCTCATAAAAAAAGATCATATCCCCAGATGTCAAAATTGTGACGAGTCATAAACCATAAAACATATTTTGGAAGAATGCCCTTTTTACACCGCTATATCTCGAAATACCCCAAAATATATCAGCATTCCTGGGAAATCAAGAAAAAATCCTTACCAAAGTTATCAAGTTTCTAGATAATGAAAGACTTAAACAACATATATGACAAGTTTATAACTCAGATTTATTATTATTTTATTTCATTTTAAAAATTCCTTTTTCTATTAATCTCAATTCATTTATTGATTTTATTGCTATTTTTTTAAAGTTTATTTATTTATCTACTCTACCTTATTATCTATTGTGTATATTGTTATTTTTAATCTATTTATTTCATTCTACCAATCCATTTTCTTGTTTATTATTTTTTTTTTTTATTATTTTTTTTTTTATTTATTTTTTTTTTTTTAACCAGCCATCCAAATAGTATACAAATAGTGTTATTTAGTTGATCGGGCGCTGATGACCTGGATGTTTTGCGCCTAGACATCCAAACAAACAAACAAACAATACCTAAGTTTGTAGAAGTTATTTCAAAATAATTTTTATTCCTTGCACTATGTATATATTTTTCTTTACTAAAATTTTATAACAAAGTGGGTAAATTTATCAAATAATAAAATGAATGAATCCAGTAACATGCCTAGATACTTTTTCTAGACTGTCTGTTTTATATCACAAGTACTGTCAGCTAATCATTTTAGAACTAGAATGTATTTGTCAACATCCTGAACACTACAAAGAACATTAATATCCTGTTAAATGTAAACATAGAAACGGTACCTGGAGCAGCTAACCGATTCAACCGATCTATTGCTACATGCACAGGAAAAAAATTAAATAATTTAATTTGAAGTTAATTATAGGTTGGATACAGTTCCATCAGAATAAGTTTCTCAAGGTTAACCAGAATAGTAAACACTTCTAATACTATCTAATCGGTTCTGACATTTCACAAACTCCCAGACAAACTACTCACAACCTACGCAAATGACACTTAATATGTTTGACGGATTCTAATTGCACCACTGTTTCCTAAACATAAAGGTTCAGTTAAATTTATTACAGTGTTGGGAAAAAAAAAGAAGATCCTATACAAATAAACATCATAGAATCAAATCATGTCATATTGGATTGGTTACATATTTACGCGTTCAGTATGCACGATTGACACTTTACAATATTCTATTACCAAACCAAAACAGACAAAAAATATCTTTTTGTTTAGGAATTGGCAATAGAAAGACGGATATACGACAAACCTGGTAATCAGAGAAAAAAATATTAAATCATAGACTTTCACTACAAGACGAATGGTACATAATACAAGCAAACTATCGCTAACAAAATTATCTCATACTTAATGATACTTAGACTGATAAGGACTAATTCCACTCAGTTGTAGAGCTCATTCAACAAATTGCACTATCTCCATCACATACCGCTCTCTATCCTTTCTATGTTAGCCATTACACAAAGACCACTCATCACGTATGAATAAAAAAAACTGTGCAAACGTTTTGATGACCCATTTGTTCCACACTCTAATTTAGTGGTATTAACATTATTGACAGCCATACATACCACCAAAGAATCAGACTAGCACAGATCTTCTAGAAATATATATATATCGTTGGTAATACTTCTGCAAATAATCATTTGAACTAATTTCGGAAGGTGGATTTCAGAATGAAAAAAAATTTAATACGATTTTCCAAAAGAGGTTTGTAGAAAAAGGATAAATTAATAAAGATAATTATAAAAAGCTATATTGGTATTGCATAGTAACATAAGTCGTTAGAGAGTTACACGTTGGCTACATTACAAATTCCTACGCTTTATATACCGAACCATTTTCCTGGCACAAACAACTTAGCAATAAAGCTCTTCCTAGGATTCCCTAAGATCTGAAGAAGCGAAGTATGGTGTACTGAACCTCCATCATCTCATATCTCTACTCATATCCGACAAAGGAGTCAAGAATTCTGACCCGCCTTGTAAGATTTCCATTATAAAGCAGGCGATATAGAAATAAAGAGGATATATACTATCCATATAGCGATTTTCTTCATTTTCAGCATCACAGAGGCTGTATAAAAAACATGTGGAATTATTTTATTTCCACTTTATTATTAAATTGAACCACTTTATTATTGAATTATTAATTTGAACCTACTGAAGCAATATGAGTTATCAAGTAATCCATTTCCTAATTTTTATGTAATACCTAAGTTATTAATAAGACCGATAAAAGTAATATTTCATAATTTGTTTCAGAACGAATTTTCAAACAGAATAAGAAAGAAAGACAATATTATGTCGAATATAAAATGCTTTGGGTATGGACAATAGAATAATAGTATACTAAACTAATGGAAACGAAAAGCAAACAAATAAATATATATATCGCAAGTCGTATTCACATTGTTTTTTCAGATCAATTCAACCTTTCCATTTCATTTCCAATTCAACACTCGATTTATTTTTAATTTTCAGAATTTTCCCATATTTAAGAGAATATTATTATGATATCGAAGGCATAGATATCAAGTGCGTGGTCGCGTATTAATTGAAATGATCGCGTATATTGATCCATTTTATTGATTGATTTACCTTTTCTGATTTATTCGTCTAATATAATGTTATATCTAATATAAACTTAAATTATCTTATTAGATTTCCATTTCTTATATAATTATTCTATCTCCTAGTAATAAAAAAATATTTTTTTAAATATCTTTTTATGGATGAAAATATAATAAAAAGAATTTAAAATTTTTCTCGTTTAATGTCAATTAGATTTACAATTAGGCAATCTACATTTTTGAAATATAATATAGGACCTTAAAACAAGTACCATGATCTAAGAAAAAATATTAAAAAGGGAGCTATAAAAATATATAAAAGAATTGTTACTTTTTTTTTTAACTCATTTAAAAGTTCCCTTTCTTTCACTGTGTTATTTCCAACTATTTCACATATAGCACGAAGGTGAAAAAAAGGTACTACGAAGGGATGGAAAAAGGGTAAGAATATAGCCTCCACTCTAGTTACAAATGGAAAAGAAGGGGAGAGGTGAGTTGGTCAGTGGAGTCCGGTTGGGAGAGAGGAGTTATCGAGGTCCTATGTCTCCCTGACATCTCCACCGCCTCCCAATCAGCTATTTCTCCGATGGCCCTATCCTTTTCTTCATTTTACTTATATACCTTCTTCGGTGTTTCACTCACCGATTTATTTTCTTAACTTCCGATTGAGGAGAAAAAAAATGGAGCTGGTCTAGATTAAATAAATAATGAACTATATTTCAGTCTCTTATTTATTTTTTTAGAGATTTTGACATAGTTTCAATGTAAAAAATTGACATTGTTTATAATTAGACGTTATTGGTATGGTTTTTAGGGTGATATGGTGATTATTATTATTTATTTATTATAATTATTTAATATAATGGCGCTATGGTCCTGCAGGATACCGGGCCTTCCACAACAGCCAACCAATCACCACAGTCTTGTGCTACTTCCTTCCATCTCCGAACTCCAAGCCGCCTCAGATGGACCTCCACCTTCTCCAACCATATGATCAAAGATCGTCCTCTACTTCTTCAGCCGTCCGACATCTCATACAGCATCCTCTTTGACATTCTTTGGATGGGCATTGTTTCAACACCATGTTATCCTGGCTCTTTTTATTTATGGTACAATATTCGGTTCTCCATAAAGTGTCCAAAACTCCTCATTCTCTCTTCTTCTCCCAATTCCATTCTAAGAAATTCCGCCCCATATTCATCTAAATTTTTTTCTCTTCCAGGAGTAGAGCGTTTTAAATTTTGGTAAAGGTCCATGTCTCACATTCTTACATAACTACATGGTTTTAGTATGATTTTGTAGGTGAGGATTTTTATATTTTTTTACAGAGTGGTCTAAAATTCAAGTCTAATGGTGAATAATAGTCTTAGCTAAATAATAAATTTCAAATTAAAAGCAAATATTAGATAAATAAAATAGCAGAGTATATGAAGAATGTTTTTTTTTTTCAAAGTTTTTGATGTATCATATGAGTCATCTATTTCTAAAGTTAACTCTAATCATCATTGGCAATTATATATTAAACACGAGTAACCATATTTTTTACGAACTGCAAAAGGCGTTCTGATACAAAATATTTTCAGGAAAGCAATACTTATATATATCATTCTATAATATATATAATACTGTGATTAGAGCGGTCGTTGTAAAAGATAGTGAGTCATTGACTATGACCATGAAAAACAGGAGAGCCCTGTTGGTCTGGGAGGGGATAGTTCTGAGGATAATCTTTGGATCTCTCAGAGAGCAGCATAGCCGGAGAGCCGAACTAATGGAACTATATAGTGAGACTGATGTATTCATTTACATTTTAATACATCAATCACTATAAATATGATATTTAGCAAGGGAAACTATTGTGATCGAGAAAATTTTCTAACCTGAGTTGTCCCTTGAGGCAAAGTAACCAAGTCCTAAAAAATGGTCTGTGTTTGTATTATCAGCCTAGCTCAAAAGCGAATAGAAAGAACTGGCATTAAGTATTTAAGATAGTTATATGCCTGTTATTTTACAGACAATTTTTCCTTAAAATCGGCTTACCGGAAGTGCCACGTTATATTTTCGATTTTACACATTTTTACGATTTTTTTTTTTTAAATGGCTATAACTATTTTGATTAAACTCGGTAGATCATTGTATGGACTTTAATATCATTTAGGTCATGTCCTTATTTATGTCGCTTAAACGAATTTATGCAGTATATGGAACCGACATTTTCACTCAGATCTCGTATCAGTATATATCCTCTTTTACTAAATTGTTCACTTTTTCATTTTTCGGAATCATTATGTGTGCTTTAACCCTTATAAATACAATGTGAGTCCGGTTGCTTTGACATGGCAAGGGGCGTCAAACAAGGAGATGGTTTGAACCCATTACTATACTATATATAGATGAGGTGGCGGCCATCTGAAAAAGAAGAACAGAGAAAACGTTCCTGGAGAGAAGAAACCTACATCCGGTGGTGAAGCAGCTTCTGCTATTTGTCGATGATGTTGCCCTTGTCACTGATTTGGCAGAAAAGTTGCAGCAGGCGGTGTCTGAATGGTATGAGAAACTCTATCGGAAAGGAACGGAGATCAGTACCAGAAAAACTAAGGTAATACAAGTAGAAAGGCAAAATCAAGATACGCTTGGACACAATTGAGAGCAATTAGAAGTTGTCGCAGACTTTACTTACCTGAAAACGTTCATAGAAAGATTAAGGAAAGTGGACTTAAATATAACTAGCAAAATAAGCAAAGATAATACGGTCTACTAGCAGATTTGTAACACAATTGTAGGAAAGCGAAAGGTAGAACAGAGCGTCAAGCTCCATTTATTTAAATTTGTGTACTTTCAATTACTTCTATACGGAGGTGAAAATTGGTCATTGACAGAAAAGCTAGAGTCACTGTTGCTGAAATGAAGTATCTCCGAAGAACAGTCGATAAGAGAAGGAGGGGCCGGGTTTGTAACGAATGTATACGCCAATAGCTGGGTGTTGGCTCATGGAAGGAGGTTCTGTAAATCCGCCAATATGGCCATGTGATTAGGATGGAGGATTAGGGGACCCATTAATGATGATAGACTAATCTCCGGATGGCAAAATACCTCGAGGACGTCCAAGAATGCCATACCTATAGTGCATCGATAGACTCTGCAAAGGAAGAGGCAAATATCTCCGCCGAGTCAGGAACCTGGCAAAGATCAGAGAAAAGTGGAGTTCGTGGCTGCTTCATTATAAAAAATCTGGAAGAAATCAAATTTACTGAAAATTTGGAAAACGTAACAAATTTTAAATTATAATACTAGTAAAGATAAGGACTTTGGAGAAGTAATGTGTTTTTAGAAAACATTTTCTCCAGTTGCTATTCACTTTTTCTTATATTTTTTAATGATTTAAAAATATATATATCTTCCAAAGTATACCGGGTAAATTGTCTATTAAACGAAATAAACATTAATTTGAACAATATTATATTATTAAATAATTGCACAGATGGATACTTATAACCTTAGTAATTAATGAAATTGTATGTGCTAGCATGTGTCAATTCTCAATAAAAATATAGTATGTACTGACAAAATAATAAGTATGTATGGAGTCGTGCTTCAGCTGTCGTCGGGTTTACATCGCGGATGGTGCTTTTTGAAGTTGCGGCATCTCTGAAGTTAGGATTAACTATAGCTCCTTGTGTAGCTGCCGCCGCCTCGTGTCTGGTTTCCAGGGACAGATAAACTTGCTATTTTTCTTACCTACTTTACAAATATTTCTTAACTTACTTATTCAATAATCTTATTAATTGTTTATTTAAATCATTTCATTTCCGTAATATCCTTAGTTTAGTGACTTATATTCTCTATTATATAATTACATATTTTTATATTTTTTAAATTTATCTATTAGTATTAAGTTAGCTCGTAATATAATTGAAATGTAGTTTAGGGTTATTTAATTTATAATAATTTAAAACTAATACTTCTCCTCTACTATCATTTTATAAACATTTTTATTGTATATATTCTTTATTAATTTTGTGCGTTTCTTATATTGTAATGTGGAGGTGCCTCCTGGTCCTCCCGATCTATCTACCGTCCTAACAAAAAAGAGAAAATGGGCTCGCCCTAAAATTAAATTCCCTCCGGACAAAATCATTCCGCGAATCACAGATACAACTCCAACATATCTTGTTGCTAAACGATCCGATCAAGAAGACTTTAAAAAAACCTCTCCATTTTTTATTCAAAAGATGATCGCTCAGTTAGCAGGTGATGTCAAAGCAGTAAAAAAGTTAAGAGACGGTTGTTTATTGATACAAACACTTAATGGACAACAATCAAACAGACTTTTATCCGTTACAGACTTTGGAGGCCAAATGAAAGTTGAAATAACACCGCATAAAACTTTAAACTATAGTAAGGGCGTTATCCGTTGCTATGACTTCCAATACATGGACATACAGGAAATAAAGAACGAATTAACTCCGGAAATAAAAGATATTGTCAGGATAAAATCAAAACGGAACGGTAATGAAATACTGACACATAACTATATAGTTACCTTTCCAACACCTTTACCTCCAGAAACATTACAAATTGGATACGAAACAGTTAGAGTTCAGCCTTACGTACCGAATCCATTACTATGTTTTAACTGCCTAGGATTCTCTCATCCGACATCACAGTGTAAAAAAGAATCAGTATGCGTATAATGCGGCCAGGGAAGACATGGAGAAAATATAAGGTGTAATTTGCCGGCTCAATGCATAAATTGCAATGGTCCTCATAATGCTGTAGACCACCTGGTTCAAATGGAAGCCGAATTACGGTATGCATTCATCCAAGAGGAGCAAGCTATTGCAGTTTACTTCGATATGAAAAAAGCCTTCGATAAAACTGACAAATTTGCTATCTTAAACAAAATACACTCGCTAGGATTCAGAGGTAACTTACCAAAATTTATTCAAGGATTCCTTTCTAGTCGCTGCTTTCGCGTCCGTATAGGGAAACTGTTATCCAAGCAATGTAGACAAGTGAGTGGAGTACCACAAGGATGCGTTTAAAGTACAACACTTTTCGCACTAGCGGTTAGTGACTTGGGAAAAAATCTTCCACGCGGAATCAAAGTAATGCTCTTTGTCGACGATCTTGCTATTCTATACAGAGCGAAAGATGTCCTATCTGTGAAAGATAAGCTCCAAGAAGCACTGAATCTTACCGATGACTGGTCGAAATCATCGGGACTTTGTTTCTCTTCCGAAAAAACTAAATGTATTCACTATAGTAGAAAACGAAATACTCCACAATCGCCAGAACTTCTTTTAGGTGACGCCATCTTACCATATGTAAACACCTGCAGATTCTTGGGATTATTATTTGATAAACGTCTCTCCTGGGAACCACACAAAATCCCTCAAAGATACATGTACTAAAAAACTTCAGCTACTGAGAGTACTTAGCGGAACTAACTGGGGAGCAGACAGAACTACCATGATTAAAGTATACCAAGCTCAGATCGGCGCAAAAATAGATTATGGTAGTTTTGTCTACGGTTATGCCCGGAAAAATGCTCTAACCAAGCTCGACTCCGTGCACCACACTGGAATACGCCTTGCAATTGGAGCCTTTAGAACAAGCCCAACCCTGAGCATTTGTGTCGAATCTGGCCTTACACCACTGCACTATAGAAGACAGAAACTTGCAATAAACTATATTACTAAATTATACCCGCAAACTTCACTCCCCTCGCATAAATATGTTTTTCAATCTAAATTCTCAAAAAGATTTAAAGAAAAAAGGAATACCACATTACCATTGGCAGAAAGAATGTCTCTTATTATAAAAAAACTAAAACAAATAACATTACATGAAATAGAAAAAGAAACAGCCCCTTGGACCTATATACAACCTAAATTAAATCTCTAACTCACCCGATTCACCAAAGATACTACATTACCTGCAGATTACCAAGAAAATTCCACAAAATAATCATCATGTTACCTGAACATCTTCTAATATTCACCGACGGATCCAAATCAGATACATCTACTGCTTCAGCCTTTGTAACTCCTGATACTACCTACAAATATAAATTACACCATCTTTGTAGTGTTTACACAGCAGAGATTAACGCCGTAGCAATGAGTCTCCGATACGTCATGAAGAAGCCAGTTGCAAATGTGGTTGTTGTATCGGATTCCCTGAGTACTCTGAAAGCTATGAATAACATGTATCCAGACCATCCAGGGATACACTGCATTCTAAGTCTTATAAAAATGCTTCATGGAGTTGGAACAACGGCACATTTTATCTGGTCGCCTGGCCATATAGGAATTAGAGGAAATGAAATGGCTGATAGAGCAGCAAAAGAAGCTCTTACTCTTCCAGGCCGCGGTAAAGTTTTTTTGACACCATCTGAACTTGCACGACCTCTGAGAGAAACAATATTCCAAGAATGGCAAAGACGGTGGGACAACAGCGCCCCTAGCAAATTAAAAACAATAAAGAAAGAGGTGCAACCGTGGACCAGCTCCAGACGCAGCAGTCGTAGAGAAGAGGTCGTACTCACGCGGCTGAGGATCGGACATACTAGACTGACTCACCACCACCTCATAACAAAAGATTCTATCCCTAGATGTCAAAATTGTAACCAATCACTAACTATAAAACATATTTTGGAAGAATGCAAGATTATTTTATATTTTTTACACCGCAAGATTAAATGATTTTGGAATACCCCAGAATATATCAGCATCCCTGGAAAATCAAGAAGAAATTGTTACCAAAGTCATCAAGTTCCTGGATAGTGAAAGACTTAAAAAGCACATTTGACAGGCTTTTTTTATCTATTTTTTTTATTTATTAATTTTTTTTATCTATTTATTTTTATTCTATTTTCTCTTATTATTATTATTATTATTTTCACTTGATTTCATTTCATTTTAAATTCATTTGTTTATTAATCTCAATTCATTTATTGATTCTACTGCTATTTTTTAAAGTTTATTTATTTATACATTTTTTATACATCTTATTACCTATAAATGTCTATTATTATCCTTATTTATTTATTTTATTCTATCAATCCATTTCTTTATTTTTTTTATTTATTTTTTTTATTATTATTTTTTTATTTATTTTTTTTATTATTATTATTTTTTTTTTTGTACCAACCATCCAAATAGTATTAAATGATGGTATTTAGTTGATCGGGCGCTTATGACCTGGATGTTTTGCGCCTAGACATCGAAACAAACAAACAAACAATAAGTATGTATGTATAAGCAAGATATGTTTAATCGACTATTAAATCTGAAATCTTTCAAGTGTTCCTTTATACTAAATGTTACAAACTCGAAATTCTGTTAGTAATTAATGTTGTTGCAAGACTAGCTAACTAGAGATCAGGTATCAATATTAATGGAGAATTAGGCAGGACATCTCCTTTAATTTACTGGCCCAGTGATGGCCTAAGTAACCCTACCCCGGGAACACCACCTAGTCGCTAGAATTCAGTCAATTTTTTATGCACAGAATAGTTGACTAAAGCCATTAATCTGACATGATATGGACTGCGGGTTCTATTAAAGTTGGACAAAAATAAAACACAAAAAAAAAACAGCCAAATTATTAATAGTAGATATTTTATTTTGAATGTTAGGATAATTTGGTCAGGGTCGCAGTATGATATAAAATTACACTCAAATAAGTATAATGTTAGAGATGGTTGATTTTTATTGCCTAAAAATTAAATGGAGAGATATTAAAATATGTAGAGATATTGAGATTGAGATATGGAGCGATATATAGACAAGCTGATTACTCATTAAGTAAATTGTTATTTTAACAATTTAACAAAAAAGCTGTCATACTTCATATTAAGGTTAGTCCTTATACATTAACAATATAAACCAGCCTGATGAGAAAAATACACTTTTGCCAGCATATAGCAGGTGAAATATAAAATGGCGGCTAGAACAAGATAGACAGGCACTATATAGGTAGTAAATGTGCATATACATTGGCCTTATAGATGCAGGCAATTACCAACTCTTTCAATTTATAGTATTTACAGGTTTTAAACATGAAATAATAGTTACTCCATACCCTTGAATTTAAAGTCAAAAATTTAATTTAAAATAAAATAAGTTTACTTTTTTTCTCATAAATAGTGTATATAGATAGGTATGTATGTGTTCTTTTTTATTTATTTTATACTTATTTATTGTATGTATATATATATATATATATATATATATATATATATATATATATATATATATATATATATATATATATATATATGCTATTTTTCTGTATGATATATTTTTTTATTGTACATAGAGTGTGAAGGTGATATCACAACACTATTATAAATGGCTTTTGAGATAGATTGTAACATTTTCAATAAACAAGTAAAAAAATTTTAAAAATCTGTTTTTATCTTATATCAGTGAAACTATGCGTCCTATCGATAATTTTGTCATAAGTTAAATTTAAGATGACAAACTCGTCCTTTCCATGTAACACTTTCAGCTGTATACTGTCCTCCTGGCAATTCCCTCTCGTACAGCCTACTTGAATCCTTATTACAATTCCTCGGATCGCGCTTTATTGCTGGAGGAGACTACAATGCTAACCACCAACGATGGGGTTGTCGATCATCCAACTCCCGTGGTAATACCCTTTCACAAGTTTATTCTTCCAACAATTATTCCATCCTCTCGCCCATGAATCCTACTTATTTTCCAACATCCCTCAAAAAACGTCCCGATATCCTGGACATATTTATCACCTCCCAGATTTCCTCCTCCCAAACTATAATCAAATCCCTGGATGACCTTTCTTCAGACCATAGTCCAGTTCTGCTTTCACTACATTCTGACTTTGCTCCTAAACCATCACTTCCTAAACTGATCACTGGACGAGTAAACTGGGACAAATTTCGTGATGATTTGGAAAACAAACTAGACCTCAAAATCCCGCTAAAGACAAAAGAAGACATTAATGGTGCCATAGAAAAACTGACATCATCAATAACAGACAGTATAAATAATAACACCTTTATCAATAAGATTAACTTCCCACAAAATACTAACTTGCCAATGAAAAAATTTCCTTACATCTTCAATCTCTTCATCCCTTTTGTCCACTATTTTAACACAAGATCCTAATTATAAAATTGTACTCTTATCATAGAACTGTATCCTTCGAAAAAACTTAATTTACAAAAAAAAAAAATCACGAAAAAACAAATATACAAATATACATATTTACAGTCTTTTTTTGCCTTGCACTTTTGACGTTATTTAACTCACTCACTCTCTTTCTTTTCATTTGACAAAAAAAGTAATATACACGGTATTGATATACAATATACACGATATTTAACGATTAAGTAGCCAAACTGTAGAAATGAACTAAGGAGCTCATAACAAGACAAAAAATTTCCACAAACGCATTGTTTAGGAGATATTCACACCTGTAGATTTTCGTTGTAATGAATAATTTACGTTATATGAAATAAATATTATATATTTATTTTTTGCAACTAACTTTATTAATTAAATGTAAAAATTAACATGGTTCGATTGGGGATAATAGACAATATTTTCTCGACTCAATGTGGACACATTTCTGGAATTTCTTAATAATAATTAGTATGATTTAATTGAACGCAGGGTTTCCCATTAGGGGTTTCATTGCGCAAGTTACGCCATCAAAATATTTAGGAGGGTCTTATTTTGACAGGTTTATGAATTTAAGGAATGAAAAGTTTCATAGTAAAGAACAATGAGAAAACATGGAGCAAACCGTAGCAAGTGTAGTTGTGTATGATCTACGATTTTTTTTAATTATACCTTCGCTTGCTCTGTTTTAAGAAAATAAGAGCAATCAAATATTTTGGTAGTGGGGAGAAGGGGATAGATTCGTGTGCCATCGATCTTGGGGGATTATAACTAAATGATTAAACTCCGAAAATATTATGATTTGATTAAACAAAATAACGGAGATTGCCTTTTCAATGAAACATGTGATAAACACTCAGAATTCTAGAAAACTTCATAAACACTTAAATGAACATAAGCATGGCCTATGAATTATATACTTTTTTTTTATTCGTCTTTAGGTATTGGCGAATCTAATTTTGCGTTAATCGTTACTTTTGTTAGCTTCTTTTTGAGAAATTATTTTATATACATCAAATTAAATGGCTTCGTGAAAAAGGAATTGTTATATAGCGAATTTCATTGAAATATTTTCATTCGTTCAAGCGCTACAGTAATTAATAATGTAACGACATAGTTTTTTTTTAGCTGCCATCTTGAACGAAAAGGGCAGATGGAAATGTCGAGTGCCGAGGATCATCCTCGGTTGACCTCTTAAGTTGACTTCACTCTCAATACAATCGGCCAAGTAGTCTTGGATCAAAGCCACGAGCGGATTTCTTTATTCGTTTTTCGAATTCTAATTATCTTGAAACGTTAAGCCTCAAATATTGAGCGAAGTGGGCCTAACTCCTTTTGTAGGTTGAATACAAAAATTTATTATTGAAGATAATAAATCAAAAAGGCCTGGATTAATATTAATATTTATGTTGACATTGAAGATTTAAATGTTTTATTTTATTCCTATTATTTAAAAATTACTCCTAGATTCAGGAAAGTGAAGATGAAAACTGGTTTTACATTTACTTCTCGCCAAGAGACTCAAGTACCCTTATCCCAGAACTATAATTTAGAGGCCGAGTGGTATGTTTAGAATTCTGAACAGCAGTCAAAACTTCTTCCCCTATTAATTCTAACTAAAAATCTAAAACGTATGCAAATATATATAAAGAATCAATGATTATATAATGTAGAAAAATAACAAAAAAAAAATAGGATGATGAAATATTAAAAAAATTGAAAATCTCGTATAAATCTGACAGCTGACAAAGAAGTTCAGAAAACATAAATAATTAAATACCATGATAATTTATTAATTTTATTGTGTTTCTTCTACCTGTAAGGCCATTGGCAACACCGTTATCTTAAATCTTGTTGAAATATTTCACCACTTTAAATAATTCAAAGGTTTATTTTTTATAGCTTTTCGCCATTATTTAATTATTTTATTTAAATGTTTGTGAAATGTTCAGCCTTTTGCGTGTATTTAGGATAGTCTTGTGTAACATGGTTCACTGTTCGTTGTACATCCAAGTTTATAGGTAATGATAAAATGAAGCCATTCATGAAGTTTGAGATGAGTTCTAATATGTCCGAATATGTCAGTATCCGATAAAAAACGATATAGCACTCATGAAGATCTATAGAGTGGGTCGAATGTGGGTCGAAACATTGTTACGCAATAAATATAAGTAAAAATTATTAGTTTGATCAATTATTGATGGCAGCTCAGAACCGATTGTTGCTTGTATTAGAATAAAATTGTATATGGCTGTGGAATAACTGATATTAAATAATATTGATTATTCGGCAGCAGTTAGGATCCTTAAATTGTTAATATAGTTAAAACGAATTCCTAATCACAGAACAAAATATTAACTTTTTATAATACTCCCACCTACATGTGATATATAACACTCATAATAATAATATAAATGAATTCCCTCCAAATGTCTTTAACTGAGATCAGCCATTGACCATATCAACAGTACAACAACATAAATACTTTAAATTAAATAAATGACCTAACTTCAATAAGGATCATCAGGAAACGCCGCTCTTCCTAGAGGTCGGATTACGATAATTCAAAAACGTTCTTTAACATAAAATTTTCAATAACTATAAAGAGCAACCTGGACTCCCTGAATCAAATCAAATAAATATCTTGGAGTTGCCGAACACTGAAACTGGTGGTTTCACTGAAAACAGTTTTTAAAGCATAGAGTAAATTACGTAGATTATAATATCAATAAATAAAAAACAGATGATAAAACCATAAATTAGTACTTTGTAGTACTTTGTTTTTAGCAGAAATACTTGTATATTGAAAAATATTACAATCTGTCTTAAAGGACATTTATAATAGTGTTCAGAGATCACTCATTCAGACATATCACACACATATGTCATACCGATAGCCTAACCCCGATAATTTTAAATTAAAGAATTTACAAAATACTGGAAAATAATATATATGGTAGCCTGGAAACATATAGGTATTTTTTAAATTTCCAATCAAACAATAATGACTGTCCAGTACATCAGAATCAATATTTTATTATCACATAAATTAGTGTATGTTTCTTTTATGCGACATTTTACTTCTTTTTTTTAATAAATCAATATTACAGTGATTTTCCGACTATTTATATCTTTGCCTTGGTATAAATATTTACTTACACTTATATATGACTATATTAGGTTACATCGGAAAAATAAAGCTATAAAAAATAATAACGTAATCAGAGTAAAAACGTAAAATATTTTTTACGGTTTTAAGGCCTCTACGACCTACACATCTCTACGACGATGTAGTAGGAACATTACAGGTATCAAGGTTTGAAACTGACACTCTGCAAAATGCGAAGAAATGCTAAAATCGGGGACGAAATTATAATTTTTAAGTATTTTGACGGAAAGCGATCTCGCTTAACTAATGACCAGGGAGGTCTATTCGTACTACAAGGCTTTCGTGGACAGGTAGAAGGAACTTGTTGGTCATAACACTTGTCCAACTTAGGACAAGACTAGGAACTTCCCAAAGAAGCACAGGTCGCGTACAAAGCTGGGAATGGGTCGGGATGTAGCAGTGAGTTGTAACGAAAGCATGCCTTGCTAGACATTGCTGCAAAATACCCATATTGCATTACATTCAGTGTAAGTTTTCAAAGAAATAAGTCGGTGCAAAAATGGCTATTTTGAAAATGTTTCTCTTCATAAATTTAATTAAAAATTTGGCATTATTGAGAAAGCAAATTTGAATGGAATGTGATTACTAAATATATTTAGTTTCCAATATGTGCTTGTCTTTGTCTTCGCGCTAACATTAATACTTATACTGACACAGTGAAAGTGTCAAAAACATTCTTCCTTTTAGAGTAATTCCTACAAGATTTTGTTTTACTTAACTAGTGAAATTCTAATTTCAGCCTCTTAACGCCCATTTAATTTCAATCTCAAATTGTAACTGGAATAGTATTAAATATGTTCAGAAACAATTCAGCTGCCTTCACCTGAGTCCCTACTTTTGCCTCGATTTTTTTTTCTTACATACTTCCAAAGAAAACTATGATAAGAAAAAGTATTTAGTATTTAATTACATTAAATAATATATGTGAAATATATCTTAAATCTAGTTAGATCGATTTTTTGCACAGATAAATTAAATCTGAATTGAACCAAATCATTGAAATTATTGAAACAATGTTCAAGTTTCAATAATTTTAATGATTTTATGTTTTTTTTTTTTTTTTTTTAGTTTACACTATATTTGAAACTGTGTTTTTGGACGCATCTAACAAATGAGCTGTGGCTCATTTTGCCTGTTATTTCTGGAAATATTTTTCATATGGTAAGCAGATCCCGAGGCCACTGCCTTTTTAGTCTTCTTTGAGGCTCCCCTGGTAACAGTATGGAAGGAAGAGAAAGGACAAGTGGATTAGGTTGGTTAATAGGTGAAGTGTAGAATGTTATGTATTTGTTATAAATATAGGTATTTACTGTTGTACATAACAAATAGAACAACTGGAATGTTCATATCGCTGTGTATAATATGTTCATTTATATATGTATGTATGTAAGTGTATGTATGTGTGTGTATAAATATGTATGTATGTGTATGTATGTATATATATGTGTATGCGTGTGTATGTATATATATATATATATATATATATATATATATATATATATATATATATATATATATATATATATATATATATTATATATATATATATATATATATATATATATATATATATATATATGCGTGTGTTTATATATGTGTATGTTTTTTTGTTTATTTCTTAGTGGTTACATACTACTTTTTAAATAATGTATATTATGTTAGAATTTTTATAAGTTAGTTTTTGGCCAGATTGGTATTTTATTTTGTATTAATTCATCTTTGTTATTCTAAGGGGACTTAGTCTCAGAATAAAATTCTATTTTCTATTCTATTCTTTTCTATTCTATAGTGTGAATTGAAATATACCAGAGTGCATTTACGGTTTATGATTTTATTTAAACATTTGTTTAATGAATATGCAAAGTTTCATAGAATATGTTTAGAACATAAATAAAAATACAAAAAAAAATCTTTAACTCTTGACATGAGTGAAAAATTAAGATGATTGGTCACATGAACACATTTCATCAAATAATCGAAGGTGTAAATATATGAAAAAATTAATACTTATTAGTTTTCATTGAAGTATTGTATAAACTTAAACATATATCAACAGAAGCATGAATAGAAAATTTGAAGTAATGTTTTTTTTTTTTAAATAAAAACAAAAGAAAATCTTGTAAACGTTTGGATGGTTGGAAAAAATATCTTTGAACGAAAACATTTACCAACCATAGTTTTGCAATCTCAGCAGAATTGAAGGGAGTTCAAAATTATCTCAGAAATTACATCCGCCCGTCTTAGATAAGGAGAAGAGATATATCAATATTTATGTAAATTTAATGTTCCAGGAGAACGACCCTCATCTCATAAAATTTAATCGTCGTAAGAAAAGTTATAAGAGAATATACAACTAATGTTTCTTAATGAAGAAGTTGTATCTTCTTTTATGTAGTTTTTATCATTTTAGTCACACGATTAAATCTTTTTTACAGGTATCTTATTTCCATGTTGATTTATTTATATCTATTTTTATATCAATAACATAATCTCTCTAATTTCTAATTTTAGCATCGTTCAGTAATTTATATTTAAATAGTATTTACAAAATACTGCAAAATACACTATTCGGTAGCCTAAAAAGTTATAGGAATTTTTATTAGCCTATCTAAGGAAAGTATTGCGATCAATTTTCCGATGTGTGGTTTTCGATGGATGTTTACATTTCGCTCTGTCTGTGCTACGATTATCTCGAGAACTAGTAGACCGATTTTATTGTTTCTTTCTTTTTTATTTCGTATAGTTTTGGCTACTGACGCCTGTAAAAAAAAATAGGTTCTCCCGAAGTGATAAACATATTTTTCTATGGACTTCAGCGCAAAAATAACTCAAACGATTTTGGTGAAACTTTCCTATAATTTTTTAACTAATGTCTTTCAATTTTCGTACTTATACTAAATTCCCGAGAAAATTCAGGAAACAAATTAATAAAGTAAAGAGAGATATTCTGGGGTCTAACTCGCTAAGTATATACACTATGGTAAAGTTTATATTAAAAAAAAGTCTACCAAGTAAGGTCAGTATAGCTTCCTCACCACTTTCATTGGCTAACATATATATCTATATTACAAGATATACAATTTTTCGTATGAGAATAAAATACAAGGGAGAAGCCGATTCGGAGATCGAGTTACCCATCAACATTCGCGGGTTTGATATCCACGAATTTTATTTATCAGCTAATATTAAAATGCGAAAAAGTGCCGTATTTGATGATTCTTAATTTTAAAAAATATACCAATGCATATCGAACATGCATATCACTACTGTTAATGCAAAAGTTCGTATGTAAAACTTGATTGTTTTACAAGAGAGCATAGAAACTAATTATTTCTTTATGCTTTATTAGTATAATTTCATATTTTCGATAGTAGCAGACTACTTATATCACTTGCAGACTACAAAATGTGACCTTTATCTGAAATTGAATAAAAGTTGAAATTTTTTACATACGACCTTAATAGGTATGTTTTCATTCGTAAAATAGATGGCACTGGAAAATCCATAAGACAAATCCAACGTGTTGTTTGTTCAGAGTTAACGAGACCTACACTTTTCTTCAGCCAGAACAAAACAAATTAATCCGGAATATAAAAATATCAGTAAGTTCACAACTTCGATATTTAAGGAGGAAATCAAGACCAAGACGAACTGGTTGAAATTCAATGGAAATAATTACAATCAAAAATACGACTTTTTTTTTTAAATTTAGAGTAAAAATTACATTACATTTACTGAAAATTAAACGAAATCTAAGTAACAGCAATAAGTGCCATGCCAGTAACGTTCGAAATCTACCAAACAATACAGTATCAATTAATTTTTTTAATGAAACCTAAAATTGTATAACCTCATAACAATATTGTGATAATCTAACTCCCACTCCATATGATCAGTGCCTTCCGCATTTCACAGCCATTATATTATTAACAATTATTTATATTAATTTTAATTATTAAATGGAATTCTATAAAATTGGTACTAAGTAATTTCTATACTGTTCTCGAAATTTTCTTCAAATTTGGGTCAAATTGAATTTGCCGTTCTGAAACTATAGGCATATCAAATAACATATTTTCTAATTTGAAAGCGGAAGTATTTTTTTCTGAAGTATTAAATAGAATTTGATAATATTGATGCCAATTTAATTTTACGTTTACCAATCCTTAAATTCCCTCCAAATGTGGGCCAAATCGAACTTGCTGTTTTAGAGATATAGACGTATCAAGGAAAGCACGTTTGTCCATATATAAGACAAAGCAATGTACACAATTCAATAAAATTGATCCTCGGTAAATTGAAATCGGTGGGAAAGTCATTTGAGTGAAAACACCATTTTCTCTTAAATTGTCAATTGAATTGTAATGACGAACAATTTGGAATTTTAATCATTCCTATTCTAGCAGAATTTGAATTCCTGACTTCTCAAACATGTTTTTGATGTCCTGGAAATCTTGAATCTCTCCTTATCAAATATAATAACATGATATTTTCCTCTAGTTATGAAACAGAAGTTAGCTTTAATAACCAACCAATTTAAAACGTTTGGTTTTCCAAAAGAACGCATTCTAGGTTAAAATATAAACAATAGAATCATAAAAACTTTGTCGAACTAGGAACAAGAAAACTACCGAATATATTTGCCAATCATACAACAATAAATACAGTTTAGCTGTTGATTAACAAATCCTAGTTTTGCAATTAATCAATAAATTATTTCCTCTATATACTTGATGATTTAAAGCAAGTTTATAGTTTCGTCGTTCCTATAACATTAAATCTCATCCCTTAATTCCCTTTTTACATCCTTCCAAAAATCTATAAAGTGGCCCTTGCAGACCACATTCTTTTTTAATTAAAAATGTTTAGATGTAAAAATACAACATATGAATTTCTTCTAGTATCGCATCGATTGAAAACAATCAACATTAATATTATTCTTTAAAAAAAAATTATATTTTTTTATTAGTTTTATAATGGCCACTAACCTATATCTGGTAATAAATAATTCCTGATTAGTATTTTTATCGTAAAATATCTCAAATTATAGTAAAAAATGATTCTTAGATTTTAGTTAGAGCTATGTTTGCCTCGGAGCGTAATCCTATTTGGGAAAACAGGATTTTAATCATTTTGACAACGAAATGTCTAAAGTATACCTAAAATAGACATAGAAGAATCGGAAACAATAGAGAATCTATTTACAGGCCAATTCTTGAATTATAACAGCGGTAAAAAAATATTAAAAAAAAAAAGAAATTCTGTCTTATTTAAATTCTATGGGCTCAGTACTTTGTACTAGATTATGCAAGCAAGGAACTACTGTTTCTTGGCCTCTGCGTGTACAAAGACATGATATGACAAATATCACGCTCAACCGTTAATGTCCTCCTGAACTAATTAAGATTATCTACTTTATACAACCTGGGTGGGGGGCTCTGGAGAGTCTTCTGAACCCAGGGGAGACGAAACAGAATGAATTATTACCGGCTCAGCCGGATTCAAACGTAGGATCTTGAGCTTTGGAAGTCAGTATTGTTCTCACTGAGCTTTTAATCAACATAAATTATTGTTTTAGGAAGTGAAATCAGTAGAAGATTCATAGACGATAAAGAATGGTCTTATTTCTTAAAGAACTTCTAATCGAATAATAATAGTTTAAATCTTTTTTTTTTTTTTTTTTTTTTTCTTACCCTCCAAAAAGTTTATTGAAACAATTACATATATAGTATACAATAATACAATATAAACATGTAATTCCTTCTACTGCCCGAGGGCATTTTAAGGATTGGGGATAGCTAAAGGTTACATATGTGGCAGAAGGCCTTGTGACTTTGACATTGAACGGGGAAGGACCGTTCTGCTAATGTTTTATTATTTACAATATATACAAATTAATGAGTTTGGACCGCAGAGACCAGACCACATCCTTCGGCGAGTATGTCCACCAAAGGGAGTTTACCTTGCCACCTCCCAGGTCTGGGTGGTGGTGAGATCTCATTGAACAGTGGGTTTGCACAGGCCTTCAGCCCATCAAAAAATTTGATGTGCCTCCGGCCTATGAACTCAGGTACCGAGGGGAGCTGGAGCTCCTCGCGTATTGTTTGATTCTTAGCCCTTTGTAGGGTGGTGCCACGGACAATTCGCCGAAGGATAGAGTTCTGGAAGCCCTGTAGACTCGTAAGCGTGGATTTATATAGGTATCGCAGGAGAGGGGCCCCGTGGAGCAGTGTTGGTCTTATAACAGCTTTATAAATTTGGAGCTTGAGTCTCAGCGAGAGCTGCGGCGACGTCAGTAGGTGGTAGAGCCGGTGCGACTTCTTTCGTGCCAGCTTGATCCTCTGCCTAACGTGATTGGAGAAGGTCAAATGTCTATCTAGCGTGACGCCGAGGTAGACAATCGAGGTAGAAATTTTATGATAAACTCCTCCAACGGTGAATTGTGTGGGTAGATGCTTCTTTCCCTTCTGAAACGACATGACAATAGCATCAGTCTTCGCAGGATTCACTCTGATACCGATCTCTTCTAGCTCTTCAACAATTGTGGCTGAAGCATTCTGTGCCAGAGTGAGTGCAGTCTCCGCGTTGATGCTGGAAGCATATATGCCAATGTCGTCCGCATAGGCTGCTACCACCGCCTTTGGATGCTTGAGTGCCACCACTGGCGCCGTGAAAACGACGAACAGTATTGGCCCCAACACAGACCCTTGAGGTACTCCGCAGGTGGTATCGACTGGGTTTGAGTAGTCTGTACCAACTCGTACGACGAGAGATCTTCCGCTGAGGTAGCTTCGGATCAGTCGGCATAGAGTGGTAGGAAACCTGAACTCTTCCAGACGGCGAAGTAGATGCGTGTGTGACACGCAGTCAAAGGCCTGACTGCAGTCCAAAGAGATGAGCGCCGTAGCTCTGTTGAGACTCATTTCATCTATTGTGTGGGCCTGAAGTTTAGCTAGGTGGTGTTCACACGCGACCCCTCTCTGGAAACCAGTCTGCTCTGGTGGTATGATGCTCTCTTTCCAGCAGTGCTTCATAAGCTGATGGTGGATTAGCCTCTTGAAAATCTTGCTGATGTGCGAGAGGAGGCTGATCGGAAGATAGTGCTCAGCTGAGTCCCCGTTCTTCGCCGGCTTGAGTAACGGTACAACGATCGCTTGTTTCCATGATTCGAAGACATGAGTTGAATATGTTCAGTAGAAAGGCTTTACCCTTCCTAGGGAGCATCTTCAACAGTACGTACGGAATCTCATCCAGTCAAGCTGTAGTCACGCGTGCGCTGAAAGATGTTCCTCAGGTTGTTCCTCTGACTGATCAGGGCGAGGATGTGACGTGGTGGTCTCCTGATGGCGTTGGGCTGCGGAGCGAACCTAGGGATGTTCAGGTTGGCTGAATCCTGGATAGGGGTGGTGATGACATCCACCGACTCGTTTACCTCTTCTACTGTCTGGCACGGCGTTACCGCCGGTAAAGTTGATTCAACGCTAGACCTGTATCCTTTCCAGTCGGCCTTGTGGAGTAAGTATTTACTCGCCGGTGGTTTGGCGGGTGTGCCCTCGATCGTGTAGAGCACAGGCCGGTGATCCGACGGTCCATACGGAAGCGCTTGGCAATCCGTAATGATGTGCAGATCCCTGGTTAATAGCAGGTCCAGCGTTGATGTCCAATCAGGTCGGGCTGAATGCCGGAAAGTGTGTACACCTGGGTGAAAGACGGCCAACCTAGTCTTGGTGATGTACTTCCCCAGTGGATTGTCGCTACCACACAGCCAGGAAGTGTGTCGAGCATTGAAGTCCCCAAGGACTACATGCCGACCCGTCACCTGGGCATGTTGTAGCAGCAGCTTAACAGATGTCAGTCCAGCCCTGGGTCTCCTATAGACACAAGTGAATGTGAACCGACTCTTAAGTCGCACGTCAACTGTGAGTAAGTGAGTTCCCTCGGTTGGTTCCACTGGGTTCGGGACGGATCTCGAAGGTACATCTTTTCTGACCAGGATGGCTACTCCCTCTCGAGACCCTGGTGCACACACCTCTCGGTATATAGTGTACCCCTGGAAGTATGGACGAGTCGAGGTGTGAAGCATGGTGTCTGTCAACGCCACCACTGAAGGTCTATGCTGCTGAAGAAGGAGCTCGATTTCAGCCTGCTTCTGGAAGAGGCCTCTGGTGTTGAAATTCATGACGAGATGATTAATCATGATGCTTCTTCGTCATAGCATCTAGCATGCGGGCAACTATATCCATCAGCTTGTCCATTCTTGTCAGCATCGTCATCACTAGAGACGTCAGGGAGGCATCGGTACTTGTTGAAGGCTGAGGCGATTGCGTTGGTGCAGTCTGTTCCTTGAACTGGGTGGCGTGCTGGTGGTGGGGATGAGACTGGTGGTGGGGAGAGGTTCCTTCTGATTGGACCGGCGCTCCTCCGCTTGCTGTGCTGTATGCCAGGCCCTCCTGGACCCACTTACTCTGTTTGCTGGTATTCGTTTTCGTCGGTGTTCCTTTGGTGATTTCCCTAATTTTCTTCACCAACTCCTGTCTCTTCAAGCATTCTTTGGAGGAGGTGGGGTGGGCACCTTTACAGTTTTTACACCAGGGAGTTACTGTCTTCGGGCACTGTTCAAGGGTATGGACACCTCCACACCAGGGGCACGCACATGTTCGGCCACAATATTTCATAGTGTGTCCGTATTCTTGACAATTTCGGCACTGTGCTGGGACCCCATCTTCTTTAAAGATGCTCACACGAAATTTACACTGCGATATATGATAAAGTTTAGCAATGTCTGTCAGCTTGACCGAGTCGTCTGTAATTATCTGGATAAGCTCGATAGGTTTTGGTGGTTCATTCGGGTTGTATCTCTTTGTGAGTCTTCGGGCGAGTCTGAATCCTGGTAATCTGGTTTTTAACTCCTCGACTATCTCCTCGACGGGGAAATCAATATCGAATCCGTGAAGCACATATTTTCGAGATCGCTTAGTGCCTCTGGGAGCAAAACTGTGGAATTGTACCCTATTGTCCTGGCGCAACAATAAAGTGGCTTGAAAGTGGTCATTCTCGGAGTTGACATACAGCCGAGTTTCTTTTGATGATGAATTGATAGAGAATAATGTTATATTATTCTCGATCAGTATATTTTTCAGCGCTGCCTGGGCTATCGGAGGTGCTATGATGATTGGCGGCGGTCTGTTTTTCTCCGGTAGATTCACTCTCAACACGGAAAACTTGTTGGCAATTGGGATCTGGGAAGGCTTTTCCGGGACGGTACGGGCGGGAAACGTGTGTCGTTTGGCTACTGGGGCGTAGCCTTCAATATCTGATCCAAGGCCTTCGCTGTCAGTTTCGTGAATCCTCTTCCCACTTTTATCTTCGGAGGCCTCAGGCTCTGGAATCTCCATAGGAAGGTTCTCATTCTGGTTCGCCATCACGAATGAAGGAAGAAAGGAGGTCCGCTTGTCAGCGCGACGCTGCCCTCACTCGAGAGAGTAACTGCTGAGGTTTGGCCCAAGGGATAAGTATGGACCCCAACAGTATTAAAGGGCGCAAGCTTAACAAGCAGAGGAAGTTAATAGTGGTCTCACGTCACTATCAAAGATAGCAACGCCAAAAATATATAATCTGCGAGAACTTTAATTATATTATTAATTGAGCTCGCAATGCCTATTGCGCTTGCATGATGGTTTAAATCTACTTAGAATCTACTTAGAATTCTTATTTTTGTTAGTCGAAGACAAATAATTTATTGCGAGATTAGGCACCACATTTAAAACATGATTATTAGTATGAACAGATACTCGCGCTTCCTCACCGAGGTACCCCTATCCCGACCCCTCCAGAAATGAGTTTTCCTCTCAAATAGGAAATATTGATAGTTGGCAATCTATGTGGAACGAAAGCCCGCCTAGAAAATTAAAAGCTGTTAAAAAATCAGTGAAGCCCTGGATCACATCAAGTCGCCCTAATCTTAGAGAGGAAGTCACCGTTCTTTCTTTTTATTTAATTTTTTATATCTTTTTCATTTATTACTCTTTCTATTATTAATTATTAATTTTCTTCTATAGAGTTTACAAATATAACCGACTCGCAGGCGTTGATGATCTTAGAATTTTATGCCTTAAAGCCTAAATAAACAAACAAACAAACTATGAACAGATATCTAACATACATCACATAATAATATACACGAAAAATATCCGAGTTCACTTTATGTCTTATACCCATTGAGCCTAGTAGATAAACACACAAACAACTTGCCTGGGAACTTTTGTGGGATAAAGGCAAGAGAGGATTTAGTGGGTAATTCATAGGTCAACTCTGAAGGAGGGTCAAGCGTTAAGGTTTAGGAACCGGGAGGAGGAACATTGAAAAAGATGTAGGCGCGCTGAGAGCCTCCGGGGAGGCATTAAGGGGGTGCCCGGGGGTAAACAGGCCATAGAACAGGGGTGCCTTTAATAGTGAGTGCCCCGTTCCTTCCTCGGATAACGGGGTCAGAATCCAGATGTCCTCATCATCCCCGGTAACAGTAATTGTTAAGATTGAAAATATTAAAGCAGGTTTATATATATATATATATATATATATATATATATATATATATATATATATATATTATATATATATATATATATATATATATATATATAGAGAGAGAGAGAGAGAGAGAGAGAGAGAGAGAGAGAGAGAGATCTTGATGGGGTACAAAATTCAATTTTTATATGCAATATTTGTATACTGCTTTATTTATAAAACTACATCAATTTAGTGATAACTAGTTACTATGTTATCATACATATATTTTAAGTTAAGGAACATTAACTACTTCATGATTAGGGATTCTTCGCTTCTGTTTATTTTAATAATAGTTTGGCTGTCTTAGACCATGATCGGGTACTTTCAAAAATGGTCCTAAATATATTATTAATCATTTAATATTTAATCATTTTTTTTAGCTATTAAACAATACATAATAGTATAGTTCGTAGGCGAGGAACCATTGTCTCGGAGGCCGCATGTAGCTTTATGTTTCGCATGTGGCTCTGTGACGTAGTTGCGGCCTTCAAACGTTTTTGCGCAATATTTATTATTCTGGTGTTGACATTAATTAATATTTAACTATTTAAGTTACGAAAATTAATAAGAATTAAGTTGAACGTATGCAAGTATGTTGGTGTGTGCATTTAGTGATAAATAAAAATAAAGAATTATTGCAGCCTTCATTAGTAATAGTTACTATCAGTGCCGGCCATAGACATTCGGTGCTCCCGGGTTAGTGTTGCCAAAAACTCAGTCTTGTTCATGGTCTTGGTCTTGCGCAAGACTCTCGCAACAGTCTTGCACTTACTTATTAGCTTATTACTATAGAGATATTACTGTAATTCTTTAGATAGGAGAAACCTAACTAAGCCCGAATGAAAAATTAGAGAAGTTGAATGCAAAAGTATATTAGTTATATCAATTATTAACATATAGTAACTAAGATTATAAAGCATTTTAAGTTAATTTTTATTTAAAAAATTGATTTTTTTTACCAGTCCTGTTCTTGAACAAGCAACAGTTAAGAGACCTTGGTCTTGGTCTCGCAAAGTGCAAGACCAAGATTTTATTTTAATTTATTTTATTTCATTCAATATATATATATATATATATATATATATATATATATATATATATATATATATATATATATATAATACATTTGCTTTATCGATTGGCTAAAATTAATTATTTTAAGACGTTTTGTATTTTTTTTTAAATTTATAACAAGTAGTAACCACCCTTGAAGTCGGTCGGCGGCCACAAGTTTTTAAATACCGAATTTACTATCTGATTAACGCTACATTGTTATTATATAATTTATCTTAAATGTATGTAAAAAAGTAAAAGTGTCAACCGTAAAAATGTTCTCTTCTCTAATTGTTCTTTTTTGGATTCGTTACTTATTTTTAATTATTGTTTATTATAAAAGTTACTTGTTTTTTTATTAAATTGTTTGTGGAGTCATCTCCTTTTCTTTATAACATTAACTGCTAGGAAATGTTGAATGAAAAGTTATATGTCTTATAACCCTTTCAGAATAAATAAGTTTTAAAAGCACCAAATTAAATTAAATAAACAATTTTTAAAAATAAATCCTAATTAATGTTCTTTCCGCAGAATGATTGAATTTGAGTATATATATATATATATATATATATATATATATATATATATATATATATATATATATATATATATATATATATATATATATATATATATATATATATATATATATAAACACACACATATATATGTACTTATATAAATGATTTCAATACGCCCTATAATTTTATTAATTATAACAGTTAAGGTCAATTCGGTTCTGTTTATTTCGATTCCTGTCGAAAAAAAATAAATAAAAACTGGAGGAAAATACACGTTCCAATTAAGTTTGTTAACCGAATACCTGTCACATTTTTACTTCAGAGAGCCAATAGAAAGTACAAACAGAATGGACACGTTAAAATCATTGTTTGGAAACGTTACAGTTTTAGAAGGGCCAATCAAAATAGTGTTTAGAGAAAAAACACCCCCTGGTGGTAAAAATCTGTCAGAAATTTTATTCATTGGTAAATTGTATTTTATGCCAATTTATTTATTTGTTTTATTTAAATGTTATCGATGTGCAAAGGTTAGCAGGAACTGATAAAATATAACTAGTATTTTATAAACACTTTATGGACCAAAATTAAAATTTTGTTGAATTGAAAAAATAATTCATAAATTCGCAATTTGCAAATTCTTTATCAAATATTTTTTTAGTTTGAGAACATTATAAAGCAGACGATGTTTTTAAGTATTGATTTGTAGGTAAGATACATCCTGCTAATATTCAAATTTGCTGTCATTATTTATATTCGAATCTTTAGTAATACAATGGACAAGGTAAATACAAAACATCATGTGGTAATTTGCAAAATGTAATACAATTGCTATAAATGATTTTTATAAATTTCGATTTTATATGTTTTGGCAAAAAAGAGTGGAATTAGAAAAAGAGAATAATTTATTCAATCTTAAGCAGGGAAATATAGGTTCGAGAATTATATGATATGGAAAAGTTCGACTTATTCATTTTAAATGAAGAGAATGATGGTTGAGGTGTTCTGTCAAATTGAAATGGTAAAAAATAAATTATTTTATTTATTTTTACATTCGCCGAAGTTTCGGCCCGAAGTTCAGGCCTTCATCAGGGCTGGAAAAAGAACCAGATAACAATAGGTATAATAACAAAGAACAGTCATTGAAAAATAAAGAATTAAGACTAAAAATAGGGTGTTAGGTAAGGACTAATAATTTTTATTAGAACAACTTAACGTAAAATGAAGTAGATAGAATGAACATTGAAGTAAAACAAAGTAAGTAGAATGATATCAGTAACAGAGAAATAAGAAATAAATAATAATAACTGAAACAAAGCACGGAGCAATGAAATAAGGATCCTAAAATAAAAGGTAACATAAGAAATGAAAATGGTAATCTAGAATAAAGCTTAAAACAGAGAAAAGAAATATGAAGTTATATAACGAAATAATAGATATAAATAGAACATTAAGATATTATAAAATCTAACAAAAATATAATGTGAAAAAATGTATGAGGAAATGTATCATATATAGAAAATAGAGAAATAGATATGTAAAATAGAGATTGAGATATTCAAAATAAAGTGACGGAAAGGCCGAAGAAAAGGAGAATAAAATAATATAAATAAACAAACCTGCCGTACAAGAAGTAAAGTCAGACAAACGCACTTTTAGCAATAGGGAGGGGATCTTAAGTACTTAAAAGTTGTTCTACTAAAAATTATTAGTCTTTACCTATCACCCTATTTTTATTCTTAATTCTTTATTTGTCAATGTCTATTCTTTGTTATTATACCTATTGATATCTGGTTCTTTTGCCAGCCCTGATGAATGCCTGAACTTCGGGCCGAAACCTCGGTGAATGTAAAAATAAATAAAATAGTTTATTTTTTACCATTTCAATTTGACAGAACTCCCCAACCATCATTATCTTCAATTATTCACTACAGTCTACCATAAACCCAAAATCATTCATTTTAAAGAACATGAAGAATAAAATAACAATACATGTTATTTAAATTAAATTTTTATTTATTTTTTTTGTAGGATGCTGAATTAAATTATTCTCATCTTCAGATACTTTTTCGAATAAAATAACTAGTTTATACCAGATACGGTCTGTATAAGCTGAAAATTAAGCTAGAGTCTTTTCTTCTTACAATTCTTCAGTGTGTATAAAGGTAAGGGCATTTGTACGAGAAATTGAAGCAATTCAACTTGAAAGTCTCTCGACCTAACAAAACTCTTGTGCTTTAGTTTGTTTTCCCGACAAAATGAGCTCATTCAAGAAACTGATAGAGAAACGATAACGTGTAAAAATGTATTTGGAGAGGAAAGAATCAGAGTAGACGTCAAAAATGAAAACAAGCAATAACTAATTATTAAAAAAATATATATTAAATATTTAACTTATACGTTTTTGAAGTTAGTACAGCAGTATTTTATTCAGATAGTAAAATTGTATTAATTTATGGAAATTTGATCTCCAATTGCATGTAGTTTTTCTAAGCTATCTCAATAAAGCAAAATTTTAGGTTAAAAAACACCCATTCTGCAGAATAAAGTTCAGATTAGTTATAATGCACTATAAACGAAAAAAAAGCTACTAATTGACATCTATAATCATTAGCAATATTAATAAATAAAAAAAACAACACTTGAATTTTGAGAAATATTACAATCGGCCACATCTAAAGAAAATATTAGTAGTGATCGAAGAATAGCTTGAGCTCACTCACGCTCTATGTGAAAAAAAAACATGAGTCGTTATTATACAAAGTAAGGAAAATACGAAGAAAACCTTGTTAAAGAAGAAGCAATTTCGGTATCCTTGGAGAAATTCTCCGAATTTCTTAATTTAGTTTCACTTTGTCATTCTTCTCATTATCACGTTTCATAAAGGAAAATCATTATGAGTAAGTTTCGAAAGTAAATAAAAATACGACACGTACAGTATCGATTAACTACCGACATACTGTAGGAACAATCAAAAATGTGATCAGTAAAACCTATATAAACCATGAGGGAACATAATTCCAAATCTACTTAAACGTCTTGGTAGATTGATGAGGAAATTAACATCTACAAATATTTAAACTTGGTGTAATTGTCATGTAATATGCTGTTACTACGAATTACGCCACCAGACAAATAGATTTCGTCCCATGTATCGGTACATGTGAAGATCCGAGTCTTGTGTTTTTTATGACAATGGTAGGCGCCCGACTAATAAACCAAGTTTAAATAATCATAGATGCCAATTCTCTATAAATCTACCAAAATGTTTAAGTAGATATGTATAATATGTATAAGTAGATATGGGAGTACGTTACCTTAGGATGTTTTTTTAATTCAAAAACTTTTTATTTTAACATTAGTTTTAAAAATATTAATCATTTATTTTCATAGCATATTATCACATGATATCATTTCAATTAATAATCCAGATACTTAAACTATAATAACTTTTTTTTTTAATGTTTTGTGCTCAAATTGTTTTAAAACATTCACGAGATCTAACAACCATCAAAGCTAAATATCGGTCATGCCAAACGCACAAAACATTGTTACATATCTGTTAGCAAATTAACTGAACATATTTTATTCCATCTCAAGTCAGTTTTTTGATCTCCAATAGTTTTATAACACTCACTCAATGAATATTTTGAGCCATTAAACTTCAAAATTTATCCATTTCTTTGGCCTGAAAAATAGTTACATACTTTGTAGCGGATAATCAAAATACATAAAACTCGTATCGCTAAGCTTTAAAAACATTCAGAAGATCTCACCGAATAATTTAATATATCAAACTTAAAACCATCGAATTTAAATATCGATCCAGCCGTTCGCTCAAAATAATATTACAAAGATTGTGTCGCTTCGTCGAGGGATCAGAAAATAAATTTTGATTTATTATTATAAGTCTAAGTAAATAAACTATTTTTTCTACATATTTTAAATTGATTACTTTATTATTATTATTACTTTTTTCCGACGATATGGAACCTTGTCGCATCATCAGAACTTTACTAAACATTATATTAGGTGTCTCTGTTCATTATTGCCAAAATCCAGGAGGGAGGAGGAGGTGATTCAAGACAAACTTATCAACAAAAAAATGTTAAACATTTATTGTAAAAGTTTTTTTTTTTGTGACAACTATTAAATTAAAGTTATGTGATTTATTCGATTTTATTAAGGAAATTTGACTTATCCTCAAATACATTATTCCTAAAATAACCCGAATCGGAAATAGATAAATCAATAAATTAAAAGCTAGCAGTAACGATTGTTGACCTTATTTGTTCCATCTGCTCAAGCAAACAAGAACTCCCAACAGTATTTGCATATAGACGATATCTACTTCCCATATCACGAGTGTGACTGCCATCCACTGATTTACAACTGCAGATATACAAACCGTCACTTATATGTTGCAGCCATTTTGTTTAATGGTTGGATTGCAGATAATATTAAATAACTATTGTAGAGATTATTTAATTAAGAAAAAACAAAACAAATATTTAAAAGTACAAGAAAATAAGTTTGATTACTATTGACTGCTGAGTACATATCTATCTATCAATTACAATGATGAAACTAGACACGTCAAGGCGTCTGTAACAAACACACACACATACACACACACACACACACACACACATATATATATATATATATATATGTGTGTGTGTGTGTGTGTGTGTGTGCTTACCATATCAATCTTGAAAAAAATATTCAGTTTCTATCTAACTTTTCATTAATTTCTATGTAATAATGTATAAATATATTATGCGAATACATAGAACAAATGTGTCGAAAGGCCCTTTCCAAAGCCTTCTGTGCAATATTATACATTGTGTACAAGCATAACATAGTATTATATATGGTGTCTTCAAGAAATATATAAGCCTTTACACTTTCATTTATCTTATTGTACTTCCAACGAAGTTTCGAGCTGATTAGCTCATAATCAAGTCATCAGAAAAATCTACTAAAATGTATTTCTATATTATTATTTCATTGAACAACTGTTTTTAGTGAACCAAATATCAAAAATAACCATATTACTCGTCTCCAGATTCCTTTAATGTTCGCGCTAATTGTTTAAACAAAAAATTCTTCATATTGAGATTGTTCGGAAGTGTAGTTTAATAAGAGAAACTTTGGTTTCTGTTGTTAATCTGAATTTTTTTTTCATCTGCCCATGATAATGACAATAAAATATTTTTTCAGGTGTTATGTTTTCCCTTAAAAAAAAAAAAAAAAAAAAAAAAAAAGACAGCCATCTCTTCTTTGAAATTTGAATTATTAGTAAGCAATGTAATAAACCATTTTTCAACCGATAGCACAAGCATATATTCACACCTATGTTATATATATTAATATGTTTTTGAAATTTGTGACAAAAAAAAACATGTTGTGGGAAAAAAAGTATAAATAAGGAAATTACACTCTATTTGAGATAGAATAGAAATGTCAACTTTATTCTGGGGCAACGTCCCTTAAGAAAACAATATCGTTCATACAAAAGATCTATTACCTAAAAGAATAACAGAAACATAAATTATAAAACAGGTATATACACAGCTTAAAGAAATAATAATGAAAGCTGATGAGCAATGGGATCACATCATTTCAATATCGCTGCTTAAGAAAAAATAAATAAAATAAAAATAAATAAATAAATGAAATTGGAAAGGAACAATAAATCAATTTTATGAGTAAACCATTGTAGTGATATAAAGCAAATTAAATAAATAAAAGAAAATAGGAAAAGGCAAAACATGTACTTATATAAACAATGAGAGATGTAAAAAACGAAATATGTCTCAAATATATAGAATAATGTAAAGAGAGAACAACATAACAATTTCTTCTTTTCTTTTTTTTTCTTAATCACAGCGCTATGTCAAAAGTAATACCGAAACTATTCCAATTCATAAAAAATAAAAATAAATAAAGTAATGATGTATAAAAAAATGAGTGAAGCCTTGTTAAATAATAAATAATTAGCCAACGTCTGATTGTATTGTGAGGAGGAATTGGAACAAGAGGGTTCGGTAAATTTGGTGGTGCAAGACTGATTTTAAGCGAGATGGAATTCCAGAAGATGGTGGAATGGACAATAAAAGAGTGTTGAAATGAAATTTATCTGTGTGGAAAGGGGTGTAAAGGTCAGAAGGACGAGATCTTGTGGACAGGGAGTGGGAAACAATTTAAATTGGAGGAGATTGTATACAAAAGACGGGCGATGATTATTGATTATTTTAAAAGAATGTATCTAGGAAGTATTTTCTTCTGAAGAAGGCAAAGAAACACACTAACTCAGCATAGTAGTGGGAAACACGGGAACGTCTCGGAGTCCCATTGACAAAACATACGAAGCTGTTTATAATTCTTTCTGGTCTGCCTCCTCGTTCCACCGTGAGACCCCCGTACACCAAGCAGCCGTTGTCAAGGTGAAGGAAGGTGAGGGAGGATTCGAGGAGTCTACCTGTGGTTAATGGTAGGAGATGGTGGAATAGCTTAAGGATACAGATTGACCGTTGAGATGTGGACAATAAGGATATTTCAAGCGAAGTATTGGTAAATACAAATTTATAGGTTTTTAATTGAGGAGTTATGATAGATTAGTTATGAAGATTTCAAGTAAATGTTTCTGGCATGTTCAAAATCTTCTACCATTTCCAGATTATAAAGGTTGTGTTGTATAAAATAGAAATTTACTATTGAAGATTCGTTGCAGGATTCTTAAATCAATTTAAATCCAGTTAAAAAGATACATATTTTTTAAAGTTTAATTTGTTTAAATGACACTAATTATTAATTACGCTATTCCCCCTTTTTTTTTAGTTATACGGAATTGGTAACTTGGTATTCATGACGAAATTTTATTTTCGATTACTTTCTGAAACCTGTATTGAACTGTTTTCCTTAATTTTATTTTATTTTTTTCAAATTAAAAGAAAAACGCCCACAAAACAAATTACAAGTTCTTTATTATTATTAATCAATTCTTTTAATTAGTTTTGAATATTATTATTTTGAAAAATATATTTGAGTAACAATTATAGTGTTAAAAATAATTATAGTACATCAATTCAAGTCGCAATGGACATTTGCATTTTTAGGTAGTAGGCCTATTTATTAACCTTTTACGAAAAATCGAGGTATGGATTTAGAGCAACCAAACTTCATACCATTGTTGTTAAAATAAAGAAGGGTATTTTATAGCTATTGAAAATATTATTTGATCAATTAAAATATACTTCTAAAGTAGAAAAAAAATCTCTTGCAGTTTCTAAGTATATAAATATGAAACAAAACATCCCGTAACATTTTTGTAGACATATAAACTCAACTTCTGGAAAAAATAGTTTTTTTTTCATCAAAATATCGACATAAATCTCCTGAAACAAGAAACTCAATAGAGTTAAATTTATAGATTGATATCTGAGAGAATATTTATTTTTTTGGAGTGTTAAGCTTATGGTCTCACCATAGATCGTCGTATATTTTTAATTCCTTTTTAGAAAATCACATAACATAGAGATATTTATCGTAATAGATGTATTTTTCAAGCTTGTTTAAATGAATTACATTAATTTAAATAACTTTAAATTTATATCGTGGGGGGATAAGTATGGTTCGGAGTTCCTATGGCCGACTGTAAATAGTGTAATAAGTATGCCTGCGTCTAAGATGTTTATTTTCATTACTTTTTTTTTTCACTATGATATTTTATTTTGTTCTTTTGTAGCTTTATATTATTTGAAGTTAGCTTATTTTTTTTATTTATTTATTTTTTTTTATTTGTAAATATGGTGTGAATGTGCTCTCAGAACTCTATTATAAATGTCCTTTATTTAGACAGATTGTAATATTTATCAATAAAAAAAAAAATAAAAAAAAATATATCATTATGAAGCAAATCTAAAACAGGTCGAAAAGAGTGTACTCTATTATGGTAATGAATAGATATGGTTCAGCCCCAACATGGTTCAGCCCCCTTCACGGGGAGAGTTCGATGTCGATACCTTGAATCGTCTGTAGACGACTTCTGACTCGGGAAGGGTGCTGTACTTGGGAGAACAGTTGCCACGCTGCGATCTGTTTAGACTCGGCAATTGCCCAGGGGAATTCGCCTGGGGTTAACCGGGAGGCGAAGGCTCCGCGCCTAGGAGTGGGAAATTATGCTTTGGCTGAGTGGGAAATTTAGCATTTCAAAATTTACACAGGCCGGCCCAGTTAGTTCTTTTATCTTTGGACTAATCGTCAACCAAATCCCGTAGTACGATCCCTATCAAGCACCAACCTATCCTCTCATAGGTTAAAACGGGAGTGGTCCCGAGACCTTTTGTAAATATGAATATACTCGATTCCAGCAATGGCCAGATTCTCCACTTAGATCAAGTCTGCGGCTGTAGCGTTCTTACTCATCCTCCGCTGGTTTTAAATACCAGTGAAGTCGTTAAGGGAGAAGGGCAGGGAACTCCTAAGCCTCGCTTTTCTCCCTACAAGTGGGGAAACAAGATTGGTTCGGTGTTTCCCTGGCTGATTGTAAGTAATGTATCATTTATATAGGTATGCTTGTATCTATGATGTTTGTTTGTTTTATTTCTTGTTTTTTTTTTCTATTACATAATTTATTTATGTTTCTGTATATACGGCATGAATGTACTCTCTGAATTCTATCTGTCCTCAACTGTAACAGATTGCAATATTTCTCAACAAAAGTTTTAAATAAATGAACGAAATATGTACACAGTTCAACAAGAGCCACGAGACACATTCAATGGAAGAAAATGCGACATTTTACTATGAACACTTTGTCAGTTTATGGATGTATTAAGAGAAACGAATATTAAATCAGACCCACCGTGATTATATTTAATTAACCACAAATCGCCTATAAGTGTACCTATATTATTCCCATTGAGGTATGTTTGCTATTAAACAGATAGAATCGGAATCGTATACAGCTGATAGCCAGTTTTAATGTTTCCATTGGCCTTTATGACCTTAGTGTGGACTTTGAATCCTCCTATTACTGCCCTTGGTCATTATAGTGTACCCCTTGCACCGCCCTAAATTTAATATCTCTTCTAGATTGCTTTTCTCTTTGGGAAAAGTAGTTTAGTTAGACTTGGCAGTTCATTATTTCATCCTTTAATCTGGTCGCTAACCGTTTCTCTATTGACTTAGAAAACTGTCTAAATTCTAAATATTTATATCGCTATTGTAAGCGGAAAAGATCTTTATAAAAATGTTCCGTTTTTGTTGTTTTATTTTCAATAATGAACCTTTCTAACCGCAAACCCGACAAAAAAAACCTCTCAAAATTAAAAGTTTTACGTGAAACCTGAAAATTGGATGTTAAAAATCCATCAGCCATTCGCGGTTTTTTTTTTCAACACTACTGGGTTCATTGTTTTCAGATTGGCTTCAGGGGTCACTCGAGGACCATCTTTAGAAATCGACATCATCTTCCGCCAATTTATGTTCAAGATGACGGCCGGAAAAGCTTTGTCACTATAAAATATTGCTCCTTAATGGATGTAAAATTTCAATGAAACTTGGCTCAAGTCTGCTTCTCGACGCCACACAGTGGGACGGATAACCAAACTTTGTTGAAAAAACTATAACACTTGATATTTATATACCTATGTAAAGAGCAAAGTATGAGCATGAGAAACAACAATACGGCGTGCTTCAGGGTTAAGTGGCGAAACTGAAAAAATGAACTAAGGACCTCAAAACAAGAAAAAAAAACCTTTGAAGGTATGTCCCCAAAAATTTTGTTTATATAAGTTATATGAAATAAATAAAATCTATTTATTTGTTCTAACTAATTTATTAATTAAATGTTAACATAAGCATTCATAATAAATGATGTTCAGTGTGAAGGTATGTCCGCAATCGCTTTTAGGAGAAGGGTTAGATAGAATACTAATGTGGCATTTTATCCCTAATTGTATAAAATCTAGTGGGGACATAAGGATTAATACTATTTTGAATTAGCATTGGGAACTCTCGATAACATTTATCAGTTTGTAGGAGGCATTCGCATAGTGCTCATCATTATGCCTTCCATTTAGACTAATTGTGAGAAGCCGATATGGTGTTTGTATACGGTTTTTGCAATGGTAATGCTAATGCTAATATCTGACTAGCTTAATATCCGTTCTAGTGGTGCTGAGGCTGTCGGTGTGTCTCTGGCTTGAAGTATCGAAGATCTATTAAAAAAAAAAAAAACACAACGTCGAATAAACAGCAGGATCAATGAACATTTTGAAGTTTATTCAATAATAATGAAGTGACCTTTGTAAAGATTTGTAAAAAAAAAAATATAATAAGGGGAAGGGGAAAAAATACTTTTTATAAACCTGTCGTCTAAAGCTTAATACATGGCCCAATCTTTTGTCTTGGTACCCGCCTCTGAGAAAATGCATCGGCGATAATAACCTCATACCTAGGTTTTTAAAGTCTCTTTCTAATATCTCGTGTGGTATTGAAGAGCAAGCGATGGAAATAATGATGCGTTGTACTGAATTTATTAGTCGTTTTATAAAAATCTCTTTATTATCTATGACTATCGATCTATGTTTTTTTAGAAGGTTATCTATTACTTCGTTATTACTAAAATGTGTGCAATATCTGAAGTTCGAAATTCATAATGTGTAACGGATAAATTTGGGGTTAATTAAAGTTGCTATTTTATGTAAATATTCTTTCTGTTTGATCCCAGGGTGGGTGTGTAAAACTATGGTATTTATTCTTTTGGAAAATCTTTCTGTAGCAGTGTCTTTGGCATAGCTGGTTATTGTTTCTGTCGGATTGAGGTAAGATGGGGCTTTTGAATTGCTATTTTTCTTTTCATTCTGCTTTAGAGTTGTTGGTTTCATTGCGCTAAGTGTACCTTGTTACGGTCTTTAATTCGTAAAAAACGTTTCCGCAACAAACTTGCCGGATGCTCAGTGGAGATTCGCAAAAAAAAAAAAATAATCAAGAGTCAATTAAATATTACTAAGTATTTAACAGACGCCACGCTATTTAATTAGTTGAATTTGGAAAATAGCGAAAACCACAAAAATAAAAAATAAATAAATTTAATTAAAAAAAAAGATTAGGACGCGGAGTGAGCTACGAACTCGGGACATATGGGTTTAAAAACATAAGTTAATTAACCTCATAACCTATCGAATCTTCTTACTTGGTTAATAATGACTTCCCCTAATCCCTCGAATAGAGTTATACAGTTCCTTATTAAAAATTTAAAAAAAATAATATAATATATATAAAACGTGAGAGCAAACAGAAGAAAAAGAAAAAAATAAAACTGGTTATTGTTAATACAAAAGATGAATTTACTTATTTCTATTGATTTAAATAATTGTTAAAGGAAATGAAAATTATGAACAAGAAATTAGATTTATAAGAAAATAAAGAAAATACAATTAACTTTAACAATCAAAAAAAGAATATAAAATTATTATAGAACTAAACATTAACTTAGACTACACAATAAACCAATTACAAACATTTAAAAAAAATAGATAGGGAATAAAAACTTATATATACATATTTAAAAAATCACAATGCCGAACTTTGTCCAATTGGCACATTGAGTTATCTGAGGAAGCTGTGACTTATTCCAGCTAGCGTCGTCAGTGTCCCCCCAGTCCACTTCTTTTAAACGTGAAAATGTTTATTCACCAACTTGTGAAATCAAACGGCACTCGTCGCTGATAAATACAGGTTCATGGATAGGAAAAAAAATCCGGTGTACACCTTAAATCTAATGTATTTCACACAACCTAATCCTTAGCGTGCCTCAACACTCGCGAGCTTCCGCCATCTCTCTCTCAACTCTCTTTTGTTTTTTTTTCCCAATCAGCTGTTGGTTATTCCAATCCAAAATAATATGAATACATAAAACTAAGACTTATTATAAAGAATTACTTATTATTAAAACTAATACTAAATACTTAATTTTATATTTAGCCCTCTTCGAGTTAATAAAAATACTAACAATTATTTTACGAAATTTTTTTTTTTTGTATTTTATTTTTCGTTACAACTTGATGACATATTTTGGCCTTTTGATATCGCTACAGAGCCAAGGGCTCTGGGCAACTCAACAGGATGCCTACTCACCCAATATTTTATAACTATATCAATTGTCTATTAATATATAGAATATAGGCGTCCTCAAATTTCCCCAAATACCCAATGAATAGTCAATTTTCACATGAACAGCAGCTGTCTTTCTTTATCTCTTTTAGTTTTGTGTCTTCTTGTTCCCATATGATGTGCTGAGTTTTCTAAATTTATAACTCTCTTTTCTTTAGAAAGTTCTCTCTCTATCTCTCTATAATCTAGGAATTTTCTTGATTAACGCTACTGATACTGTTCTAGGTTTTCTTCCCAAACGAGCTAACTGATCTGCTAGTTCATCCTAAAATTCAAATGTTAAGTAAAAAAAAAAAAAGGATTGGTGTTACCATACTGTAATCGGACTGACGCTTTTGAATTATTGAATGGTTGTATAATCGAAAGGGGAGGAACACCCCGGGTAATGAAGAACCCCTGGTTCGGCCACACCCTCCCTTGATCAGGCATGAGTTACTCCGGCATACTTGTCATTCGGATTTTAGGGTGGTGGTGGTCATTCGGATTATGCCAGGCTGGGGTCCGAAGCCAACAACAATTTACTAATAACAGTTTATTTTAAAAAAAAAATGTTTTGACAAGCCATAGCATTTTCTATTCAAATTTGAAAAATCGCTTGGTTTAATTATTTGTTATAATCAAATTTGAAAATTATAGAAACCACATACCACAGTTAAAATACAACGATGACCTGACCAGTTATACAGGATATTTCAGGGTTAAGTGGCCAAACCGCAAAAATTAATTAAGGATCTCAAAACAAGAAAACATTTCCTGTGAATATATGTCCGCAAACGCTTTGTTTAGAAGATATTCACACCTAAAGATTTTCGTTGTTATGAATTATCCAAGTTATATGAAATGAATAAAACCTATTTATTTATTCAAACTAGTTTATTAATTAAATGTAAACATTAAAATTCATATTAAATGTGTTTATACAGTTGTAAATCTCATGAATAAATAAAAAAAAAATATATGTGTATTAAATGTTGTTCATGATTTCCTTGAGCACTAGTACAGACTCGGCATCTTTCTTCAACAGCAGCAGTGACAGAACGTCACTGGATTTGTGTTATTGATTCATAAGATTCAACTATCCTTCTTCGTAAGTAATTAAGGTCATTGACCGAACTAGTATAGACTTTTTGTTTAGTTTCACCCCAAACAAAAAAATCAAGTGGTGTCAGGTATGGAGAGCGTGCAGGCCAAGCCACTGGTCCTGCACGACCAACGAAGAAGGATAATTGAATCTTGTGAATCAATAACACAAATCCAGTGACGTTCTGCCACTGCTGCTGTTGAAGAACGATGACGAGCCTGTCCTAATGCTCAAGGAAATCACTTTATATGAATGTTAATGTTTACATTTAATTAATAAAGAAATTAGAACAAATAAATGGGTTTTATTTATTTCATGTAATGTAAATAATTCATAATAATGAAAATCTTTGGCTGTGAATTTCTCCTAAACAAAGCGTTTGCGAACACACCTTCACAGATTTTTTTTTCTTTTTTGACGCTCTTATTTCATGTTTACATTTCATTGGCCACTTAACCATGAAACACCCTTTACAGACTAATGAATAGAAAAACTTTCAGTTGGCAATAAATTACTAAGGTGGAGACCTGTTTTGTCTTCTACATGAAACGGACAAAGCTTGATTCGATGTCTGCAGGACGAATGTAATTTTGTTACATATATATGATTTTTTTTTTTATTCAGCTCCATTCTATTATTTTAGTAGTATTTATATTTTTTGTGTATATAACTATATTCATCTTATTTATTTCTTAAATAAAATTGTTTATATTTACTTCCTTTTAATATTGTACTAATGAGAACTTGTAGCCCTATTTTTTCCTTTTTTGTGATGCATACAAAAAAAAGTTTAGTATTTCGTTAAACGCATAACCTCGATACAATAAATATGTTAAAATTTAAAACATATTTATAGGTAGTGTATAAACAAGATTCATTTATCAAAGAAATATGGGGGTGTGACATAGTTGGAATGATCTATATTAATATAACCTACCATATTGAAGGGCAAAATGTATTAGGGATACAAATGCAGGAAATAATTATAAATAATTTAACTTAAGAAAATAAGATAAAGATAATTTATTTATAAAAATATTAAATTCATAAAATAATAGAGTGAAGCTGAATACAAAAAAATAAATTAAACACATTCATATCTGTGTACAATATTTACATTGGCCCAGTGGATTCCATGTCAAGCTTAGTCCTTTATAAGAGTATGTGGAAGGAAAAACAGGAGTCCAGTTTAGTAATTTTTTGTCAACTAAAAATTCAGATTTTCTATTCCAAAGTCTATTTAGTTGGTCGAATCTTCTGTTGAGCCGTTGTTTTTTAACTTTGGTATGTGGGTTCCATGGTTTTTTATGAGTAAATGAATAAACCAACCGATTTTTGTGGTTGGTTGGTGAAAACCATTTTTCTAAAACATAGGGTATACAATTTTTGTTGTATTATGCAGTAAGAAAAAAAGATTAGTATAAATATAGTCTTCTTACAGTATTTACATTTACTAATGTTTTTAAAGTATATTCATAAGAAAGATAGAAATTTCAATAGAAAAAGTTGGGTATATTATAATTATAATTATTATATTTTTTCATCTCGCACTAGTAATCAACTTATTCGAATGATTCCTGCCTGGGGACCACAACTTGAACAAAGGGGAACCCCTCGGTGGGATAAGTGCACCTGGATCTCCCTCACATTTGAGGACAATAACTCACCCAACAGATGCGCCCGACAGACGAAACTATGGCCCAACTCGACAAGATTTAATTCGGCATTAACACTAATGTCCTATGCTCGTGTTACTATAATCTGTTCTTTATGACAATTTAAAATTTTACAATAAATTTAAAACATACATATAATGGGTATGTACATTTTCACTAACGATTTCCGCCACGTTTCGAAATATTAATGTGCAACAGAATGGTTAACGTTCTAATCGAACTAAAAATAATTCCACACCATCAATGCGGTTTTCGCACCTCACATTCACCAACATAACTACTAAATAGAATCACGTACTACATTGCTTGACCACTAGAGCAAGAATTATACGAATCATCCATAAAAATGCGTTTATGAATGTTGCCAGGCATTTGATGAAGACCGGCACCGATTGTTGGAAATAGTAGAGATAATCTAGAAGGCTGCAGCGTGATGATATATTAATCACATATGTTACAATTAAAACATATGACATAATCGAACAAAAGTTTTTGTAAATGCTAAAATTTGAATTATGCTTTGCGATAATATTGTTAATTTTTTTTATTAGTTGAAAATTAATACATTATGCCACATTGGAGGGCAATATTGTTAATAAAAGAATACTAGTGTTCTATTCTTTATTTTTTGCGTGCGAGCATCATTTTTTTGGCGACCGTGTTAGAAATTTATAACATAGAAGGAGAGTCAGGTATCCATCCAAAGCCTAAACCAAAGCGTTTCAATTAGAAAATATGAGACTTGCAGATGAACCTAGATCGGGTCGTCGATCCGTCGTTGATGATGACATACTTCTTGAATATGTAAACTAGGACTCATATGCCACTGCTAGAGATTTATCGGCTTCAGTAGGGACTTTTCATACCACAGTGGCTCGTCTTCATAATAACCTGTTCGTGCGGAATTTCAGACCAAGTTCGACATTCTTGACAAAGGTCCAAGACCCGCAGCGAGAAGATATCCGAAAAAATCCAAATGAAAAAAATTATCATAAGTGACGAAGATTCTGTATATTATTTCTAACAGGTGTTTTTTGTCGGTACGTCATAACTCTGTCAATTCTTCAACAAATCCAATGACCACGCGAAAAATATTCCTATCCCCCCGAATTTCCAGAAAAAAAAGTTATGAAGGAAAAGGAACTTTATTTGCAAATAACTCAAAAATTATGCATTTTTTTCTGGATAGTATCCATGGTGATTAGAAAGATATCGAAATTACGTATAAAACAAAAAAAAAATCGTAAAAACCGCTTAGAAATATGTATAATTTAAACAATTTGTATTCACGGAAGGATGAAAGTGTGTTGAAATATTTTTTTTTAAGGAGAAACAGAGTTGAGATTTTATTTTGCAGCCGAAAGATCTTGGAACTCGAATTTTCATTGTGATCAAAAAATAAAATCTTTTTTTCTACAAATTTGAACTAAGGGTCTCCTTAGTTCAAATAAAACCAGAGGTTTTATTTCGAAAATCACAAAAAATTGTATAACTTCAATATTCTTCCACATATAAATACAAAATTTTGCATGGATATAGGGCATTATAAACAACACGAAATGACACAAACTGTACTTTCCTAAATAATTCAGAACTCAGTTAAAAAATAAAAACCCGTTAAGAGTTTTTATCTATTTATTCTTTATAGACGAATTAAATCGATAAGTTATTTATACGGTTTTGAAGAGCGATAATTCAGCTTTCCAACGGAAAAAAGTTATGAAGGAAAATCCCATGGTCGGGTCATTATTTATTCTCTATTACTTTTATTATCTTTCCAGTTAGAGTATAAAAATAGATTTTAGCAAAACAATTTATAATCGACCAAGGAAAATCTATTAATTCCTTCCTTACATAATAAATAAGAACTATATATTTCTATATTGTTTTGCTATTTCCTCACTAAACAAAATTTTCTGCGAATTATTCGCACGGACCAACTAGTATGTTATTTTTAAAAAAAGCTAACATGACCAGTGGGTGCAACGAAGCTTTACGAATAGAATTTCCAAGATCAGAATTGAAAAAATTGATGCTTTATGTTTGGTGGAAGTCCGAAAGCGTTTTGCACTTTGAGCTCTTTCCTAAACTTAAAGACTCGAACCTTTACTGTGAGCAGCTAGACAGAGTTTATGCAGTTTTCAGTGCAAAGTAACCCGCTTTGTCAACAGGAACCGAATCATTTTGAACAAGGTACATTTTACTCGTTTTACAAACGAATAATAATATTCGAAACTATAAGCAATAAACATTTTTCCTCATCTGATGTATAGCCCAGATATTGTATCATGAGATTATGGTTTGTTTAGATCAATGGCTTATTTACAAAAGGTTGGATCTTTGATAATTACGAGGGCGTAAAAATTTGATGTGAAGACTTAAATCAAATTATGACCAGAAACACATGTGAAAGTTGTTGAAAACAATAAACTTTATTTTGAAGAGTAGCATTCATTAGCGTTTAAAATACGTTAATATAAAATATTCTATACTTATGCACAAGGGTTTTGTAACAACCTATTAAACCTTGTCTTGTGTGAAGTATTTGTATTAAGTAATGTTAATTATACAATACTGTTCAGCAATTATTAGTGAGATTTCATACACTTAAGATAAATTTAATACACGCCATAGCTGTACCACTAGAGTTATGTTGAACATGGATAAAATATCAAATATGCTCTCATGTTGCCTATTGCCATCATCCTTCAATTCTGAACAATTTCACGAGACAGTTATCATACGCATGTCCATTTCGCAGAATGGGGTCGCTTTCGGAACAAAACATTATGAAATTCCTCACAGGCCAACCGTACCAAACGTCAAATGCCAGTCAGATTTGGCAGTATTTAGGCAAACCTTGGCAATACCGGTCCATAAAACAATTTTACAAGAGTCGGTTTTTCATCCGATTAGATGTAGCATAATGTTCGTTAAATAATTAAAGATGACCCGATGACCTAAGCAATAAAATAAAATTATTGATCTCCATTCATTTTTAAAAATCTAATACTGTATTTTTTGTCTTCATCTCATATGGTTCAATATTATTTGGTTTATAGTTCATCATTAGGTAATATATTAAATTTGATATTTTTTTTTGGTTATTTGTTGTAGGCATTAAATCAAAAAAAATATTTAAATTTAGATTTTTGAACTGACGTTTTTTTATTTATAAACTTTTAAAATGATAAAAAAAAGTTTAAAAATGATGTTTTTTTCGAATAGGTTTTGGGCTATTTCTCAAAACATTTTGAGCTAGGAAGCTAGTTCAGGTTTCATTTTAATTCAGTTTTTTATGCTATTTATTATATACTACTTGACCATATTATAAAAATATAATATTTTTCTAAGAAAAACAAAATATTCTTATTTCACTTTTGAAAAATAATCGTTTTAATTTTTAATAAAACATTAATAGTTATTTTAACATGTGGTGACTAAAGCTGTGTCAAATTTTAAAGGTTCAAAGGTTGTCAACAATGGATTCACAAGATAAAAAAAAATTCATATTCAATAGGTTCACTAAATCAGTCGTGAAGGTCTACCAATATCAGCGTAAATAGACAGTACACGTATAAAGAATAATATTTAAAATATCTTAAGAATATATAAAGGGTTTCTGGTAGACCATATAAATAAGATATAATAAATCTAGACCTATTCACATATACACAATTTTATTTACTGTGCCTTATAATTACTTACTATTTAATGTGATTGGGACCGTTGTTGTCGAGAGTTTAGGCGCTTGCAAAAATAAATTCAACCTGTAAAGGCATTTTGTTTTTTTATCGAATCCGAAAAGTTATAAGTTCAAATCCCGTTCGCAGGATAAAAAGATAAGCACACAATAAAATTGTACGGCTGCTCAACTATGAGTTGCTAAATCATCCAGCATACTGATCAGCTATAATTGATACAATTTAATAAAAGAGAACAAAAAAGATATAGCATTACGGGGTCATCATCCAACCTACTGAATGTTATAATTTATTCATTAATTGTTATAAATTTCTTTCCTCTTACTTTTGTCCGTAGAGTTCACCACAAAGTACACAAGAAGGTGTAGGATTCCTAGTCATTCTAAAACAATAGATTTTGCCGTACTATGCAGATGGCACCCTTTCACACGAACCTTTTCAGAAAATCAGGAGTTGAAGATGAAATCGCTCCTCTACTGTCGAACCATAGTCTCCGAACCAAATATACTCTCCGGCCATGTTCTATATATTTCTCCTGTAGATACGGAATGCATCTTTTTTTGTAGATGTCGTTTTGCACATTGAGATCTTGATCCTCGCCATTTCTTTCAAATATAATAGTAAGATCAACTATCAGAGCCTTTCCCATTAAAGTCTAACACATCTACGAATCTTAGCTTTCCGTATCAGAGCAAAACACTTACTGGAAGCATCTATACCTTTTCGTCTCCAGGAATCCAGCATTTCGATGATTTACATATTATGCCGGGGGGATAAAAGGAGCATGTTATTCGGACATTTACCCAGTACATGAGATTAATAATACATAAATTTAAAATAAAATAAAACTACGGCGCTGGTTGGATGCCCGAATGGGGACGGTAATGTCTCCACCCTGAGTACCACAGGGAGGTGAGCGACCCCAGCGACCATAGTACCTGGTCCTCCAGGTCGGGAATTGAGCATAGTACTAATAATCCTATACCATAAAAAACATCTTGTTACGAAGCCCCAAAAAATCCGACTGCCTAAACATGGTAACGACCTCGGCTTTGAAGCACGGGATATGCATAAGAACTTGGAAAGCCCGTAGTTTATACAAACCAAGGCCACAAAAACGGTAGTAAATTAGAACTAGAACTAAAAAGTTATAACATACTGTTACAGTCAGCCATTCAAAAGGTAAGATGGAAATCGAACAAATTGATCATGTGCTGATATAGAAGAAACATCAGAGTTGCATACAAGATGTTAGAAGTTATCGTGTAGCAGAGTCCGATTCAGATCACTCTCTGTTTAGACTTAAAATATGTCACAGATTGAAGCGAATTCACAAAAAAAAAGAAAAAGGGATTGAGTTGAAAGAAAGAGATACGAAGTCCACAATTTGAAAAATCCTCAAGTAAAAATCAATTCAAACTTGAGTTGAAGAAAAATTTGAACCCTTGGACTGGAAGATCCTCACGATCGACCAACGCTGGGAGGAAATAGAGAAGATCCTGAAAGCAACAGCTTAGGAAATGATAAGTATTCAGGAAAAACGAATAGATTTTGTTTTCCAAACAACATTTCACAGAAGCATGCAAGTCAGTAGGATAAAAAAGAAAAACAAAAGCATATTTACAACAGAACATGTTACGCTGGACAAGTACACAACCTCAAAGATAAATGCGAACAAAAGTATAAGATTAGCTAAAAGGAATTTCTCAAAGAAAGATTACAATCCATAGAGGACAACTGACAGGCTAAAGATATACTCCAATTCTACGCATGCATGAGGAAATAAAGTGTAGGATATAAAGCGAGAAATAGGCAAATGCAAGGAAAAGATACAAATCTGACGGCATATAAAGAAAAGATATTGATAAGAGCTTCTCAACATTTCCAGGAGTTTCTCAATCAAGAAATATACATGGACCACAATGAGGACCTCGACCCAGAGGTTGAAAAACCAGATATAATGACTGTAGAAGTAGCTATCAAAATGGTTTAAACAATAAGGCCCCACGAATGGAGAACCTATCATAATAAATGTTCATAGATTAGAGAAGACATAAGAGCCAAGTTACTATAACACCAGTTACAATCCAGAAAAAATGGGAAGATTGTTACCTATACCTAATTTTACTTTTTATTGAGTGGTACTTTGTAATATCCTCCGGGAGGATTCATTGGAAGAATGATACCGACGCTGGGAGACAATCTCAAATCGGTCTATACTGAGGAAATTCTTTTCCCAACTTCGGATCGCGTCTTCAAAAGTCGTGGGTCCCTGCGGAATACTGATTCTTACAGATTCTCACGGGGAAAGAGGGTTTCAGAGCAGAGCTTTTTAAGCATCGTAAAAACATCTACCCCTTATACCCCAACAGTGAAGTAGGGGAAATCGGTGAGCACTTTGTTGTAGCCTGGACCAACTATGAGGCACTAAGGTCCAAAACTGAACTACCCGCACTTTAAAAGCTTTCTGTACGGGAGGAAAGATGCTGTGGGTTTAACTCACTTCTCCTTGGGTAGGAGAGAAAATACATTAACTGGAAGACCACCGAACAAACCAGAATAGGAAGAAATGAAATGGTGGAAGAAGAAATGTAATGAACAATGGAAAAAAGCTGGATGTGTGCATATCAATTTATATCAATATAACAGATAAACTTGCAGGTTTCTTATGCAGGCATGTATTGGTACATAGGTTGATACTCATTGCTGCAAACTGTCTTATTATCTCAAAGGCAGAGAAGGGAGAAAAAAAAAAATAATAAATGGTGCATTATAATGCGTAGTCCTTTAAAATATTTTGGCCCTTAAAAAGTATTTCATACTATTTTTTTTCTATTAAAAATATAATTATATTTCATTTTCCTTTTCTTATTTATTGCATCATTTTTAATTATTTTGGTTTACCATAAAAATGGAATGATTTTCAATCCATCCTCAATTTTTTCGGTTATTCTTTTGATTAGTTCAAAACGTTTTGTAGGCACATTACGTATCTAGAGATTTTTACTGCATATTTGATGGTATTTTTATGCATATTATATGCCATATTTTATGAGTTGTTGTTGCACAAAAATCCGGTCCTTTCTTGTAATATATTTCTCAAAATGTAGGTTAAGATTATTTCGTAAATTCAAGTGAGCTAGGAAGCAATAAATGAGAAAACGTGGCCGCTGTAGTTTTGACAAGAGTCGATGGCAGTTAACCCATTAGCAGCTCTAACTGGATCCTTCCCCAGTTCCTCTCGCCCAAATCGAATTACAGCTGCCCGCAACTTACCACTTCTCACTTATATCGCTTCGTCGCCTTGTATCGGTCCAACTTGCTCTCAACTCACTTAGCGCCCTGTCAGGGCGGCAATCTCGGGGCATTCATCACCCCAAAGAATCCTTTCGCCTGCTAAATGCAGTTCATCGTCGCGACAATTTGACGTACTTATTCCGTAACATATAATCATAGTATTAATATAACCTTTATTTAAATAATTGAGTTTATTAACTTTGCCAACTGGTGGATAATATATTAACAATTTTCATATCTCAAAGGACAAAACTGTCTCTGATAGGTTACAAATGGTTATCTAAAAGGCACGACTGGAAACAAGATCCATTTTAAAGACCCAAGGACATTAACAGATTTCGGCAAAAAGTCCCTTTCCTATATATCTCATATTGAGAACATCAATTATTGATAACTTCCACTAAAACCTTCTACCTACTTCCTTCATCTCCCCCCTCCCTCCTACCATAGACCTCTCGGTATATAACTCATGCAGTTACATTATTTAATTCAAAAACTTTCCTGAAAACCTAGATTCATGATCTTGTTGCCATGCTCTTGTAGGAGACCAGGTGTGAACTCTTGTAGTCAACCCATAGTTACGGTATAGTTCAGTATATAAGATGCCATTTGTAACAGACATTATAAATAAAAGAGTTACTTATAAAGTCCTCACTACAAGCAATTCGTTAACTTTTTTTTTATTATTAATTTAATGAGTATTAATACAGTCTGCTACTCTGAAGAGCATTGGTACTAGGGCTACAGTATTCCTTCACACAGTATGCACATAAGAAAGGAAAATTAATAAAAATAACCAAGTAAGAAGAGAAAGAAAAAAAATATATATACAAGATAAGTAAAATAACAGATTGAAGCCGAATCATAACAAAATACATAAAACCAGGGGACTATGAATCAAGCTTTGTCCCCCCCCCCCTCCATTGTAGAAGACAAAGTAGGACTCCAGAAAATCCCAGTGCTTCTCTTCCAGCCGCGTCACTGGTATTGTAAGCCACTGGAGACTGATGGAGGGTACTAGAGGAACAGATGCTCAGGACTTGAGTGAAGAATCTGGTCAGTGACAGTAATCTAATATATACATTTCCAAAAGACCGCGGGGCCACTGCCGTTTTAACCTCCGAGGAGGATTGTAGGGATGACTGGAGATGGATAGAGACTGTGCTATAGGATTAGGATGATGAATGAGATTTTGGTAAGATTTGGAAAATTTGTCTGGGATTAGATCAAGTACAAATGGGATATTAAGGTCATTGTGTAGGGTTTTATTGGTTACATAAAAGGGAGCATCGACTATTGTTCGAAGAACTTTAAACTGGAAGGATTGAATGCGTTTGATGTTATAAAGTTTTGCTGTTTCTCACAGTTCGAGTCCGTACGTCAAGGTAGATTTCAGGATTGTCTTGTAGATTAATAGACTGAAAGTTGAGATTTTATATTGAGTAATCTATGTAGTTGGCCATATCGCCGGTTAAGCTGTTGTCTTTTAAGTCTAGTATGTGGGTTCCTCGCGCGGGCTCATTACCGCGTATGGGGAGCGTCCCACGGGTGGCGGATGTGGGGATGGTCGGTGGAAATTCCTTGGAAGTTCCTCCCGGCTAAGTCCGATGGACTCGCTGACCAACAATGAGAGGGGCCCTCCAGACTTGCTGGAGGGAGGGGACCTCCAGACTTGCTGGAGGTAGGGGCCCACCAGACTTGCTGGAGGGTGTGACGTAGGATTGAACGCCCTACTCACATATCTTTAGTTCACCAAACACCACAAAAAGTCATGGATCTCCCTAAGGTAAAACGCTCATTATCCGGAGGTAAACTAGTCCCCCGTTCGGGTCTCCGGGTGGGGACTGCTTTAGGGGATTCATGGTGCAAGTTGAAATATAGGGATTTAAATATTGGTACGTGGAACGTAAGGAGTTTAAACACAGCAGGGGGGCTAAAATCGGTCGCGAATGAGGTAAATGGGTACAATTTGGATGTCGTGGCTCTGCAAGAGGTTCGCTGGCCAGGGGAGGGCTCGATGAGGGAAGGAAAGTACACTATTTGGTACGGAGGAAGCGGGAATCACTGTTTAGGTACCGGGTTTCTAATTAGGAGTAGATTACTATCCGCTTTGAGCGACGTACAATTCTTTAGTGATAGAATTTCGGTAGCTATATTTCAGGGACGTTGGTTTAAAATCGCATTAATAAACATACATTGTCCGACCGAAGACAGTGACGATGAAGTCAAAAGTGAATTTTACGATAAACTCGAATGGGTTTATGATAAACTACCGCGAAACTACATGAAAATAATTGTAGGTGACGCGAACGCAAAGGTTGGAAGGGAAGAAGTTTATATTCCGACGATTGGTAAAGAAAGTTTGCACGAATATAGTAATGATAATGGAATCCGTCTGATAAACTTTGCCATCTCGAAAAACCTGATAATTAAAAGTACGACGTTTAAACATAAGGATATTCATAAATATACTTGGACATCACCGGATTCGCAAACACGAAATCAAATCGATCATGTCTTGATACAACACAGCTGGCAAAGCAGTATAATCAATGTACGGTCTTATCGCGGAGCAGAATGTGGGTCGGATCATGAATTAGTAATCGCGAAACTTCGACAAAAACTTAATATAAAAAAGAGAAAAGAAAACCGGTTCGATTTTGAGAATTTTAATTTGGAAAAATTAAAAAATTCATCCATTAGAACCCAATTCGAGCTAGATGTTAAGAATAGGTTTGAAGCTTTAGAGCTTCCTGACGAGGAACACGAGAATATTGACAAGTTATGGGTAGAGATCAGGGATAATATTAAAGCGGTCGGTAACTCGTGTCTAGGAAAAAAGGAAAATAAGAATAACAAACCGTGGTTTGATGAAGATTGCTTAAACATGTGCGAAAAAAGAAAAGCCGCTAAATTAAAAGCTCTAAATAATCCTAGCGAAGACAATCTGGAATACTTCCGAATCTCAAAGAACGAAACGACAAAATTGCTCAAAAATAAAAAAAGGGAGTATCTTAAAAATAAAATAATTGAAATAGAAACTAATAGAATCGAAAATAAAGTAAGAGACATGTACAAAGGTATAAACAGATCACGTAAATATGTAGGGCCCGTAACGTCTGGAATTAGGGATGATAATAACAATATTCTGACCGATCCGGTTGACATATTGAATAAGTTTAAGGACCACTTTGACAATATTTTAAATACGGGAAATTATGATCTGTGTCCTCCTTCTGAGTACCAGAGTGCTGAACCGTTAATAGAAGGACCAAGTAAAGAGGAAGTTGAAGTAGCTATCGGAAAATTAAAATCATATAAAGCAGCGGGAACCGATAATATTCCTACTGAACTAATTAAGGCATGCTGGGAAGCTGGAGTTTCTAAAATACATCGGTTGGTTAAAAAGATCTGGGTGAACGAGAAATTACCTGAAGAATGGAAAGAATCTATTCTTATTCCGATTCACAAAAAGGGTCCGAGGACGGATTGTAATAACTATCGAGGAATTTCACTCCTTCCGGTATGTTATAAAATATTCACTTTAATCTTAACCAGTCGAATCACGGAATACGCCGAGGAAATTATCGGAGAATACCAATGCGGATTTAGACGGAATCGTTCGACTATTGATCAAATATTTTCTTTACGGCAAATATTAGAGAAAAAATTGGAGTATAACGGTATTGTTCACCAGCTGTATATAGATTTTAAAAAGGCTTACGATTCTATTGACCGCCAGAATCTGTATAATATTCTAATCGAGCAGGGGATTCCAAAAAAACTAGTAAATCTAGTCAGGATGTGCTTGACGGAGACACTCAATAAAGTTAGAATCGGTAATAATTTGTCCGAAAAATTTGAGGTTCGTTCGGGCTTAAAACAGGGGGATTCTCTTTCGCCTGTACTGTTCAATTTGGCATTAGAACATGCCATTAGGGAGGTAATGCGAACCGAGAAAGGGTTGGATCTGGGCGGGACAACATCCGTGCTGGGCTATGCTGATGATCTGGTACTGTTAAGCGAAGACGTTGAAACTATAAAACTAAATACGACAACGTTAATGAAAGCCGGTAGAGAACTAGGACTCGAAATAAACGTGGATAAAACAAAATATATGGTTAGCTGCAAAAATGGCGATACTACTGGTGATATCGATATAGATGGTAATATGTTTGAACAGGTAGATAAATTTAGGTATCTAGGTTCTACGATAACTAGAAAGAACGAAATTGAAGAGGAGATTAAGGTTAGACTGAAGGCGGGAAATGCTTGTTATTTTTCTGTGACAAAACTACTTAGTTCGCGCCTCTTGTCCCGGAACTTAAAAATTAGAATCTATAAAACAATTATCTTGCCTACAGTTCTTTATGGATGTGAAACTTGGCCGCTTACATTAAGGGATGAGCAGCGTCTTAAGGTTTTTGAAAATAAAGTATTGCGTAGAATATTCGGACCGAAGAAGGATGAGTTAACCGGAGAGTTCAGACGGTTACACAACGCCGAATTGCGTGAGCTGTATCTGGGTAATATAATTGAGGTAATTTCATCGCGGCGAATCAAATGGGCTTGTAAAGTTGTTGGGCTTAGTAACGAGAGAATTCCTAAAAGGTTAATATTTGCTGTGCCGAATGGTAAGCGTCCGAGGGGTAGACCGAAGCGAAGGTGGGAAGATTGCATCAAAGCCGATCTGAAGAGACTGGGTTTGGACGGCGAACGGTGGAGGGAGGTGTGTAACAAGCGATTGGTGGTGTCGGCATCGAACCTTCGGGTTCGCTAAGCCTTATTATTATTATTATTATGTGGGTTCCATGTTAGTCTTTTGTTTAGATGGAAGCCAGGATACCGAAATGTGTCGGAGAGGGGAAGTGGTATGGAGTTGAAATAAACTGGTATACACGACTTACGCCGAAGGGTGAAGGTGGTGTGTTTGCATTTGGATTCATTTACTTGGATGTGCCACTTATTAAACTTAGTGTTCGTTAACTGAAGAACGAACTAATAAAAGGGAAACATTTTTTCATGCAACAATATAATCTGAAGAATTACATAAAACCATGGATATCCACAGAAGATTTCTCTAGTAGCTCTAATTAAAGATTAGGTTAAACCATTCCATTATATTTTATTCTTCATATAGCTTTTATTTTATTAAAAATTATTATTTAAAAAGTTATTTTCTTAAAATTTATTAAAAATTTTTATTTAAAAAGTTATTTTCTTACAATTTATTAAAATTATAAGAAAATAACTGTGTTTCCCTTGTTTTTATTTTTATTATATTTTTTTTTTTAATGCATTTTATTTTTCTTATATTTCATCGTTCTATGGAGATTCCAGATACGTAAACAACCAAAGGGATAAACGAAAACAAACTCAGGGTCGCCTTAAACTTTTATCCGAAAATAAGGTTTGTACGATCGCAATTACAAGCTTTTTAAAAAGAACTTTTCTTTAATTTGAGAAAGAACAAATAATAAAAACTTTCAAAAATTGTCTACATTCTTACCAAATAAATTCGTCTCGTGACGGGTTGGCAGTCTATCACCTACTACTGTTCATCCGATTTTCATAACATTTTCAGGAATTTTGTGGATTGTTGCATAGATTAGTAGCGGATTATCACAATACTAATTCTATTAAATTCCGTCCAGCACTTCGACTTGCGCACGCGTAAATGTGTTTTCAAAGATATGCCAATATGCCTAAAAGTATACATCGCTACTGTTAGTGTAAAAGGTCGTATGTAACAATTTTCCATTTTTATTCTGTTGGTGCTAAAGGTGACATTTCATAGTATGAAACTGGTACGAAGTCCTGGTACTATGGCAAATATTAGGAGATAATAAAATATGAAATTACAGTAATCATAAATCATAAAGAAATTATTAGTTTTTATCCTATCAAACACTCAATTTCTACAAACGACTTTTTGCACTAACAGTGGTGATTTACATCTTCAGTGTGTACTGGGTTTTTATTTCAATCAAGATTCATCAAATAAGGGATTTGCAAATTTAGAATTCTTTCGCATTTTAGTATTTGCTGATGAACAAAATTTGTGGATATCATATCCGCAAATATTAAGGAATTACTGTATTTCAGAAAATAGCTTCTTCAGGAGATTTTATTCTTCCACGAAAAATTATCGACTTTGGAATATAGATATCGTTCAGCTAATTGAAACGGTGAGGAAGCTATACTGTCCTTAATTGGCAGAGTTTTTTTTTTTTACTGTCCTACCTATACTAGGTACGCAAAGTATTGGGATCGGATAAAATTTTCGATATGCGGTTTTCGATGGATTTATACGTTTGAGGTTCCCTGAGTCCAAAAAATAATTTTTTCAGCCATTGATCTGTCTGCTTGTCTATACAAAACTATATAAAAATTGTTCATTTCAGACACTACTAACAAAGTTACGGTTATTCAATTTCACACGTAAGATTACGGGTTCATATCAAGGTGTCAGAAAGAGGTGAATGTAGGAAAATCTGTTGCCCGTATCACACAAATTTCACTATTTTCTCTAATTTTAACAGAAATTATTATGCGAAGAAATTAGGCTATGGCAAAAAGTTTTTGATTAGCAATATTAGAGGGTATTGAAGTTTTTACACTGGTCTGCCACAAGCCATTGTTTTAGTTTATCAGTTTACATTGCTTTAGTCTATTAAAGAAACCGTACTCCAATCTTTTCTTTGATCAATTTTTAGAAAAACAAATGTAATTCAATTTTTTTTTCTTAATGGTCATATTTAATGATGTAAAAACTTTTCTGAAATAGGTAGGAAAGTCGTCCGAGGACAGTAGCAGAATTAAGTAAACCCCTAAAATTGGCAACTAAAGATTTATGGCAACCTATCTGGGATAAAAACCCACAGGCCAAACTAAAAATTATAAAAAAGAGATGTTATCCATGGGACACCTGTAACCGTAATTATCGTAGAGAGGAAGTAAAATATTGACCGGACTGAGAATAGGACACACTAGATTTACTAAATCCTAGCTTATACATTAAGAAGCGTAACTGAGATGTCAACAGTGCAGTAGTAACATAACCATATACAATATTTTTCAGAAAAACTTAGAATTAATGCGCATAAAGCCTAATGTTGCTTGATATTTCATTATGTATTGGCATTTATGTTCGGTTGCTCTAATTATTCATTTTTATTTTGTTTAAAAATAAATTTAAAAAATAAATATAGTTTAAACCGGATTTAAAATAAAAATATTTACCTGCTGCAAATCCTTCTCTATATTGAAACATCAGTAATGTCTTGAAGTTATTAAATGGCGCCATGATTTAAGAAATTTATTTTACCAAAACTAAGTTTTAGAGTTCAAGTCACCATAAAATACCTATCATATTAAGTTAGTTAGGCCTCCTTGTCCAACACATTGAGCTCTACTGGCCAGAATAAAGGATTGTTACTTGATGTCTATGGCAAACTTTGATGTTCTAAAACATTCTTTCATTAAACATTTGTCATAATCTTTTTTTTTTTTTTTTTGCGGAAACTTTGTAGATGCTCTGTTACTTTCACGTGCAATTAACTCAAATTGACACTATTTAACATATGTAATTTTAAAATTATTTAATGTTTGATGGGAGTCTAGAAATTTGTCCGCTAAAAGAAGTTTCAATGTATTGTCTGCCCTTGCTCCTCCAATATAATTGAGACTGAACGACGCCCATGTATATACAAATCCGTAATTTAAGAGGAATATAAAATGGTCAATAATATGGGAAGGATTTTGGTTCGATAGGATTGGGATAAGAAAGTAGCTACTACTAAATCTTGTAAGGAATGAGGATAAAACCACCCTTGCTCGAAACACCATAGGAAAATGTGATGTGCCATGATAAATAAACCTACTTTTATTTATTGATTTGCTTTGGTAAAATTTTAACTTTCGGATTTCGGCATCAATGCTATTTCAATCAAATTAAGTATTTGATTAATTATTTTATCATTAATTATGCATTTGATCTTTTCAGCATAGTAGACTATTATCATTCGTTTCAATCTCTGTAGTTAAGGATTGGTATTACAACGGATTTATATAGGAGGGCTGTTTCTAAAATGTGGTATTTATCTTTAGTTTCGTTCTATCTTAAATAACATTATTTTCTGCAAATGGATACAGCTGCACAGAACTTACTTTTTTACAAGACCAATACTGATTTTTAATCAAGCGAGCCTTGTCATCTTTAGTATAGTGGCTTACATACTTACATAAGTCATTCTTTTTCGTAATTGATTCCGCAAATTTCTCTTTTTTCATTTATTTTATTAATTTTCTTTAATCTTCAATAAATAATTTTCCAACCTATTAAATTAGCTTGTGTTGTTGTAGAGTGTCTTTTAGCTTCTTTGTTACTAAACATTGGATTAGAGGATATTCACCCTCATAATTAAGATGAGTCACTAAAACTATTGCTAGAATAATGAAGCGAATTACATTATTTTTTATATATAAAATTTGTATGGAAGAGAATTTTTTAAATCGTGGTTAACAATATTTACAAATTACCTATGCTCCACTTGAATTAATATAAAATTGCTTGCGATATATGAATTTTTTGATCATTAATGAGGAGTATATCTTAAATAGGAAGTATCGGATTAAATTGTCCTTAGACCTTCTTCACTTGTTTACACTCTTATAATCGAATTAAATAATAAATATAGGATAGAAGGGTTTAATATTAGGTCAATTACTTTCATTTTCTGAACCCAGCCAATTCTACTACAAACTTTCAGTATCTTGAAAAACATTGCTTTATGGTAAATAGATATAATAAATGAATTTTCAGATGATTTTTTTTTCTAGCTAATTGAATGGCTCGGCGATGATTTTAACTATTAAAGCTAATAAAATCGATTTGTGTGATTTTATTATCCACAAATGAATTTATTATCCACAAAGGAAATCTTAATTCTAAGCCTAAATCTTTGCTTAGTAATTCGCCGAAATAACCGTCACGTCAGTAATTGTAACAAGGTAAAATCTGGAACAAGGAACAGGATGGTAAGCCTCGACAGAGAACCGATAACGGTTCTGACATGAGCAGATACGAGTCGACTCCTACACCTTTGAAACATCAGCACACGATCTTTCATTCATCAAATTATATAAGCTAACTACGTTGCAAGATTTGTATTGTTTAAATTGAATATGTTGATATATAGCTTATGGATTTATTTCAGGTCGTGTTGAAGTATGTTAAATTTTTAATTTAATTAATAGCTGAATGGAGGAGTTAATTGTGAACAACGTTATAGTAGGAGCATTTTTAGTATTTTAATTAGTTTTGGTTTTAGTAAAATACTTAATGATTCAATTCTTTACGTATGGCTGAATTTTTAATTTACTTATCTTTAGGTTATTTTATTTTTTATGGTACACAAACATTTGATCATTACTTAGTTGTTTCACTTTTGTTAATTTTATGTTTTCTGTATATATGGTGTGAATGCGTTCATATCTCACTATAGTTATTGTCCACGAGACAGATAATTATATTTCAAAATAAAATAAAAAAAATAATAATAATTCAATTCTATGATATATTAGTTATTTTTGTAGTTTCTAAAGTATTTCTAATATTTAAGGACCATCCGTATATCAATATTTATCCGTATACTTTCCTTTATGCTCACACCTTATTTATCTCCTCACTTATCTCATCTGTCCACTCTTCCACTCTTCCACTCTTTTTCTAGAACCCCTCCGAAACAAGAACCTTCTTCCCATCTACTATTTTTCCAAACTACTCTATTTCTTAAAGAAAGGAGATGGTCCGGGGTGGCGGTCATAAATAGGCTAAATAGTGGTAAAACTGTATAATAGTGTAGGTATTCTTCAAGGATAGAACGGAAAAGATACAAAAAGATAGAGAATTGTGGAAGTTACATAAGATTCAGAAAAAAATTTAATTAATTTTATTTTTTTGTTAATTAATCTTAATTTTTTGTCTAAATATTATGTAACTTCCACAATTCTCTATATTTTTGTATCTTGTCCGTTCTAGCCCTGAAGAAGACCTGCAAAGTCGAATCGAAACATTGGCTTTTAATAAAAATAGTTTTATCACTATTTAGCCTATTTATGACCGCCACCCCGGACCATCTCCCTTTATAATGCAACGGTCAACTGTTAAATATTCAATCTGTTTCTTGGTATTCCTTTATTTCTTCATTTATCTACAGAGGGTATCCTTAGATGTTTTTAAGTTTTATCACTATGTCAAATATCCGATTTTTTATCATTTTCATATGACCATAAAGCTTCAAACTTCTTTTGCTCATTAATGTCTGTAAGTCTATCCACGTCTTAGTTAAACTCCTTATATTTTTGTGCAGTACTCTTCTCCAATTTTCCATGGCCCATGGATAAGCCTCCGTATCTTTCTCTCCATTTTCATATATCCATCTCCTAGCAGAAAAGGTTTTTCTTTTTGTAGATATGTTTTTTATCAATCAGCTCATTCCGTTCAGCTTAATTTCTCTATTTTTCTCTTCTACGTCTCATCTATTGTAGGTTGAAAATTCTCCTAGATATACAACTTCAAATATATACGTATACCAACATCTTGTTTATAGTATTTAATAATAGGATAGAATACTAAAAGCTACTATTGCAATATTAACTTTTCTACAGAAAAGAAATCTTAACAATTATAACTTTGCTGAACTACTGCTGATATAAAATTTGTTTAACAGAAAATAATTTTTTACTGATTCTCATAACCTATCAATGAGTGCATTCTACATAAATGAATGCCTTAATAGAAGGCAAGAGATCTCGTTAAATGCCAAAAAAAAAAAGGATGTGATGCAGATAAATGGTAGTAGAGCTGAAAACAGATAATTGGGAAGAAATAACCAAAGATTGGTAGAGATGGATAGTGCAGTCTGGCAAAAGATCTACAAGGTTAGTAAAGTCAACAAAGAAAAAATTTACATGAAATTTACAACTGTTTACACTAAATAATCTACCCATTGGTAGCAATACAGCATCTAAATTAAGAGATCGCGAGGCCATCTTATTTTCAGACGCCTCGGAGATTGAAGATTAAGCAAGGTTATAAACTAGAGGATTAAGATGATTCTAAAGTTTATTGTGGAAGAGTAGGTATTTGATATTTAGTATTTTTAATGACAATTTAAAAATAGTGAATTTTTATTAAATAGAATAATTGAAGGGAGTTTTTTTATTTATTGAATAATATATTAATTTCCTCTTAAAACTTGTAATTTTAATGACAACTGGAAAGATCAGAGCAATTGTTTTCTTGGAATGAGGGCACCTGCAAAGACCTTGGTAAGACCTATAAAATCTGAAAATCCCCGTACTATCTGCCCATGGATAACTGTTTAAAGTGCTTATAGAAGACATGTCCGTAGAACGAGGCCAAATTTTAAGGCAAGGCCCGAGAATTACCGTTATAAAATAATTTTTTTAATGTACGTAGACAAGTAGAAAAACAAATGTAAAGACCTTTTGTTTCAAGCCGTACTTGATAGCGGAAGAAATGTGTAAATTGAGCAAAAAAACGTAAAAAAAGAATGAGTTAGTAAAAAAGCCTGATTTTATTGAAGTAGTATAAGTTCCCTTAATTTAAGAGGCTGCACGTAATATCCCCAATATGTTTCTTAAACATATTTAGTTACAATCAAAATACATAAATTATTATATATATATATATATATATATATATATATATAATTATTATTATTATTAATTACATAAGTAAAAAAAAAATAAAAATTTTATCATCCTATTATTTTATTGTAGAAAGTTGTAGAAAGTAGTAGGTAAACTTTTCATGGATCTCAACATTAAAATACATATAGTGAATTTCAATCATATTTATCGATGGAACAAACGAAATAGCAATAGTAAATACAAGAACGCAATGTTATTATTTTACAGACAAAATTTTCAACAAATTACGTGTTGATTTAAATTTTAAATGTTATCTAACAACTTTTCTCAATAAAAATATTCTTCTATTCTTTATGAACTGGGTTTTATGCTGCTACTCCATAATTCAAACACCCACGTTGTAAAAGCTACCAGGGGAATATTTCATCCAGGCGGGAAACTAGAGAACTTTTTAAGAAAAATTAAGGCACAATTCAGTGCTTCAAGGCTGTTAAAAACTGGGATATGAAGTATCCATTTAATTCACTAGTTCTGTAAAGTACTTCAAAAGTTAGCAAGTGGCTCATTTTACATCCACCAAACCTTCCTGAAAGAGGTAAACTTAATCATAGTTTGTCAATCCTAGAGGGTGAATTTATCTTACATCAAGGCCGTCCTGGATTTATTTTAAGAGTAAAATATAAAGGAATTTTAGTTTTTCTACAGTTTGAATTTATTCAGAAATTTATTTATACATTATTTAATGACATGTTTCTAAAGTGGTTAGCTTTAGTATACGGTGTATTCTGTGAGTAGAGAGGAGTTTTATAAAAGTGATAGCAGACCTCAAGAGATAAAATACAGTTCATATAAACCATAATAGGCCAAGTTTTATGTTTTTTAAGTAAGTCATGCTTTTTGTTCAATAAAAAGTGATAAATAAAAAAAAAAGTAATTAAACATTGCTTCACTGTAAACTAGATATTTGCATAAAATGTCCGTCTACACTGCTTGTCGAATGGTTATGCTATGGTGAAGAGGAGTGGTAAAGGAGTTATCAAGATCTGCTGGAGTATTCATGGTTATTCTGAAGTCAATTTGATCGGAAAGGATTTGATAGAAATTTCCAGTTTACTGGGCCTCTGATAAAGAACGTTGGAGAGGGTTTAGGAATAGGGGCTAGTGATTTAGACTGATTTCATCGTACACCAATCCCTCACCCAACACTTAATCCCATTATCTACTCAAGATTTCCTACAATCAACCGCTATTGTAATCAAAATCTTATCTTTTCCGGCCATCCTTGCATCAGCATTTCGCCCTCCTAACTGATCCATATCGAAAGTCCAGTTCAGTTCTCTTCTCAACTCCTTAGATCATCATTTCATCCTGGGTGCAGGCTTAAATGCCAAGAATCAAGAATGGGGTTCAAGAACTATGAATCCTCCCGGCCGAACACTACTGTCTGCACTCAATTCCCAACGTTTTAACCTCATTCACCCGAACTCACCTACCTAATGGCCCACTAATCCTAACCGCAATCCCGATATCCTTGATTTCATCCACAGTTGCTTAGGTTCCCTCAACTATTCCATTGCACGCGTCGATGAATTTTCCTCAGACCATAGTCCATTAATACTTCAATTATCAATAGCTCCTATTCCTAAATCCCATCCACCGTCCTTCATCAGAGGCCCGGTTAACTGGGCTCTTTCATCAAATCCTTTGCAATAAAATTGACCTCAGAATAATCCTGAAAAACCAAGAAGACCTCAGTAATGCCGGATATTTCTTTACCACCATTACAGCACATTTCTTTACCACCACTTCAGCAAACATTCCTGTTTCCGAAACCAGGCGAACCTCCCAGCACCTCGACGTCCTACTGACCAATTAGGGTACTTCCAATCCTCTCCAAAATCTTTGAAAAGATCCTCCTGAACCAAATCCTACCCTTTATAGAATCCCGAAATCTTCCTTCCCATCAGTTCGGATTTCGTTGACAACACTCCACAGTCCAACAACGACTCCGAGCGGTAAATTATATTTTCGCAGCACTGGAAAGCAAGCAATATTGCTCGGGTTTATTTCTGGGCATAGCTCAAGCTTTTTACCGAGTGAGGCACGCCGGGCTTCTTTCTAAGCTGAAAACTCATCTACCCCAGTCATTATACATAATCCTACGCTTCTTTCTCTCTGATCGCACCTTTCGAGATCTATAATTTTACAATTCCTACCCAGTTGAAGGCGGTGTTCCTCAAGATAGCGTCTTGGATCTCGTTCTGTATATCCTTATTACCGCTGATATACCTGTCCATTCCGATACCTTCCTGGCAACATTTGCTGACGACACCGCCATCCTATCATCCAACTCAAATCCCGAAATAGCATCCTCTAATATACAAAGACATCTCTCTCTGATTGAGCACTGGTGTAATAAATGGCCCATCAATGTAAGCGAATCCAAATGGAAACACATTACCTTCACGCTCAGGCGCAGATCCTGTACATTAGTCCACTTTATTTCCATCCAGTTTCCTTTTTCAGACTCAGTCTGGTATCTTAACTTTCTCTTAGATCTAAGACTAACGAGGAACTCACATACCAGACTTAAAAGGTAAGAACTTATTAGGCGACATGGCCAATTACACAGACTAATGACTAGAAAATCTCAACTTTCTACTGTAATTGACAACAAATTACAGGTCTACTAGACAATCCTGAAACCTATTTGGACCTACGGACTGGAACTGTAGGGGACAGCAAAATTGTTTAACATTAAACGCATTCAATCCTTTTAGTCCAAAAGTCCTCTAACAATAGTTGATGCTCCATTCCATTTAACCAAGTAAACCCTACACCATGACCTTAATATCCCATTTATCCTAGACCTTATCCGTCAAAAATTTTCCAAATTCCATCAAAACCTTACATATTATACAAATCCAATTGCACAGTCCCTCTCTGAATCTACTCATCAGTACAATCCTCCTCGAAGGTTGAAGGGGCAGTGGCCCAGAAATCTTAAGTATATAAGTATATATCTTGGAGTTGGTGCCACATTCTCCACTCACGACATGAGTGTATTTGGCTAATGCTCTCTCGCTCAAACTCCACCGGATTTAGCACCAATCACACGATTGAGAGAGTAGCGCAGGGATCCCTTGGAGTTTTGCTTTTCCTTCTATAGTTGGTGGGAGAAGACTGGCTTGTAGTTCCAAGCCTGATTGTATATACGTATGACTGTATTTTCATGTTTTTTAATTTACTTATTTTTATGTTATTTTATTTTTTATTGTCTATAGCTTTTTATTATTATTTTACTTTTGTTAATTTTATGTTTTCTGTATATATGGTGTGAATGTGTTCATATATCAATATAATTGCTGTCCACGTGACAGATTATTATATCTATAAATAAATAAATAAAATATTTGAATTCATAAATCACTATTAACTTTTTGAAACCAATAAAATATTCTAATGATCAGAAACATTACGGCCAATATGAAATAAAATAATTTAAAAACTACTTATTTTCAATTCGAAACAGCGTCGAAGAATGATCAACTTCGTTACAAAATCTATCGTTAAAATTAATTAAATCTCTGATAATTGTTATGATTCAATCAACTTGTGCAAATTCAATCAAGATTAGGAAATAAATTGAAACTGGACATGATTGGCAGGGAATGATTGGTTTGAAACGAACTTTAGTTGAAATCTGGATGCTAAGAGCAGTCTGATAAAATTAATTCTTTTTGTCCTTTTAGAAAAAAAGTCATAAAAAACGTAAAACATTTAAATATTTTTTCAGGTTTGTAATCATTCTGAGATAATTAATTTGTTATGATCATGGTGGTTGAAACGAGTGTTCCAATTTACATATAAAATATTCTAATAAAAGATCCTATTTGAAATATATCGAATGAGGATGTATGAATATGGAGATTAGTATCGTAAATATCTTAAACATAAAATGTAGAACATAAAAAGAGGGAATCCAACAAGTCAATGTAATTAATAGTCATATTTTTTATGTTTGATACCATTTCATTATTTATTCTTTGACACGTTAGCTGCGGTTACGGTCCTCGAGGTCCAATATTCGTCTTGACTACCAAACGGGCGTGATTATTTATAATTTTGAATATCCAACGAAGTCTGAAAAATGGTAATTTTACGAGCGCATGGAAGATACGTTATGGTGATATACGAGTGTAAATAAGCATTATACCTGATAAAAAGTTTTCGGACGCCTGGGCCCGATACCGTTCCAGACTGATAAAAAATTATATGTAAATGCTTATATGACATGTATAAATAAATAAATAATAAATGACATACATATAAATGATGTATAATTTTTATCTTGAAAATTATAATTTTATGTAAGGAATAAACTTTCTCTCATTCAATTTTCAACATTTGACATTTATATTCCAAAACACCAATTTGGTTTCCGAACTTCCCATTCCACTATACAGCAATGTCATCGTGTGGTAGACGTAGTCTCCTCTGCATTGGAGCACGGAATGTACTGTACGGGAGTCTTTCTCGACGTTGAACAGGCGTTTGAGAGAGTTTGGCACCCGGGACTGCTGTACAAACTCCAAAAATTCCTACCACCTACATACTTCCTCATTATCCGTTCCTACCTTACTGATAGATACTTTAAAGTAAATCACAATAACGCCTATTCATTCCTTTTTTCCAGTCTGCTGGTGTTCCTCAAGGTAGTATCCTAGGTCCTATCCTCTATACAGTTTATACCAGCTGACATCCCTACCTGTCCCAACACTGTCATCACCACATATGCCGATGACACATGTATCCTATCTACACGGTGGGCCAGACCCCCTTACCGTGCACCCCCCCACATCCCTATAAATTGCATATCGTTGTGTTCCTTGTAACAATTTATTAAAAAAAAGCCAATGTTCCCACAAAAAAAAGTGAACGCACTGCCCCAAAATGGCGTCCAAAGATGGGGGATTGACGACTTTGACTTTAGTTAGTTTTTTGGTCACTGAGAATCAGCATTAAGCTTAATGTCCTCATAGTTGGTCTTTTATTAAAGCTGAATAGTTATAGAATAATAAAACATGAAGAAATATTAAAAAATAATTGTCTAAGGCTATGAAAAACACCAGTAAACTCAATTTTTTTAACAATAAAATTTTCAAGTTACAAATCAAGCGTCGTTTGTAATTAAACGGCCTACAATAACGCAAAACGTGCTGAAATAAACCATCTGGAGAATATGTTTCTCTTTCTGAAACGCTGATTATTTTTTACAAATGTTTAAGTAGTTCTGTAAAAAATGCACTTATGCGGCAGAAAAGCGGTACTGGCGTGGGTGCCTACAGGCCTCTACCACACCATTCAGTGCCCATAAATGGCTTAGTTACAGTGATATAATAACATTTTTGGTACATTATATTGGTTTTATTAACGAACAAATATTAATGCAATAATTTTATGGTAAAACAAAAAAAAATTTAATTTAAAAAAAAATGTATTATAATTTTTTTAATTGTAACCTCCTTTATTTTATACGTAGGTCGTTTAAGAATACCTCAATTGTAAAAATGATATAATTATAATAATAAAAGTCAATTAAAAAATATTTTGCTAAATATCTTGATTTTTTTTTATTTAACGTTTAAGATTTTTTAAAAAAATCTTTTGAAAATCCACTAAACAGAAGGAAAGCTATGAGCTTAAAAAATCTTTTGAAAATCCACTAAACAGAAGGAAAGCTATGAGCTTAAAAAATCTTTTGAAAATCCACTAAACAGAAGGAAAGCTATGAGCTATAACTTTCTCGATATACATCTCTATATTCATCTTCAAAGTTAATATAGTCCCGAGGTGCACCTTCAGCAATCGAAAATAAAGTGGTTTTCACCATAATAAACCTACATCGTCCACTTAATATCATCCAAACTGCAATTGATCCCGTTTTAGCAGCATCTTGAAATATTCTGTTCATCTATCTACTATACATGCATTTAGCTATATAATTGATATAACTGGTCCTTTTTATCTATTCCGAGGTTTTGGCACTTCCTTTCTCGTTCGCTTAATGTATTTTTCCAATTTTCTCGTTTAAGTTCACGTTTTTCCTCATTTTGAGATCAAATCCAAGCAATCAGTTTTGGTTTATAGAAGAACTTATAGGGTCACCCTTTATATCTTTCTTTGTGCATTGAGAATAATTCATTCAATATTAAAATTTCCTATTTATTTATGATATAGTTCAACTTCTGCACAAAATAAAGGAAATAAAAATTAATTTTTTAATTAGTGATATATGAGTTTTACTAAACAACCCGGTAGCTATTCATTATATATAGTTCAGATTAGGTATATATTATTTTAGTTTATAAAAAAGGTATGAATATGACTCATTTTCTGGGAAATATATAAAAATTTTAATTACTTCTAAGAATCAGTAAATATTCAAAACACAGTGTTAAATTTCAAACGTTAAATAAAAAAAAAATCAAGATATTTAGCAAAATATTTTTAATTGACTTTTATTATTATAATTATATCATTTTTACAATTGAGGTATTCTTAAACGACCTACGTATAAAATAAAGGAGGTTAAAATTAAAAAAAATTATAATAAATTTTTTTTTAAATTAAATTTTTTTTTTGTTTTACTATAAAATTATTGCATTAATATTTGTTCGTTAATAAAACCAATATAATGTACCAAAAATGTTATTATATCACTATAACTAAGCCATTTATGGGCACTGAATGGTGTGGTAGAGGCCTGTAGGCACCCACGCCAGTACCGCTTTTCTGCCGCATAAGTGCATTTTTTACGGAACTACTTAAACATTTGTAAAAAATAATCAGCGTTTCAGAAAGAGAAATATATTCTCCAGATGGTTTATTTCAGCACGTTTTGCGTTATTGTAGGCCGTTTAATTACAAACGACGCTTGATTTGTAACTTGAAAATTTTTTTGTTAAAAAAATTGAGTTTACTGGTGTTTTTCATAGCCTTAGACAATTATTTTTTAATATTTCTTCATGTTTTATTATTCTATAACTATTCAGCTTTAATAAAAGACCAACTATGAGGAAATTAAGCTTAATGCTGATTCTCAGTGACCAAAAAACTAACTAAAGTCAAAGTCGTCAATCCGCCATCTTTGGACGCAATTTTGGGGCAGTGCGTTCACTTTTTTTTGTGGGAACATTGGCTTTTTTTTAATAAATTGTTACAAGGAACACAACGATATGCAATTTATAGGGATGTGGGGGGGGGGTGCACGGTAAGGGGGTCTGGCCCACAGACTAATCAGTAAACAATGACCCAGCAATTGCATCCCAAATGCTTCAATCACACATCATAAATCTAGAAGAATGGTGTCAAAACTGGAGAATTAAAATAAACTCCAATAAATCCCACCAAATTACCTTTACCCTTCGTCGTAAACCAACAACTTCCTGTCCTACAGTTTCCTTTAACAATACTCCACTTATCCCTGTTGAGCGAATCCGATACCTAGGACTCCACCTGGACAAACGACTAACTTGGAATCCTCATACTAGACTGAAACGACAAGAAACCGCTCGACGTTTCCGATTACTTCAGCACTTACTAGACAAACGCTCTAAACTTCCCACTAATTACAAAAGACTCATATACTTGACGATAATAAGACCTATTTGGACTTACGGAGTTGAGCTATGGGGCTCCACTAAACCATCGAATTCATCTCGCATCCAATCTTTACAATCCAAAATCCTTCGTAAAATCCTTAATGCTCCTTACTTTGTCACTAATAAAATTATCTATAAAGATCTTCATGTTCCTTATGTTTCAGATCTGGCCCAATCCAGATACCTATCCTTCCATAATAAACTTCAGAATCATCCCAACCCTCTCGTTTCTAACCTTGCTTCCTCTTCAATTCCTGATAACCCTCCGAGGCGTCTGAAATGAAGATGGCCCCGTGATCTCCTAATGTAGTCATATTATTAGAGTGCTACCATTGGGTAGTTACTCAGCAAGTGTATTCATGTCATTATATCAATTATGTCCAAATTTACTTGATGTATTTATGTAATACAGTTGTAAATGTCGTAAAGAAATAAAAAAAAAATATATTCCAAAAAACTTTATTTAATTTCTTTTTTATGGTATATTAATATATTCTGCCACATTAAAGGGCTTTAATATTAAGGCTACATTATTCATTAACACAATACGTACATACAACTAATAACTAAGATAGAAATAATAAAGACAAAGAAATATAGAAAAATAAAATAAGTAAATTAATATGCCTTTGTACAACAAAATAAAATAACAGATAAAAGCTAAATTAAATTAAAGTAAATACACATTATAAACACATTCACACCTATATACAATATTTACATTCGCCCAGGGGACTCGGAGTCATGCTTTGTCCCCCCATGTTAAAGCCAAGGCAGGACTCTAGGAGATTCCAGTTCTTGTCTTCCATCCGCGTCACTGGTAGTAGAAACCAGTAGAAACTGATGTAGGGCACTACAGCAACAGACGCTCAGGATCTGAGTAGATAATCTGACCATTGCCAGAACTCCAATATATAAATATTTATAGAAAGTCGCTGGGCCACTGCCGGTTTAACCTCCGGGGAAGATTGTAGGGATGGCTGGAGCTATATAAGGATTGTGGTCCTGGATTTGGATGATGAGTTAGGTTCTGGTAAAATTTGGAAAATTTGTCTGGGATTAATATCCCTAAAAAACACACTTGTTTACTGAAATAATGAGAAATAATAAAAAAAACTCGTCCTATCAATGGCATCGAACGTCGGAGTCCACTCCAACGATTGCTGAATATTAATGAGGACACAATCAACAGATAGAGACTCTGAATAGAGATTTTAGTTCACGTTTGTTGTCAAATATAGCGGTATACCTCGAAACTGATGCATGTTTCCGGCGTCCGATGATCGGAAATTAATAACTAGTTTCGGTCGCAGGGAACCGGATATTGTCGGGAAAGACATTTAAGAGATATCATGCTCAGCAGGTAACGTGGTAACCGATTTTTGGCAAAGGCTAACAAAATAAAAAATCCTTTTTCTATGCTATCCTTTCATTGGCGAAGTTTTAGCTTCAGGAGTTGTATTCAAGTATTATCCGTATATATTTTTAATTAATAATGGACCATTAAAATATTTCATTTTTAAAATAACACCGGCTTTTCACTTATTAGCACCTTATTATTTTTTTTTTCATTTTAAAAATAATTCATCCGTGTAATCCATAGGCCGTATTCAGGGAATTTTGTTAAAATCACTTAAATTTATTATGATGTCAAATAACTTATTATATTTATTTCGAAAAATAATATAGGCATTTCTGTTTTTATTTGGCTCTCTACTTAAGAAAGGATTATTATAGGAGTGGGGGTAAATGGTTTAGTAGTCAGATTTTTTTTTTTATATATTCCGATTGGACTCACATTTTACTTTTTTACCCACATTTACAAACCTATGCACTCACGTATCTCATATATATCAACACATACATTCATACACGCACCAAAAATATATTGTAATTATATACATACGTATTCAAAATTTATTCATGTTTAAAACATACGCATGAAGCCAAACCGTCGGAAATGAAAAAAATATCAAGGAAGCGGGTTTTTTTTGGTGATCCTTGGTCAAATATCATTTAAAGAATAAACAATTCACTTATGTTCCGGCATTAAATAAACTGATGTTTTCTGAATTATTACTTCTTAATAAAATTTTAATAAATGAATACATACAAATTTTCAATATAGATATTTTAATATAATTACATAAATAAGTTTTTCGGCTTAAACATTATTCATCAATTAATAATTAAATTCTTGGCATAAGGCATATCTGTATTGCCAGGCTGCTTTACAATAATACTATAGATGTAACCAATTTATTTCGTTGAAAAGTGCAATTATTTCCCCAAATGTCATTCTATCTTTTCCAAAATATCTTCTCCTAAGTTCCGCCAGAACAAAACATACACCAAGGAAATTGCATGATATTTTCTACTTCATTCATATTACATAATGAACATAATTTATTATTTTTTTCGTAATATACCCCACAGTTTAATTTTATTGATTCTCCTCTGGCCTTAAATATCCATTTTATTATTTTTTCATTGTATTTCTTATTGAAATAATTGTTTCCTGATATATCATGATTCAAATCTTTGTATATATTCATTCTATTTTATTTTTTTTTGTTAGGGTTTTGACTGTATTTTGTAATTCTAATGATCTCTTACTTTCTGAAAAGGCACATTCCATTTATTGGTGTTATAATATTCCATAATCAAAATCTATTTGGTATTGATTTGTTTACCTCTTTATACCAGCCTGTTTCTTTTTTAATTATTTCTTTTGCTATTATTTTGGGTAATCTATTATCAGAGTACTGCATATCTTCTATCAATGTTCTAGATACAACAAAGTTAATCGCGTTTCTATATGAATAATACATGCAGATGTATATCTGGTTAAATTTAATATTTTTTTAATAAAGTAGCACTGAACTTTTTCCAGTTCTTTATATTCACAACCTCCCCACACCTGTGCACCATAACCTATAATTGATCTAACTGCAGTTTTGAAAGCTTTAAGTTTTGAATTAAAATTGATTTTACTATAAGTAAATAGCTTCTTCCATAATACATTAATACTGATTATTGTTTTTGAGACTTTTTGATGAAAATGCTTGCTCATTGATAAATTTGGCGTTAATAATATCCCTAAATACTTATAACAATTTACTATTTGTATAGTTTTTTTTTTAAATTTCCAATTTGTTATTTTGGCCAGTTTCCCTCCTTTTCTAAATATCATAATTTTAGATTTATTTAAATTCAACGCTCTACAATATATTTCCAAATAATTTATCATCTCTTGAAGTAAAATAGAGCTTGTGGCCTAAATTACGATATCATCTGCATATGCCATTATTTTAATTCTTTTGTTATTAATCAATGATCCACCCCTCAAACAATTCTCTAAATCATTAATATAGCAGGAAAACAAAAATAGACTCATAATACAACCCTGTTTTATTCATCTCTCTGTTTTAAAACAGTTCGTTAATGCATTACCTATTTATATTGAGCCCTCAGTATCATCATACAATGATTTTATTAAATTAATAATCTTTGAGGAAACTCCCACTTCATATAGTTTATAAAAAATTGAGTTTCTATCCACATTGTCAAATGCTTATGAAAAATCAACAAAAAATTCGCAGACTTTCCTACTTTTAATACTTCAATTCAAAGTTACGATATTAATGAGATTAAATATATTATCAATGTTTGAGTTATTTTTACGGAAATCTGCCGGGCATTCACTTATTATATTAAATTTATTTGGCCAATTTATTAATCTTAGGTTAATCAGCTCTGAAAAATTTTTCTGAATCGAGTTGTTGAATGTTATACTCTATAATTTGTAACGTTATTAATATCTGCTTTAGATATGGGGAATATAATTGAACTTTTGAAACTATTGGGCATCTTAGTTGAATTAAAAAGTGCATTAAATGTATTCAACACGCACTCCAAAAAATTTATTGGTGCATATTTATAAAACTGAACTGGGATATGGTCAGTACCTGGTGCTTTATTTACCTTAGCCTTATGCAAAACTTCATTTAGCTCTGCCAGGGTAAATGGTTTATCTAAATAATCGTTTTCAACAAAAGGTGCAACGTATTGAATAGATTGCCCCGTCAAAGGGTTATCATTCAAATCTGGAAAGTGCTTGATCCATTTCTTACATGAAATATTTTCTCCTAATGTTAAATTTATGTTCCTAAATTTATTTACAAGTTCCCAGAATTGTTTCGTATTAGTAACAGATTGAAGTTTTTCAATAATAGTTTCCGTATATTCTTTTCTTTTTTTTTTCACATAGGTCTTTATATTTTTCATTCGCATCTATTAAACTACTTTGTCATCTATGCCATTTGTTTTACGGTAAGTATTACATAGCCCAAACACTATTCTTCTACTTTTGTCGCATTCTTTATTATACCATTTATTTTTATTAGTTTTAAAGTTATTTTTTGATAATTTGAATTTCCGGCAGCAGTTTTAATTAGTTTTGTAATATATTTGATCGTATCGATAGGCGAATCAATAGAACTGTTTATTTTTGTACACTATTTTCTAGTTTTGCATGATATTTTATCTTATTTTTTTCTTGCCACCTTAATTTTGGTAGTAGTTTAGCATGTCCTATCGACTGTTTTCGTCCTTTATTTAATTCCCAATAGGTTAGTAGGAGCAAATGATCCGAAAATATTTGCGGTTCTATTTTAAAATATTTGATAATAGGTATAATATTTTCTGATACATAACAGTAATCAATCACTGACTGACCTCTCTTACGAATATATGTGAATTTTCCAAGTTTATCGTTTCCAAGAGATTGTGAGCAATTCTAGTATAGTTTTTCCTTTTTATATATTGATTGATCATTAATATAATTGAATATATAAAAATAGAAAAATGGATCTTCTGAATTTTCTGTATCAGATTTTTGCACCTTATTGCAGAAGACCAAGGATTTATTTGAGAAAAAAAATTCTGTAAAAAACATGATTTTAGTTTATAATTTTCAATGATTAACCATTGTAATCGACCGAAAAATTAAATTTATTTATTTATTTTTTTTGAGATTTGGAATCAAAGTCATCATATGTCATATAATGATGATCCTCCTAACTTGACATTACCTACCTATATAGACTTAAACGCCTAAACGGATGCAACGATATTAACGAAACTTTGTTAACATGTTCTCCTTGAGGCCTTTTAAATTTATGTATATTACTAATTTCCTCGAAAAGAAACAAAAAAAAAGTTATGAGAGATGTAAAAATTAGATTCCCGACTCAAAAAGGATACATCTTCTTGGTAATCGTATGTATACTTGTCTAGTAATATATAAAATTTTCTAATAAATATAAATATAAATAAAACAAATATAAATCTTATGATCTGGTACAGAAATATTTCGTTCTGAATATTTACCTTATCGACAGCCACACTGCAAAGCCTATAAGTACAATTTAATCAGAGTTTGCCTTTTTTAAATTTCCCGGTTGATCTTGTTCTCGCATTTATTCATAAAAATAAAAATAAAAATGCTATTTAGAACATATTTCTTTTATATGTGCAAAGCATTTCAAGCCGAATCGTTTTAATAGATATTGTCAATCAGATGGATTAGTAAGCTTTATGACTATTAATGAAAACTTTCAGAAAAATAATTTAGTTTTAACTAATAACTAATAATAATAAATAATTTTAACACTTGTAAATAATAAACATGCAGAAAACAGGTCTACTTATATTAACTAAGATTCATCGGAAATTCTACACTATTCAAAGTAACTTTTTTTTTGTTTTCCATTTAAATCTAAGAAAAAATTCTTCTTCATTTAGTTAATTCTTCTTCTTTGGCGAAACTCTATAGCCCGGATGAGCCTTGGATTCCTGAACAATACTTCTACACAAGTCCCTATCCTTAGCCCTTTTCCTCCATTCCCTTTTCTCAGCAGCCTGAATTCATCCTTTATATCATTCAGCAATATCTTGGGTCATTCTTACTCTTCCACTATAAATTCTGCTTTGAAGCGTCTTTTTTTGTGTTCTGTCATTCGGCACCTTTAGAACGCGCTCCAACTATTCAATCCAGTGAGAGTTTATGAAGCTTACATTTTCTGTATTACTGTATAATTCGTATAGCTCATTATTTGTTGTTGTCTTTCATTATTGAATTACTTCCTCGAACAGGAAACCACATATTTATTTAAGTATTTTTTCCCCAGAAAATTCTTAATGCATTTGTGACGGTGGCAATTAACTTCACACTTCAACCAGGTATACAGAAATATTTGTGACTGAAGTTGTTTAAAAAGCTTTTTTTTTTTTTTTAACATCGTACTCTCAAAGAAGAAAAAAAGTACAAAGTGTCCGTTATCATCTACATTTCCTACTCAACTGTGTTTATATAGTAAAATAATCATAATATATCTGCTCAACCGCTTTACAAATCTAATTAAATAGGTCGTAACGTTATTAAATATAACGTTAATTATTGTCGTGTGCAATAAAACAGTAATACAATATCTGGAATGAGTCCAAATGTATCATAACGTAGAACGGAACCATAGAAACTCTATGCCCGAGAGCACCAATTAGACCGCGTGACGTCAGGTAAGCCTGTATTGTTGTGCCAACCTAAGATAATCCAAACCAGCTATTCCAACAGAAGTCAGTTATTATATTATATGATATCGCTGCTATCATTAAATGTGTCTTTCCATTTTTATTTTAAATAGTTAATAAGTAATTTATTGGAAAAGTGATGTTTTTTTTTCTCTGAAAATAGTAACTTTTTGTTAGGCATATAAGTAACATTTAATAACGGCATTTACTCTCCTAACAACTTTTTTTATTTTTATGATGTTTCAGCATTTTACGGATGAATTATGAAAACATAAAAATTAAAACAAATCTTAGAAAAAAAAAAAGATGTTATTAGGATGAGATACTGGTAAGATTGACAATTTTTGTTATTGTTGTAAAAAGTTATAATAAAAAAATATTGTATTGATATTATAAAAATATAAATAACAAAAATATTCTAATTTCTAGTCTGAAGATCGGATGAAAAAGTGGATCCGGAAACGTCATAAAAATAAAGAAAAATCGTTTCGAGACTTAATACTGTTATTAAATCATACTTATATATCTCACATAAAAAGTAACTCCCTTAGGACTTATTTTTAGGACTTATACTTAGGAATTATTTTTTTTATATCAGAGCATTTTATACATCATCATAATTGTTTACACTGTATTTTTTTCCATACAAAACTCTGAGTGAAAATCTTAGATATGCAGCATTCAACTAGCTACTTGCTCATATATCTCTTAATTGAGATAAGAACCAGCACCCTCAACTTCTTAACGTTTTCAAATGTAATTTAAAATTTGGCCGCATTCCATTATATGATGCATAAGCCAACAGTTTTTATTGAACTTACCTTTATTAAGATTTCTTATCAATACGAAAATTATATAACATAATGTATAAAAATTAAATTGTTACCCCAACAAAATTATACATTTAATAAATAAGAGATTTTAATTATTTTTGCATCCTGCATAGCGAAGGTAGGGAGACTTTGTATCCCTAGATACAATTCAACAATAGGCATGTAAGTAATATTTAATAACGGTATTTACTCTCCTAACAACTTTTTTTATTTTTATGATGTTTCAGCATTTTACGGATGAATTATGAAAACATAAAAATTAAAAAAATAAGACAAATCTTAAAAAAAAATAAGATGATATTAGGATTATATTAGGATGTAAATAAGATAATATGATATTAGATGATATAAATAAGATGATATTAGGATGATATTAGGATAGAGAGGTTAAATAAATTGTTGGGCTCAGAATCGTAAATTTCCATTCGCGTTTTATGTTTCAGACATGGAGGATAAAATTTGGTTCGGTGTCTGTCCGTAGTCAAATCGTTATAACGGGCATATCACCTACCAACGTTTATCCAATTTTCATGGAATTTTCAGGGATGTGGAAGTTGTTGCCTAAGTGGTACCATATCGATTTTATCAAATTCCATCCAGCACTTCCGGTTATGCAAGTTTTTTTTTTTTTTTTTAAATACGCCAGTATTGCCAAATGCTTGTCCGATTTCGTTCAAAGATGAAAAAATAGTAGGTATTGGTTAAAAAATAATGTAGTGTCAATTTTATGGAATTCCGTCTACTACTTTCTCTTTTTTATTCCCAAACGTGTTTTCCTTGATACGTCTATATCACTAAAATAGCAAGTTAGATTTAGTTCAAATTGGAAAGGATGTTAAGGATTGGTAAACAGATAATAAAGTATGCATTAATTTTATCAAATTCTATTCACTACTTAAAAAAAAAATGTCAGCTTTCAAATGAGGAAATGTATTGTTTCACAGGCCTATAGTTTGAAAATGGCACGTTTGACCGATTACGATTTCACCCAAACTTAGAGGAAATTTGGAGAACAATATAAAAATTGTCTAGTATCAATTAAATTTAATTCTATTTACTAATTATAATTAATATAAATAAATTTTAATAATATAATGGCTGTGAAATGTGGAAGGGATTGATCACATGAAATAGGGGTTAGATTAATACAATGTTTTTATGAAGTTATAATGATAATTAAAGTTTTATTCAAAACGTTTATTTACACTTTATTGTATGGCCGATTACATGTAACTAGCATGACACTTAATGCCTTTACACAGATTAAGTGTAATTTTCAATAAATTAAAATTAATTTTTACTTTGAGTTTATAAAAAAAAAAAATAAATAAGTCTTATATGTGATTGTGTTTGTTCCTGATGAAGTTCAACCAATATATTGTGCTCTTTATTACCTCCTTAAACATAAAATTTGTGTGAACTTCACTCATATTTTTTATACTCCAGCTGAACTTAGTTTTTTTCTGACTGATGAAAAATATTTTTCATGTTAACTCCGTACAAAAAAAAAAAGTTGAATTTTTCCGATGGATTTCTTGTTCCATTCATTTTACGATTGATACCCATCAAGAATAAATTGCTACTGTTAGTGCAAAAGGTTATATGTAATTATTTTCAATTTTTATTTTATTTGTGCTAGAAAAGACATTTTGTAGTATTCGATTGCTATAGGCGTCTGCTACTATGGAAAATAGCAGAGGGCAATAAAATATGAAATTATACTAATACATCATAAAGCAATAATCAGTTTTTATGTACCTCTGTAACTTTTTACATACTACCTTTAGCACGAACAGTAGAGATATGTATGTCTAGTACGAAGTGGGATTTTATTTGTTTTATTTTACAAATCAACAAATATGCAATTTGGAAATGTGGAACTTTGCCGGATTTTAGTATTAGTTGATGAACAAAACAAGCGTATATCAAACCAAGATTTTAATCTCTTAAAAAAATTATAAAATTTGAAATAAAGACCGTTTAACCAATAAAAACGGTGAGGAAGCTATACTGACCTTACTTGGACGACATTTTAAGAAAAGGAAATTCACAATAATTTAACAATTAAACTTTGATTCACACAAATAGAAAAATGGCTGCCATATTTTAAGGTTATAATCAATTCCCTGTCAGAGACAGTTTGTACAACTCTATATGTCTAAAGCGTCAAATCCGTTGTTATTATTATTTTTTTTTTAACTATTTAAACCTACAGATACTATTTATACTACAGATATATATTTTTTATTTGTACCATATTTTTATTCTTAGGAGAATAATTCTTCTATATTGTTAGTCCCAGTATACAATTACCTTTTTCATTCATTCAAAAATAATTTTAAACGCAAGAACTATAATAATGATCAAAATAATGATTTTGAAATCATGAAGTTAAGTTTAAATCAACTCTTCCACATATTGCCATTCTGAGGGGAGACTACAATAATTGTGTTCCTGCTTTTTCTTATATTAGATTTGATATATTCAAATATGACTGCTAAAGTGCTTTTGTTGTGTAGATGAGGTGAATAATTTAACCACTTAACCAACTGAAATCGTGTTGAGTGACTTAACTTTAACAACCACTAAAGTCCCAACAAATGGTATTATTTCATCTGAGAGTATTTCTCTAAATTTATTCACAATTGTTATGCAATAAAAATTATTGTCAATTTCTTACAAAATAAAGTCGGTTGTAAATAAAGTGTAAAATAATCATAAAGATAAAAACGTTTAAGTAGGTACTTAAAATATATTACTCACATACCTGTGTCATTGTAGAATGATATTTTTTTTTTAAATAATTCAGAAACAAACGGTACCTGAAAAAAAGAAAAAAGTGGAAATGAGAACAAATAGATCACCATTTTTTTTTTTTCAATAAGAATGTATTTTCGCCTACCTACTTTTTTTAGACGATTAGCAAATGTCCCAGAGATACAAGAAATAACAGGCATGGGGAAATTAAAGTCAAAATAAGAAAGTATTATGATAACTAAAAATAAATAAATTTAAACAATGTTAGGGTCGTTCCACCAACTAACATGAATTCAAGTGTCAAGAAAATGTGGCATGTGTGTTTAATATCTTTTATTCCTAATACAAGTATAATATACCACTCATTGTAAGTTCAAGTTAATGGTAACAATTTTTTGATAACAAGTCCTTCACAAAAAGAACAAGAGTTATTCTCATAACTTTTGTCCAAAAGACTGAAAACTTTTACAAGCCTCAAAATAGCAAAGAGGAGAAAATTGTAGGTAGAAGTTGTAAGACAGCCACCAGGAAAAAAATAAAATCTGTGAAACACCAAAATGTCGCTGCAAGGTGGAAAAGGAAAAACAAATGTGTTGGATAAAGGAAACATAGGAAAATCTTATCGCAAAATAGAAAGAAATATTAAAAAAACTGAAGAAAATATTATCAGGATATGTTCTCTATGGTTCCTTTCTTCTAATGTAATGAGTAATGAGCTTGTAAATCTAGGAAGAAAAACTAGTTTATCAGGTAAATGATCAGGAGTCCCATCCCCCCTCCCTCTGAGGTCGATTGCGCATGATTGTTCCCCGCACAAAATATTTTATTGCTGATCTTTTCTTAAAACAGTACAAGTAAAAGTAAAATTCGAAAAAAATCGTTATTCATGTGTAATTATATAAACATATGATTATTGAATAAAAACTTGCTACGGTATGTTTCATATTTACCTCATTCATGCCCCCTGTTGATAACGGCAGCTTGCGAAATATAACCCCCTATTGGGAAATAGTGTGACGTAACCACTTGGAACTATGGGGTAGAGCCGTAGCTATATCAGGGATAAAAGCGGCAGACATCGGTGAAATTGCATTATAGATTATTAACATCGGGAAGAGGATATGTTCGAATGTTGCAAAGACTGTTTCAAAAAGTCTGAACAGAAAAAGAACACTTAAAAAGTGAGAGGATAATGTGATGATACTCATATATAAGATAGGAAACCCAACGCTTTTTAAAAACTTCAGGCCAACATGTCTGTTCTCGGTTGTACATAAATATGAATTTGTTTCGGTGAAAGAGTAAGAGAAATTATTTTGAGGAAAATTGAGAAAACGTGAAGATTTCCTTTGCTCTCTTACCGGAAGGAAACTTTGGAATGCTCTAGTTTACAAACGAATAATAAACAAGGATTCAAAATTTGTCGTACGGCTTTAATCTGTTATTTTACTTAACTTGTATATTACTTTATCTTTATATATATATATAAATAAAAATAACCAAGTAAGGAAAAAAATACACACACATATATATATATATATATATATATATATAAGTAGATAGAATATACCAATCCTGGCACAGGTCCTCGGAGCAAGATGGCGGCGCCCATTACCCGCCAAAAATGTTAGCCTTTAAACACTGCTTCGTTCACTTTAAATAGCTCAAAAATTGTGATCTTTAAACACTGTTGTGCTCACTTTAAATCGTTCAGTAATTTTAGCCTTTAAACACTGTTTCTTTGAATTTAAATCGTTCAAATATTCTAGCCTTTAAACATCGTTTCATTTATTTTAAATTGTTCAAAAATTGTAGCCTTTGAACATTATATGTTTATCATAACTATATAATCTGCAAACTAACCAGTAGCGAATACTTCATATTATTTACCGAACTTTATATTATTTATAATAATTAAATTAGCATATTATTTATTAAACTTAAAGCGGATAATGAGAAGGAGTATTTTCATTTTAAAAAGTGGTTTTATTTGTATAAGAAATATAATATTACAAAGAACTGTCCATGTACATTTAGGTAATTATGTGCATCTTTCTTAGTTCAGCTTACAGCATTAAGCCCTCTCACCACGTCAAGGTGAAGATACATCGAGAGGGTTCAGTGGTTTACGGGCGTTTATAGCCTCGCCAGTGACCAAATCATACATACTTTTGGTTTACGAGTAAATCAATACCTCGCCAGTGACCAAATCAAAACACACATACTTTTGGTTTACAGGTAAATCAATACCGTGCCAGTGACCAAATCATACACACACACACACACACACACACACACACACACACACAAGTTTTGGTTTACAGGTAAATCAATACCGTGCCAGTGACCAAAAACAAAAAAAAAAAAAATCTACTAGAAAATAACAAACTTCTTAATACAATTAACTCAGAATAAATAACAAATTATTTTTTTGTATTTTCTTTTTGTTTAATATTTTTTTTTAATTTTTAAATATTATTTTTTATTTCAATTTGTTCAACTCAGCCAATTCATAATGACCGTAGGCCAAAGTATTGACCCCATCTTCTAATATGTGTCTTTTATCATCAAATGGAGAAAGGGAAACTTTATTTATCTCGGTACTAAAAATATTATGCTGCTTTGATTGTATCGATCTCATAGGTGTATGCATAATTTCATTGTTTAATAACACTTGCTCATAGTCTTCAAAAGTGATATATTGTTTTAACGATGACACTTTTACACCCTTAGCACGCTTCTTTACACCATCTTCCATCATGACGGCGTACATTTTGGCTCTTAACCCAACATATTTTAAAACTATTTTTGAATTTAATTCATCTTTAAACTTTCCTAACTTTTTTTTATTTTCATCTGAGAAACAGAAATGATTTTTAGGATAATCAGAGAAATCGAAATAATGGTGCATTTTTTTCATATCTTCAAAGACATCATCTGTTAAAACTTTATAAATAAGCGAATCTGTATCTGTATACATCATCTTTAAGTTATTATTGGAATATTTTTGCAACATTGTATCATAATGAAATTGGTACATCACAGTTTTGGATAAATCTAATATGCACATTCCAATGTATATGGGTTTGTTAAACAATACTTTGGGTTTTCCCATATGTACAGCTACTATATTCTCATTGTAGATAGTTCGGTCTATAAAATTTGGTTTGGTAATCAGTTTCATTAACTTTTTACTGTCAGTTACTAGCTGAATATTTTGATGATTCCTAATGTTTTCCATAGTCTTACCAAAAACTGCATTGTTCAGTAACTTATAAAAATCTTTTTCAAAGTCGTTGCAGGCTCCTTTTCTCAACTCCGTGTTGTATTCTATATACGAGCGAAGCCATGGTGATTGGTTAAATTTTAAAGCACGATGAATTTTTTCTAATTTTAAGCCATGTTTTAAGGCTTGTATCAAATTTTTATAATGGAGGACGTAGCGGGTTCTTTTTCCGAAGTGCGTTAATAATTTTTTTGAATTACATTTGGCTTGTGGTGGCAAGATTGATTCAGGTAAAAAGGGCAAATCGTTATGATTATGATGCAGTTCTTTAGGATAGCTAATATCGATTTCAAAAATATATCCGACTTCATCTTCGTCCTCCAGATCGAATATGTTTATTGATTCTGGGTTTTTAACCCACTGGAATCCTCCATACGGTAAATACATGCTCATTGATTGCCCATAAAGATTATTCGCATCTAAATAAATTATGTAGCTAGATTCTTCGTTTGAATTGAAGTTACTCATGTATTTATTATTTGCTTCTGCATATCGGTGCGATACCTGACACAAACCTCCTCGAATTCCATGTTCTATCATTAAGATCATATCGTAATCTTGTAAGAGTTCTATGTTCATTTTTGTATATTTCAACATGGCGTCCCACGTTAAGCCGGGGACGGTAAAATAATGAGCTGGATCCAGTTTATGGGTCTTCATCATAACACTTCGGAAAGATTCGAAGACGTCACAGAGTAACAGAACGTCAGTTTTAACATAAATATCTGCGTATTCCCCTAAAAATTTACATTTGAATTGTTTCCAAATGTTTTGAGCATGGGTATAATCTTCAAAGCTGATATTAGTATTAGATAATTTATTGTAAAAAGCTTCAATGGGTGGAAGCTCTGTTTCACTTAATTTTTCTTCATCGTCTATATAATCGTATGGGAACACACCTTTCCTAGTAACCAATGCTAATTCGTCATCTTTGTAATATTTTGAAGTTTCTTTGAATTTATCCATAGATAGAGATTGTACAAGATAATCTAAACTTCGTGGCATGAATCTGAAGGAATCTATAAATCTCAATTTTATTTTACCCACATGTTTTGTGAATGATATATATTTTTCTTCGTTATTCGGTATTACTTCAACTTCTCCAGGATTATTTCCCAATTCCTTCACTATGAAATGTGAGTCATAATTACTCAAGTTATGCATTATAACGGGTATAAACGAGGGATTTATACGTTTTAAGTTACAATTATTACAAGATGGTCCTAAGTAAGTTCCTGTTAGGTGGCAATGATCTCTAACTTTTATATTATTTTCATTAAATACATTTTGGCACATGTAACATGTGTTAGCTTCAGCCCAATCTTCCTCTTCTTCTGATGAGATCCGCATCGGTTTCTTTGTCTTATAAATGTCTTGTATTTTGTTTGCTATATTTGTAATATATTCCATAAAGTGAGAAGCGGCATTTGTCCCCCTATAAACGTACGGTTCGGTTATAGGAATGTCTACTCCTTCAATTCCTTTAACGTATATACAAAACGATATCGGATCATGCCTCTGATATTTGGTTGTATTCAATGATGGTTCATTTATAGGGACTAATATGGATTCAAAGTCAGCATAGATAACAAATGGTACTTTACTTTGTCGCTCCACATTTGAGAATCTGATAAAAGGATCTTTCATCGGTAGCTCTATTCTTACAGGTTTATTTTCAGAGCAATAAATTTTATGTTCCTCAAGTTTTTCACTTGCTCGCTTCCCATAACGGTTGTTGAAATGTTTGAAACAACGTTTACAAATTTCAATTTTATGTCCATCATGACTAATTTGGTTTCCGACTAATCTTTCAAAATTCTTTATGTAAACATAATGGGAAGTTTGATCATCAGAAAGGAGTAAAAGATCCCGATGGTCCTTCAATTCCGTTTTGCAAACTTTCAGGGGGTATATTTTTGTTTTTTCATCCAAACCATAAACGTTGATAGATATATTATTTGCCTTTTCGAATTTCGTTATTTCGTTGAGAGAAGTTGGGAATGAAACGCAATTAAAGTCATACAAATGTTCTAAATTGACGTACTTAGTGACACGATGAGCATTCTTTTTCACAAATTTTGCTAAAATAGAATACCTAAAACAGTGCATGTCATTATTCCGTACATTAATGCAAGCTTTCTTCGATTCTATAGATGCCGGGAGAGGAAGATATGTAGATCCCCTTAACGGTAAATATTTGTTGATTCTTAATCTAATCCCGTCAACCGCACTTAGCTTCCACCCGCTTTTTTGAAATTGAGACTCCTCTGCTTCCGTTATAATTTTGATGAAACTTTTCTCAATAAATTTGACAAGATCGCTACTTTTAAATATACATTTGTTTCGTGTTTTGAAAGCTCTATCAGTCTTATCACCAATAGAATTTGTAAAAGTACATTCTAATAGGAAATTTACTTTTAATGCGCAATGTTGATGTAGTAAATCTCGAATTTTATCCGCTAAGAGGTTCTTAATACTTTCCAGAAACGTGTTAATATCCATACAATCGGGCGATCTAATGAAGAATGACGCCAAACGGTTTTGAAAAGCTGTTTCGTACATATTAAGTCCATGCTCGTCTGGAACGAGTGTTAACACTTCATTCTTTTGTGGCTCAAATAATTTCAATCTTTTTTGAAACGGTTCCTGGGTGCAAACATTTTCATGTCTCTTACCGTTATAAGTATTTGAAAAAATCCCTCTACATCTAGTACAAGTATATGCCGAATTACCGTTACAAGAATTTTGATGTTTTCGAAGGTTCTTCAAATACTCAAAAGAATTTCCACAAAGATTACATTTAAACTGATTCATTTTTGTAATATATTACAAAAAACCTATACAATTTATAAAGAGTGTGAACGATTTACGAACTTTGAAGAAAAAGATAGGTATAACCTATACAATATTACAATAAATATAACCTCTACAATATAACAAGAAACAATAAATATAAACTACAAAATTTAAAACAAATATAACTTCTATAATTTAAAAAATAAAATAAATATAACCTCTATAATATATTAAAAAAAAAAAATATAACCTCTACAATACATAAAAAAAAAAAAAGATATATATAACCTCCACAATACAAAAATAAATAATAACCTATACAATATAACAATAACTATAACCTATGCAATTGATAACCTAAACAAAATACTATAACCTACGAAAACTGACTCAAACAAAATAATCTATACAACAAACAAAGATTTATATGACCACAAGACGATGTTCACACTACGATAGCAAAGACGCAAATGAGGTCTCGCGAAACCGACATCTCTTATATACTCTTGAATGGCCAGTACTACCAACACAACCTACATAATTATCAATACTACCAACACAACCTAAATATTAATTAAATATAATACAACATATAGGGGTGTGACGTCACTACCATCAGAATCACCGATGTTCATCTAAGGTATTGTCCACAGCCTCCTTGATTTTATGATACTGACGTATAGTTTTGTTATTTACACTCATGTTAACCTATATATCTTATTAATTATTTTCTGTTTTTTCCAATATTTTCTTATATATTTTATAAATCTAACATAATTATTTTAGTTAAATCCCTACGTTCATTGCTAATTTTATATACAATTTCCAACATTTACGTACAATGTTACATATTTTTATACCATTTTCAACAATTTTCAATAAACTATACCATTTTTACCTATATTTCTTACCATTTTCGTATATATTTAGCATATATTTACGCTTTATACGACAATTTTAATTATTATGAACCCATTTATATTAGTTTCATAGGCACTGTTATAGTATATTTATCTTATATTTTACTCCATTTTCCGCTATTTTTATTAAAATTTAACATTTATGCCTAAATTACATAAACTTTTTGTCAACATTTAACATATATTCAAGCTTTATACTACATTTTAAAACCATTTACATAAAAGTTTTATACTATATTTGTCTAATATTTGACACTATTTTTTTTTTTTATTATATTTTTACCCAATTCCCAATAAAATTTTGCCATTTTTACCTCTATTTATATTATTTTTTTCTAAATTAACATCAAACAAGAAAACTCACACTTCATTTTCAATCTCATTCTACTTATTTTTAACAAATTCACTCTTTACATTACAGTTTTAAACCATATACATCAGTTAGTTAGACACTTGTATACTACATTTATCTCATATTTCAAATTATTTTTTTATGTTTTCATCCCATTTCCAATAAAATTTCTCAGTTTTACCCATAATTCTTATCATTTTCGTCTATTTATAACAAATATTCATGGTTTACTTTACAATTTTAAGTATTTTTATCTTATTTTAATCGGTTACATAGACATTTTGATAGTATATTTATCTTATAATTGAACATATTTTTTGTATTTTTACCCCATTTCCAATAAAATTTGCCATTTTTACCTATTTTTCATCTAAATTAACATGAAACAAGAAAATTCACACTACATTTTCAATCTCATTCTACTTATTTTTAACAAATTCACTCTTTACATTACAGTTTTAAACCATATACATCAGTTAGTTAGACAATTTGATACTATATTTATCTCATATTTCAACTTATTTTTTTATATTTTCACCCCATTTCCAATAAAATTTCTCAGTTTTACCCATAATTCTTATCATTTTCGTCTATTTATAACATATATTCATGGTTTACTTTGCAATTTCAAGTATTTTTATCTTATTTCAATCGGTTACATAGGCATTTTGATAGTATATTTATCTTCTAATTGAACATATTTTTTGTATTTTTACCCCATTTCCAATAAAATTTGCCATTTTTACCTATTTTTCATCTAAATTAACATGAAACAAGAAAATTCACACTACATTTTCAATCTCATTCTACTTATTTTTAACAAATTCACTCTTTACATTACAGTTTTAAACCATATACATCAGTTAGTTAGACAATTTGATACTATATTTATCTCATATTTCAACTTATTTTTTTATATTTTCACCCCATTTCCAATAAAATTTCTCAGTTTTACCCATAATTCTTATCATTTTGTCTATTTATAACATATATTCATGGTTTACTTTGCAATTTCAAGTATTTTTATCTTATTTCAATCGGTTACATAGGCATTTTGATAGTATATTTATCTTCTAATTGAACATATTTTTGTATTTTTACCCCATTTCCAACAATTTTCGATAAAATTTACCATTTTTATCTATTTTTCAGTAATGTTTATAAAAGTATATAAGGTTTATCTACAATTCTTATAATTTTCGATAAAATTTAACATGTATTCAAGCTTTTAGACTACAGTTTTAAATATTATATTAGTTACATATAAACATTTTTATATTATATTTATTTCGTATTGTCAATAAAATTGACTATTGTTAACTATAATGTTTTGTTTAAATTTATCATATATTTATGTTAAGCAATAGTTTAAAGTATTTTTACTCTATTTTCTACTATTTTCAATAATATTTAACATTTTTACCAATATTTCTTATAATTTTGGTCTATAATTAACATATATTCACGAATTTCCTTTCAATTCGATGTATGTTTACCTAGTTACATCATAACTATTCAGATAATTTTTATAAACATATTTATCTAATATTTGATAATATTACTATATTCTTTCATTGACAGTAGTCCATTTGTTGTATGTTTACTCCATTTTCAGAAATTTTCAACAAAATTTACCATTTTTACTTAAATTTAACACATATTCACACTTTTACACTATAGTTTAAATATTTCAAATACATTTATATTAGTTACATATACAATTTTTATTGTTTATTTATTTCATATATGAACGTATTTTCACACCATTTTATTACAAAATTTACTATATTTCTCATAGTTTTCATTTAAATTTATCCATTGATTTAACTATCATTGTGATATTTCAACATTGTTTAATAACATCAACACATTTCACGTAATGTTCTTTAAAATATACACACTATTTATGATATATATCACTAAACCGCAGTGCATTATTATAAATATTATCTTAAATATACGACATTCTTTATATTTTATGAAAGAAATTCACTAATGTTGTAATAATTTTCCCCTATAAGTAGAGTCTAATACAGCTATAAAACTAAAATTCAACATCCTAACACTAATTTCACTAGAAATATACGATATTATAAACAATTTTAAGAAGTTCACTAAGTGCGTAATATAATTATTCAAAGTATTTACATACATACAATTGCTTAAAAGTATCCAAATACGAAATTTCTAGAGCTTCTACACACTATTACTAGAAAAAATACATACATTTTTCAAATAATAATCAAAATAATACATATAATAATGTAATACAAAGGGTAGGGAGGTTACACTGAGGTTATAACATATGGGAAGCCTGTAGAATAGCACGAGGAACTCTATGATGAAATAAAAAAAAAGTAGAGAGGTTATTGTTAGGTTATAAGCAGTAGGGGGGAAATGGCGGTTCTCCCTTGTATCTGAGTTCAACGAGTTGGAACTTGTTTTGACAAGTTTAAACGTGTCGAACTTAAAATGAAAAATACAAATTAGGATTAAGGGATTAGCATTAGAGATTAAGGATTAAGATTAGGATTAAGATCAATCAAAATAAATTATATTGGTCACGTGGTGTACAGGTGGTTAAGGTAAGAATAGCCCAGGGTCCAAAGTCCAATTCTCCTCCCAAATCCTGGGACCAGAACCGCCATTTCCACCCTACTGCTTATAACCTAACAATAACCTCTCTACTTTTTTTTTATTTCATCATAGAGTTCCTCGTGCTATTCTACAGGTCTTCCCATATGTTATAACTTCAGTGTAACCTCCCTACCCTTTGTATTACATTATTATATGTATTATTTTGATTATTATTTGAAAAATGTATGTATTTTTTCTAGTGATAGTGTGTAGAAGCTCTAGAAATTTCGTATTTGGATACTTTTAAGCAATTGTATGTATGCAAATACTTTGAATAATTATATTACGCACTTAGTGAACTTCTTAAAATTGTTTATAATATCGTATATTTCTAGTGAAATTAGTGTTAGGATGTTGAATTTTAGTTTTATAGCTGTATTAGACTCTACTTATAGGGGAAAATTATTACAACATTAGTGAATTTCTTTCATAAAATATAAAGAATGTCGTATATTTAAGATAATATTTATAATAATACACTGCGGTTTAGTGATATATATCATAAATAATGTGTATATTTTAAAGAACATTACGTGAAATGTGTTGATGTTATTAAACAATGTTGAAATATCACAATGATAGTTAAATCAATGGATAAATTTAAATGAAAACTATAAGAAATATAGTAAATTTTGTAATAAAATGTCTTAAAATGGTGTGAAAATACGTTCATATATGAAATAAATAAACAATAAAAATTGTATATGTAACTAATATAAACGTATTTGAAATATTTAAACTATAGTGTAAAAGTGTGAATATGTGTTAAATTTAAGTAAAAATGGTAAATTTTGTTGAAAATTTCTGAAAATGGAGTAAACATACAACAAATGGACTACTGTCAATGAAAGAATATAGTAATATTATCAAATATTAGATAAATATGTTTATAAAAATTATCTGAATAGTTATGATGTAACTAGGTAAACATACATCGAATTGAAAGGAAATTCGTGAATATATGTTAATTATAGACCAAAATTATAAGAAATATTGGTAAAAATGTTAAATATTATTGAAAATAGTAGAAAATAGAGTAAAAATACTTTAAACTATTGCTTAACATAAATATATGATAAATTTAAACAAAACATTATAGTTAACAATAGTCAATTTTATTGACAATACGAAATAAATATAATATAAAAATGTTTATATGTAACTAATATAATATTTAAAACTGTAGTCTAAAAGCTTGAATACATGTTAAATTTTATCGAAAATTATAAGAATTGTAGATAAACCTTATATACTTTTTAAACATTACTGAAAAATAGATAAAAATGGTAAATTTTATCGAAAATTGTTGGAAATGGGGTAAAAATACAAAAATATGTTCAATTAGAAGATAAATATACTATCAAAATGCCTATGTAACCGATTGAAATAAGATAAAAATACTTGAAATTGCAAAGTAAACCATGAATATATGTTATAAATAGACAAAATGATAAGAATTATGGGTAAAACTGAGAAATTTTATTGGAAATGGGGTGAAAATATAAAAAAATAAGTTGAAATATGAGATAAATATAGTATCAAATTGTCTAACTAACTGATGTATATGGTTTAAAACTGTAATGTAAAGAGTGAATTTGTTAAAAATAAGTAGAATGAGATTGAAAATGTAGTGTGAATTTTCTTGTTTCATGTTAATTTAGATGAAAAATAGGTAAAAATGGCAAATTTTATTGGAAATGGGGTAAAAATACAAAAAATATGTTCAATTAGAAGATAAATATACTATCAAAATGCCTATGTAACCGATTGAAATAAGATAAAAATACTTGAAATTGCAAAGTAAACCATGAATATATGTTATAAATAGACGAAAATGATAAGAATTATGGGTAAAACTGAGAAATTTTATTGGAAATGGGGTGAAAATATAAAAAAATAAGTTGAAATATGAGATAAATATAGTATCAAATTGTCTAACTAACTGATGTATATGGTTTAAAACTGTAATGTAAAGAGTGAATTTGTTAAAAATAAGTAGAATGAGATTGAAAATGTAGTGTGAATTTTCTTGTTTCATGTTAATTTAGATGAAAAATAGGTAAAAATGGCAAATTTTATTGGAAATGGGGTAAAAATACAAAAAATATGTTCAATTAGAAGATAAATATACTATCAAAATGTCTATGTAACCGATTAAAATAAGATAAAAATACTTAAAATTGTAAAGTAAACCATGAATATTTGTTATAAATAGACGAAAATGATAAGAATTATGGGTAAAACTGAGAAATTTTATTGGAAATGGGATGAAAACATGAAAAAATAATTTGAAATATGAGATAAATGTAGTATACAAGTGTCTAACTAACTGATGTATATGGTTTAAAACTGTAATGTAAAGAGCGAATTTGTTAAAAATAAGTAGAATGAGATTGAAAATGAAGTGTGAGTTTTCTTGTTTGATGTTAATTTAGAAAAAAATAATATAAATAGAGGTAAAAATGGCAAAATTTTATTGGGAATTGGGTAAAAATATAATAAAAAAAAAAATAGTGTCAAATATTAGACAAATATAGTATAAAACTTTTATGTAAATGGTTTTAAAATGTAGTATAAAGCTTGAATATATGTTAAATGTTGACAAAAAGTTTATGTAATTTAGGCATAAATGTTAAATTTTAATAAAAATAGCGGAAAATGGAGTAAAATATAAGATAAATATACTATAACAGTGCCTATGAAACTAATATAAATGGGTTCATAATAATTAAAATTGTCGTATAAAGCGTAAATATATGCTAAATATATACGAAAATGGTAAGAAATATAGGTAAAAATGGTATAGTTTATTGAAAATTGTTGAAAATGGTATAAAAATATGTAACATTGTACGTAAATGTTGGAAATTGTATATAAAATTAGCAATGAACGTAGGGATTTAACTAAAATAATTATGTTAGATTTATAAAATATATAAGAAAATATAGGAAAAAACAGAAAATAATTAATAAGATATATAGGTTAACATGAGTGTAAATAACAAAACTATACGTCAGTATCATAAAATCAAGGAGGCTGTGGACAATACCTTAGATGAACATCGGTGATTCTGATGGTAGTGACGTCACACCCCTATATGTTGTATTATATTTAATTAATATTTAGGTTGTGTTGGTAGTATTGATAATTATGTAGGTTGTGTTGGTAGTACTGGCCATTCAAGAGTATATAAGAGATGTCGGTTTCGCGAGACCTCATTTGCGTCTTTGCTATCGTAGTGTGAACATCGTCTTGTGGTCATATAAATCTTTGTTTGTTGTATAGATTATTTTGTTTGAGTCAGTTTTCGTAGGTTATAGTATTTTGTTTAGGTTATCAATTGCATAGGTTATAGTTATTGTTATATTGTATAGGTTATTATTTATTTTTGTATTGTGGAGGTTATATATATCTTTTTTTTTTTTTATGTATTGTAGAGGTTATATTTTTTTTTTTTAATATATTATAGAGGTTATATTTATTTTATTTTTTAAATTATAGAAGTTATATTTGTTTTAAATTTTGTAGTTTATATTCATTGTTTCTTGTTATATTGTAGAGGTTATATTTATTGTTATATTGTATAGGTTATACCTATCTTTTTCTTCAAAGTTCGTAAATCGTTCACACTCTTTATAAATTGTATAGGTTTTTTGTAATATATTACAAAAATGAATCAGTTTAAATGTAATCTTTGTGGAAATTCTTTTGAGTATTTGAAGAACCTTCGAAAACATCAAAATTCTTGTAACGGTAATTCGGCATATACTTGTACTAGATGTAGAGGGATTTTTTCAAATACTTATAACGGTAAGAGACATGAAAATGTTTGCACCCAGGAACCGTTTCAAAAAAGATTGAAATTATTTGAGCCACAAAAGAATGAAGTGTTAACACTCGTTCCAGACGAGCATGGACTTAATATGTACGAAACAGCTTTTCAAAACCGTTTGGCGTCATTCTTCATTAGATCGCCCGATTGTATGGATATTAACACGTTTCTGGAAAGTATTAAGAACCTCTTAGCGGATAAAATTCGAGATTTACTACATCAACATTGCGCATTAAAAGTAAATTTCCTATTAGAATGTACTTTTACAAATTCTATTGGTGATAAGACTGATAGAGCTTTCAAAACACGAAACAAATGTATATTTAAAAGTAGCGATCTTGTCAAATTTATTGAGAAAAGTTTCATCAAAATTATAACGGAAGCAGAGGAGTCTCAATTTCAAAAAAGCGGGTGGAAGCTAAGTGCGGTTGACGGGATTAGATTAAGAATCAACAAATATTTACCGTTAAGGGGATCTACATATCTTCCTCTCCCGGCATCTATAGAATCGAAGAAAGCTTGCATTAATGTACGGAATAATGACATGCACTGTTTTAGGTATTCTATTTTAGCAAAATTTGTGAAAAAGAATGCTCATCGTGTCACTAAGTACGTCAATTTAGAACATTTGTATGACTTTAATTGCGTTTCATTCCCAACTTCTCTCAACGAAATAACGAAATTCGAAAAGGCAAATAATATATCTATCAACGTTTATGGTTTGGATGAAAAAACAAAAATATACCCCCTGAAAGTTTGCAAAACGGAATTGAAGGACCATCGGGATCTTTTACTCCTTTCTGATGATCAAACTTCCCATTATGTTTACATAAAGAATTTTGAAAGATTAGTCGGAAACCAAATTAGTCATGATGGACATAAAATTGAAATTTGTAAACGTTGTTTCAAACATTTCAACAACCGTTATGGGAAGCGAGCAAGTGAAAAACTTGAGGAACATAAAATTTATTGCTCTGAAAATAAACCTGTAAGAATAGAGCTACCGATGAAAGATCCTTTTATCAGATTCTCAAATGTGGAGCGACAAAGTAAAGTACCATTTGTTATCTATGCTGACTTTGAATCCATATTAGTCCCTATAAATGAACCATCATTGAATACAACCAAATATCAGAGGCATGATCCGATATCGTTTTGTATATACGTTAAAGGAATTGAAGGAGTAGACATTCCTATAACCGAACCGTACGTTTATAGGGGGACAAATGCCGCTTCTCACTTTATGGAATATATTACAAATATAGCAAACAAAATACAAGACATTTATAAGACAAAGAAACCGATGCGGATCTCATCAGAAGAAGAGGAAGATTGGGCTGAAGCTAACACATGTTACATGTGCCAAAATGTATTTAATGAAAATAATATAAAAGTTAGAGATCATTGCCACCTAACAGGAACTTACTTAGGACCATCTTGTAATAATTGTAACTTAAAACGTATAAATCCCTCGTTTATACCCGTTATAATGCATAACTTGAGTAATTATGACTCACATTTCATAGTGAAGGAATTGGGAAATAATCCTGGAGAAGTTGAAGTAATACCGAATAACGAAGAAAAATATATATCATTCACAAAACATGTGGGTAAAATAAAATTGAGATTTATAGATTCCTTCAGATTCATGCCACGAAGTTTAGATTATCTTGTACAATCTCTATCTATGGATAAATTCAAAGAAACTTCAAAATATTACAAAGATGACGAATTAGCATTGGTTACTAGGAAAGGTGTGTTCCCATACGATTATATAGACGATGAAGAAAAATTAAGTGAAACAGAGCTTCCACCCATTGAAGCTTTTTACAATAAATTATCTAATACTAATATCAGCTTTGAAGATTATACCCATGCTCAAAACATTTGGAAACAATTCAAATGTAAATTTTTAGGGGAATACGCAGATATTTATGTTAAAACTGACGTTCTGTTACTCTGTGACGTCTTCGAATCTTTCCGAAGTGTTATGATGAAGACCCATAAACTGGATCCAGCTCATTATTTTACCGTCCCCGGCTTAACGTGGGACGCCATGTTGAAATATACAAAAATGAACATAGAACTCTTACAAGATTACGATATGATCTTAATGATAGAACATGGAATTCGAGGAGGTTTGTGTCAGGTATCGCACCGATATGCAGAAGCAAATAATAAATACATGAGTAACTTCAATTCAAACGAAGAATCTAGCTACATAATTTATTTAGATGCGAATAATCTTTATGGGCAATCAATGAGCATGTATTTACCGTATGGAGGATTCCAGTGGGTTAAAAACCCAGAATCAATAAACATATTCGATCTGGAGGACGAAGATGAAGTCGGATATATTTTTGAAATCGATATTAGCTATCCTAAAGAACTGCATCATAATCATAACGATTTGCCCTTTTTACCTGAATCAATCTTGCCACCACAAGCCAAATGTAATTCAAAAAAATTATTAACGCACTTCGGAAAAAGAACCCGCTACGTCCTCCATTATAAAAATTTGATACAAGCCTTAAAACATGGCTTAAAATTAGAAAAAATTCATCGTGCTTTAAAATTTAACCAATCACCATGGCTTCGCTCGTATATAGAATACAACACGGAGTTGAGAAAAGGAGCCTGCAACGACTTTGAAAAAGATTTTTATAAGTTACTGAACAATGCAGTTTTTGGTAAGACTATGGAAAACATTAGGAATCATCAAAATATTCAGCTAGTAACTGACAGTAAAAAGTTAATGAAACTGATTACCAAACCAAATTTTATAGACCGAACTATCTACAATGAGAATATAGTAGCTGTACATATGGGAAAACCCAAAGTATTGTTTAACAAACCCATATACATTGGAATGTGCATATTAGATTTATCCAAAACTGTGATGTACCAATTTCATTATGATACAATGTTGCAAAAATATTCCAATAATAACTTAAAGATGATGTATACAGATACAGATTCGCTTATTTATAAAGTTTTAACAGATGATGTCTTTGAAGATATGAAAAAAATGCACCATTATTTCGATTTCTCTGATTATCCTAAAAATCATTTCTGTTTCTCAGATGAAAATAAAAAAAAGTTAGGAAAGTTTAAAGATGAATTAAATTCAAAAATAGTTTTAAAATATGTTGGGTTAAGAGCCAAAATGTACGCCGTCATGATGGAAGATGGTGTAAAGAAGCGTGCTAAGGGTGTAAAAGTGTCATCGTTAAAACAATATATCACTTTTGAAGACTATGAGCAAGTGTTATTAAACAATGAAATTATGCATACACCCATGAGATCGATACAATCAAAGCAGCATAATATTTTTAGTACCGAGATAAATAAAGTTTCCCTTTCTCCATTTGATGATAAAAGACACATATTAGAAGATGGGGTCAATACTTTGGCCTACGGTCATTATGAATTGGCTGAGTTGAACAAATTGAAATAAAAAATAATATTTAAAAAATTTAAAAAAAATATTAAACAAAAAGAAAATACAAAAAAATAATTTGTTATTTATTCTGAGTTAATTGTATTAAGAAGTTTGTTATTTTCTAGTAGATTTTTTTTTTTTTTTGTTTTTGGTCACTGGCACGGTATTGATTTACCTGTAAACCAAAACTTGTGTGTGTGTGTGTGTGTGTGTGTGTGTGTGTGTGTGTATGATTTGGTCACTGGCACGGTATTGATTTACCTGTAAACCAAAAGTATGTGTGTTTTGATTTGGTCACTGGCGAGGTATTGATTTACTCGTAAACCAAAAGTATGTATGATTTGGTCACTGGCGAGGCTATAAACGCCCGTAAACCACTGAACCCTCTCGATGTATCTTCACCTTGACGTGGTGAGAGGGCTTAATGCTGTAAGCTGAACTAAGAAAGATGCACATAATTACCTAAATGTACATGGACAGTTCTTTGTAATATTATATTTCTTATACAAATAAAACCACTTTTTAAAATGAAAATACTCCTTCTCATTATCCGCTTTAAGTTTAATAAATAATATGCTAATTTAATTATTATAAATAATATAAAGTTCGGTAAATAATATGAAGTATTCGCTACTGGTTAGTTTGCAGATTATATAGTTATGATAAACATATAATGTTCAAAGGCTACAATTTTTGAACAATTTAAAATAAATGAAACGATGTTTAAAGGCTAGAATATTTGAACGATTTAAATTCAAAGAAACAGTGTTTAAAGGCTAAAATTACTGAACGATTTAAAGTGAGCACAACAGTGTTTAAAGATCACAATTTTTGAGCTATTTAAAGTGAACGAAGCAGTGTTTAAAGGCTAACATTTTTGGCGGGTAATGGGCGCCGCCATCTTGCTCCGAGGACCTGTGCCAGGATTGGTATATTCTATCTACTTATATATATATATATATATATATATATATATATATATATATGTGTATTTTTTTCCTTACTTGGTTATTTTTATTTATTTTCCTTTCTTATGTACATACTGTGCAAATGAATACTATATCCCTAGTACCAACGCCCTTCAGTGTGGCAGACTGTATTAATACTCAATAAAATATATTTTAAAAAAATGTATCGTCAGGCTGGAGGCATACAAATTGAAACATTTCAGGCTTTATACAAGTATCCAACACAGAAACAGCTTCAGCCCACTATTATTTATAATTTCCAAGAATGCAATATGTAAGTTACACTAGAGAAGAACGCAGAGATCAATGATAAGATACTAGAACCTCTAGCTAAGAACAACGCTCTTCTGGTAAAAACATTTATCCAGATAGTATTAATTCCAGACACTTTGCCGGAACGATAGGTAGCATTAAATTAATGAAGCTGAATACTGATTATCAGGAATGACAAAGAGAGGGTGGTAACATGTAATGAAATATCTGTTCAATTTTCTGGTGCCTCTGAATACCTGGGGAAATAATCAGCGAAAAAGAAAATTAGATCACCAGGAATAAAAAAAATATACTCCCAAATACAGTCCACAGTCACAGAGAAGAAGGAAATAAACAACCAAACAAACCTAATACTATTTAACACAGTACTTCAACCAGTTTTACTCTATGAAACGAAGAGTTGGACAGTGCTTGATCTGCAAACTGATTGCAACAGAGATGAGGTTCTGAGAAGGATCCAGAGAAAACTCGAAGCGACCATACATATATATGAGAGGTAGTTGGAAAGGTAACAGAGCAGTTCCAACTCAGATGATTTGGCAACATGAGACGAATAGCTAATGAAACGAAGATTAAATGTTTGAATCAGAATTGGAAGAGAGACCAGAAATAAAGCACCCACTATGCCGACTGATGCAAATGTATATGGATTACCACACTGGAATGCGAAAATAAGAAGCTGCTCCCTGATGAAAATGGAGAATATGGCTAAATCTTGGATGGTAGAGGTAGAAGTTCATCGTGTTTCGAATTTCAAAAATCATATAATAGTATGTTAGTTATTACAATAAAGCACTTAATCGAGGCGTTATAACATCTGCGTCAGCATAAAATAAATTTGGATATAACGATAAAAGAGCACACAATTACAAACACAAAGTTAAAAAAATACTCATATTCACCACAAAAAAGATAAAAGCTAATTTTAATATTTAATAATAAATACAAATAAAATGATAAATAAAGAGAAAAACGCAACTTATTATTTGATTTAAGGGTAAGAAGGAATCGTATAGAAGAGACCATCAGCGACCATGGTCGCTGTAGTTCTGCTATGTATTGAACATAGCCGATAAGGTTTTAAATTTATTATTTTGTGTAGAAAACAAGGTGAACGCAATCGACTTCTGACAACAGAAACGGTGTCAAAGGTAGAAAGCAGATAAACCCTATACCTGGCTCGAGAGAAGGTTCAGAGTATATAATAGTAACGGGCTAAGTAACTGGTTCCCCTAAATGTGTTACAGTTGTAGTAAAGTAATATGGTGACGTTAAGAACCAATGAGAACCATCCTTGCCCCACCCTGAAAAGTTTGTATAAATTCTACCGGGAAGAAAGAAAAAGGTCTGATGCGGAGATCCGGCATAGAGGAGAGGTCTTATGTTGAGTTTCGGTCTTGAGGATGGGCCTTACGTTTTCTTCCGGCTTGGGGACCGAAGCCTTGGGCCTGCATAGACCATGATGATCCTGGCAGAACTTTGAACCATGACGAGATGATCTCAACTTCGCAGATGCAGCGATGACATCTACCAACTACACCACTTCATATACAATAGATAAGTTTTATTCCCAACAATAAATTTACCAATGTTATAATATTTCATGGCTATATAATTCTCAAAACCTCTCAATATATTATAAATCCAATTTTTTTTTACTAATTTTTCATTATTAATTTTTATTAAACATTTTCGAGTAATTATCATCAATAATTATATAGTGCCATCCCGGATACATTTTAAAACACCAAAAAGTAACATTTCAGTTCATACATAAGCCTTAAAAATGAATTTTTATAGTAACGCCGATTACTGTCCTCATTGAGATATGTAACCATACCTTCGGAGGAAATCGGTAACGTGATTCCATTTCCATTGTTCGCCCGATCGACCTGCAAATCTAGGCCCGTATACTTGTTGCCTTTGATCCTCTTCCAGTGGATTGAACTGATGTCCCTGACAATTTGGACATCAATGATATATTTGCAGTTTCATCATCTGCACACTAGATCAGGATCCTTTCAATCTTGCTGAACGGCTTTTTCTTGAAGATCCAGTATCCACTCCTAAATTATGGGTCACGGTCAATAAAGAAGCACTATGGCGTCATCCTGTTCATCTTTACCTGGTCATTTAAGAGAAGAACGCTGAAGAAGAAGAATCAATTAATAATCGCGAAACTTAGACTATAATAAAACAAATTCTCAGTATGTGTTTAAATTCTTTTAAAAAATTCACGGGATCACACTTACAATTGGAGGTTATGGACGTATGATCACCAATTTTAATTTAATTTTTGGTGATAGTAGGTGATCCATGTACGAGGGAGGGTTCTTGCTCATGAACTGTAGGATCCGAGAAAAAAAAAGTTACAAAATTTTATTATTTGTTTAGAATACAAATTTTATACAATGTTTTCTGAATTTACTCAGCATGAATTTCTAAGTTACTACAGACCAATCGTTTGTTTTTGTGTGTAAAATAAGAATAACAGTTTGCGAATTATATTAAACGAATTTTAATGTATAATAAATTACAAAAACTGGGAAGATGCTAACAAGTTGAAGGTGAATGCGAAGAAGACGAAAGCAATCATAGAAGGCTAGAATCGCCCCCTTAAAGCTGTATCTAATATTTCTACCCAGTTCCTGCATGATAATCACGTAAAATTTTATCCCACCATTAAAAACCTAGGAGTAACCTTTGATCAAAACCTTTCCAGGAAAAATCATGTATCCAATGTCTTTCGCCCGTGCCTTTTCCACCTTAAAACGCCTAAATTACCTCCGTCACCTATTTTCATTTGAAACTCGTTGGCTCTTAGTCACATCCTTAATATTTACCCACATTGACTATTTCTGTGCGGTATATGGAGGCGTCTCTGGAGATCTCCTAACAAAACTAAAATCGTTTGATAAATAACTTTGTAAGATTTATCTTTGGGATCCCAAGGGAAGCTTCTGTTTCCCGTTTTTATAGAAAGTTGATATGGCTTTATCCTTCATACCATCGTAAGTATTTTCTGGGATTCTTTCTCTTTCAGGTCATCCAATTCCGCGTATTTCATATATCTCCGAACTCTTTCAATTCAAATCCTAGATTCATTACCTCATTACCCCTCTAGGTTTTCATATTTACATGATACGGCACACCAAACTGTTGCTTTGGACAGATCGTTCATTATCCGATCCTCATCCATGTGGAACTTCATCCCTTCCTACGTCCGTCGCTCAACACCCTTCCTATCTTTGAATTCCGCCTGTTTAACTATATTTTATCCACCCAGTTCCCATAAAATGGTAAATAAATATTACTATAAATATTTATATAAATTATCAAATCATTCTTAATTATTTTTATTTACGTTTTATATTTTATTTCTTTATTTTTTTAATTTATTGATTAAAGTCGGAAAATACCTGATACTTTTTTATTATGACTGTTTATTTACTTGATGATTATTGTTTATGTACCCCTGAGGCTCCTTAGCCCACATTTCTATACTTTTGTATTATTCTAAAGGGACTCGCCGCATAATAAATAAAGTATTATCATATATAACATAGTAGTATAGAACTTTTTTCCAGGCTCTCAGAAGCGATGATTTTTTTTTTTTTTTAATTTCTACATATATAGGTATCAAACGTAAGGAAATTTCATGGAGAAAGGATGAATCCCAATTTCGATTCTGAAATTCCTTGAATTTTCGTACCTGAATAGGTTGAAAGATTTCAAAGTTTAAGATGCCATAAATGTTGTTTGAAATATCAAAACTTGTCATAGTTTCAAAGAAACTGTAGGATCCTATGATTTCAGTCCCAAAATATATTGTTTCCGAAATAAATCATAACTCTTGCCGAATGTCTTTTTGGTGCTATGGACGTCATGAAACACTTATCACATGTTAAGATTTTAAAAATTCAACTATTGATTTTTATGTCAGTATTCTCCGAACTAAAAATCTATTGAAAAATTAGACGGAGGAGAATAGATCTATGATCCCTTGAGCACCTCGAATGATATAGAAAGAAACTTGTTTATATATTTAGTACATAAAAAATATATATTTATGTATTGCTTCTTTACTTTCACCAATAAGCTTCTATACTCTTAGTAAGAGTTCAAACCAAGGATGTAATGCACCAAACAAGTAGATCTTGATCAAGTAAAATAAGAAGTTAGTATTAGTTCTAATGACTTCACTTTAATAGTTACTAGAGAGGTATTTAATGTATGAATATTTTCCAATGGGACAAGCTTACAACTTATTAAATAAATAAAATTGCTTGGATTGAGGTTCATAACGCAATAACTAACAAAAATGCTATTGATAAAGTATTGAAAGTTATTAAGAAATATAAAAAATAAATAAAAAAAATAGTACTGCTATGGAGCTCCAGGAAGAGGCAGTTCGGGTAAGAAAGGATTTTTCAAACGTTACGGTTCTGTGGAGAGGAGTGTAGAGGTCAGAAGGACGAGATGGGTATGATTTAAATTGCAGGCGCAAACTTATGCAGGATGGGCGCTGAGTTCAGAAAACCTATTATAGAAAGGACGCAAGGAAATACTGACACCTGTGAGATAGATAGAGCCACTTTAGCACGAAATAATACTATGATAATATGATAAATACTAATAGTTGTTATGCATTAGTAACAAATTATTCAAGAGACAAAATGTTAGGATATTATCGGAAAAAATCCAAACTATACAGCTTTATCTCTCCAAAATACAGGGAAAGAAAAATGCTTCAACGTTTTACTAATTCAGACATCATCCAGACGAAAAAAAAGCTAATCAAACATCCCTCCATGAAATCCAATCGCATACTCTATTGAGTAGTTAAAACGATTTCTTGATAAATATTTCGTTGGAAGTACCAATGAGATTAAGAAATTTAACTATTAAAATGTTAATGTGGTTATGATAAAAAAACAACATATTTTTAAGGTCGGATATATATTGAAAATCCAGTTATATCTTATTTCCTAAGGCAATGTCGAGCAGTGCGCAAGGAAGTTCTCGGAATATTGTATTCCTCAAGTTCGTAGTCGAATAGAGCAGAGAGATCAACAAACAAGTTGATCTTAAAAGGTTCTATCACTTTTTACTAGTCCGTCGAAACAACTACTTATCCTACTTCAAATTGGATCCTTGAATAAACAGGGCTCTAAATAAAGTTATAGTTGGCCTTTTGACCTACTTAAGAAATTGAGACACAATGTCCTTCTTCATGACTCGCTTCTTTTAAATAAACATAATTATTTAATAAAGCCTGTGGCGATGAAGTTTTTTTATTACTTAGTATTTTATATCATGATTTTTTTTTTTAATTTTCTTTATTATTTTATATATATTTTTTTTTTTTTGGATGGGCAAAATTTAAAAACACTATCATAACCAGCCCTATGATAAAGAAAGACACCATAGATGAGTGTACTGATTACAGATAAACAGCATTCCTTCATGTTGCCTACACTGACCAATACTCTAATAAACCGGATATATTCATATTACGATAATATAATATAAGACAGCCAAGCTGCAGTCAGATGAGGATGAAGAGTGCTAACAAGATTTTCATGCCAAAACATGCGCTTGAAAAATGATGAGAAGTACCTTAGTATGATCATGCCTGATGTGTCGATTTAAAAGTAGCCTATGATTCATTCCACTAGCTTTCGAAAATCTTGATTGAACAGGGAATTCCCAGGAAGTTGGTGAGATTGACAAAGCCATATAAAATTACCATAAATGTCGAGTCCTAATAGAAGTATCTGAAGTCTTCAAAGTTCGTGGCAAAAAGAAATGTACACTTGCTGATAGTGTTAAACTTAGCATTGAATGAGACAGGAAAGTATCATAAACTCCTAAGATGAACCATAAACGCATCAGAATCATAAAATCCTTGGATACACATACACAGTCAAGTGGACATTGAGAGAAACGCAATGAATGTGATAAAAGCATGCATTTTTATGCAGAGTTGAAGTGGCTTTATCCTTCCTACCGTCGTAAATATTTCCAGGCATCCTTCCAGCATTTAAAATGTCACATGTAAACTAAGTTATATTATTTTAATTTAATTTATTGTAAATATTTTTGGTTATTATTTAATCGCTATTTTATATTTTCGGTAAATGAATGCACTCTTTCCCCGCTATAACGTTGTCCGAATTCTGATACAATGTTGTATTATTCATTGAAATAATCTTTTTGAAAAATGGAAATATATTAAAAATACATTAAGTAAAGTAGAATTATAATCGGTAATTATGAGTTAAAAGTCAAAAGCTGTCGAGTTTCATGAGTTCCTTTTAATGCAGATTTTTACAATTCTTATAAATATGGTCATAATTAGCTTTATAACTTTCATTTTGAAATCTCTGTCAGCACATTTCCACAAACTCGAAATCACATAAAAGGATTTCATCGGTAAAAATTAATCTTATAGGAGTGCCACAGTAATGATCAAAGGGTTTTTCGAAATCGGCCCTAATCCAGAGCCCGGCTCTATTTCAGTGTTAACAGAGAGGGCGTGAGCTATAGGATTAGCCGAAGCTTCCTAATTGAAAATGCCTGTACACACACAACTTTCCACTATCCTCTTCGGCTCCATAGCAAATTACCATTTCGGCCAGGTATTTATCGTCTGAATTAGTAAGGTCTTTGAGCGGGTGTCTCTATCGAAGAAGGAAAAAGTTAAATCTTGGAATAAGTTCATAAGATAGAATTAGAACCAAACCTTAAATCACCAATGAAAAATACAATAAGCAATAATAAGTAATCTAATATTGCTGTGTTCCTGACTTCGCGTCTCTACGGCGAGTAGGGAGTTCCAGGAACCGCATTTATTTCTATTAAATGTATATAATACTCATATTTGTATTTATATCGGTTCCAGAAGGGAACTGATCAACTGAAAAATATATGAATTGTGTATTTAAAAGTTAGATACTACAGACCCCCAGATTAGTTAATGTAGTATCGTAGATTAGTTAATATACTCCTTATTGGATTTCTTTTCAAAAGATATCGTGTTTAAAAATTTACTACTTGCATCTATAACTAATTGGTGGCATGCATGGGTGATAGTAAAATTAACAAGATGGTTTAATAATTAATATATTTATAAGCTTAAACAAAATTTATATGTACAAGAATTATTATAGGATCATATTAGAGGAGATTGATATTTTGGATATGTCTGATTGAGGTAACTAATGGTCTACTGATTCTATTAATGATTGCCAACACACGTTTACATATGTATAACTAAATGAATGTTTCAACCTAACTGTTTCTTCATGTTGAGGGGTTTCGCCGGTATCTTTAGCTGTCTCTTTTCTCCTGGTTGCCTCCCTGGACTCTAGTAAATTGACCCCCAGCTGCCTCTGTGGACTCTCCAGTCCATGTTGCTCTCTCCGGCCATCTTCCTCAACTGTCCTCTCTTCAACCTTTCTGTCATTCCCCTCTCTTTTTGTAGTTTTCCCTCATTGGCTGAATTTTCGTAGTATAAGGGATGACCATTCCTCTAGGCCGTACTCTGTTTCCTCTTTCTCGAATGTGTTTCTCTTCAAATATACCCATGTAAGACCGGTGTCGGTCATTTGGTGTTTTTGCCAATCTCTGTCCTTAATTGTTTTATTGCTCCTTACAAAATGTTGCACTCAATAGTGGGTCGTTACTCTCGCTCAGGTAACCGCCATGTGTTTGCAATTATAGCTTAAACTTATTTATTCCTTTGAAATAATTGAATATATCTCACATGTGGTCCTTAGAATACATAGCAATATTGATAGTTTAATTAATAATAATAAATTAATGTATTGGAAAAGTTTATCAATTTTTTGCCATATTTCGTAAATGTGATCCTCATTGTCGAACTTCCCCTCCGGGATAAAAGTGAATTCTTGATTTCAGAAACCTTTCATGGGAAGCCAACATAATGCAGCAGACCCTTTTCCATACACTCATAAGTCTCCTTGTCGGATCCTGAAGTAGTTTACCCGTTAGCAATTCTAAGATAAGTGGATTAAGAGTTCCAGCAATTGAATCATGAAAATTTTGGTAATATTTTCTTATTACGTCAGGCACCTGTGGTACCAGTAGGTCAATTGGTTATTTGTGGCTCAAAACGGACAATTAGTCATATATCAGAGGATATCATGGATGGATGTGATATACAAAATATGTAACATTAAAGCTTCAAAGATAACCGTTAACTTCCCTCCACTCCCAAAAGAGTTGGGGATCGTTGTGTAGTCAGAATGATAAAATAATTATGCTGCGTTTCTAAGGCGAGTGGGGATACTAGAAATAGCATTTACGTGTATTGTACAATACACATAATCGGTATATTTCTGTATTTCTACCGGTTTCAGAAGGGATCAAATCTATTTAAAAATGCGCTATTTATGCATTTAATATGACCAAGCAAGACTAGATACAATCGATCCATGATAATGTTTGAAAGAAAGTTCATTTCAGATTTTCTTTCCTGAAAGTATCGTGTGATTCATTTAATTATTATTTCTAAATAGTGGCAATCAGGAAAAACAATCAAACTTTATCTGAAAAAGGACTATTTGCGATAAGAACATCAAATCCATCGGAAAATATTTTCATCAATTTTTTTCTATAGTCGAATATTCATTCCAGGATTGAACTTAATCTTCCACCCCTTCCGTAGAATCATGAAAAGTGGTCCAGTACGGTTTTCCTTAATTTTTTTTTAGTCCTCCCCTTCCTAGCCTTTTTATACAGGGTTTTCCCATGCCAGTGGTGATGCCCCCGGGAAGCGAACTCGTAATTATTTCATAATATTATCTTCAATGATGTTGTCGGGCCCTCTTCGCCAGCCACGGGTCATTTTGGGCCTTAAATTTCATGACTTGTTTCCGACCGAGTCTTTTCCAAGATTACATTTACATTTATCACATATCATCGGTTTTTAGCAATATTTTTTTATAACTATGAACATAACTATATATATCCTTCCAGTATCTAATTATTGGCCGAAGAGGTTATATCTAATTCGCTTCTTCTGTTAAACAACGGAAGCGGCGCTGCTGCCTATAGATTATAACTGGCCCATGAACTTATTTAATCCTTATACTAAATTAATTAGTATTGATTAAAAGGAATATTACAAAATAATATAAAATTTGATCCTATAAATGTTTCGCAAATTAGTAAAGGACGACAAATTTCTAGAGGATGTAGGTGATTTACTTGAAGTAATTCAAATGTTTATAATTTGATCGATTGTGAATTTGTGCATAAATATTTTGAAAACTTAATTCAATAGATAGACTAAAATAGTTAAACTTTAATTAATAATTGTCAAATTCGAAATATTATTTTTAAACGATTAACTGTGATTCATTGTATAGTTTTATTTACTTTTGATAAACATTTTTTTAGTCAAAGATTTTTTACGACCAACATCTCTTTTACATCACCGCTAATAGAAAGAATAACTTTTTAGGGAGGTTTTTTAAAACTGTTCTGCAGGAACAAAGGAAAATTTTACACCACAGGTGGCTACAGTTGATAAGGGTTTTAATCTGACGTCAGTGCGAACGTTTTCCCTCTAAAGTGTTATTTTCCGTTAAAGCAATTACTTTCCACCACTTATAGTAATCTCTTTTCGTGACATTTCATTTCGTTCAACGGGTTTTGTCATAAGCCAGTTGTTAATTTATTTTGTTAAGTTATGTAATCCATATAATATTCTCATTGATAATACATAAGGGCTCTTCGACAATGATGAAAAATTTCTACGACATATAAACGAAAATCAACACACACCTAAAGAAATAGGAACAATATTAATTATTTGCGAATATGATTCCTGAGAATATTCGGTTGTAGTGGTTATTTTCTTCTAAAGTGCTTTAATGCTTCTCTTTAGGATGAATAGTATCCAGGTGTCGCAGCGGATAATCAAAACTGGCTCTATCAAAGTATTGTATGTTCTTAATTAGAGATTTTTAAGAATGTTTAAGAATTTAAAGATACTGAAGAAAAAGTAGGAATGAGGAAGAATGCTCTATTTCCGTTTGTTATACGCTGGTTACATAGTTCTGATCGTCGGTCATACAACAGACCAATACTTAGTCATTCAATAGGCCCAAATAAACCAAGGCCGTGATGGTCGAGGTTACCAAGGCGTAAACTTTATTACTCTCTATTCTATAGACTCCGCATAGTGGACTGGTGTAGCAAATCAGCGGTCATCAAATTCGAAAATCAAATAAAATTCGACATTTGTAAGACAAATTATGAGATATTTATAATATATCTGATTATTATAAAGAAAAAAAAACATTCGTTACTCAAAATTATATTTTATTAGGATTTATTTTAAATTAGTTTTGAATTATATCTTCATATTCTCTTAACCAAGTACCAAAAATGAATCATTTTCGTAGAGAAATTTAATTGTTTTTTGTGGGCCATTTCAAGTTCAGTCTTGCCGCAAAAGAATTTTTCAGACTTGGTGTTGCTAAAGGTATGATTAAGAATGGAATGATGGTATAGAATGACATGACACGGTGAAAGGTAGTAGATTGGCTAATGCAGAAGCTATTTCTTAGTGAACTTTGCAATCGGATACATAGAACTTAATTCAATAATTTGAATTCTGTCGAATTGCAAAGTTCACTAAAAAATTGCTTCTGCAGTAGCCAATCTAATACGTTCCACCGAGTCACATCATCCCATTCCATCATTCCATCCATAATCATCCCTTTACCACGATCACAATCTGAAAAATCCTTTAGAGGCAAGGCTGAACTTGAAAACTGATAAATCAACAGTTTTAATTTCAACATATGCCATCCTAAACAATGTGTATGTTTGGCACATTAGGTAGCGTGGTTGTAATTACTTTGTACAATTAAAATTTCTTTCTTTGAAATTTCCTAAAGTGTTCTATGAGTTAAAAGCAGTTAAAAATGTATTTGAATTGATTTAGAATCTTTTTATTAAATTATGATTGTATTACAATCCTTTAAATAATTTTAATATATACTTCTGGACACCACAATCTTTGCATCTATAATAATTAAAATTCATTAATTTCAAAAGTCGGAAAAAACAGAGTTTAAAAGTATTATGTGTGTATACTATATCCTATATTCAATCTATAATTAGCTGAATATAAGTATGAGAGATTTTAAGGAAATTTTAACATTTTGAAATTACCTAATATTTTTCACTCTATAACTATAATAATAGAATAATTAATATTTTATCTAAAAAATAGCGAAGCATTCATTTGATTGAAATTATTATTATGAACCATATATGTTTAAAAATATTATATATATTTAGAAAATCAAATGAGGTAATTGAATAATCACATTATTTACAAAGAGAATTTGAACTTTTATTGCGTTAGCTATGGGGAATTATTAGCCCCACACATTCAATGTTTCTAATCATATTCACTCTTATTTTTTGTTTGATTTTTTTCTTGATCTATTCCCGTTTTTCTAACTGCTCTGATGTATAAACAGATATTTTATATCATTTTCCATGAAACTATTCATTATCGGTATTTTGACTTTTGTCGATCTAGATTATCTGAATCAGCTCTGTACGTCGGTTCTAATCCGGCATTAGCGGATTGAAATTTATTTCGTGGAATATATCCCAATCGTCCCACTCTGGTTGAAATAGGTTTGCTAGTACCCGTAGAACAACACACGCCCACCTATTAACTAATTTAAATTACCTAATTGATAAGATAACGAGAAAAGATTTGTCATCTTACTTCAACCCTGGGCTCACATCAAATGGACGAGGCGAAAATACTTCCAACAATAACTGAGAGAGAGAGAGTGCGAATATCAATTCTTCCCCTCTCACTTCTCCCAATAATTAAATGCTGAAAATAATATTAAAAAAGAATCAGTATGAAAGAATAAATTTTGAAATTGTAAAATCAATAGTCGACTAGCTGCCTAAGAGGTTAGAGATCATCTTAACATTTAATAAAAATAAATATACAAAATTTTTATCAAACATATAAAAATTGTATTTTTAAAATACTAGCAACTACTGTGTAAAATCTGATCTTGAAATATTTTTTACTATCCATAGAATTCATTAAAATTATAATAGCTTTATTTCTAATTAATTTTCGTCTATACAGTGTAGATCTAAAAAAAGCTAAAGACAAATCTCATGTTATATGTGTTCTTTAGAGATAAAAACAGACTTGTTTCCTATACTCCAAATAAGAAGACAAGGGGTCAGCCCAATCCAGCCATCCCGACCGACTTCCTCTATGATATGCCCATATCTTTGATTGTTCCTCTCTTTGACGTTTGATATCAAAGAAAAAGATGATAGATAGAAAGAGAAAAAAAATGGGGACGGAAAGGGATAACTAGGGAGCCAGTAAACCTTAGGGACGGTCCGGTGAACCGTATGATACTGAATGGGGGAGGGGGGCACATCCCCCAGAGGATAAGTTAAGGGCCGATCATTTATCAGGGTATTGTATCCCTCCGCGCCTTGTTAGCATCCCAGCGGTCCGTGATCCTCTTCTTGTAACATATAATGATTCAGCAGTAATTATACCTTTCTTACACCCGACTCCATATCATCTCTATTATTTTTTTGTTTTACAATGTGGTGACCAAGACAGTTGCTTAAAGAAAAATAAAGTTAATTTATGGTTTGAAAGAAGGGGGTCTCAATAGTCCATATTGATAGACTATAATGCGGGTAAATTGACGACTATCCGCGGTATAGGACAATGATGATACAATATTCGTTCATCCCGACCTAAGAAATGTCCTTAAATAAATATTATACATCAGTTGGAAGCTAGGCAGCTCAGTGGGTAAGAACTGATTCCTGACGTCCCGGCTAGTAAAAAGTAATTTTTCATCAGCTTAGGATCAATCCTGGAGTTCAACAGTGCCTCTTAGGGCTCACCCAGCCTCAAAAAGACGGTACCCTTAATTTAACAATTAATTAAGAGGAAAACGTAATTAAGCGTGATCCCGGCCCAATCACATCCCTGTACTATCGTAGGCCGTGAATACAATACATCATTACAAAGTACTGAACCCAAGACCCTTCATGAGTTGTAGTAGTACAAGAGGCATTTATTCTTTGACACTTCTTTTCACATTTTTAGTACATACTTTATTTTTCAACAAATAATAACAACAAATATTTATTAGGTCGGTTCGATGCATATCAGATCTATGCAATGTAAGCAATCTGTATATCCGTCCTGGTGCCGAAAATATAACGGAAATTTTAACTATTTTAACTAATTAATTGTATTTCAGATATTAACAATGTAAATAGAAAAAATGAAATATATATAGCCCAAAGATAAAACATATGAAAAATAAGAAGCACATATAAGAGCTAATAATTATTCTACTTGTTTTGATATGTACTTACAAGGAGAAGATACAGTCTGTTGGTCAAACATTTCAACCAAATGGATTGGTGACATCAAAAAATATTAGACGCATATTCAGGCGTTCTTTCCAATGGACTGCAGGAGCCCATCATATAAAAATATTTTATATAATTTCAAATAAAATTTATGTTACTTATGTTTACCCAGATTTTATATCCCCCCATAATCATCCCAATAACCCCCCATCAGAACCTTTACCTTTGTCCAGGGGTGTCCCACAAGGCTCCTCTTTATCTCCCACCCTTTTTTCCATCTACATCAATGACCTTTCATCCTCTATCCTTCAATGTTAATACCATCTGTACGCCGATGACGTCCAGATTTACCTCTCCATCAATCCAACCGAATCCTCTGGCGCCATCCAAAAATTACAGGAAGATATAAACGCAATATGTGCTTGGGCAAATCACAATAGGATTACTCTAAACGCCAATAAGACGAAAGCCATTCTGATCGGATCTCTCTCACTCCTCAAATCCTTACAGATACTCCCCAATCTTTTCCTGAACAACTCACCTTTCTCATTCCATACTTCCGTAAAAAACCTTGGTGTTACATTCGATCAAACCCTCTCCTGGAAACCACACATCTCCCAAATTTCCCGTCGTACTATCACTACCCTGAAACAGTTTAACCGTCTCCGCTATCTCCTTCCATATAAATACCGTCAACTCCTGGTTTCCTCCCTTGTGTTCCTCCCCTTCGAATATGGCTGTCTGGTGTACGGCGGACACTCGGGAGAATTCGAGGCCAAACTTAAACGCCTAATGAACTGCGCAATACGTTTTGTTTTCGGAATCTCAAGAGATACGCATATAACCCAGTATTACACCAAGTTGAACTGGCTCTATCCATCCAACCGGCGTTTGTACTTCCTTGCCACTTTTCTATACCACGTCATCAGAACTCAGCGGCCTTCCTATATTTTTCACAACCTACAATTCAAATATCCCATTCAATCCCGTCTCACTAGATCTCGTACCTCCGACCTCTATCCACCTCCCCACCGAGCTGCAGCGTGTGACAAATCCTTTATAATTCAAACCGTCTCCTTCTGGAATACCATCCCTCCCGATATCCGACATGTATAATCAGTTTCCTCATTTAAATCTCTCCTTTTTAACCACCTACTCCTTTCCCAACCCTTATCATGAAATGTAGATAAGAGAACTTTTAAAGTTCCCACAGAAATGATTTTCTTTACTTATGCTATTTTATTTTATTATATAGTTTGTATTATACATATCAGAATGTTTTTAGTGTAATAGTTATATTTTTTGTTTTATTGTTTTTTTCAAATTATTTTTTTTTCAAATAATTATTATTTAAAAATCATATATTATTAATCTTAATAATAAATGTAAATAATTAATTTTATGTATGGCCACACAGGCATTTATTCTGTATCTGTAATTTGTCCTAAAGAGACAAAAGTTCCAGGATAATAAAATAAAAAAATATTTTCATTTTCATTTTCATTTCATTTCATTTTAAGGTTACAAAATTTCAACCTTTTTTTTTTTCTTGTTTTTGCAAAGAATAACATAAAAATATTAACTATTGTATTAAATGAGTTATAATGTATCATTAATTAAAAAAACCAAAAATTTCATACCAGTAAAATAGACCCAGTAATTTTTTGTTGTGAAAAAGCAAATTAGATTCCTTTTTAGTGTTCTTTAACAATTTTAAATACGAATTGCAGTATAAAAAAATATATAACCTTTAGTACTTGGTTTTCAGAGATGAGTTTTTTTCAGCCCGTCAACTAAAGCATTCATAACACCTCAGGATTTTTTTTTTCAAATTAAACTTTAATACAACGATTACTGAATATAATAAAAGTTGAATTACTGCTCTTCCATCTGACACCAATCACTTTTGAATTTTATTTTTTTTTTCTTTTTTTTATGAAAAAACTTTTAACCCAATTTTATTTTGTATAATTACTTTTAATTTTTTTATGAACTTTTGATTATTTACATAAAGGCCTACATCACTATTAATTTTCGTGTGGATCAGTGAAGCCGTTTGAAAGTTATGGCAAGTTCGTGCAGTAAATTTTAATTTTGTGATTCATATTAAAGGGTTTTGAGGTGAGGTGAAAATAAATATCACCAAATTCCTACGTTTGTTATTCCAAATTATGCCCATACTTGTAGCTATCTTCCACATAACGTATTTATTGAAAACCAGTCTATTATGAAGAGTAAATAATCATTTAGAGAGAAAAAAGTTGATATTCGTTTTTCGCATCTTAAAAAACTCTTGAAATTTTATATTGAATCGAAAATTAAAATTTTCTCTATGTCATTTTTGCCAAGATTTGACCCTTCGAAATATCTTAAACAACCAACAAATTTGTGATAACTTTAGAACAGCTTCACCTATCCAAATATAAATTAATAGGGATAAAGGCTGACGTGTGCGACACGAAATAGTATAAACGATCTTCTTAAACAAATTAAAACTAAAGATATGAAATAAAATAGGTTAGAAGTATTTCTTAATTTCTATCTTGAAACAAACTATATTAAATTGTTTGTAATCAAAGCATCAACGATTTTTCAATATTTCTCTTTCCCTAAAATCACTCATCTTCTATGGTATCTTCTTTTTTTTAGCGTTGGAATTGGTATAAGTTTCTTTATATGAAAAAAGTTAGTCGTATTTCGTATCAGTTTTTGTATATTTTTTGTATTGAGTTAGAATTGTTTTCAATAATTTTACATGGTACAATTTTCAGTTTCTCTATATTCTTCCTGTTTAGCTTGTTTCTAGTTTCAACAAACACCCTATCTTACGCACCGAGTTCATAGTGTTTCCGAGTTTTATAGATTTGATAGGATTAGAGACATCCAGTCACTATTTAATTTTTCTAGTTTTAATTCATTCGGTAAAATTATTGCATCTGTATCATACAAAAGATTGTTTGATATAAAGCCATTGTTTGAATGGTTATATTTACTCACTCATTTTTTTGGCTGTTGTTGTCAAAGCTTTATTATTTCCTTCTCCGTTAATTTTGCATCTTATTTTCAACAGCAATTATCGATTCAGTTCTTTCATTTAGACCATATGAAAATGGTGCATTGACTGCAGTGAAATCAGCAGTATCCGCTTGCTATTTAAGAAGTTTTTCGAATTGATTTGACGATATCTATCTGTTAGAAGCCAGGTAATGTTCCCCATTTCTATAATTTTTATAATTAGTTTTATCGTCGTAAACCAACGACTTCCTGTCCTACAGTTTCCTTTAACAATACTGCACTTATTCCTGTTGAGCAAATCCGATACCTAGGACTCCACCTGGACAAACGACTAACTTGGAATCCTCATACTAGACTGAAACGACAAGAAACCGCTCGACGTTTCCGATTACTTCAGCACTTACTAGACAAACGCTCTAAGCTTCCCACTAATTACAAAAGACTCATATACTTGACGATAATAAGACCTATTTGGACTTACGGAGTTGAGCTATGGGGCTCCACTAAACCATAGAATTCCTCTCGCATACAATCCTTACAATACAAAATCCTTCGTAAAATCCTCACTGCTCCTTACTTTGTCACAAACAAAATCATCCATAACGACCTTAATGTTCCTTATGTTTCTGACCTGACCCAATCCAGATACCTATCCTTCCATAACAAACTTCAGAACCATCCAAATCCTCTCGTTTCTAGCCTAGCTTCCTCTTCGATCCCTGACAACCCTCAGAGGCGTCTGAAAAGAAGATGGTCTCGAGATCTGCTTTTGTAAATACATTTTTAGAGTGCTACCAATGGATAGTTTCTCAACATGTGATTTCATGCTATTTTATTCCGTTGTTCACATTTACTGAATGTATTTTTACTTTTAATACAGTTGTAAATATCATCAATAAAAAAAAAAATATTTTCTTCTTCTTTATGAATTCTTTTTTTAATTTTTAATTCCTGTACATTGTTTAGCGTTGGTATAACTAATGGCTGCAAACAGACATTACGATTTTTTTTTTCAATACCGGTTATTCAGACGGCATTCTCCAACAATCTTCTGCGTTAAACTTACGATGAAACAAGCGTTTTTATATTTTATTGTAGGAATATATAAAAATGTCATCATTTTTCTATTGAATTATATAACAACACGTCACTTGGACAATGCCAATTAAAATAATTAAAACTATTATTATAAAACGGTACATTTGATATAGGTATTGGGTTATAGAGAAGAACCGCATATGTATTTATCCAATGATAGAGGGGCGAATATCCACCCAGAAGCCCGATATATCATCCTACAGAGTGGTACAGCGAGGTGGAATGGTAAATTGAGTTATAATCCGGGTTTGTTGAGCAGGCTTAACACTTTTCCAAAACTTAAATAACACTGTGATTTATTTGTTTATGTATTTTCACTTTTGTTTTTGTTTTTGAATAGAAGTATTAAAAAATTCATTTGAAAATTTAAGGAAACTAATCCTCCTGCATTCAAATTTCAATATGAATCCTTTAATTAATACAAATATATACAAGATATGTACAAGTAAAACAAAAAATGTACGCTGATATATGTGATTGTAATCCTAGAAAAAATTATAAAACATTGAATTATTGAGAATTTCGATGAAAAAAGATAATTTATTACAAAAAAATAAACAAAGAGAATTATCTATTATTTAGTTGAATTTAGAATGTATAAAAAAAGTATGTTATTCGACTTAGTCACTAGGCATTATTCGCGGTCAGTATACAAATTGTAATGTAATTTGGAAATAAGTTCCAGATATTGAAAGGGATAATTAACAGAGATATTGATTTTTCTTTTCTCTCAGTCTTTTACAATGGTTCATCATAGACAATAGTACGCCAATCATCTCTACGAATTTCAATGGGCTGTATATTTGCTAATGATGGTCCGATTTCAATAAATTAATCATTGGATTTCGTTGTTTTAAGAAATTTAGGAATATACTTTCAAAATATCATGGATTTATTAAACCATTTTTCATACCTTCATAACTTATTGAAGTGATAACGCGCTTTTATGCTCGCTGTGACTTTTTTTTGTTTTCTCATCTGTCATCTCGGACTGTAGTACTTCTTGACCTTTTGTCAAAACATTTTGAATGTTTTCCTGTCAATAAAGTGTTTTTATAAGTTGTTCGTGTGTCCGAGTTCATAATTGACGAAGAACCCTAGAGCGGACTAATTTATTCCAAGCCGATGTGAAATTCCATGCTTTCTTATTCCTGCTTTCGAAAATGTTATGATTCTGACACCGCCATTATCAGTTAAATGAGTTTTGCATGAATTTCCTCCCCACACCATTAAAAAAAGAATGAAAGGAAATCATTAAATGAGAGAAACTATTGAAAAAAAAAACACCAGATTACTTGCTTATTTAGAAGAGATACTCATGTTTTGTTTAGAATTTTAAGGGTTTATTGAGAATTCATTCTTTTAAACTTGTAATCTATGCAACTGACTACATTATCATTATGTTAAATGAGAACAAGTACTACCCTATGTAAATAAATAAATAATAATGTTGTCTTGTTGTAATTTATTAACAACACAAGGTATAAAAAAGGTAAAAAAAAATGAATACGAAATTGTAGAACATTACTCATTTCAAATGAATTATTTAACCGAAAATACAGAACATATAAACGCTTTCAGAGGAAAGAATCTAAAAAAGAGTAAATAATTAATAATCATCAATAAAAAATAATTAATCATCATCAAAAATAACTTTTCTTCCTCCGTAGAGATCTATATTAAGATTAAAAAAAACAGAAAATGTTACTTTTAAGGGTAGTTTTTCCAGACAGCCATTAAATAAATACTAAGTATTCCTTAAAGATAAGTACTACATATTAACCCAGTTCCTTAGTTAAGTTTAGAAAGATCTTTCGCAAGTACTACTTAGCAACCTATTATAAGGAATATCCAGCAGCCATTTAAGTTTTCATCTTCGATTAAGTACATTTCCTCCAGGGGTGTTGCCTTCGAATTTCCTTTAGAAAGACTTTTTTATTTTACTCTTTTTTCATTTCTATACTTTTAATTAAAATATAAAATAAAAAAAGAACTGCGATTTGTGATTTAGAAGACACGATAGAAGTGAAAACATCAACAAGACGAGATTAATAATATGAAACATAAACTGGTTTTAGTTCTATATTCATAAAATGATAACATTAACAATGTATACAATTATAATTTTGAATAAACTAATTCTTGTTATGTGTTCACAAAGTAATGGCATTTAAAATTATAGTCGTGTGCAAATTATTAAGTAGACTTTAATTGGCTGATCTTCCTTTGCATCATAATATAAAAATGATACAATAGGTTTATGATAACTAAAATATGTAATGAATACTTTTGATTGAAATCTATTTGCGACAAGTCTAACAAAAACTCGGTCATTTTATATATATATATATATATATATATATATATATATATATATATATATATATCACATCTGTAACAGGGATCAGTACTTGGTCGAAACTATCGAGTTCAACAGAAAATTGAATAGAAACAAACAATTTCTAATTTCTTTCTTCAACTTTTAATTTTGTTATATATATATATATATATATATATATATATATATATATATATATATATATATATATATATATATATATATATTATCTTATTTTTTCAGTTTAAGAAAATTGTATATTGTCAGATTAAATTTTCCTTAGTTAACAGAAACACAGAGATTATTTTAAAGAAGAACTTAATGTATTTTTTTCTTAGATGTATATATTTATAATTTTTGAATACTTGAACATAGTTTTAAGTGTTTTGTATATAGTTTTTTTAACTAATGTTTTCTTTCATTTTTTTTGTTATTGTTTTTATTTAGGCCAGATGTAATCTTTTAATTTTGTTATTCTAAAACGACTTTGTCCCACAGTAAAGTTATTTCCTGTTTCTAACAAAGAAAAAAAAAGAAAAAAAATATGTATATAACAAACAATACACAATATAACAAGACCGTTTATGCCAATCAGATTCCCTCTTCTCGTTCAAAACATTTCACTAAAAACACATTGCAGTCTATTTTAATTGGATTTTTTAGAGGAGTTTCTAAAATCTTAAACTGCTACAATATATATATATATATATATATATATATATATATATATATATATATATATATATATATATATATATATAGAATAGAATAGACAAATAATTTTATTCTGGGACGAAGTCCCTTCAGAATAACAAAAAAGTACAGAAATTAAAATTTTATATCTGGCTAGATAAAAACAAACATAAAAAGTTAAGATAAAGATAGATCATTAAAAAAGAGAAAAAAAAAATTGGTTATACATACTATATACAAAATAAAAATAAAAAAATCGATTATAAATATATATATATATATATATATATATATATTTTAATTTAACATAGTTTTAGGCATTTTTCGGGTTTCGCCCCGTGTTAGTTGAAACAAAATACAAAGGAAAATAGGTTCGTTTTTAGCAATATAAATCTTCTTTGAGATATCTGCAGTAAGGGATACCTTTGCTGAATAATTGTTATAAAAAAAAGTTATGATTTTAAACTTTTTATTATTTGTTTCAGGCCTAAATTCTTCATTTTTTTTCCCCCTTCCTTTTAATATTTGGAGATTAATGCTTCAACTAAGGCAATTGGGAAGCTGTATTTATAAAGAAAAGAATGAATTTAGACCTAAACGCAGTCCCACAGTTGGCGCTAATTGTTAGCTAGGGATTTGCAACTTTAATCTGGCCATTGTGCCGAGTCAGTCAGTACCTCCTCGTTTAGGCAAAGTAATTGTTTTTTGCTTTTTTTTTTGTGTCCTTCACTCGCTATTCCAGTATAATTGGTTAGTCATCTTTTATGAATCTTCCATTTAAAGTACTAATTTTTCGTTGACAATTCAATGAGTCAAAGGTGAATGGGAACTAGTAATCAAGAAAGACTTAAAATTCAGTGGATATTCACAAATATTTAATTTCGCACACTTTTGAAGTTTAAAAGTTTAACCAATACATAGAACTTGAAATGGAACTCCCCAGCAAAATAGATTTTGGTAAAGGGAGTTTTTGGCATTGAGGATTATTAATTTAGGTAAGGAATAAGCAGTTGTTATCATAGGTACAACTTTTTTTTTTATTGGAAAAGTTAACATAATCAGCATTATTATTGCAAAACGAACAATACAATATTATATATTTTTTGTTTTTTATCTACGGATATATTTGGAAATATGTTAACAGAGCAATTGAATATATTGCATATGTTTATTTTTACTAAAAGGTAGGCAGTGAGATGAACACTCTATTCTCGAAAATTCGGTATCCGTAACTCCTGAAACATCTAGTATTCTAGATTTTTTTTTTTTAATCATTGATATTTACAACTGTATAATAACAAAATACAACTATTAAATGGGCACACAGTAATAATACATTCACACGAAAACGTTTGTTGAGAAACTACTCATTCGTAGCACTCTAATAACATATTTACATAAGTAGATCACGAGGCCATCTCTTCCTTTCAGACGCCCCGGAGGGTTATCGAAGAGGAAGCAAGGTTTGAAACGAGAGGGTTCGGATGGTTCTGGAGTTTGTTATGAAAGGATAGGTATCTGGATTGGGCCAAATCGGAAACATATGGAACATTAAGGTCTTTATGGATGATTTTATTTGTGACAAAGTAAGAAGCGTTGAGGATTTTACGAAGGATTTTGGATTGTAAGGGTTGGATACGAGAGGAATTCGATGGTTTAGTGGAGCCACAAAGCTCAATTCCGTAAGTCCAAATAGGTCTTATCATTGTCATATATATGAGTGGTATGTAATTGATTGAAAGCTTAGAGCGTTTGTCTAGTTGGAGTAGTCAGAAACGTCGAGCAGTTGCATGTCCTTTCAGTCTTGTATGAGGATTCCATGTGAGACGTGTGTCCAGGTGAAGTCCTAGTTAACGAATTTGTTCAAATGAGATAAGTGGGGAATTATTAAAGGATGCTGTAGGACAGGAGGTCATGGATTTGCGATGCTGAGTAAATGTAATTTGATGGGATTTATTTTAATCCTCCAGTTTTTACACCATTCTTCAAGGTTTGTGATATGTGATTGGAGAGTTTGGGGTCCAGTTGATAGATCATTATTAACAGATAGGATGCGTGTGTCATCAGCATATGTGGTGATGACAGTGTCAGGATGGGTTGGGATGTCAGCTGTATATACTGTGTAAAGGATAGGACCAAGAATACTACCTTGAGTTCCAGATTTAATGTTGGAATCTAACCACCCAGGTGAGGATCGCCGAATTAAATTTAAAAAAAAAGAATAAAAAATACAGTTTCTAATGAAAACCCACATGACCAACAATCATTTAAACGTCCAAACATAGATGTAATTCATGTCCGTGGTACAGACCTCTTTTTAACAAATTATTAACAACAGCCCGATACTTCCTAAATAGCTTTATTTTATGGTAATCTACAAATATTTTATCTACGAAAATTTTCGGAATCGGGGCGTTTTCAATCTGGAGATCTGTAAACTTTGTTTAATTGATTAGGTACTAAAAACTCATTATTACCCATTTGCATTCCACTTGAATCGCAAGATAATTTGATTACAAAAGCGAAATTGGATTTATTTATTTATTATATAAAAAGTGGCCAACAAAAATGTTGGACTCTATGACCTCGCTATTTTGACATTTTAGGGATGGTGGTCACGCCAAACGGACTGATATTTTTGAAGGTCAACTTTTTTTTTCGACTTAGTGATCACATTGTATTACTTTTTTTCTTAAGTGAAAAACAAATATGTATTCACGAGTTCCTAGTATCTAATTAAATAGACTAAGTTTGCCGATCTCCAGATTGAAAACGATCCAATCCCGAGAAGGTTTGTAAATAAAATATTTGTAGGGTACGATGCTAGGCTTTCACGACGGACTAAAGTTATGGCTATAAACAAATTCACCTTACAAATAATATTACATCCCCAGTCTTTGAAGCCAAAAGCCTTTATGTATTGCATACATTGTAATAATATTCACATCACTGTCAGTGATACATGGAATTATCGGACACTATAGAGTATTAGAAAGCCTATTAAAATTAGTGAATACGCGAGGATGGATATGATTATATACCTGAGTACAGAAAGGACCACTTAGAAGGGCCACTCTCCGTTTATTTAGTGGAAATGAGTTCATTATTATATTTGTCATCGTGTTCCCTTTGGTTGATCGCAAAGCAAAATATATGAATTTACTGCTATTGTGAGTTAAATCCGTTCTACGATGAAGTAACAGTGTTTAGCGAATTGGCCTTTTGATATGTCCTAGTTATTAGCTTAAAACGCCTTCATTGCAATATAACTTATAGAAGAGCAAATGTTTAAGCCAAACAAATGCCCCTAGAGTGGACATTGTCATAGAATAATTGCATCACTCTAGCATTGCCTATTACACATAAAATTACCTCTTACATTTTCCTCAATACGGTTTACAATTTTTATTACTAAAAAGTAGTAATAAATTATATTTTAATACATAAAAAGACTTTTTCTAAAAATTAATAAATTTAATTTTATGTTTTCGAAAAAAATGTAGCGTTTTAAGTAGCGTTACTTAAATAAACTTACACCTTAAATAACTTAAATGAACCTAACACAGATTAGGTTATCTGGAAATTATAATATTAAATTAGCGTTTAATAATAGTTATTAACATTTCAAGCCAAAAGAAATTTGCACGCTTTGTAACCTTAATGAATTGGATGACCTTTTTCATATTTTTGTCCGGTGCCCGATTTATGCTCACTTCCGCCAACACTTCCTACCTCATTCCATTAACATGACCAGGGCGAATTATTTGGAATTATTCAAAATTGACAATGAAGTCTTCCTCAAGATCCTGTTTTATTGTAGCCACGAGGCAATGTTGCAGATTGAGATCCTTCATTTTCAATGAATAATAACATTACATATATTTTTCCAAAACTTTGAAGTTTATTTACTTTGTTCTGCTTGTGGAATCTATTATTTATGCATGGAACATATTTATATGTATATCGTGTTTTATTCTATAATTTTCTGTTTACTATTGTCATCTTTCAGACGACTAACGTGGAATCCGCATATTAGACTGAAAAGACAGGAACTTAACCGACGTTATGGCCAGCTACATAGACTACTTAATAGAAAATCTAAACTTTCTATTGAAAACAAACTACTGATCTACAAGACAATATTAAAACCCATGTGGACCTACGGACTGGAACTGTGGGGGACAACCAAATTTTCTAACATCAAACGCATTCAATTCTTCCAGTCCAAAGTCCTCCGTACAATAGTCGATCCTCCCTTTTATGTCTCTAATAAAACCCTGCACAATGACCTTAATATTCCATTTATTCTTGATCTTATCCCAGACAAATTTCATCAGAACCTTACCCATCACCCTAATCCCGTAGCACAATCCCTATCTAGCACCACTCATCCCTACAATCCTCCTCGCAGGCTCAAAAGGCAGTGGCCCCGTGACCTTTTGTAACATGTATATACTGGAGTTCTGGCAATGGCCAGATTCTCCACTCAAGTCATGAGTGTCCGTGGTTGTAGGGCCCTTACTCAATCTCCGCTGGCTTTCAATGCCAGTGAAATGGTTGAGGAAGAAGCGCAGGGATCTCCTAAAACCTTGCGTTCCCTCCACGTGTGGGGGGATAAGTATGGTTCGGAGTTATTATGGCCGACTGTAAATAGTGTAATAGGTATGCCTGCGTCTAAGATGTTTATTTTCATTACTTTTTTTTTCTCACTATGATATTTTATTTGTTCTTTTGTAGCTTTATATTATTTGAATTTAGCTTATTTTATTTTATTTTATTTTTTTTTTAATTTGTAAATATGGTGTGAATGTGCTCTCAGAACTCTATTATAAATGTCCTTTATTGAGACAGATTGTAATATTTATCAATTAAAAAAAAATTGTCATCTTTATATGTCATATATAGTATACTATGCCTGTATTTATCTTTATTACTAGTGATGTTTATCACTATTTGTCATTTTATTGCTCGCTATATGTATTATGTATTATTTTGAAGTATTGTATTACGTAGGGTATTATATTCTATTTCATTGTTTATATTTAGCCATACAGTCAGATGCTTGGTTGTTACCAGGAGAGGATGTTGTCAATGAATCCTAATGAGTTTTACTCTGTATATAAGTTATAAATGTTATTCATATTAATTTGTTCATTGTTATCATTATAGCCAACTCTATTTCTATGGGGCATTCCCCGAAAACAAATAAATGGAATAATAATTTTCAAAAATACTTTCGAGAAAAATGTAGCGTTTTAAGTAGTGTTATTTGATTCCTAACATAATCACTGTGCACTTTTATATATTAAATGGATGACAAAGAAGATCAATCTGCATAGCAAACTGCTTTTACGGTATTACCATTTTTGTATCCTAAATATCCAAATAACTGGAGTATACTTAAATGCATTTTAAAAATAATGAAAACAACTTTTCATGGCAGGAATGTGAACTTTTAATGAAAGAATACTGATAAAAAATATGTCTATATAGAAATCTATGTTGTCTACGTAGTCTATGTAGAACGCGTACCTTGTCTTGCCTGCATACCAGCTTGTACAAGCATAAGGAAAGCTGTCGGGAGAATCATCTTGCTCGTGTTACTCAAGAGTCATAGTCGGCGAAGAACTGTTCGCAACCTTGTCCGACACTGGACTAAAGTGACTTGAGTAGAACTTTGTATATGGCGTCGGCACTCGGTTGTTCCAAATCGGCGAAAAATATTATTTATTGTTATTGCTTTTTTTTTCTTTGGGCGTTGACTAACAATAACCTATTCAAAGCAATGGATACGAGCTTAACAAAACCGGATTTTTAGGACGCTAAAAAACATTGCAAGATTGTGGTTCTGTTGAAAGTATTCGTGTATGATGAAGATTGAATTTTATAAACTAATAGTTTTAGTTTCTACTGTATTGTTATAAAATCTTTTTTTTTTAATTATTTAGCATTTCCCAGACTTCATAAACACAAAATTCGATTTAACAATAAAATGTATCGATTGGTCAACGGTAACGGCACGTCTACTCCAATTCAAAAATCTTTAGCCTCCTTCCAAATATTTGAAACTCCAATGAAAACCTTCAATGAGATGTCAACTATAATAACAAACAGATGCTAGCTGCTACCGTGATCTTATGATTCTTAGGAATTAATATTTCAGAATAATTAGTATATGAGTTGGACAACGATGATATCAATTTGGTGAAGTAAACTAAGGAAATTTTGCAATATAGATCTAATGCTCAATTTGATTTAATTTTTAGTGAATAGTTGAATTCATTTTGTACGTCTCAATATTAAGAAAAATCTGGTGCGGTGCGCGCAACACACAGCTCTCACTTGGCACCATTTCTTAGCAGAAATAAGTATTTTAAGACAAAGGGAAAGTTAAATTATATATGCTATATTTATTTATATTTCATTGTGGGTATTTTTATTTGCATAAGTACCCGTATACATATAAATATTATTATTCATAACGCTGTAATCTAAACAATTAAATATTAAAAAATATTAACAATAGCAATTATGAAAACCACATGTGTATATTTACATAATATTGTCGGAGTCCTTATTATATTAAGATCATGTAACGTATGGAAGCGTGTCCTGATCTTTCGGGTGAGCTCGGGTGCCTTCTCGTATTCCTTTGGTTCCTCAATTACAACTATTCTTCGTTACGATCCCTCATTTCTCCTTTAGTTAATTATCAAATTCTTTAATATTTTATATTCAACTATCATATATATTAGAGATTAATGAGACATGGTACATTGTTTCAAATAAAAAAATAAGCATATTTATTTTTTTTCTCCTTTATTCAACTATCAAATTCTTTCAAAAGTTATATTTAGCATTTTTTCGTAACACTTAAATGTGAGATGATTAATTATTTAAAATAAACCATATTAAAGGTACTTTAGGGGAAGCTAAAATTGAAAATGAGATATTAAGCCCTGTTAGAGAACATCAATCAGAATAAAAACTACATTTTATTTAAAATTGCTTAATTTTTACACAGATATGATGAATTCAATCAAAATCGTTAGAGCCGTTTTCGAGAAAACCGTAAAAATGAGTTCAGTTCAATATATAAAGTGCCACTTCCGGTTAGCTGATTTTGAGGAAAAAGATGGTTGCTGTAACATCCCTAGCACATGAAAACCTTAAATATGCAATTTCAAAACAACTTTTCGTTATTGAGCTAGACTGTTACCACAGACACATACACACTCTCTCTCTCTCTCTCTCTCTCTCTCTCTCTCTCTCTCTCTCTCTCTCTCTCTCACACACACACACACACACACACCAATTTCCGGGACTAGGTTCTTTGGACCCAGGAGACATCAAAACATGTATTTCGGTTTAAAACTGAGAGTCAAAAATTTTCACGATCGTAATACTTTTCTTTACTATATATTTCATATAGTAAAAAGAACAAGGAAGGCCAAAAACCAGATGGTTCCATATAATCAATAAAGATGTAATAGGTCTTCAAAGTGAGAAGTGATAACTAAAGATATATGGAAAAAGCTGGTTGAGGCTTCAAAGTATGTACCAGATCTGCAATGCCAGCAAAAAAAAAACAATTATTTGAACCAAACATATTTGTGAATATTGGTCATATTTATCAATGCGAAAATTCAAAACACCATCAAAATAACACAAACCCTATTTATTATATCGTTATAGGCAATTAAAACCTCATATCACCATCAGTCAGTTTCAATTAAATAATTCCAATCTCTGAGCTCTGTATACAAACAGAGATTTGAAAGGACGTATATTTAATCATGACCGTACTTGTAATAAAATTTATAAGAATTAAAGATTTATCAATTTTTATATCTCCTTAAATTCTTATTCATTTTATTTCCTAAAATTGACCAGAATACAGTTACGAGCTTCTCTGTACACCACCGATAGATCAAAATTCGTCACACTAATTATTAAAATCTACGTAAATAGATAATATTGTGATTTCTTAGATGGAAAATACCTCAAATTATTCACTAAATTTATTTTCTAAAATGTTACTTAATGATTTTTTGGAATAAATCAATGGTATATACCTAATTGTTTCAATATACAATTGGATCTAAAGTCATTAAACTTTAGTAACTGTATTTAAGGTTATAAACATAAGTTTTACGCATCTATGAAATATTTTTATATTATAACACTATATTTACTATATAGTACCACTATTACTATATATTACATACATAGGTAGGTGAAAGTAAAAAATAAATATTTAATTACAAAACTCTCATTATTAAACTATTGTAAATTATTTTTTTTTATTATTTAAATAAAATTGGAACGTTTTTTTTTATGTTCGAGAAGAAAAATAATTGGTCTCACTTTAGAAACCTTCACGAATAACAAAAATAATTACATATTATTTAAATTTTTTATGTAACATTAATATTGTGTATTTTTGTACATATAACTTGGTTTAAAAAGAACTATTTCTGCATATCATATTGCATAAGAGATAATTCGATTAATGAATCCTTCCTATACCATTGATGAGTATAAAACAACGATAAAAACAAACTTTTAGCATTGAAATGTTTTTTTTTTTTTAAGAAATAACATTGATAAAAATTTGTATAAAGTCCAAGCAGAACGTGTACCTAGTCTTGCATGTATTCCTGCGAATAGAAGCATAAGAAAAACGGTCGAGAGAATCATCTCGTTACGTCAACCTCAAGAGTCAGAATCGGCAAAGCCCTGATCCGCATTCGGTTCCGACACTGGACTAAAGCGAGGGCTCGGACAGCTTAGTCAGCTAAGCGCCTGCGCGGACTGGTCCTGAATAGCGGAAAACTGGACGGAGAAATACACCTGAATTATAATTATTAACAAAACAATATTTATCAGTGTTGAGCTTCCACTGGGTTCGAATGAAACTTATTTTATTTATTTATTAACCAAACAAAAATGTGGAACATTAGATTAAATTTGCAATCCGCAAATTTCTTTGTAATGAGCAAATTTTTCGGCAGCTTCACAGCTTCCCATCACGTCCGGGATATAAATCAGATGAGCAGGTCTCTTGGCCAACGCCAACGTAATCGTCGTAGTGGGCTGTACGGGTTTCATTTACGATGAAGGATTTCCGTCAGGGGATTCATGTTGTACGTCAGTCTTTGGTGAAAGTTATTGTAGTTCTCTTTTGCAGTATCTAAAATTGTAGGTACGTTTAAGTCTTTATGTAGTGTATCATCTGCGACATAAAACGGTACGTCAACTATCCTTCGCAACACTTTTGACTGAACTTTTTAATGCTTGAAGTTTTAACAGAACCCCACAATTCTTGCCTTAAGTCCAAATAGATTTAAGTAAAACTTTATAAAGAGCTAGTTTGTAAGTTAAAGATAATTTTAATGAATGAAACTTAACGTAGATATTTGAATAAAACAAATTATAGTAAAAAGTGATTTGTAACGATACTTGAGTAAAACATCTATTTTTCTATATTTATACACAATTAAATAAATAAAAATGAAATTAATTTTACACTTTTATGATTAAAATAAAACTTGCTACAAAATAAAAGAAGAAACAACTTATAAATGATAACAAAGATGAATAAAAAAAAACAATGTAAAAAAGCTTTGAAACATGGAAAAAATTATATATGACTGTCCTACTGTTATATATTACTGTAATTTTCACTCATTGTTGAAAAAAAGAACAATATATTCCTTACACTACTGAGTGTTATGAAATACAATAGAGAAGAAAACCAAAGTTGTACGTGGTGGACACACGTAGGTGACGGTCGTAAGAGATGAACCACTGACACTCCAATTTTCCCATAGCGATTTGATGTAGATCTATAAGCGCTCATAAAGAATTTAAAGACTGCAAATGGGCAGCGGCTAGTACACATGAGAGACGAATGCATGAAAACATAACGTATCCCCTTCCACTAGCACAGCAATCAGCTGTATCGAGGTGGTCAGAGCTGAGCTAAGTTACGGACGGAGTCAGACTGTGAATTGGTGAATTCCACTGGCTTAGAGCTTGAATCTAGTACTTCTTTATATATATATATATATATATATATACTATATATATATATATATATATATATATATATATATATGAACCAGGCACAGCACCGCCGTTGCCCGGCAACCTGATATATGAGACAATAGATTTAAAATAATCAAGAAAATAATCTGGGAAATTCCGTAGAGCCTTAAAGGCGAGGATGGGAAGGAGCAAAAAAAAAAAAACCTATGGATAAGTTAAAATATCATAAAAGAGCTAGTTATGAACGTATAAACTCCCTCATAAATAAATTATGAGCTCTTCATCATAAATTATCAATTATACATTGATTTAAAATTTAACAACAACATAATTGAAAAACAAATAGAAGGCAGTTAAACAGTCAGAAACTAGACTCGTTAAAAAATATTAGATGACTTTCATAAACTGATTAATTTTGAACGATTTCCAGTTAATTAAATGGATGGACGGAGCCAGCTGAGGCGTTCTCAGGATCCTCTGAAAAAAGAAAAGGGAAGAGGAATGTAAAATTAAGTACCATTTAATTAGTTGAGGGGTTAGCTTAAGTAAGTTATTTTATAGTTTGAAATACATTCCACTTAAATAGAAATACGTTGGAATTCCGGAATTCATAAACCGGAGAAATAGTTAAGTATTGTTAGTAATTTCATCTGGTTTCTGTGGTTTGGATTCTACGTAAAACTTTCTCTCTTGATAGACCTCAGTAGTTCTAATAAAATACAGTAGCATAAAAAAACTAGCTTTTTTTATTTTATTTTTTTTTTTTTTATCTTCCTCCCTTAAAGTCAATTTGTGGATTCGCCATTGACGGCAACTGAGATAACTGAGGTTTTATATCATTGTGTAGACCATTCAAAGACCATTTAAGTGATAATTTATAGTCAAAATTCGTTATAATAATTTATGACACAAATTTAGGTCATCTGTCCCATTATTTGAATCATTGGTCCGGTGTGGAGTACATCAGAAATAATCAGGAACTCGAAGATTTAATAAAGCATTTCTTTTTCTTCCTATACCAGTTGATTTCGACTTTTCAATGCATGACTCTCATTCGGCACCTTGAGGTTGTTATTAACGGCAGTAGTAATCGTTTGGTTCTCTCATTTTATGAGATATCCAGGGAGCATGTATTTTACTAACCAAACGCGATCATATTTCTCTACCTCTTCATCAGGAACTGTCCTGAAGAATTTTTGGCAATCTTTTACTCCAATCTTTCACCGATTTAATGAATTATTTAAGGAAGCTAGTCGACTGTTCTACATATCATGGTTGATAAATACTTAGGACGCAGTCATTATACATTTTTTTTTATTTGAGCCAACGTTTCAACCCAAACATGTGGGTCATCTTCAGGGTGTGGTTCGAGCACTAAAGGCTTTCAAGTACTGACTTAAGGGTGTCAGTACTTGAAAGCCTTCAGTGTTCGAACCATGCCCTCCCTGATGATGACCCACATGTTTGGGTTGAAACGTTGGCACAAATAAACAAAAATGTATAATGACTGCATCCTAACTATTTATCTCCCAATCGTCCACCCATGTTTTTTTTTTTTTTGTTTTTTTTATGGGATAGGTGATTATCAGCTCTATTCCCGCTCCACAAACTGGAGGACCAGGAGTTATGGTGTGAGATACAGGGGTTGAACCCACGCCGTAATGGTCTAAGTAGTCGAGTATGGCCTCCACTTATTAAATTTAATTGATTATTAATTGTTTCCTTTTTTTGTGTGTGTTATCAATTTCCGTGAACGGGATTCGAACACTTCATATAAAATTTTTGCAGGCGCCTTAACTAGCAATACCTCCGCGGCCCCAATAAAGCATGAGAATATTACACTTCATAAAATCACGAACAATCAGCTGGCTAGGTTATATGCAGAGGATGCAAGATAGTATGATGAAGAAGAAAATAATGAAAGATAACTTGTTCAAGAAAAGCAAAAGAAAATTTAGGAGACATCCGTTTGATGAACTAGAGAAGAATCTGTCAATAACTTGGTGGAAACATATATTGGATTTGGTACATGGAACCGAATTGTAAGGAAGGCGAAAGTTACAGTATATATTACGTTGAGTAAACATTAATTTTAATTAAATATATATTTATACTTGTAGGTTAGGAGTGCACTTATATTCCTGCATTATATTTTCTTTATACACCAACGTAACAGCCCTTAGACACTTTTCAAGAGTAGAAACCCATTTAAAAAAAAAAAAAAACGAAACTCATAAACTGAATCGCCCTAGTCAGCATAAGCTAATCAGTCAAATACTGATAGTGAGAGGTTTTATTATTTGACTAATTGAGTTATGTTGACAAACAAAATTTAATAGATTTGTTTTATTTTTTTAAAAATGGTTTCTTCCCTTGAAAAGGACTGAAACGGTGGTGTATAAAGAGAAAATAAAGCAGGACTGTTGTGATCAAATTGTTTGTTTTTATTATTCTAACCAATTGTAATATTTTAAATAAACAAAAACGTTATTTTTATTGAACCGATTGATCTTTAACACCAATACATCACCAGATCGAATATTACAGAGAGAAATATTTTATTTAAAGTCATACTATATAGTGCTGCTCTATAAACAGCATACTCATCAATCTTTTTTTTTTTTTTTGGACATAGCACTTAATTATACTTAATAAAATGTTTATATGTATACATCTTCTTTTCATGTCACATAGCATAAACAATATCAATACTATAATATAATAATACACACAATTACAATTATACAATATATTTCGGTAATATACATAAACCGATATAAGACAATTTCTGAAATTTATAGGGGAAAAAATGGTATTCGTAACTTTTAAAACCAGAAATTTAGAACGCACCCACAGCAAGTGACGTAGCTCTATGAACATAGACAAAAACATGTGGTTGTATCTTTGTATAAAGATATAGAATAAAACTGTTAAAAAATCAATGACGAATATTAAGTAAACTACTTGATTTAAAGAAAAACATTCCCCAATCATGGGATTTTCTAAATTATTAAATATTAAAAAATGTACAAACAAACAAATGCCTTCCTCTAAAGTACCTTTAATATGGTTTATTTTAAAAAGTTAACCATTTCGCATTATTCAGAGTTACGAAAAAATGCAACATATAACTTTTGAATGAATTCGATAAATTAATAATGGAGAAAAAAAATAAAAATGCAGAAAAACCTGCGTTCCTACAGATTGAAACGAATGTACCGATTTCAATGAAACTTCCCTAAAGTCATTTTCTCGGTACCCTTTAAATTTATCTATATAACATACTTCAACGAAAATAAGCTGGAAAAAAGTTACGAGGGATATTAAAATTAAATTCCGAATAACTCAAAAAGTATAAGTTAATATATCATCCAAGATAAAAAGTGTAGTACAATAATGAATGCGGTATCTTTAAAGATGAAAAAATTATTAAGTATACCAAAATTAATGGATTATATCTTTGTAAATATCCGAATTTTACGTTGTTGTTTTTTTTTTAAGTGGAAACTTCTCTATGCGCGTTTTGCATTTTTTTTTTTAAAGATTGATCAGGTTGATCCGTCAGATCTCGTTCGTCTAACGTTCGGGTAAAGTCGGATAGAGTCGACAAATTAAAATATTTTTACATATTGATTAAAACATCTCAGAAACTATAAATTGGCTCTTCGTACTTCAAGTGAGGGAATTGTTCACCATTTCATCGCTGTAATAGGCTTTAATTAAAATTGTACCTAACGGGACGCCATGTTAGGGAGGCGAAAAGGAAAAATATTGTTGAAAACCAAGTAATAAGGATATTTGAACATATGAATTAAAATATTTCAGATACTAAAAATTGAATCTGTACACTGTAAGCGAGAGAAATGTTCGGAATTCCATCTTTTTTGTAATGAGCAATTATTTATATTTCATATTATTAATCTCACTTCGTTGATGTTTTCACTTATAGTGTGTGGTCTAAAGCACACACCTTAGTTTTTTTTGTGCGTTTTGAAGGTAGTTTGGGAATCTTTCTAATAACCATGGGCACTATGAAGAAAAAAAAATCATACTTTTTGAGTTATTCGCAAATAGAGTTTCTTTTCCTTCATAAATGTTTCTCCAGAAATTTCGGGAGGGATGGGACTATTTTTCGCATGTGAAGCAGGAGAATATCTTCAAATGTGTGGCCAATCACTGGAATTGAAGAAGAATCAACGAAGTTAGTTCATACCAACAAAAAAATACCTTTTAGAAAAAATATATAAGAGCTTCAAATATTGAATTCTACTTTATTTATTTTATTTTTATCACTTCTTTAAACAGCATTAGTTTGAAAATATGATATTTTTCAAAAAGATATTACGTAATTCAAAATCTCCGCTCATTGATTCTTTTTCTGCTCTCATGAAGGACGTGAAGGGCACACGTAGGGAACCCATTGGGAAAAGGCTGCTACAAGATCCAATTACCAGTGAGGCCTAGGAAGTAGACTGGAGCAATCTTGGCTGGAGTGTTTTGCTCTGTGGTTAGCAGCCTGTTACATCCCAGTTGTAATCATATTTCTTACTTCCTCTCCTCCTTCTATAAGCAGCATCTCCAAGATTGCTTAATTTAGGGAGCCTTGCACCTTCTACCGATTTAAACCAATACATTTAGAATGCTATAAAATTAAAAAAAGAAGAAGAAAAATAATATGTACATTAATCTCTAAATCCAATTATGAAAACCTAATAAATAAAAACAAATCATCATAATAAAGATAACCTATATGAAACATTTTTACTTTCACTTACGTATATATTTAATATATAGTAAGGGTAAGTATTGAGATCGTGAAAATTTTCGAATCTCAGTTTTCAACGGAAATACATGTTTTGAGGTCCCCTGAGTTCAAATAACCAAGTGTCACAAAATGGTCTGTGTGTGTGTGTTAACAGTCTAGCTCATAAACGAAAAGTAGTACGAAACTGATATTAAGTATTTAAGGTTTGTATATAGGCCGCATGTGACTGCAACTTTTTCGTTAAAATTGGCTAACCGGAAGTGCCACTTTATATGAACGCTGAAACACATTTTTACGATTTTCTCAAAAACAACTCTAACGATTTTGACCAAACTCGGTGTATCATTGTATAATTAAGTGGTCTTTAATATCATTTAGGTCTTATTCCCGTTGATGTCACTTTACAGGGCTTAAATGCCCAATGTTCATATATGTCTTCCTCTAAAATACCTTTTATATGGTATATTTTAAAAAGTCACCCATTTCGCATTATTCAGAGTTACGAAAAAATGCTACATATAAATTTTGAAAGAATTTGATAAATTAACAAAGGAGAAAAAAATAAAAATGCAGAAAAACCTGCGTTCCTACAGACTGTAGCACCTAAACGAATGTACCGATTTCAATGAAACTTTGCTAAAGTCATTTTCTCGATACCCTTTAAATTTATCTATGTAACATACTTCAACGTAAAGAAGCTGTAAAAAAGTTACGAGGGATGTTAAAATTAAATTCCGAATAACTCAAAAATTATAGGCTATTTTGTTTTTTTAAAGTTTGTGGAATTTCCTAAAAAAACAAAAAAAAATCGTTTAAATCGGGCTATTAGGAGGAAAGATATGGTATCTAGTTTTTTTCCCTGAAGAGGTGAAAATTTGGATAAATTTAAAATGTATTTTTTTAATTGTTGAGACTAAAAAAACCTTTTTTCTACAGATATTTAATAACGTGTCTTTCTTAAGAACATCTTTCATAAGAAAGTAGTACCTAAACTTATACTTTTATTCTCAGTTCTATATTTCAACACTGCAATCACCACTTCTGGAATCAACTTACTCATTGTCAGCATAGATAACTTTTTCAACTAAAAATATCACTAATATGACATCACTCAAAAATGTTGAAATTGGAGTTAGTCATTCTGTGGTTTATAAAATCAGATATAGTGAATCAGATCTGTAAGCTTTAAACTTTAGCTCCGTTTAAAATGCACTTCAAAACATTTTATAATAGCCTAGCATTGCCAGAAAATAATTTTTCTATTCAAAGTAGATCGGCTAGTGAAAGTTGTGTGTTGCGCGCACCAGATTTTTTTTTTAAGTTTTGAATCTTCCGCCACATAGATATCCAAAAATATAAGAAGTCGCATGGTTTAGGGACTTACATTTTTACAATTTTCTCAAAAACAACTGTAACGATTTTGATCAAACTCGGTGTATCATTGCATAATTAAGTGTTCTTCAATATCATTTAGGTCTTATCCCCGTTGATGTCACTTTACAGGGCTTAAATGACCAATGTTCATATATGTCTTCCTCTAAAGTACCTTTAATATCGTTTATTTTAAAAAGTCACCCATTTCGCATTATTCAGAGTTACGAAAAAATGCTACATATAACTTTTGAAAGAATTTGATAAATTAACAAAGGAGAAAAAAATAAAAATGCAGAAAAACCTGGGTTCCTTCAGACTGTAGCACCTAAACGAATGTACCGATTTCAATGAAACTTCGCTTAAATCAGATATAGTGAATCACATCTGTAAGCTTTAAGCTTTAGCTCCATTTAAAATGCACTTCAAAACATTTTATAATAGCCTAGCATTGCCAGAAAATAATTTTTCTATTCAAAGTAGATCGGCTAGTGAAAGTTGTATGTTGCGCGCACCAGATTTTTTTTTAAGTTTTGAATCTTCCGCCACATAGATATCCAAAAATATAAGAAGTACACATAATTACAAAAGAAATCGCATGGTTTAGGGACTTACTTAATCAGATAGAACTGCATGGATTAAATTTCAACTTAAATCGATCAAACTGTAATGATGTTTAACTATGGAGAGCTAATTTATATTTAATAAGAACTCAAATTTAGAAAGACATATATAATCAATGTGTAATTAAAGTCCGGAATTCTAAAACTTTCACTTTTTACCACTCTTTTTGTGATTAAAATATTTATATAAATTTTAAATTGTAAATATAATTGTTCTTATTTTCTTATTGATTAGTTTTATATAAATATATTGAAATATAATTTTGTTAGAAAACACAGATTCCTCTGGCCAACAGACCATGTAGCACGTCTGATTTTAGGTTTTAAATCCAAAAATATTGTTTTGTAATTTATATTATATAATTTTGATAAATAAAAAGACTTTTTCTTCTTCTTCTGTATGCAACTATTTATAGGCCGCCGTACAGATAGACCGCTTTTTTATCAAATTATTAACATCTGCCAGAAACTTCGTTAATAGATTCATCTCACCGTAACCTATAAATATTTTATTTACGAAAATTCTCGGAATTGTAGCGCTTTCAAACTGGAGGTCAGCAAACTTTGTCCATTTAATAAGTACTAAACACTTGTAGATACCCATTTGCTTTCAACTTGAATCGTAAGATAAGTTGAGTACAAAGTTGGGAAAAAAAAGTGGCCTTCAAAAATATCAAGCAGTGTAGCCAAATTCTCAAAATAACGAGATTATATTGGCTAAACGGCCCAATATTTTTAAAGGCCGCCTTTTTTATCGATTTCGTGATCAAATTATCTTACGATCCAAGTAGAAAACAAATGGGTATATATGAGTTTTCAGTACCTAATTAAATAGACAAAGTTTGCTCTCCAGTTTGAAAATTCCGAGAATTTTCGTAAATAAAATGTTTGTAGGTTAACATATGATGAAGCTATTCACGAAGTTCCAGGCGGATGTTAATAATTTGATTAAAAAACGGGTCTGTATCACGGAGTATTAAATTCCATGTGTTAAATAAAATTAATATATAACCATTACTAATCGTAGCGTGCTTAGTACTAGGAAATAAATTGAAACATAATTATTATTAAGAATTTTTCAGAAAATGCAAGAAACTATTTTTATACTGCAATTGTGATATCAAAACCAATATTTTTTTAATAAGTATATCCATAAATTCTTTATAGAATTGATATCTCCGAAATTGATATCAGAAATAATATTCTCATTTAATATTTTAATACAAATATTTCTGAAAACAATTGAGTATTTTGACATGTATTAAAAAACATTAAAACTTGAATAGAGTCAGTTTTTTTGTTTTTTTTTTGGAAAAAACAATTGGGTGGAGGATCACAAAAATTGTACTGTGAAAAAAATATATTTTTCTATGTTCCATTAGAATAACAACGATGAATTAATACAAAAGAAAATACACAATACAATTAATTAGTGCAATCAAATCAATTTTGTTTTATTTTCATTCGAATTAAACGGTTTAAAAAGCTTTTGATGATATTTTTGTTTTAAAGAACATTGAAGAAATGAACTAAATTACATTCCTCGGAAAAAAGAGGGGAAAAAATAAAAGCAGATGTGTGTGTGTGTATATATATATATATATATATATATATATATATATATATATATATATATTTTATTTTGCCTCAGGGATATGTTTAATTTTATTGATATTTACTATAAAAAAGCAAAACAATAAGAAACGCGAATTATAATACAGCATGGGTCAGAAATTATTTTCCCATTAGAATCTATCTACTTTTTAATAACGTTATAAAAAGTAATAAAAACAAATTTCTAACCAAATTTTATTTTTTTTTTTTTTTTTATATTATCTTCGGAGGAAGATAACGGCTATGTTAAAATATATTTGTTCCAACGTTTTGGTGCATAACTAGTTAATTTTTCACAGGGCTTTGTGAGGTCACGTCAGTATTATTCCTTCACTGTTTTTTATTCAGTCCATTAATTTGTAACAGAGCTTCTTTTCGGACGACTCGGAGTCAACTAAGATGTTTTACTATCCCACAGGTGCAGCGCGAATAGAGCTGTATGGAGTAGTTTAGCGAATGCTGGAGTTGAAGAACGAGATCGGCATAATTATTCATATGTCAATTGATCTTCGCTAAAATCTAAAGATTCAGATAATTATATGTTTTTATATGAACATTTCCGTGTTGGTTTGACAGTTAACATATTTCTTTTTTTTCTTTCAAATGTCACATTTACATATAAGGCATTTATAATAAGAAATAATCGAATTATTTTTTTTATTTACGATATTTACAACTGTATTAGAAATAAAAATACATTCAGTAAATGCGAACACAAGAATAATAATAAAATGAAACCACTTGTTGAGAAACTAGCCACTGTTAGCACTCTAAAAATGTATTTACAACAGGAGTTATCGTGACCATCTTCTTTTCAGACGCCTCGGAGTGTAATCAGGGATCGATGAGTAAGCAAGATTAGAAATGAGAAGGTTTAGAAGGTTCTGAAGCTTGTTATGGAAGGATAGGTATCCGGATTATACCAGGTCAGAAACACAAGGAACATTAAGCTCTTTATGAATGATTTTATTTATGACAAAGTAAGGAGCATTAAGGGTTTTACGAAGAAATTTTGGCTTGTAATTATTGGATACAAGACGAACTCGATGGCTTAGTGGAGTCCTAAAGCTCAACTCCGTAAGTCCAAATAGGTCTTATTGTAGTCATATATATGTGAGTCTTTTGTAATTAACTGGAAACTTAGAGCGTTTGTCTAGTAAGTGCTGGAGTAGTCGGAAACTTCGAGCGGTTTCTTGTCTTTTCAATCTGATATGAGGATTCCAAGTTAGACCGTTGTCCAAGTGGAGTCCAAGGTATCGGATTTGTTCAACAGGAATAAGTGAGGTATTATTAAAGGATACTGTATGACAGGAGGTCATAGGTTTACGGCGAAGGGTAAAGGTGATTTGATGATGGAATTTATTGGAAATAATCTAAATAAAATGAGAATCGTAATATTGTTCGCTTTATGGAAGCTTCCGCTAAAGGAAGGTTCACTGTTTTGTAATTTTCTGATAAGAATTCTAATGCCACTTGCATGAATTTTGGCACGGGTAGTAAAGTTTAAAAAAAAATACTGTAAATCAAATAACAAATAAAGTTAACTACTTCCTAAGTTAAAAAATTACTCCTAAAGAGAAGTTGTAATGATAAATGACCTATAATTTCCAATTTTTCATTGTATTATACCCCTTCCTGCCTCCAAAATATAATGGGAAAAGGCCGGTAAAGAAACGCAAGGAGTAATTTTCCTCCGAGAAATTCATCTGCGCTCATTAATTTATTTTTTCCTTCCACAATTTTGACCTAATTGCGGTAAAAAGCTTTCTTATTTTACTCTTTAAAACAACAAAAGCGAGAGGAATTGTTATATTTTCAGAAGGTATCATATTTTAGAATTGTATTATGCTAATTCTGCTAGGTCATGATTCATTATAAAAAATGTGGTTTGGCCACTCACACGACTTTCCTACCAAATATAAACAAAATCATACAACTTCAAATATGTCCAATACAATATTAAATGTTTTAATTTAAAAAAAAAGAAATTGGGTTACATTAATTTTCCTGGAACCGATCAGAGGAATGATAATAGTACAATTTTTTTAATGAACAATGTAAATGGGAACATAATCTGTTATTGAAATCACTTTAAAACATTCAACACCCTGCACCATTTGTTTTTTTTTTTTTTGGTTTATTATATTCAATACCTAACCTTTGTATTTGACCGAGAAAGAAAAAAAAAACAGTTAACCTCTCCTCGAAATTTGAGGTGTTACGTTTTAAGATAGCTAAAATCCGAAAATCTCCTTCTGCGGCTTTTATCCGAGACTACTGAATCGATTGTATTGAAATTGGTATCAATGTCAAAGGCAACCCGAGGATGATTCTCGGAACTCGGTATTACCTTTTCCTTCAAGATGGCGGCCAAAACACCTGTGTCACTATAGACAGTTTAAGTCAAGTTTGAGAACAGAAGTTTGAGTCAAATTGAACGAGCCGTTTTCAGTCTATAGGCGTGTCAAATAATAAATTAAATGGATAAAAATATATAAAATTGATGTTCATTTAGTTATCTGTTTACCAATCCCCAACTTTCCTCCAAGTCAAATCGAACGTGCGGTTTTAGAGGTATAGATATATAAAGGAAAGCACGTTTATAAGACGCGTATATAAGAGAAAGCAATGGACAGAATTCAATAAAACTGACTCTGCATTATTTTTTCACAAATGCCTACCTTTTAACCAGATTTGAGCCAAATCCAACGAGCCGTTTCTGAAATATTGGCATACCTAAAAAAAATACGTTTGAGCGTGCGTAAGCGAAATCTCAGGATGGAATTTGATAAAATTAATGTGGGGCCATTTAGACAAAGATCCGCACAAAATCTCTGAAAATTTCATAAAAAAGCCGGAAGAAATTTGATCCTTGATGTCTGAAACGTATGACGCGAGTGGACATTTTCGATTCTAAGCATACAATTTTTTTTAACCTCTCACAAGAACACAATGCTTCCCTACCTTCGGTACTGACAAAGAAAAATCAATATTAATAACACTTATTCTTCATGAATGCATAAAATATGTAAACTTAAGTAGGTTAAGAAAACAGAAAAACTTGATTAGATGACTAAGATGAGGTTTAGAAGGTTTCATCGCACACCTAACCAGATATTTTGTATGATATTAAGATATTTTGGTGTTATTTTATCAGAAATCTTCAGCTTTCCAGCAATCATTGGCTTCTCATTCATTACATAAAAATATTGTGTAATTTTTCTTTGCTCCTTCTTTAATCAATTATCAATATTTTCAGCAGTCATTTCTGATTATTAATAACAACGAAATATTGTTCATTATTCGAAAAAAAATTATAATAAAAGTATTTTAGAGAAAAACATATCGAAAACTCGCTATTTATGCCCTGTCAGGCCTCATCGATGAGGATAAAACCTACCTCCTATTGAAAACCGCTTTATAATACATTGGCCTAATGAGCTTAATCAATTCCGAGTTAATTTCATTCCGAGAAAATCTAAAAAATGTGTGAAATCAATGATATTAAGTGGTACTTCCGGTGAACTGATTTTGACAAAAACGTTCCAGTAACATTCCAGGCATATGCACACACACATACATACACACACACACGCACACACACACACACAAACACACACACACACAAACACACACACATGCACAAAAACACGCACAGACCAATTTACTGGATCTGATTATTTGAATTCAGAGAACTTGTATTTTCGTTAAAATTCGGATTCAAATTTCTACATGATCTCAATACTCTCGCTCTCCATGTTTTTAGTAAATAGTTAAGTGACTCTTACAGACATGGGCAAGTTAAAAGATCCGCAAAGAATGACAGACAATCAAATTCAAGTAATGAATATGAAGTACCTAAGGAGGTACAAGGGGATATACGAAAAAGGAGAATTTAAAAATAAAAAACAAAAAAAAACGACAATTTGAAGCAACCTGTAAATAAATAGGTCGAACAAATAATAGGAGAGAATCGGCTCTGTTTTTTAAAATAATGCAGACGAAAGAAATTGCCAAAAACTACATACGAAACAAGAGTTAAGAGAAGAAAGCCAAAGTGAACACCTTAGAACAGTTGGGAAGAAGCAGTAACTGAGGCATTCAAGAGAAGATGAATGGAATGTACAGGATCGAAACTTTTTGATCTAGATCTACATGCCAAAACACTTTTCCGTGTTAGAAGCGGGCACGTTTAAGAAGAACAGAAGTATAATAAATAAAGCAGATAGTTTTTGGCTTGCAATGAGCGGAATACGGAAATATCCGATCGGTGACAGTAGTGTCCATATATATTTTACAGGTTGCTGGCGGTATTGTACTTCTGTAGATACTAGAGTACTCGCGCTGATAGACTACTGTCTATTCACACCAATACGAAGCTCATGTACGTCCCTTTGTGGTAAAAGTCCGTGCCAGGAGATTATAACGTAGAGCGTCTAACAAAATCTTCGTTATCCTGCAATGTATCGCCTCTGGGTTGTCTCCTGTATGACGATATTAGCCACTTCTTCGAAAGTAGTTGTCCCCATATTTAAAGTCTGTCATTCTTTGCGGATCTTTTAACTTGCCCATGTATGTAAGGGTCACTTAACTATTTACTAAAAACATGGAGAGTATTGAGATCATGTAGAAATTTGAATCCGAATTTTAACGAAAATACAAGTTCTCTGAATTCAAATAATCAGATCCAGTAAATTGGTCTGTGCGTGTTTTTGGGTATGTGTGTGTTTGTGTGTGTGTGTGTGTGTGTATGTGTGTGTGTATATGCCTGGAATGTTACTGGAACGTTTTTGTCGAAATCAGTTCACCGGAAGTACCACTTAATATCATTAATTTCACACATTTTTTAGATTTTCTCGGAATGAAATTAACTCGGAATTGATTAAGCTCATTAGGCCAATGTATTATAAACCGGTATTCAATAGTAATCAGAAATGACTGTTGAAAATATTGATAATTGATTAAAGAAGGAGCAAAGAAAAATTACACAATATTTTTATGTAATGAATGAGAAGCCAATGATTGCTGGAAAGCTGAAGATTTCTGATAAAATAACACCAAAATATCTTAATATCATACAAAATATCTGGTTAGGTGTGCGATGAAACCTTCCAAACCTTATCTTAGTCATCTAATCAAGTTTTCCTGTTTTCTTAACCTACTTAAGTTTACATATTTTATGCATTCATGAAGAATAAGTGTTATTAATATTGATTTTTCTTTGTCAGTACCGAAGGTAGGGAAGCATTGTGTTCTTGTGAGAGGTTAAAAAAAATTGTATGCTTAGAATCGAAAATGTCCACTCGCGTCGTACGTTTCAGACATCAAGGATCAAATTTCTTCCGGCTTCTTTGTGTAGTCAAATCGATGTAACGGGCAAATATTCTCAAAATATTCGGTGTTCATTTTGTTACACTTGCCGCTTTAATTTTCCTCATATTGATTTCTATGTTTGATAACTGCAGTAGTTCCTGTAAGATTCTGAGGTTGAATTATATCTTTCTTTCGTTATTCCGGAATATGACTACATCATATGCATACTCTAGTAGTGTCAGATTAACAAGTCTTAATGGCCCAGAGTGAACTCAGTGTGAAAGTGAAAACAGTAGTGAGCTAAGACTACTGCCAAACCTTATTTTTGGGTGCTATTGAACTTCTTGAACGAGTGGTTGTAAGTTTTCAACACATTTCTTTCTTTCTAATACAAACTATGTATGACCTAACGTTTCTACGTTGCTCAACCAGGGCTTTAGTTAAATTTATTCAAAAACTACCAACTTTGGCGTCAGTAAAGGACAATGCTTCCTTCATCAACTCATACTGTTAGCATTTCTATATTGATTTCGTAATTTAGTAATTATTGGCGTTTTTCAATTTGTAATGCATCAATATCAATCCACAAGATGTTAACGATAATATGTAAGCAAACATCTTGGTAAAAACCGAAATGTTACTTCTATCTATATATGATCCTATATTAATTCCTCAGAATAAAATTAACTCGGAATTAATTAAGGTCATTAGGCCAATGTATTATAAAGCGGTTCTCAATAGGCGGTAGGTTTTATCATTTAAGGTTTTATCATATCACTACAATAAATCATCAATTCACAATTATTTGGAAATAATTTTGAAGCGTTTTGAAAGAATCTAGCTCAAATTTCTGGCATATTGTGTAAAATATTCTTTATCAGTCAGCTAAAAGGTAACGCTTTTTTTGAGTTAATAACATGACTTATTTTTAACTGTGACGACTGCAGTTGCTCTGCGAGATCAATGTTAATGTTTTCAAACATTCGAGCATAAGATAATGTTAATTATAATTTAAAAAATGTTTATTATAGTTTAAGTATATCGATTAATTATTGATTTTAAATGATATCATGTGATCATATGTCATAAAAATAATTGGTTAATATTTTAAAAACTAAAAATGTTGAAATGAACGAATATTTCCGAATAATTTGAGATATCAAACATAAAAATCTACTAGCCAGTCACTAAAAAACTTTTTATCAATATATATATATATATATATATATATATAAATTGATTAAACACATTTAAATCAATCAGGGGTCAGTTTTTTGAGCTGATATTGTTTTGAAACAATCACGCGATCTCTATGTATATTTTGAACCTCAAACTTAAAAATTGATCCGTCCGTTCACTTGAAAAATAGTTAAATATCTTTTAGAGGACCACTAAAACACATAACACTCGTGTCGCTTCGCTTTCTGGATACTTATCGATTTTTTTCATCAGTCCTAAGGAAGATGCTTTTTATATATAAATTATCTGAGATATATAAATAAAAATTAAGTAACAGCTTTACATTCCCAACATTTTTTTCTTTATTTTGATAATTGTGGATATTACCGAATAGTTTAAGATATCAAACTTAAAGATCGATCCATCCGTTCGCTCAAAAAATTCTAACATAGCTTTAAGCAAATTTATTTAAAACGTTTTATTCAATAACGGTTCATTGTATTTAGCTCAAATTATTTCAAAATTCTCAGGGGATCATACCAAATGATTTGAGCTATCAGACATAAAAATCCAGCAGTTAGCCCAAAGAAATGCGTTACAAAGCGTTTTGCAAATTGACATTTCATTTAATAACGGTTCATTATTTTTTGCTTGAATGATTTCAAAGCGCTTAGGGGATTACGCCGAATAATTTGAGCCATCAAACTTATAAATCGATGCAGAGTTTGCTAAAAAAAAGTTACATAGCTTTTAGCCGACAACCCAAACGCATAACCCATCGTGTCGCTTCGCTCAGTAGGATACAAATGAAACTACAATACATACATCAACTAGAGTTAAATTCTGAGGACACTAAAGTAGCTCTAAGATAAAAATTATCTAGGTAATACTTGGTTCCTTGATCACCCAGATGTTCCCAGATTTCCGACGAAAGCAGAAAATATCCCAGTTTACATTCGACAGTTCTTCTTTAAATAAATAAGCTGCTTAGGTTCGGTTAGGTTACTTTCTACTACGTAAATATGTTAAATAACAAAACATGTATGTAATAATTAAAATGCCTTCTTCTACGATATAAGTTGATTATAGCTCGTTTGCATCTGAAACAAATTGCTGAAATACATGATTAAATTTAAATTACCATTCCCTATTAATAGATGGGGAGAAAATGTGATATATTCTGAAAATATGTAATAAAAAAGCGATTAAGGGTTTACAACTTTTATATCTGCTTTATCACATTGATAGGGATATTGACATCTATGAATAACGAGACTTGGTGTAATAGAAGGTTAGGCACCCTTATATTACATCCTGAACCCAGATCAAGACTCTTTCTAATGTTGAAACCAATAAAAATAAAATTTTCACACGCACCTTTCATCATCATATGTGGCACGACATCCCGTTACCGAGACTGGGCCTCCTCCAAGAGCCTCCGCCAGTTGGCTCTGTCTTCTGCTGCAGCTCTCCAGTTCCGTACACCAAGCAGGCCACGTTGTCCAACCATCTCGTCCTCGGCCTTCCTACCCGTCTTACGAGATGCAGCTCCTCCATCATTATTTTCTTTGGTATTTCATCACATGCCCTGCCCACCTTACTCTGGCCAGTTTAATATACGTGACTACGTCGATGTCTGTATAGAGAGAACTGAGCTCCCTATTTTTTCTTTTACTCCAGACATCACCCTCCTTTACTGGACCATAAATCCTTCTGAGGACTCCTCACTTAAACACACTCAGCTTCATCTCATCGTTTTTAGTCATCGTCCAAGCCTCTGAGCCATATGTCAAAACAGGCCGAACAAGGATCTTGTATATGATCAGCTTGGTCTTCTTTGAGAGGTACCTACTTCTTAAGTGTCGGCCAAGTCCAAAGGCACATCTTTTGGGAGCCGTTATCCTTCTTTGTATTTCTTGAGCCATGTCATTTTTTCTATTAATTTCAGACCTAAGGTATATAAAACTTTTCACTCTCTCAAACTTAAAAGAACCTACCTCAAATGGAGAGTTCAGATCCACCTCACCACCAACTCTCATGTACTTAGTTTTCCTATCGTTGACTTCTAGACCAAGTGGTCTTGCAGCTTATAAACGCTTCTCTGAGAGCCCGTTCAGACCTACCTATAATGTCAATATCATCAGCAAAACCAAGGAGCTGTGTCAGGCGATTGAAGATTATATCGTTGGTCTGAATACCGGAGTCTCTTACAGCTTTCTCCTCTGCCAAGTTGAACAATAGACAGGCGAGGGCATCCCCTTGCCTAACCCCATTGCTCACTTTAAACTCTTCGGAGTCGTCAGAACCGACGCGTATTCTACATCTCGAGCTGACCATGGTCATCTTGATTAGGCGTACGAGCTTCTGAGGGATGCTTAGCTCCTCCAAGGCACAGTATAGTTGCGTTCTATCAACGCTGTCGTATGCTGCTTTAAAGTCTAGGAATAAATCGTGGGTGACTACCTTACGCTCCATAGTCTTTTCTAGGATCATCCTCAGACAGAACAGTTGATCAGTGGTTGAGCGTCCTCTTCGAAATCCAGCCTGATATTTCCCCAGTTCCTTTTCAGAATACGGGAGAATCCTCTCAAAAAGAATGTTAGAGAGCAGCTTATAAGCACACGAAAGGAGTGAGATTCCTCGATAGTTAGCGCATTCTGTTTGATCTCCTTTCTTATGTATTGGGCAGATAATGGCTGTTGCCCATTCCATAGGCATAGCTTCCCTCTCCCAAATGGTCAGCATTAAATCATGCAGAGCTTTCTTGAGTTCTTCACCTCCACATTTCAACAGCTCTGACTGGATTCCGTCCGTTCCTGGCGCCTTTCCATTTTTCAATTTCCTCAAGGCGTTTTCCATTTCCTCCTCATCCGGGGGTTCAATAGAATTCAGGGAGTCTTCCTTCATTACTCCTACTTCTCCAGGCACCGTTCCTCTGTTTAATGCGTCTTTGAAATGTTGTTCCCATCTCCTTAGTACGTCATCTTTGTGGCTTAAAAGAGATCCATTCGTATCTTTACATGCCGTCACTCTGGGCCTGAAAGCTGCCCTACCCTGGTTTATTCTCTGAAAGAACAGTCGACTTTCATTTTGGCCACGCAATGCCACACGGGGCATGGGGGTTTCAGAGCAAAACTTTTTAAACACGGTAAAAATATCGACCTCTTATGCCCCAGTTGTGGAGTACCTGAAACCGCTGAGCCCATCCTTGTAGCCTGCACCAGCTATGAGGCACTGAGGGCCAAATTAATGAGGGATACAGGGCTTTTCGTTCTTACAGGAGGACAATTACCCCAACTAATGTCTGAACAAAACTACCCGCACTTTAAAAGTTTCGTATGTGGCTGGAAAAAAACTGTGGGCCCAACCCACTTCTCCCTGGGAAGGCGTGAAGAAGCAGTACCTGGAAGGCCGCTAATTAGGACAGGAGAAGAAGATGGAGAACAATAACTAAGTGACAAAATTATCAAGCAGGCTGTGTGCACAGCAATTTAAAAATGTAAATAGATAAACATGCAACAGTGATTTGTTATACAATGTGTATCAAGTCACTGCTGCAAACTCCCGTATTGTCTTAAAGGCAGGGTAGGGAGGAAAATAAAATAAAAATAAAAATAATAACAACGTAAAAATATTAAATGAATATATTGAGTCATGAAAAATTATTAGCAAGAACCAAAACCCCATAGTCAAGAAATAGCAAATTTCACATCTCTAGATTGTTATGATTTAAGAACATTGATATATCAATAGATTAGGAAGAAAGAATTGATGATCATTAATTTATCATCAATCACTCCTACTCATGTTTGAAGAGTGGACTAGTCTCATTCAGCTAATTAATTAGATAGTGATACTAGTTCCGTTTGGCTACTCCATGGCTGCGACCGGTTTCAAGCGTGCTATTTGTAGATTTCCATAAATACGCGAATGGGTCTGAAAAAAGACGGAGCTGACCGATCCCAAACACTTGTTGCTAAATCATCCATCATTTTATGAGGGAAGTTTTCACCTAATTGCAAAAATCGATAATAATAATTAAAATATTAAAATAAATATAATCTGTAGAATTGTCTCTGTGTATTATTAGGCGTATTCCTCGAAATATATTTTATTATTCTACGAATTTCTCCATTCCACATTTCTCCGCATTTACATGTGGGCAGTCGAATTTCAATTAACGTTTAATTGACTTATTACCCAAATATGGTGAAGCAGCATAATGGGTTATTTCTTTATATTACGTTTGATTTATCCGCTAAATGAATTAACGATTTTAGGTTCATCAGTGATTAATTTTTATTTCTCAAATTATTCGGTAAAATATCGCGAGTGTTTTTAAACAATTTGAAATATTTTTTATTATTATCATCATACTTTTGAGGCCCGTGGTAAACTAAAATGTGTTTAATGAATTAGTCATGATGTATTTACCTATAATAATGTTTTGAGCTAACGGCAGAGCCATTTAATCTCTTTCATTGCGCAAATTATTCAGCAAGATCTCGTAAACATTTTAAAACAGTTTGAAATTAATATACGAACAAATTATCGTATCAAATGTGGTTCTATAAATCCGCTAAGATCTATGTAACGAGTTTTGAGCTAACCGCTGAATCGATTTATAATTTGATACCTCAAATTATCCGCCACATCCCAGTCATCGTCGACTAGTTTTTCTTCCATCGTTGACCGGAAGGCATTCCAATCTCCTTTCCGAGTTCTGTAACCCTTATTTATACCGTGGGAACTTACCATGTTTTGTACCATTGAAAATACTATAGCATGGTGGTCGGAACTCGTCTCAGATCTGAGGGTCCAATCGATAAGGCGATTTGACAGCGCAGACGAAGCCATCGTGACATCTATCCAACTCTGCCCTCTTCCTCCTGAGAAGGTAGGTGTGGCAGAAGGATCGTGTAGTACTACAAGCTGGCATCTCGCGATAAAATCATCCAGTTTAGCGCCTCTTCTATTCGTTCGATTGGATCCCCAGACCGTGTTCCAGGAATTTGTATCTGAGCATATAATGACGTTTCTTGTGCAAGCTGAGATCGTCTCCATGGCGGATATACCTTCTTCAATATCGCTTCCATCAGGTAGGTACGAGGAGACCAGCGTAAAAGCTACACTTCCCCACCTGATGTAACATGCAACGCAATCCGCCGTAGTATGCTGCCTCAGATCCATCACATCGAGGTTTGGGTTATTAACCACGATAGCAGCCCTGGGCCTCCTCTCTCCACTGCTCAGGGCTATAACCCTCGACGTGAGGCCAAATCCTGTGACCATGTTCCCACGGCATGTCGGTTACTGAACCGCCATGATATCGTATCGGTCAGAATGGGCTCGGAGTTCGTCTGCCACGATACGCCGGCGGCCCATGTTTAACTGCAGAATGTTTATTTTACTCATAATAGGTCTTTTTCACTACTTCATCGGCCCACTGTAAGTGTACTTGGCAGTTTCGACTGCCCGCCTTGTGATTCCTTTGGTTGGGAGATGCATTCGCTCGCACGCAGTTAATACACGTTGGCCCAACCTGTTGTTTTTTTTTGGACAGTCCTTCAGTATATGTCCGCTTGCTGCACACCAGATGCAGATGACATTGTCAGCTTGGCAAGTGGCCTTTGTGTGGCCATAGCCCTGACATTTAGATCAACGCGGGGCGTCAATGTAATCCCTGAAGGTCATCGACCACCATCCTCCATCCAAGTTTCCTACTTCTAGTAGCGCAAACCTGACCATTGGGTGGACTTCCAGGACCCAATACTTGGAGAAGCCGTTCCTAGCGACTGTAGAGAACAATGGCCGAAGATCTTCAAGAACTAGTGGTGTAGGCCCCGACGTCTCGGGAATTTTTCCCCATAAAAATTCCACGAGTTGTATTGAAGTCCAGGCATGAGGCACGCCCCGGATCTCTAGTTTAGGCTTCTTCTTCAGAGCAAGCCTGGCTTGTAGACCTCTATCACGTAGCCCCTGGCATCCTATAACTTTGGTAGCATCTTTACCATCATCCATACGCACCAAGATGGAGCCTCCCTTAGTTTTACGTACAATTATGGCCTTCACTCCAATTTCTTCTGGTGATGGTAGCCCATTAATGATATCTGCCGTGGTTTTACCAGGGCCACTGATAGTGACATATGTTGACCGGGGCGTTTGTGTAGGCTTTGATGGCAAGGATTTAACTATGGAAGCAATAGATTTTGCCTTTACTTCTTCCTTCTCTCTTTGCGGTTTTTCATTTGAATCAAAACAGTTGATTTGACTCTCTCGTATCATTTTTTCCTTGGCATTCTTAGTCTTCCTCCGTTTCCTTTTATTTAAGACCAACCGAAAGGGTTCGATGGTAGCTGAAGGTTCAGCCGGATTCATATCTAGACCAACCTGTTCTAGGGCCTCCTGTGGTTAAAGACTATTCGTACCAGAGTGTGGCTGATTTCTAGAAGTACCAATCTGGGGACGACATGATATCATACCAAGCTGCTCAGTAACTTTGGGCAAGGAGCTATCAGCTATTATTCGAGTTAGTACTTCGTGGACCTTCTGAGATGAAAGTGCTTCAGTAACTGCTCTCTGAACAATGGCTGATACACCGCCTTGGTCCTTATCCCTTTCTAGTGTTTCAATCATATCAACAAGAGATTGAATCTCATTGTTGATATGATCTCAAACACTGGCACTATTTTTTTTCGCAATTTTATCTAAGGATACTTTAATACTTTCCTGAATTTGTTTGGCACTGTGAAAGTTGCTGTTATTAATAGCCGCATCCACTGTATCTAAATTATCTGAAGAAATCTTTCGAGCTCTTTTAACTAAAGGCCTGGAAGGTTTACCATCCTCTTGCCGATCTTTCATCACAAAACTTTCCGTGGAAAGGTCCATGTTTGTTAGGACAGCAATAGTTACTATATTGTTATCAGATGGAGAGTTTATATGATACTTTATCACTAACCTATAACCTTTCATATTATCAATAAAAATTGAAAAATAACTGTTCCCACAATATCGTTCACTTTACACTTTACTTCTCAAGTATTTTAAGCAATAGATTGGCTTAAGCTTATTTGAGGTATGGGAGGAAGAAGAAAACAATAAATGAGTAAACAATGATAAGGTGTTTATACTTACCAAGTTCACTTTACAAGTATTGTCCCGCCAATTTTACTTGGCCTTTCTTCCTAATTGTCTTTACCGTTCCCAGTTAAAATAGTTCACCAAGAAACACCTCTCAAGGTAGTAAAAACTTACCTACCACTCCTAACCTCACAATTTACAAGTCAATGTTAATAAAAATAAACAAAAACACAAAACACTAAACAAACACTTATTGACTAGAAAATGAACTAAAGAACTGTGAACAAGAAATAAACGACATAACTAAGTAAAAAACAAGAATATTAATCAAAAACACAATCAGTAAATAATATGCGACCTATCGCTCTCACTTACACCATATGGTCTGCCATTTTTACGTTGTTGTGCATTTGACACTAGTTATGGTTTATGATGCGCGATTTACTATGTAGTGATAGTAAAATTATCTTAATTTATTAACATTCCCCCCTAAAAAATAATTAAACTAACCAATTGCTTGGATCGCCTGTATATTGTAATTTTTATTAAGTTATTAATTAATTTTTATTTTTTATTAATTTATCGCCTGTCAAATTTATTTTAATTTTAGTTTTAGATTTGATAATTTACTGTTCATTCATTTGATGACTAGAAGTGATTTTGAATAAAAGCGATAAAGACTTTAGAATGATGGAACCTCACTGTCACGTTTAGTAAAAAAGGTTGAATAAAAAAGGAGTGATGAAGCGTGGCCAGACTCAGAAAAAAAGAAACCTAATTTTTTTGCTATTTTAAGGGTGGAGAAGCATTCTTTGTCAATTACTTATAAACGTTTCAGGGAGTATTTATTTTCTTTATTAAAATATCCTAACAATATTTATGTAAGGTTAAAAGCTTTATTCAGTATAATACAACAAGTAAATCTATAAAAAAAAATCCTGGGGCCTTTTACACTATTGAAACTAAAGTGATAGCTTTTTATTTACAAAAAGTATTTTCTACAAAATAATACGAATAGATCTCTCTCACTCTCTCTCTCTCCATATATATATATATATATATACGAGATTTCATAACAATTGCGGAAAGAGTAGTTATAAGAAATCCAGACCTCTCAACACCAACCAAAGCAATAAGAAGAACTGAAAAATTGAAGTTTCATAGTATATATATATATATATATATATATATATATATATATATATATATATATATATATATATATATATATATATATATATATATATATATATATATATATGATATAGTTTTTTCTATAAACTAGAGATTTGGTTGGTCAGGGGCACCCTAAAATTCAAATTAGGTACCATGTTGTAATATGTATCATAATCTTAAAATACGTGGATTTTTCTTACAATTACAATTACAATTTTGAAGAATTTTTCAAAGAAACACTGAATATGCTGAAGATTATGTGTATAAAAGATCATTCAAAACTCGTCAAGGGTACACAAGAAAAATTTATATTTACTGTATTCTGTGATAAATTACATATTTTTTCTTTTGTTTCTTTTATGCAATATCACCATGTCTAGTAGAGCATCTATCAAGAGAATTCGGTCGTTTGGCTCGACACCTTGTTCTTCGCCCGTCAAACAAAACCCTCGCCAATCTCGTCAAACGGTAACCCCTGTTAGCTCCGGAGAAAATGAAATCCAGCCAGCTACATCATTAAAACACACAATTGAAGAACCTCAGCATCAGCCAGGTACATCTTCACAAGAGATAACCAAACAAACAAACTCCATTTTTCACCCCCAATCCCTATCAGGTGCTTGAGAATGATAAAGACGTGATGGAGTCCACTCCGATACGAAGAGGCCTTCGATCTCCATCTTGTTAAAAACATAAAAAAAAAATTCAGTTACTATGATCTCAACTGAAAAAAAAGGCTCTGGAAGCTATTCATGTCTAAGCAGAACAAAAGACACGAAGATATCACCAGATACAGCTGAAACCTGTAAACAAATTGTGAAATATTAAACAGAAACCAAAGCAGATTTTCATACGAGATTTCATAACAATTGCGGAAAAAGTAGTTATAAGAAATCCAGACCTCTCAACACCAACCAAAGCAATAAGAAGAACTGAAAAATTGAAGTTTCATAGTGCACTATATTACAAATCTTCTGAAAGCGAGTGAAGAACAGCCTGGAGTAAAAGTTCCTCTACCATTATTTTTCGTAGATTTGGAGCCAACGCAAGGGATCGAAAAAATATACGAAATAAGGAGTATGTACTATGCAAGTATTATAGGAGAGACGTCATATCCTAAGAGGGAAATCGTACAGTGCCATAATTGCCAGGAATATGGCCACACAAAGGCTTACTGCCATCATTTGCCGAGTTGTGTGAAATGTGGACAGCAGCACAAATCCGGTGAGTACAAAAACCGATACGAGATCCTGCAGTTTGTGCTTTGTGTCTTGAAGGACATCCAGCGATCTACAAAGGCCGTCAGATTTACAAGAATATCGAGTCAAGATATCAAATATCCCGTACCCAGGAAGAAGCAGTGGTATCAAGAAGAGAACCTACCAGATCAAGAAGATGAACTTTAAAAATAATTGACCCAACGGTGTCTATTCCACACCTATTAGGAGGTAACAACAATATTTGTGATTGTGAGACCATGCCGCGTATATAGAACATTATATACCTAAAAATCCTGAACCCCACCCTCAACATCCTACTCAAACTTCAAATAATCATCAACAATTTTATAATTGGCTCTATCTGTTTGCTGCAGCTCTTCAGTTCCTAACGCCGAGGAGATTGTATGCGTCTGCGATCTCTGATTCTATAATTATTACCCCAAAAAAATAAAACTGGAATTAGCCACCTTCAAATCACAGTCCTTCAACTCCTACCTATCCTCCCTCCCTTCTCGCGACAATTCCCTTTTGAAAACCACAGCAAAAATCCTAAACTTCACCAAATTTCCCATCCCCTCCGACGAGATAACGGCTTCTGGGCAGCATCTGACGAAGATAAAGCCGAGAAGTTTACCATTCACATATCCAATACATTCATTTCACATCCGGAATCCCATCCCGCCCACACCGTAACAGTAGAAGAATTCCTTGTACCACCAATCCTACTTTTCTTGCATCCTAATGCAATTCATCCTTCTGAAGTGAAATATCAATTAAAAAAAACTAATCCTCCCGTAAAGCTGGATATGATCTCCTTAACCCTCAGATCTTTCGACTACTTCCACCCAAAGCAGTCATATTCCTTACATATATTTAAAATTGCATCCTACGTACCATCCACTTTCCTATATTATGGAAACACTCCACTATTATCCTTGTCCCAAAACCATACAAACCTCCCAACAGCTCAATATCCTATAGACCAATCAGCCTACTCCCAATCCTTTAAAAGATTTTTGAAAAGATCACGAGTGGGGTTCGGAATTCTTATGAGTGAATGGATTCTGTAAATATTCTGTATATCATGCACGTGTTTTAGTTGTAATTTTGATTAGTTTAGTTCTATTGTTTATATAAATTACTTTTGTTATTATTAGTTTCTGTATTATTTATTGTAAATAGAATGTGAATGAGCTCTCTGAACACTGTTATAAATGTCTTTAATTGTAAGATTTCTGAATAAAAAAAAATAAATAAAAAAAGAAATTAAAAACAAAATTGAAACGTATTTAAAACCATTAAAATAGCCAAAAATGTTTCTTCCATTTCATCCATATATGAATTTATAGGTGTAATAAACAAAAGGTTATGATGTGAATACACTTAATCATAGGATACATAGTCCAGTAAGAATATCAATGTGATAACCCTATAGCAATTAAACTGAATATTCTATGCATATGTTATGTATTAAATATAATATGATTAAGTATGGCCATTATAGTTTATCACACACACAAGGAGTCTGTTACGGTTTATTTTTAATAATGTAAATAAAAAAAAACAATAAGATCAAATTTTAGATAGTACCATAGTGGGTTAGTATCCATCGAATCAAGCAACTGCCATTGTTTAAAATACTTTCATTGTACTTAAGTGAAAGGAGAAGTGAAATATAAACATATTCCATGAATATATATTTTATTTTATTTAAGTTATAACCTTGAATACATTTTCTGTAGTTTAGTAACTCCAGATATGATGTTTAAATAATTATTTATCTAATGGCCGATCATGAAGTAACCTTTTAGAAAATTAAATTAGTGAATAATTTGATGAATTTCTCCTTTGTGAAATCCCAATATTATCCAAGTACAATTAGTGTGATAACTTTTGCCCTATCCATGGCATGAAAATGAAAATCTCGTAATTTTATTTTCTTAAACTTTACAATGGAAACAGTTTAATAATTAATAGTCCTTCATTTCATAATCATTCATTGGTTTAATATCCAGTTATGCTTTCAAATCTCTCTAGGCATATATGAGCATTTCCGTTGACAGAATGAATAACTCCAATTTCAACATTCTGTAGCGGCAACAGTTTCCGGCATAGTTTTCCCTCTTGCCACATGGTACATCAAATTCGCCTTTGCGCTACCAGGCAGCGCTCTACAAACTCACCCGTGCAACATACCAAAATTGTACCTTTTATTTCTTATTGTTGCATTGTTAAATACTCAAATTGTAAATTGAAATATGAATATTCATTGTAAATACTTTTTATCAGTAAAGTTTAAATGGCGATAACATATATTGATCAAAGCTCAAAATAACTGTTATTGTAACGGATCTTGGTAGCCGGTTTAGTCTTGGCGAAATAAATACCCCAGTAAAATCTCAAATTGTTAGATCTATGGATCTCCACCCCTTCAGGTACGCTTTTGGTTCAACTTAGTCTGCTCTTTTTACTTTACAATATCCTTTAATCTTCATTTTCATCTCTTTCTCCATGTAAGTTGGAAGCTGATCCGTCCGCTTGCAGTCCTATACACTGGGTCTGTAGAATGATCCCTCCGTCACTATCTCATTCTCCCACAAGTCCGGAGTTTGATCCCTCCGTTTGTGGTAACCATCCTTGCGGAGTGTTAAGCTCGATCTCTTACACCGCAGGCCGAGAGTTATTGGGTGATGATCCGCCTGTAACTCGAGGTCATCCATCTATTTATCTTCCTTCATCCGCACAGTCGAGGTCGAGGCCTTCTGGTAACTAACATACTGCCTCTCTGAACATATACCTCGACAATTCTTTATTATTAATTTAAGTGATGTTTCTAATGGCAAAATTTATTTCTTTATTCACAGTCCTATATTTTAACACTGCAATCACCTACTCTAGAATCAAATTACTCACTGTCTGTATAGATAACTTTTTCAACTAGAAATATCACTAAAATAACGTTACTTAAAAATGTTGAAATTTAAGTTAGTTATTCTATCAACTGAAAGGTTCAGAGACTGAAGTTGTTTTTAAAAGCAGATGGAGTAACTAGATTTTTATTGTTTACCGTCGATACAATAAATAAACTTTTTATAATTTTAATGGTCATAATGATTTGTTATCTATAAGCTTTAAGCATTTGCTCCGTTTATAATTCACGTCAAAATTTATGATAGCCAAATAGAAAATAATTTCTATTCAAAATAGAGCGGTAAGTGAAAGTTGTGTGTTGCGAGCACCATGTTTTTTGAAATTAAAATATTTATTTTCATTTTTATATGATTATAATATATTCGGTTTATAGAATAAATTAAGAATCCATTAAAACTCTGGCTAGTGTAGGCAATAAAAACAATACAGTGAGCTGTCAGGAGCTGCAGAAAGGTAAAATGAAATGGCGTTACATAATCGAACCAGACGGAACTGACTGAGCCACCACTCCTGTCACTGGCAGATGCCCTGCGCGCCCATGTTCCCCTACAGGTAATTAAATACTTGTTTCTTTGAAATTAGCTCCATAACCTTTATTAAAGTCCGTTCCACAATCTGACAAAACTTCTGCACGTTTGAATAAATCGTATGGAAACTTTAGATCGCATATAAAGCAAAGGTACCACTGTACTAGTGAAAGATTTGTAGCTACCACAATTATGAATATGCTGTCTAAACCTCAAGTGGTATCATGCCTCTTGGAAGTTGATTTTTTTGAAGACCACTGCTGTTTTCTGTGAGGTTTCCCATTCAATTTTTTTAAGGAGATAAGTTTGAAATCTCTGAGTAATTTCGATTCATTCACCTGCGATTCAAAATTTTTTAGTCTAAAACTATACAGATTTCATTTAAGGTTTTTTCTGGAAAATAAAAAAAAAAGTTGACCCAAAACCCATGTGTCTACTAGTGATATATTATACCTTGTTACGATGTTCTGTGTTTTTCATAATACTTTTAAATTTGCTGACAGTTAAAACCATTTATCACAATACACCTTCTGATCTAAAGCTGTAAATCACATTAATGTTAAATATTTTTATACAGTTTTTTATACATTTCACCTTAACTTATACATTTCATTTCTCTTTTAATACTTTCTACAACTTTACAGGGTCTTTATACTGGGCCAATTAATTTAGAATTCTAATTAAACTATAAAACTGGACCAATTCTTCCTACACATCTACATTTAAATTTCGAAATATCTAAAATAAGGCTAACGTGGAAATTATTCTATAGACCTTAATCTCGTTCAAGGAGAACATCTGTTACAAATTTTTATTTTAGGTTCTGGGTGGAATGAAATGGTAGCCGTATCATAAACATTTCTAAGCAAGAAATTATTTTAGGGATGTGAACAGTAAAGAGGTGTAGAAAACTGGATCCAAGACGATATCTTGTGGAACACCGTCTTATATTGGATAATAATTGGAGGATTCTGTTCCGCAGCATATATGGAAGGAAGAGTTGGACAGGTAATATATAAGGACTAAATATAAGGATTGGAGTATGTGGCATTTGATCTTGAAAAGCAAAGCTATCGTGGCACACTCAGGAGCTGCAATATTGCTAGCCATCAAGTCCGGAGGACAAATGATCAATAACACGAAGACTTTGTTGAACTATTTACCGTCCTGATGGGAAACCAAACTGAGGCGGGGGTATTTTTTTGGAATTCGACAACGGGCAGGATTCGTTCGAGAAGGAGTTTTATTCTAAAATTATTGAAAGTATCAAGAGAAGGCTCATTGGTTTGTAAGATGTTAAGCTGTTATGAAGTTCACCTAATTTTAGGAAAATAATAGAGGAATGTTTTCATAATAGTTGAAAGTGAGTAGATATATCGTCAATACAAAAGTTAACTTTCGAATATGAAAACACCACTATATCATGATCAATTCAGATCTAACAACGAGGATGTTTTAATTTCTACAACAATATTTGCTTATATGAATGTTTAAAGATTTTATATTAACTCTTTAAAAATATTGAATTACTAATTATAGTTCGTGGTACAGACCCCTTTTTTATCGAATTATTAACATCCGCCTTAAACTTCGTAAATAGTTTCATATCATCGTAACCTACAACTATTTTATTTACGAAAACTCTTGGAATTGGGGCATTATCAATCTGGATGGGGGAAAACATTGTGTATTTAATTAGATACTAACATCTCGTAAATACTCAATTGCTTTCTTCTTCAATCGTAAGATAATTGGATCAATTATGGTAAAAAAGGTGCCCTTCAAAAAAATTGAGCCGTTTGAAGTGACCAACACCTCCAACTTTCCAAAATAACGATGTTATATAGTAGAAACGGCCCAATATTTTTGTAGGCCATCTTTTTTCTCGATTTTTTATCAAATTATCTTACGATCCAAGTAGAAATCAAATGATTATTTATGAGTTTTTAGTATCTGATTAAATAGACAAAGTTTGCTCCCCTCCAGATTGAAAACGTCCCAATTCCAATAGTTATCGTAAATATAATAGTCGTAGGTTACGATGAGATAGAACTATTTACGAAGTTTCAGATCAATGTCGATACAAACATTTTGCTATGCTTCAATACTGGAACGGTGGTAGGTCTGTAGATCGATAAGGGAAAACTTGGACCTTAAAGATTTTGATGCGTCTATGCGTTCCCTCGGAACTATCGGATCCTGCGTTATTAAGCCCAAAACCGTACTATTTTCGAAATAACGCAAGGAAAAGGGTTCGCATCAGAAGGTGTTTATATTATTTATCGGTAGTGTTTCTGATCGACAAGCCATATTTAGCAAAGATAAAGATTATTGAAATTTGTAAACATGTTGGTTCCTAACATTAATGAAGATTTAAATTAATTTTTGTTTCCTTTGTCGATTATATTCATGGATAAAGCTACTAGTTTAACATTAATGCCAGTACCATAAATTTATATCACCTAAAGACTGATAAATAATTTTGTTCACCTTTCTTTGGTCAAATTTGGACCTAGTCATGCAGCAATGTGGAGTGAATAGTTTTACTTTTTTCAAATTATTATTAAATTTATTTCTACTTAATTGAAACTTGTTATTAAAAATTATCTGGTAGTACATTACACTACGAATTACCAGCGTTTTGTCCAGAGAACCCTAGAAACTTCAGGAAAGTAGAATCGGATAGAGCAGAGCAGTTAGTTACAGAAGCAATCGGGATAGGGATCAGCATTGAGCGGGAGCGTTGAGAGGCGGTTGCCCTAATCAGCAGAGATTGCTACGGATAAACGCCCTGGAGAGGCGCACAAATGAGTCAGAGGATCCTAATCGTATTGAAACCGCAGTTCCTTGTTCTGTCGTCCTTCTGGAGTCGTAAATATCTCACGGTCTGTCTTCAGGTTTATGAATATGCATGGGTTGAGAGTTTTGGCCTAAGTTTGTAAAATTGTATAAACAAAAAGGAAGTAAGATTAAAAATTCTTACACAATGGTTTTTTACTTTCTCTATATAAAACACATAATAAGAAAAAGAATTGTGATCGTGAAAAATTTTGAAATTGAGTTTTTAACGGAAATAAACGTTTTGGGTTCCTCTGGGTCTAAATAACCAAGTCACCTAAAATTGTCTGTGTATGTGTAATCGGTCTGTCCCTAAAACGAAATCGACGAAACAAATGTTACGTATTTAAGAAGCTTTGGATGTTACATTAACTTTTTCGTTAAAATCGATTAACCGGGAGTGACACTTTATATAAACGGTTTTACACATTTTTACAATTTTCTCATAAAAGAATACAACGTTTTTGATGAAACTCGGTGTATCATTGTATAATCAGGTGTCCCCATTGATGTCATTTTACTGGGCTTGAATGCTAAAATGTTGTTTAAACTACTGCTGGGGAGAGATTACTAATGGATTTGTTACTGAATAATAATACATAATAATAATCAAGTAAATTAATGATAAAAAGTAATATATTGTAACTGAACATAAAAAGAAGAAATAAAAATAATCAAATGAGCTCGGCAGTGACAAACCTATATCATATAACGTCTTTGCTTCCGCCAGCTGTGTGTACATAACATGCCCTATTTAACACTCCATTGCACACTCGTTAAATGTCTATATTTATTACAAGAAATGAAAAGTAAAAATATCCATATTCAAAGAAATATCAGAAAATATTTTTCATTTGTTTCTTAAGAAGTGATAAGAAAAGTAATGTTTTATTTGATATATAATTTGGAAATAAAAATCTGGTACACGCATCATACAACATTCAGTTACAGTTTAACTTTGAACATAAATTATTTTCTGACAATGTTGGGCAATTACAAGTCCATTTAACCTTAAACCTTACAGCTAACTAATAACAACCCTTTTTTTTGTTTAATTTATTTATTCAGAAATATAATAATCTGTCACACTGACAATAATTATAGTGAGATATGAACACATTCACACATTCTGAATAATGGTTATTAATAAAAAATAAAAACCACATCCGGTTAAAAAATAGATTAATCAAAAATAAAAATATATACAATATTTTCAGTGAAAGTGTATGTGTGTGTATCCATATGTGTGTGTGTATATATATATATATATATATATATATATTATATATATATATATATATATATATATATATATATATATATATATATTCTTATTTTCTTTACTCTCTCCATATAATATTTTATTTTGTTCTTATTTCTATGTATTATGTTGTTATTACTTTATGTATTTTGTTTCTGTATATACGGTGTGAGTGTACTCTCTTGGCTCTATTGTAAGTGTCCTTAACTGAGATTGTTATTTTCTGATATATACATATATATAGCATTTCAAGTCATTCACCTTTCCAAGTCAAATTCAACCCTTTCCAAATCAAATTAAACTTTTTCCAAATCAAATTCAACCTTTTCCATTTCAAATTCAACCTTTTTTTTATTTATTTAATTATCTTTAATTTTTCGATGTGTGGGTCTGTTATCGTATGAGTAGTTTTCGAAAATGACCTCCATTTTAAGATTACGTGACTACGTTTCGAATTATTTAAATTTTTTTTATTTATTCTGTATAAGGGTGTATTTTTATTCGTAAATTTTGAAAATGACATCCATTTTATATTTACGCCACTGTGTTTTGACTTATTTAAGTTTTTAGATTTTATCCAATATAAAGGTCTACGTTTATAATTCCGGAGCCGTAGATTTTGAGAACGACCTCCATTTTAAGATTAAGCCACCGCGTTTCGACTTATTTGAGTTTGTCGGATTTTTTTCATATGAGGGTGTATTCTTATGTTTCTGGAGCCGTATATTTTGAAAATGGCCTCCATTTTAAGATTACGCCACCGCGTTTCGGCTTATTTAATTTTTTTTTTATTTATTCGATGTAAGGGTTTATTTTTCCGGAGCTGTAGATTAAGATAATGACCTCCATTTTATGATTACTCCTCTGCGTGTTAACTTATTTAAGTTTTTCAAATTTATCCAATTTAAAGTTCTACTTTTATGTTTCCAGATTTTGTAAATTACCTTAATTTCATGATACCGTATGATTCCTACCGGAGACCACAACATTAAAAAAGATAACTAAAATTAAATTAAAAATGAGACAGTAGATATTATATTTATTTCGATTAGATATTTGTATTTATTGAAAAATAAATTAATCCTTCGTATTTTGTTCTTTATTTAAAGGAAAAATCAAAAACACTTAAAAAAACCGAAACACTGTGGCCTAATCTTAAAATGTAAGTCATTTTAAAAACTAAGGCTCCGGCATCATAAAAGTAGCCTTTAAATTTGATAAATTCGAAAAAATTAAATAAGTCGAAACGCAGTGGCGTAATCTTAAAATGGAGATCATTTTCAAAATCTATGACTCCGAAAACATAAGAATACACTCTTTTATAATAAAAATTCAAAACACTTAAAGGAATCGAAACGCGGTGGCTTAATCTTAAAATGGAGGTCGTTTTCAAAATCTACGACTGCGGAAACATAAAAGTAGACCTTTATATTGGATAAATTCAGAAAACTTAAATAAGTCAAAATGCTGTGGCCTGATCATAAAATGGAGCTTATTTTCATAATTTACGGCTCGGAAACATAAGAATAAACCCTTGTATCGAATAAATAAAAAAAACTTAAATAAGTCGAAACACAGTGGCGTAATCTTAAAATGGAGGTTATTTTAAAAACTAGGTACAGGACAGCATAATAATAATCCCTAATAAATCCAAATAGGTACAATAAATCGATATCCGTAGGTGAAAATTCTACTTAGGAGATTATAATAATAGACATTCATATTGGAGGGAGGAGGGGATGGCCATTAGTTAAAAAAACATATAAAATTTACAAAAAATTAAAACATTAATTTGAAATGAAAACGGTTGAATTTGATCTGGAAAAGGTTGAATTTGACTTGGATATAATTGAATATGACATAGAAATATTACACTGAAAGAATCTAAAATGTTAAAATAAATGGATATGCAATCGCGTTATCAATTTTTTTTTTTTTTTTTTGTATTTTTCAAAAGCTATGCCTTCGATAATATAGTAAGTGGCCTTCATTTCGAAAAAAAGTCGAAAGTTGAATTTGAAATGGAAAAGGTTGAATTTGATTTGGAAAAGGTTGAATTTGATTTGGAAAAGGTTGAAATGGACTTGGAAATGCTATATATATGTGTGTGTGTGTGTGTGTGTGTGTGTATGTATTTAATATACCTTAGCGATAAGTAAGACTTCTTAACAAGAACTATTATAAAACCCAGAAAGAGAACCCCAAAACGAAAAATAAAAGAACTCTATTTGTAGCGAGAACTTTATTTCGTAATGATCCAGTCACCACTTCACTCAAATCACAAGGGCTCTAACAAGGAGCTGGACACACAGCCTCCCCCTTCCCCTCCCCCACAAACAAGCCAACGTTATTTTTCTTTGGGCTCTGTAATCGCTTAGTCCTCGAGATAATCTCTCTCCCAAATAAAGGGAACTGAGAAGGTAGGTGTTAGGCGGAGCTTTGAAGTAGAGCTGAGGACAATTTGCGTTGTATCAGAGCTAGTGGTGAGGAGAAAGGGAGGGGTTGAAACATTAATTTCAAGGAGCGTTGAGTGGTGCAGGGAGGCTTCCTTAGCACCTTCTTATTTACACCGCGGCTACTACTTAGCCTTACACGCTCTTACCCGTCCCCCGATTATTCACCTTCCCGGCACAAACTGTCTCTGGACCCCACCCATTTGGGATTCAGGGTTGGGATAAAGATTGGGAACGTACTTATACACTAGAATAATATAAAGAAAGTAGCTTAACTTTAATCCAACAGGACCATCAATACTTTCAGTCACATATTTTTATCTAATTTGTTTGGTAAATACGTCCTTTCGGTTTTTCTGTTTATTTTTATGTCACTATGATACACTTCTTATCTGAAGAATTAATTCCTAAGGTGAATTGTTTATCCTGTTTGTAATATGGCAATAACTATATCTGTTAACTTTTGTTAAAAATAGCTTAGTATTGTGTTTGCTATTGCACTGTGAATATGGAACAAAATTTCATTTATTATCGGCATATTTTGTTATATTATTTTTAAAAAGGTAAGCGTGCTGCAGAAGCTCATAGAAAAAGTTTCTGGGTTTATGGGGATGGTGCCTTAACCGAACGTACATGTTAAAATTGGTTTGTCAAATTTCATTCAGGAAATTTTGACATCAACGATGCTCAACGGCTTTGTCTCTCTTTAATATCATTGAGGTCTTATCCCCACTGATGTTATTTTACAGGGCGTAAATGCTAAAATGTTCAACATGTTTCCTCTAAAGTAAATTTAATTTAGTTATTTTAAATAATTAATTATCTCTCATTATTAAGAGTCATGATAAAATGCTAAATATAACTATTGAAAGAATTTGATAATTGATAAATAAATTTTAAAAAGTGGGAAATTTTTACTTAGATCGAAAAAGAATTTCCGGGAATACTAGTAAGAAGGAATACGTATAACATATCATTTGAAAGCCGAGAATTTGAGTAAAAAAAAATCTAGTATAGAAAGTTGTAGAAAATAATGGAGCGTAACAAAAATTATACATAATAATTTGTGACAACTAATATTATTTAACAGAAATCAAAAGTTCTCAAGGAAATTAAATGGAATTTACTAATTAGATATAAATTTTCGAAAAAAAAAAATTAAAAATCTAACTAATCAAGGCCATTTGATTTGTTTTAAAAACCATCACATAATACTTAAGTGAAAAAAGGGAAATTTAAAAATATTTCATAGATGTATACAAAATAAATTTTCTCTATTTTAATACTTCTAGATCTGATATTATATTTAAATAATTAGATATCAACTTCCGTTTATACCGGAAAGTCGTCATGTATCCTTTAAGAAAATTAAATTAGTGAATAATTGAATAATAATTGATGAATTTTCCCTTTGTGAAACCCACGCATTATTTGTTTAAAATTAGTGTGACAAGGAAATGCAAAGAAGAGGATGACAAAGAAGAAAATAAAATAAAAAAAATCTTCTTCGTCTCTACCAATTTCAGGCTATTTCTTTCCAATTATCAGCATTCAGGTCTATTGCATATTGGTTGATTCTGATGATCATCTATTCATCTCTTGAGGCATCAATTGTTGGGTAGAGGCATCCTGATGTATTTCACCGCGCTACTTGCCATCTTTATTGGTCTTCCTATTCCATGCGTTAGAACTCTAATCCAAAATCGCTCTGGTTATCCTGCAAAGGATATTCTCTCAATTTTTTTAATTGTTCTTTCAAGGATGTTGGTTGGTGTCCAGAACTGGCTTTATGATAACATTTTACATCCTCAATTTGTAATTGTTCGGAATTTCATAACATTTGAAAGAGAAAATAAAGCTCTGTTTACGATTGCTATTATGATATTTGATCATTTATTGAGGTAATATCGGATCCGAGTAATTTGGAATTATCTAATCTCGGGAGCAATATGTTTTAATTATATTATTTGTTAATTCCTTTTAACTTCTATTAGGCAGAGATCAAAATTCCAATGTGCATTTTTCACTTTCTACTAGAGGCACCGGTCCGGTTGTGTCTTTTAGTAATAGAATGTGTCGACTCATTTCATCGCTTAATTTTTTTTTTTTAAAGTTAAGGCAATTAAACTTCCAGATTTCTTTAGTCTTTTTTAATCACATCTATTACATCTGACGTTTCGGGACAAATTTCCTATCATCAAGAATCCTATTCGAATTCGTAATGTGGCACCAATTGTCAAAAATTACAATAATTGTCATATATATTTAAATATAATACTTTTTGATGTTACACATTCATTTTCTGTCTATCATCATACCAACCAACATCTGGCTACTTCCAGTTATTAAATTTATTCTTTTAGGGTTTCCGCCACCGATGCTTATGCAGATGATTATTAGATAATTGGGCACACTGTACTGTACCGACTTCGTAATAACAGAAGAACTCGATTTTTACTGTCTGAAACGCCTGGACGACTCCAGTTAGTTAGTCCAAGAAGAGCTCTACAATCCGCGTCAACCCCATCCATCCAGCGCAATGTAGGTCTTCCTATAGTCACATGCTGAAAATCGTTTACTTTTATCGTTTGTAGCACACTTTCCTTAAAAAAAGACCCCTGTATTTCTCTGACATTAACTCCATCCACATAAAAATCCGCAAAAGGTACTTCTCTAACTTCAAAGAAATATTAACATAAACTATCAAACTTTTACTTTATTTTTGGGTACCGTTAGAGGTTTACGTTTGTGCCGTTAGCGGAGTATAGAGTATTAAAAAAAAAAAAAAAACGAAATCCCGCTTGAAAATGGCAAAAATATTGGCGAAATGGCATTGTCTAAGAGAAAACAGCGAACTTCAGATCATAAACAGCATGATGATAAAAACACTTCTTCAATAGCCCAAAGACTTTGAAGAGATGAAAAATAAATAGAGAAATTCATCCTGAAGGATGGAACGGGATATCATCTATTTGGCAGAAGATATAAGTAACTTAGGCCAACAGCCTATCCAATATCTGAAGAATCCAAACATTCCAATCCAAATTTCCTCTATAAAGAGAGCGATACACTTTCCGTGGACTTATAGCCAGAGGGCCGAGAGTAGGTAGGACGCTCTGAAATATAAAATGGAGCGATATAGTACTAACGAGAAGCAACATCATAAACCGGAAACGGGACGGTGCCCTCCTCCCCCTCCCCTTAAGGTTTATTACCTGCATTTCCTTAGAATTATCTTGGCTGGTGTATTTGGACTCCTTCCAGGATTATATTAAGGATATTTGCAACAAAGTTAAGTTTTATGAGCTTTTTCTTTCCGGGGATGTAATCTGAAATTATACAAGATGTGGAGGAGAACTTGAAATTTAATAGAATTAACGTTATTAACTGTGATGTTGGCTTAAGAAGTTTTGATGCTCCTGAAACACATCTGGCCAAGCCCTTATCTGAAAAGCATTGTAAAACTGAGAGCTTCTTCGAAAGTAATTTCAGCAGAAATAATTAAGGAAATTGTTAACGTCAATATTTTGATTTAGTAAATTTCAACCTAAATTATTATGAAAGAAATAAGTAAAAATCATGTCGTAAAACTTTAAAATGAATAATCATTCACAAGAATATTTGAATCATGCCTCAAAAATTATTTATTAATAGTACGTTTAAAACGTACAGCCTTAATACTGTATAAAATTTCGTTTTATCGTACCTTATCTTTACTTCCTTGCGTTCTTAGTACTTTTTGAATTCAAGAACGATGGTTTTTTTACGGAGATGTAAGAAAAAATATAAAATAAGACAGGAAAAGCTAGGTGCACAGGCGGATTTACGTGGGGGGGGGGTAGCTCTCCCCACAAAAAAAACGGTTAAATATAACCGTTTTTTTATAGAAAAAAACTATCTCTTAAAGTATTATTGTTCGTTTATTTACATTTAATAGGACTTCAAGAATCACTTAAATACCATTTCATATAGGTAGTTCATTTATTTCTTCTTTTTTTTCAAATTAATTATCGTTATATATATATATATATGAAAAAAAATCTTTCGGGCTGAAGCCCCTCCCCAAAATTAAATCCTGGATCTGCTAGTGGCTATGTGGCCATGTTTGACCCTCCATTTTTAATGGAAGCGGACATGGGAGTTTATGGGACTTTTCATGATTTGTCCTACATTCAATAAGGTACTAATTCCCACATTAACAGCCAATTATGTATTACCTTGATATCAAATCCTAAATTTACTGGGATTAGTCCTATCATTAGTAATATCAACCAAACTGTAAAATTTGGCTAAATATCTCAACTCCGCACTCAAAAACCTGACAAAAGATAGATGATGTAAAAAACTCAATGTAGGCAGATCAAATACTTGTAAGAATAAATCAAATAGGGAATAGGTAAATATTGTATGGTCTGTTTTCATGTAGACAATTTATTTACCAATATCAACTGGCAGGATGTAATAAAACTAATTGAAAAATGCTGGAATACAATAGAACCACTTACCAAAATTAAAGAGTTTTATGGAAGATATGGATTAACATATCTTAGAAACTAAAAATCGGACCTGGGATAAGCGAGGGAAATGTTCAGCATTTCATCATCTTTATACTTAATTATTATTTATAATTTATACTTCATATTATTAATCACACTTTGTTGATATTTTTACTTGTATCGTGTGGTCTAAAGCACACTCCTTAGTTTTTAAAAAATTATATTATCATAAACCTCGAACTATAAAGAAGTTGGGAATAGATATGTTTAACACGGACAAACATTTTACGCTATATTTTAAGTCTTGTTTGAGCACTGTTAAGTTATAACTGATTTAGGAGATACTGGGTATTTTTAATATGAAGAAACATTTACAAAAAATAAAATAAAATCTAAATGCAATGTATTTTGGATCACTCAGTCTTCACAGTAATATTTCTAAGAAACGGAACAATAGAAAACGAAGTTAAAGCTGAAAATATTTATACTGCGCTATCAAATAGTATTAAGGAATCATTATTTTAGTTTCAACATAAGCACTAACTTATTCAATATTTTTCAATCGGAAGCAGAGCTCATCAATGGAAATATTAAATTGTCATTTTTTTTTTCTCCCTCAGAACCATTACGGAAAATGAAGTACCTTAACGAAAGTGAAAAACTTCCACTCCTGCAGAGAAAATTGTAGCGATAAAAATGGATTTCACTTCAGGCCAGGTGTGAAATACGCCTTTTTCAGGAACATAATTTAAAAATGGGTCCCCCCAACCGAGAAATCCCAGGAGACACTTAAGACCGCAGGCTCCTTATCTTCTGCCCCTTCCAGCAAGGCTAATGTTCACTCAAAGTACATTAAATGTATTAAATCGATAATGGAATCCAAAGCTTTATTAATACCACCACGAGCAAGTCATTGGTGTGGCATTATTTATATTATTTAACCTTCAGCTATACTAGTGTTCGCTTCGAAATTCAAATAAACGATTTTTTTCTCTTAAGCATTCGTCCATACACTTTTATATGTACTTAAACACAAAACAGTTCAGTACTATTTGTGAAGTTTTTTAGTTATTCCCAAATACAATTGTGAATTCATATTTTTTTCTACTTCTTTTCATGGAATTATATTATATACATAAATTAAAAGGGCTTCAAGGGGGAGAATTTAGCAATGTTTCATTAAAACTGTTTTGGAGCTTTGGTGCGTAGTAACACAAGTTTTTTGGTTGTCTTTTCGAAATGTAAGACCGGATGATAATGAAATGTATACAAAATCAATCCTGAATTAGATTGTAGTTTATCGAATTTGAAAGCAATCGGCGAGGAATTTTCGAGATTTTCGGATTTGAATAGCCACATACATTTTTATTTAGATGGATAAAAGAAGAGAAATGAAAATAACACATAAAAATATTGTTTACTATGCTCATATATATTGATGATACTGTACATTTGTATATTAGTTTTAGGAATTGCCCATTGTATTGATTGATAAGAATGCTGTGTCTCTAGCAACACCTTTTATGAAAATATAGTGGTTCTCCCAATTATGTTTTCATAATTATTTTCTATATTATATTATAGTGAAGTGGAAAGGAAAAAGAAGAATACATATGAAAAATGTATCCCTTTCCTAAAAGAGAACTTCGGAGAGAGAGAGTTCACCGTGAGATGTCTCTGGTTTGGGTCTCGCGGAACGATTCCAAATAGAACAAGATACTTCCTCGAAGAACTAGGTGTTGACATTAAGGATGTAGTGAGGTTGGCTGAAAATATAGTCCTCGACTCCCAGGTAACCATCGCGTGCGTGGGTAGGATGAGAATTTTTATTTATGTATTTATTTATTGAAAAAGCTTTTTGTATTAAGTAGTATATACACTTTGGATTTTTATATTGTTTATTTAATTTTTAAATAGTTTTAAGCATTTTAATACATATAGCATTGTATAGAGATAAAGAGAGAGAAAGGGAAATTAAATGAAAAAATAAATATATTTATATTTATATATATATTTAAATAAAATATATATATTTATTTATTTATTTTACGAGAAACAGCCCATAAGGAATACGCGACTATGACTGGATTCTTTTTCAATTTCTTCCTTTCTGCATATCTCAGGTTGAGGATATCGCTTAAAATTTTTTCGTCCTCTTCTCAGCCCACTTCCTTCTGGACGGAAGTTCCTTACTGTCCACCACAAGCACCGAACTTTTCAGGAATTTCTTGTATTCTGCCCTATCCTCACATAATTCCCTTGTAATCCCAAGCCTCTGTATTCCCTGTTTTATTTGTACCGTATATCCATGGTTAAACTTGTATCCGATAACCCTACTGAGAATCTTCTTGTTTAACCTCTCCTCGGTCATCCTTTGCATGTGTCCATAAAACCTAAGTCTTCTTACACTCATTTCTGTTTCCAAATCAGAGGTTTCACTGTAAATCTCCTTATTGGATTTCATTCTGTATTCTTCTGGTGTTATTGTGGGCCCATGGATTCTTCTAAGAATCCTTCTTCCTATTTTCAGCAGCTTCTCAAAACTGGAAAAGAACATTGTCTCCGTTCCTTACAATATCACTAGCTTTACTGGCTATGTAATTGCAGTGCTTGATTTTGGATTTTTTGGAGAGTCATTTTTTATTATAAATGCTACTCGTTGTATAATTTCTCCAAATTTTTAATCCTACACTCCATGCTTTCTTTCTCCAATATATATATATATATATAATACTTATTAACTACTTCCATATATTTATGTATAAGCTTTATTGATTGTCCTAAAGATTAATCAGCATACTGTGTATTCAGCAACTCAATATAATTAGGCAGCAAGCTTTTATATGAAAATAAAGTATTTCTCTCTAACACTAAATCTCGTCAATAGCTGCTATAAAGAAAAAAAAAAGATTCGAAATTATAGGAGAAAATGTACTGTTTTGTCTTTGTCTATTTAAATAGGGTGTTGAGGGTAAGTTTTCTCGTAAGTTGAGGGAAATTTTGTTATGAGTGATAACAGTCCTAAAGAGCTACAAAAAATTTTATAAACAATGGCCCAATTTCTGGTAGGAAAGTAAGAACTTAAAGTTTTGTGTTTTTATAAGTAAATGAAGTTATATAGGAAATAGGAAGTGATAATTAAAAACTATTCAATTTAAGTAGTTCAAAATTACTTCACTGTAAACTAGATAAAATTTACTTCAACTTAAAGTATAATTTGTTCTTGTTAAAGCTATTTAAAGTGGACTTTTAAGAGGATAAACTAAACTAAGTTCCGTTGTTAAAAAAATGGTGATTTTTTTTTCATTATCATCTTAATATACTATAGATACTCCACTTTTCAAAAAAAAAAACTTCCTCATTTAATAAGCTTTGTTTCCATATTAATTAAGTTAATGTTTATATGAGAAAACTTGAGATTCACTGCTGGTTGTGTAAAAAAATTTTTAGTCGGTCACAAAAAGTTACTGAGTTTTAGCCAAAAAATGGCTGTAATAAATTGTTACAAAAGCTTATATTTCTTGTTTCTCCAAGACTTGGGATGCATTATGATAAGCACAATCTCCTAAACACACGTTTTATTTCTGAATAAAAAGATGATGTTTATATCAATCATTTTGTATGCAAAGTGATTATGAAACCTAGATATCTATTTTATGAATTGATTGCTATTCATAAGTGACGAAATCAATTTTTCTATTTCTAAAATTTACGTTTAAATTAAAGAAATCTGATGATTGCTTCAATTATTTTCAAGAAAATGTAAATAATAGGATTAGAAACTTTTAGTTTATCACTTAGGTATACAGATGAATTCCTATAATATAGGCTTGGGTGAAAAACACAGTTTCATAACAACTATACATGAAAAATAATTATTTAAAAAAAAATTTATTTAGAAATTTCACCAGAACCTTACCTGTCATCCGAACCCGTTTGCTCAATCACTATCCAGCACCATCCATCCCTATAATCCTCCAAGAAGATTAAAACGGCAGTGGCCCCGCGACCTTTTATATTTGTAAATATTGGAGTTCTGACAATGGCCATATTCTCAACTCACGACATGAGTGTATGTGGCTAAAGAACTCTCGCTCAATTTCACCTAGGTCTAGCCCCAGTGACGCGTTGAGAAGAGAGAGAAGTGCAAGAATCTCCTGGAGTCTGCTTTTTCCCTCATGTACAGTGTACATAGGTATGTATGTGTTCTTTTTTATTTATTTATTTTGAGGTTATTTTATTCTTATTTATTGATTATATATATATATATATATATATATATATATATATATATATATATATATATATATATATACATATATCTTTAAAATGAACTTAGATTAGTTTTGCCTCTCAAAAGTCTTCTTTAAATGTTTTTACAAGGACAAATTCTACATTTGTTTGAAGTAAATTTTGTCTTGTTTACAGTAGAATAATTTTATATATATATATATATATATATATATATATATATATATATATATATATATATATATATATATATATACATATATCTTTAAAATGAACTTAGCTTAGTTTTGCCTCTCAAAAGTCTTCTTTAAATGTTTTTACAAGGACAAATTCTACATTTGTTTGAAGTAAATTTTGTCTTGTTTACAGTAGAATAATTTTATATATATATAAATATATATATATATATATATATATATATATATATATATATATATATATATATATATATATATATATATATATATACTTTCATATAGCACTTGAGGTCTACAGTCACTGCTTTAAATATTCCCCTCGACTTACGGGTCATCTTGTGTAATGATTACTAAAAAAAACTTATGTCAATTAATATAAATTATCTTATGCTGTGAACTATATGTATTTAGTTTAGCTAGCAAAACAAAAAAAAAAAAATATTTTTCCGTATCTTTAACTATCTTCTGAATAATGCAAGAATAAAAATTTTGTATTTTAGTGTTACCTGTCTGTTGTTTACTGTAGTCTCGCTGATCAATATGAATAATAATATTTATATAATCAACCAATGTAATTTTTTAGACATACTGATATCTGATAAATTATATTTATTTACATAAGTATGCCTTCTTTTTCAATTTCATTTTTTCATTGGTATTGGCTTTGTTACAGACAATGTAACTGGATTTGTAATTTTTCATTATTCTTGGGAGAAGAATAAGTATCCATAAATAAACTTTACTTTTTTTCCTTCTTAGTAAGAAAGAAATATTAGAGTTTTTATTTGTAAATTAAACTAAATTTGTATTAGTTTTATTGTGTATTTGAAATATCTTCAGTATTAAAAAAAATGAAATTTAATATGACATGAGCCTCATGTAGGTAGCCATATTAACCCATGCTACCTACGTATTTATTAAGCTACCTGGCTTCAAAGGATGTAAATCAATTATGGTACACTTCAATTCATATTTTAGAACAATTTATTACAGTTCGCCAAGCTCTTTCATTTTCGAGCTGTCTATTTCATAGCCATTTCCCAAGTTTTGTCTACTGTATAAAAAATAAAATAAAACACGCTTGGTAAGGATTCTGATAAATAATTTTTTATTTCCGTTTCCTTTCAAATATAAAAAACATGTATTTTTGTGCTTTATGTTATACAAAAAAATGTGTTTTATGTTAAACAAAATATTATGATATATTATATTATAATGGATTAAGGTTGACTGTAATAATTAATTGAAGAGAAGTTGGTTAGGCTGTTCAGTCAAAACACATAGTAAAGATAAAATATATATATTTATTTTTATTCCCTTTGTACCAAATGGTATATGAGACAGCAAATAAAATTAATAAAAAACCAATAAATCCATCTGCGTATTAATATTAGCACTAAAGAAATAAAAAATAATATATTTTTATTTTGTAATGTATAGTGACGTCGCACCACATATGTATCTATCTATTTATTTTGCCTATACAAACCAACAAACTTCTCTTCAATTAAATAAAATATTAAGTAGATACTTAAATAATAGTGTCAGTTGAAATGATTTAAGTTGGAAATTCTTTAAATGAATACTTAAATTTCTCATTCTCTTCAGTTGTGAAGAAAACCACATCATCAACAGGGAAAATATTATTTAACCTGTTTACAATTTTTCGCTACCATATAAATTTTGTACCATAAAAATTTATTATCTTATAGGCAAATCAATCAGAAACCGTCTCGTCATCAATAGCTACAAGAAGTCTAAATCGTCAAACTTTAGTGTAAAAAAAGATTACTATATTTAATGATTTTAAGCATTATTTTACGTTTGATCAAAGTTAAATCCGTGGAAGATTTTTAAGCACTCTAACTATGAAGTTTAAAATTATCTTAAACTTCCCCTCTCGCACAAAAAAAGTATATAACTATAGAAAATGTATCTATATAGAAAACTCTACCCGGCTTTAAGAAACCTATGACCAATAACTATTTTATTCAGAGCGAGCTTACAAAGGATTTGGTAGAAGAAAATCTTTGTTACTGTGAATCTTTTAAGCTAAAAGTAAATTGTAAATAAAAACATTATATAAACAATACAAGTAAATTATTTATTGGATTTGTTAGTTTTGGAAAAAAGAGTGAGATAGAAAAAATTATTTGGCTTGATCAGCAGTTTGATAAATTACAACGGATATTTATTCTATGATGTTGCAATAGCCAAAGTAGCAAATATAATTTGATCAAAAGTTTCCAAACTACTATGTAATATTGCTTCCAAACTTATTTACTTATTTATTGGTATTCCATCACTGCTATAAGAAAAACCTGAATCTGAAATTTCGGGCGTTGTGAAATATTAAAGAGAGGGCAAACAAAGTTGAGGAAACCCCTTTAAAGCTGCACGGTGGGAGCAGAAACAAGAGCATTACTTTACAAGATAACTTTACGGAAACACGATTTTGCTTTAGCTGCAACATCGTGGTATCAGCGCTGAAGGCAATGCTACTATATATGAACACGAATTTTCTCGCTAACACACAATGTTTAATAATTGAGTGAAGCTGAGCATACACAATCTCAAAATTAAATTTCCGAATTAAGAACTAATGACAAAATTAGGAAACAAAGCACAGTTTAAACCTACACATTTTATAGATATATTAAATTAATATCACTGTTATGAATTAAAGATTCAATTTAAAGACTTTAACATAAAAATAATAATAAGTCAAAAATTAATCTTATTACCTTTTCGAACACAATAGATGCAGCCGATAGGGAAGTACTCACCTGAAAAAAAAATTAAAAGTCATGATATATTGAATAATATAAATAACAGTGAAATTAATAGGTGAACATCTTTCATCATGAAACAATACAATTTCTCATAATCCGAAAAATATTATGATAAACAAAGGAAATGTGATTAAACCATTGTATATAAGAATATAAGCAAGAAATCGACATACATTAAGACATGGCCTCTTGAGGTGCACATAGATTAAAAATCGACTTTTTTCGAAGAAAAAAAACCTTGGCAATAGCGATCTGTAAGTCACAGAAAAATAGTTTTGATACTATCATAATCACAACTAAATTGTCTATAAAACTCAACTTAACCGCCTGTCCAGATTAACCGGCGATAAAAGCAACAAAATGAGAATAAATAACTTTTTTCTCTCAGACATTATTTTTTATTTTTAGTTTATATAACTATTTTAATATGTGTATTACAATATTAGTTAAGATTCATGTGCCATCAATCACTATAGTTTATTTATAATTAGCGGTCGTATACTATTATATCTCTGATTGTAATTTTAAAAAAATATTTTCAGCCCTGAAGATGACTCACATGTTTGGGTTGAAACGTTGGCAAAAATAAAAAATTTTTTAAAAAAGACTGCTTCCTGAATATTTATCAACCATTAAGTTATATATTACATAATAATCTACTTAAAACTATATATTATACTTTAAACCTATTTCCATGAATCTCTTTCATCAGCTCCTGATTCCAAATCCAAATGGCTACTCCTTTATAAACTTTCCCTCTGTGAACCTTCCAGATGCCCCCCTCCCATCTGCAGTCCTTTCAGTTTCACCAAATTATTTAATCTCTTATTTTATATCCGTTTCCTCTTCCACTTCTCCTTTTAACTCTTCCTCCTTTTCTCTTGGAACATCTTTCAACGACGACGAATTATACTTTTCATACATTCCGCTAACAGACTTCATACCCAATGTAATGAAATCAAATTCCAATTCTATTGGTCCAGATGGCATTCCTGCCAAATTAATAAAATTATGCCTGCCTGAAATCCTTCCTGTTTCATATAGAATTTCTCCTCCCAAAATTTAGTATTCCCTAGCTCATGGAAAAAGTCAATGTCCGTCCTTTAAATCAAATTTCTAAATCTTCCTTCCACCAAAGATTTCCGTCCAATTTCTCTCCTTTCGGACCATTCAAAACCCCTGGAAAGAATAGTACAATCTCAACTTTCCGATTTCCTTCAACATTCCAATACTCGACCCTTTCCAATCTAGTTTTCGACCAGATTACACCACTCAATCAGCCATAATTAAAATCATTAGTAATATTCAGTCCTCTATACAAGATAAAAAAAAACAAGCTGTACTTGGGCTTCTTGACTTTTTCAAAGCCTTTGATACCATTAGCCATTCCATCTTCTTTGCCAAATTTAAATCATTATAATTTTTCAACAGATCTTTTCTTTGGTTTCAGTATTTCCTCTCTCAACGTTTGCAACGTCGCTATCTATAACCAACCTTTGTCTTTATACTTGCTCAGTGCTCAGGAGTGGCCCAGGGCTCCGGCATATCTCCTTTTCTTTTTAGTTCGTATACCAGCGACCTTCATAAATCAATCCTCCACAGTTCCCATTTCCTCTTTGCCGATGATTCCCAAATTTACCTTTCCTTCTTTCCCTCTGAGTTGTATGATACGTTTGCCAAAATCCAACAAGATCTAAATCACATCACCGCCTGGGAATAAATTAATGGCTTAAAGTTAAACGCTGATAAAACTCATGCCATTGTCATTAGTTCCAAACCCATCCTCAAATCTAATACAAACATTCCTATTTTGTATTTAAATGACCATCCCATTAGCTTCAGTTCCTCAGTTAAAAATCTAGATGTTTTCATTGACCAAACCCTCTTCTGGAATTACCACATTGCCGACATCTCTCAACGATCCATTTGTACCCCTAAACTATTCCATCGCTTCCGCCATCTCCTTCCATTACCACCTACACGTAGAATCCTAGTTTCCTCCTTCATCTTCCCTTACCTCGACTATGGCAGCGTGATGTACGGTGGACTCTCGGTAGAACTCGGGGTCAGACTAAAAAGAATTATAAATAGCTCCAACACTCCTTTATTATCCGTCCCACTACTTTTTTGAATACAATCTCGCTTAAAATCCACTTTCACAGTCACCATCCTTCTCCTCATTCAAAATCCTCTTTTTTCAATTCCTCATCACAATCCAATCAGACCCTCCTTAATTATATATGATGTAACAAGGTTTATTTATGTTTTTTTTTTCTTTCTATACATCATTGTTTTATTATTTTTTATGTATTGAAAAAGATTCCGTATCACTTTTTCCAGAGCACTTTGATAAAGAAAAAAATAAGAATTTTTTTGTTTATATTTTACTATATTTTTATATTTTACTAGAATTTTTTTTCTATTTACAAGATTTTATACATTTGAAATGTATTTCATTTTTTACATTCCTCAGTGTGTACATATGTATATCTTTTCTCTTCTTAATTTACGTATTTGTTTGTATATAGTTAACGATAATATTACGAGTATTCGTTCAAACCTCTTTAGTAACATATTTTACTTAGTTTTTTTTTATTTTTGTTGCTACAATGATTTTCTCAGAAAATTAATTTAATGTTTCTTTCCAATTGTATATAACTACTTATTATTATGTTATTTCACTTATGCCGCGATAGTGCAATAATGGGCTCCCATTGCCCATCTACTTTCATTAATATATCTTTAATCTAAGTATACATTTTTTATTTTTTCTATATATTTTATGGTTACTGAATGTTAGGATTTCTTAAAGTATAGGAGGTTGCTAAGGAATCTAACTCGATATCAAATTGAATTTCCAGTTGGTTATTACGTGTCAATACTAAGGAAACTTACCTGACACTAAACTGACAGTAACATTATAATCATATCACATCTACTTAATTCCGTTATGTATGTGAGATGAGTCGAGATAACATAAAGATAAAACAAATTTAAATAAAAAATAATTATTCTTTTAAAAAATATATAATTAATAATTAAAAAGCAATTCTCAATAAATACAATAGCTTTAAAATAGAAAGGATTGACAAGAACAAAATATGAGCTACAGCATTATTGTTCCAAATTTTCCTTGACTCTGTTTCAACCTCATCTGAAGACTATTTTTATCTTGGTATAGTCGTTTAAAACTTTCTAAACTGTTAAAACTTCATGGCAAGTGTTGTTGGACAAAGTTAATACTTGCGTTTACTATGTAAAACATTTTATACCGGCATTGTAAAAAGTAACAAATATTAAAAAGTTTCTTCATTCTTCGCCTTACTTAAATTTACTATATAATAAAAAAATTATTCCTAGCTTTAGTATCCTGCACATTTCCCTTGGCTTTTTATCTGGATCCAACTTTACGCTAATATAAGGTTTTCTGTTGAAAAAGTGGGTTATTTACAAAAAGTCATTTATGCACTTTTTCATTGAATATTTTTTTCTTTGAAACATTTTTATACTTACATAGTTAAACATTTTTGTTCGTATCCGGTCCAAATTCAAATTTACTAGAGTTAATATCTATATTTGTGATTTTGATAAAAATATTAACTATTGTGCAGTAGATATTTTCTTTTCTCGACTGAAAGAGTGTTTGGGCACACATCACATAGTAAATTAACTCATTTTTAATCATGAATTCCGCACCTTTCAGGGTCCAGAACCAAACAGTTGAATTTATTCAATCCAATATTTTTAAAACACAAACGTCATAATATATCAATCCTTAAGCTCATAATACTATTCATATAGAACATATTGTATTTATAAAAGAACCGAAGAGTAATCCCGTAGTTGGTTTATTTAGTACGGAGAAAAGCAATAAGGAAGAGAGAATAATAAATAAGGAATAAAGTTTTGTTATAAGGATTTTCGTTTCCATTCATGAGGCCATATATTTTTTAGAAATAGAAAATAACTTTATTCTGGGACAAAGTCCCTTTAGAATAACAAAATAGAACATAATTAAAATACTACATCTGGCCAGAATAAAACAATAATAAAAAAGAGGAAGTAAAGAAAATATTAGTTAAACAAGCTATATAAAAAAAAATCTATATACAAAACACTTAAAACTATGATAAAAACACTTAAGACTATGTACAATAGGAAAAATTTACTATATAATAAATTACTAAATTCGTATGTAAACTAAAATATCTGGTGTGTCCACTCACACGACTTTCCTACCTATTTCAGAAAAGTCTTTATATCTTTACATATGTTCATAAAGAAACAAAAATAATTGACCTAGATACATTTTCCTGAAAATTGATCAAACATAAGATTTGAGTACGATTTATTTGATAAACTAAAGCAATGTAAACCGGCTTAAGGTAGATCAGTGTACGAATTTCAATACTTCCTAATATTGATGATCAAAAACTTTTTGCTATAGCTTAGTATTGTCAAACAATAATTTGTGTTAAAAGTTGAGGAAATAGTGAAGATTGAGTAATGCAGCCAACAGATTTTCTTACTTTCACTTAGTCATCTTTAATCTCTCATTCACCCCTTTCTAACACCAGGATATGAAACCGTAATCTTACATTGAAAATTGAATAGCTGTAACTTCGTTAATAGTTGTCCAAAATGAACGATTTTTATATGGCTTTGTAGAGAATTTCATCACCTTTCAAACGGTTTTCAGAAGTTCCGGAGAAAATCTTGGCACAGACAGACAAACAAGCAGACCAATGGCTAAAAATGTGTTTTTCGGACTCAGGGGGCTCTGAAACGGATAGATCCTTCAAAAACCGCATTTCGGAAATTTGACCCGATTGCAATACTTTCCTTACCTAGCATAGGTTGGAAAATAAAAATTATTGATTTCATTGTAGGCCCACAAATATGACAAGTAAACAAACAACGAGATAACTGTTGGTTGACGTTATAGGCAGGAATGTAAACTATGCGTTATCCCAGATAGTAAGTATTTATGAAGCCTAGACCGCATTCCTTCCTTATAAGGTTTCCCTTCTAATACGGAATAATATAAGGAAAGATAAAGAAAACATTGTTGTTAAATTATTGTTTGTTAGTCATTTCCACACATCATTCAAAAAAATAACTCTTATCAGGCATCTTATGGATGCTTAACCTATTTAAAATTAAAAAAAAAAAAAGATATTTTCAATATGAAACAAATATTTGAGTTTAAAAAATCCGATATAAAAAGAGAAATTCTATGGCAATCTTCTACATCTATTTAGACGTTTTGGTAGATTTTTAGGAAAATAAAGATTAACGAACATTTAAACTTTGTACGGTAGTCCACTGCATGCCACTCTCCAAACGAAACACAAGAATATTTTAGATATTATTAACATGAGACAAACCTACTTACCAGAAGCTGCAATCTGTAGTGAAAGCCATCCGACTACTACGCCAGGCTTAGATATTCATACATGTCAATTTTCCTATTATTCTATCAAGGTGTTGAAGTAGATATCGAAGAAGACTCCTATAGGATTTCTCTATTTTCGCAGTATTTGTTTTTACTTTCACTTACGTATATATGTAATATATAGTAAGGGAAAGTATTGAGATCGAGAAAATTTTTGAATCTCAGTTTTCAACGGAAATACACGTTTTGGGGTCCCCTGAGTCCACATAACCAAGTCCCGAAAAATGGTCTGTGTGTCATCGTGTCTGTGTTTATGTGAACATTCTAGCTCAAAAACGAAGTCTAACGAAACTCATATTACGTATTTAAGATAGGTATATGCATTAGATGTCGCTGCAACCTTTTCCTTAAAATCGGCTAACCGTAAATGCCGCATTATATCACTGAAACACATCTTTACAATTTTCTCCAAAACGGCTCTAACCATTTTGATTAAACTTCGGTGTATCATTGTATAATTAAGTGGCATTTAATATCATTTGGGTCCCTGTTGACGTCACATTACAGGGCTTAAATGCCCAATGTTCATATACGTCTTCCTACAAAGTGTCTTAAATATAGTTTATTTTGAAAAGTTAATCATTTCACATAATTAGAGTTACGAAAAAATGCTAAGTATAACTTTCAAAAGAATTTGATAAGTTAATAAAGAAGAAAAAAAATGCAGAAAAACCTCTGTTTCTATAGACAGATTTAGGATTTCTCTATTTTCGCAGTATTTGTTTTTACTTTCACTTACAACGTGTGTATGTGTAATATATATATATTTTGTAAATAATATATATTTTGACATGTTGAGGGTGGAGGTCGCGCCAAACTGTTCAATATTTTTGTACACACATTTTTTTTCTCAATTTTGTGATCAAATTAATTTATGATTCATGTGAAAAGCTAGATGATTTTCAGTCTGGTATGAGGATTCCTAGTTAGACGTTTGTCCAGGTGGAGTCCAAGGTATTGGATTTGTTCAACAGGGATAAGTATGGTATTATTAAAGGATACTGTAGGACTAACTCCCTTACTATATATGTAATATATAGTAAGGGAAAGTATTGAGATCGAGAAAAAATTTTGAATCTCAGTTTTCAACGGAAATACACGTTTTGGGGTTCCCTGAGTCCACATAACCAAGTCCCGAAAAATGGTCAGTAAATAAATAGGACTTTTGTTATTTTTACAGTATTTATTATTTGTTAACTGCAATCTTTTAGCTTTAGCTCAGTTAAATATGCAATTAAAAAATTTATAATAGCCCATCTAGGCCAGAAAATAATTTCTATTCAAAGCTGAGCGGTAAGTGAAAGTTGTGTGTTACGCGCAAAAGATTTTTTTCATTCAATTTTATTTTTATTTTAACCTTTTTAGTTTTTAAAGAGTTGACAAAAAAAAATAAAATAAAATTTAATGAAAAAAATCTTGTGCGCGCAACACACAACCTTCACTTACCGCTGAACTAAATATATGCATATCAAACTATACATATAATATATATATGCAACAATCGTGATCTTTCAAATGATGCCATATGAAACCAATGGTAATTAATTTGAGAATACTTAAAACATGATAAAATATTTTATAAATTATTTTCTCCTCAAACAAAACACTCACGAAATCACAACGAATATATGAGCCATAAAACTCAGAAATCGGCCCATTAGCCATTCGCTCGAAAAACTGTCACAAATCTTTTAGCGAATTGAGTGAACCCAACAATAATATAATATACCAAACTTAAAAATCGATGCAGCAGTACAATTCATTGTCAGTATAGCGGTCAACTCAATAACATAACCCCTTGCCATACTTGGGTAAAAATCATTAGAGTTTGGTTAACCTTCTTGATGTATTTCTTTAAAAAGTTTTTTGATTTATGATCTTTTAGACAATTACCAGTTAAATATCCTCAAAGTTCTAAATCTGTAGAGAAAGTTGATTTATTTTTTTAAATACTCAGGCACATTCATTGAGTTTATCTTTAGTATGAGAGAACGGTATATAAAAAGATAAGTTTATATCTTTAACATGAAACCGGCAGAAGTTAAAAATACATTGTTAGGGCTACGTTATTAAAAAAAAAGTTTATATATATATATATATATATATATATACTGTTTAAAATATTCGTTATTATTTGTTTTTTTGGCACCACATCTGTTTCCCATTCCGACTCGGCGTCACATCAAAAAATAATTGTTATTGATAGTTATTAAAAAAGAGGATACAATGCTAATAATTTCATAATAATATATAATATATCCGTCATTTTTAATGTAAGCGAGGGAAATTATCAGCAATGCATCCTCTTTGTTATGAACTATAAATCAAAATTATATTTTGATGTGATGCCGAGTAAAAGAGTCGGAATGAGAAAAGTTGGGGCGCAAAAAAAACAACAGTTTAGAATTGAACATTGGATTAACTTCATCATACATCATATATCATATTCTTACATAAGCCTGTTGTACCACTTTTAGAGTATGGTATAAATAATGATCATTCAAAGCGGTATTTAGTAAAGTAATTTATTTATAATTATAATTGTATATATTTTAAATGTTATTAATTTGTGAATATAGAACAAAATCAAATTTAAATTTCATATTATTTATTTCGTCTTGTTTATGTTTCCACTTCTATCGTGTTGTCTAAAGCACACACCGCATTTTTTGCTTGTTTTCTTCGTTACAAAACGCTATAGATCATTTTATAAATTCAAAAATAAAAAATTCTCTGACCATTCTTTTAGACATACATATTGATCGTTTAAATAACTTCGAATATCAGGATGTAGAAGTAGGTACTTGAGGAGAATCGTTTCATGGCGGTCATTGGTGCTTGACCGAGAGAGGCCAAGGTAGTGATTTGTTGGTAATGAAAGAGGGAAGAGGAAACCTAATGAAAGGGCTTCTAGAATGAAAGTAATTTGTAGCGACTCGGAGCTCTTAGCTCTCTTCCCTGAACCGGGCTAATTTTGTAATAGAATGCTTGCTTTAGAGATTGCTACCTTTAGTGGTTGTCTCCCAGCCAAAATAATTTTCCATTGAAGGTCATTAACTAAATGGATGCTAAATATCAATACCTTATGGGCAAATATCGTTCCAAATGATGACGAGAGAATCCCTTACTTAATTTACTTACCACGCTTACGTCCTCCACTTGAGTTACTTATTTTAAATGAATAACTATACACATGCAATGTGTAAAGTACACGTTTTTGCGCGATTGCAGCGTCCAAAATATGATGTTAATTTCCTCAGTCTCATCTCTGAAGCCCACCATGGAGGACATAGTTTCGTGAAATGAGTTCCTGCATAAGGATGCGCAAAGTATTTGCAGAAGGACCTAAGTACTGCTATGTATTGAACATGATATATTGAGTAAATGAGGTTTTAAGAATTATTATGACAAGTTGAATGAAACCGACTTCTGACACCAAAAACGGCGTCAAGGGTTGAAAGGGTGACTTCCACACTTTTTTAATGTTGTGCAACATGTCTAACGTTGCGTAATGTCTCTCATTCCGATTAGGATACGTTAGAACTGCGATTTTTGGTCTCGCAACAGGCATATAGATGGGGATCGGTTTATAGACATTTCTACGTAGACAAGCTGAGACATGTCTCAAAGACCGAAATCTAGCAACATGTTTATTAGTTATTGCTTAGGTTTTATTGATTCATTCAAAGGTTAAAGATTCCGATGTAACGAATGATTAAAATAGAAATAGAAAACAAAAAATTCATTGAGTAGCCATCGTGATCCAGTTCAGACAACACTTCAACATTCTCAAGTCATACCTGTATAATTGTATAAATAATTTCTCTGTATTAATTTCAATGAGGCCACAATTAGTAGTTGATGGCACTACATTAATTGGTAAAGTTCGTTGGGTAATAGAAACAAATTAAAATAAGGGCGAAAATAGGCACTTCACAACGGTAAGTCATTACTGTCCTTATTATTGTATTGCAAATTATTGTTTGTTTCTGGTTTTAGGCTTCCTGTTAGCGACATTGAATTTCGCAGTAGGGGGTAGAACTTCCTAGAAGTTGCTAAAAAGACAAAACAAATAAAATGGAAATTATTATCTATTACTCCTTGATACTTGAAGGAAAGAAAATTGACGTCTATATAATGCACAAGATCTTGCACATTTCATTTTATGCCTTCAAGGAAAATCGAAAGCAATCACCATCGGCGGACTGCAGACGGGGAAAAGAGATGGTGACGCAGCATCAATTAATCTATCCGATTCAAGAATTTTCCATCCATTGGATCGAGAAGGATCGCGTTTCCTATTTCGGGAGGATTTAGCCCGTGCCTGCTCCTGAGACTTTATAATTCAAGAGCCTCTGATTCCAAATGGAGCTTACCTCCTCCAACCCCGCTCCTCTTAGGATAAACTTTTATCCCCTCTAAGCCAAAACTCTTGCTATTTTTCGATTTCTCCGTTTGTTGAGGGTTAAAGACCTTACTGTCATAGTTTATTAAAATCAAAGTTATATTTGTTTTTATAAGTAATTTTTTTATTTTTTTTTTAAAAATGGAACATTTTTATTGTAACTTTAAAATGGATCTAACTCATACACAAATACATACTAAGAAATACTTCACAACTATTATTCGCATACAATAAATATACAACTAATACCTAATCTGTCGTAAACGTAAAGCGTCTGATAGTTTGTATTTAACATTTCTCTTTGCAACATAAGTTAAAAGTAAATGATGGTTATTCTTGATTATGGGAATCCGTAAAGGTTACTGTAACCAATAAATATATATCGACAGCCACATTGCAAAAACCTGTAAGAACAACATTAAACATTTCAAAGAGACATAAAACACCGCGTAATTTTTGATCTATGAGCATTATATTTTCGGCTCATTTTTTTTCAGGTCTAAGTCAAATGTGTAATGTCCTATGTAAGTTTTTTTATCTTAAATCTGCCAAATAATCTTTTATAGCCATTATTTCTATAATTTATACCCAAAATCTAACTTATAGATTTTTAGTAATCTTTAAAACAGATATTAGTTAGGTAAAAGCAATCTAGTAAATTATAGTAATCCCCATAACTTTGTTAAAAACAATAAAATTGAAAACAATACTTGAATTGAAAATTTTTAAAACATTTTACTGGAAAGGGAGTAATTAATCACACGCGGTATTCACTGTTTTGTCTCCCACTGTAGGGGCTGCTCGAACGGAGTCCATGCGCCCCATTTTCGAATAGTCGATGAAGGTTTCGTTTTTAATGTGTTCGACATTATATGCACATGGTTTGATTTATAGATGCTTGGTAAGTTCTAGGTAATCTGCTGATGTGTAGATCACTTCGTTTCTAAATTTTTTGCGATATCGAAGAACCATTGGTTTGAAGAGATGAAACTAGCTTTATTTTTTCTCTCGTGTTAAATTTTCCAAGTAATGAAATTAATCATCTGTCTCTTACTAACTGGAATTCGGTGGCCTTGTAGCTTTTCCAGTTGCCAGAAGGGTTCGACTGTTTTGAAAGCCGTTCAATATTATATCGCCACTCACTTCTTTGCTTCGTCTATGGTGAGCCTTGGGGCAGGAGATCTCGGGAATTTGCCCAAAGGCATCGGACTGGAAGTGCCTGCCACTTATTAGAAACTAAAAAAAATAATACAAAGCGAAGGAGAAAAATTAATTATAGTCTATTAATAAAGCTGATTAATACTCTAGTCTAGGCGCTTTATACATGCCGCATTTACATGGCAATCTGGCATTGAGAATTTCATTACGTAACGACACAATCTCTATAACCTTCATTATAATTAATAATTTTTTACATCACTATTTGCTGCTTTTTAAGTTGAAGGTTTTTACAAAAGGCCATGTTGAAGAAATGAAAATTCATAGATTACATTTTTTGGGACAAGTATAGGCGCCAGTACAAGATTGGCCAGCAATGTTTAAAAACCTCATTTTCCAATGACATCATCCTTACATGATTTTGCAGTGTGGCTGTCAATAGACTACAGTAAAATGAGGGGTAAAGCAATCGACACCCGAACATAAAAAAAAATAGTTGAAACGTGTCTGAATTCATTACACTCCCTATAATAATCTATCATATATAATGGTCATAAGTGCTGGCAGATCATTAAATTTACAAAAAAACTTATTATAAACGGTGGTCAGATTTTCCACTGAAAACTAGTTAAATTTTGTACTTTTTTAAGTCAGAGACGTTTTAAACTAGATACAAAGCTATAAAAACATAATAATATGGGTTAGTAATAATTGTTTCAGAGTACAATAGACAAAATTTCTTTCAAACTAAAGTGGACATAGTCTTCAGCAAAACCATTAAAAAGTTAAAATACGGCGAATTTTGTTTTTTCACAGAATCGTTGATTAATCGCGATTTTTTATAATCTCCTAACACGATTATAGATAAGCCACTTTTAAAATCACTTGCATGTTTAATGAGCTTTAAATCGACGATAATTGAGAGATATTTGACAACAAAATTTAAAATATGGAAAAAAAATTATTTTCTGAAATGTATACTGCGAATTTATATATGGGGATTAGCCACAAGCGTGCATTGGAAATTTTCAATAAATAAATAAAAGCTCGTTACACGAGATTAATTTTACAAGTTGTTTAGAAAGCAAATAATCATATCAACGGGTTTTTTATATTGTTCTGAAAAAAAATTTTGTGTGCTCGAGTTAAATAAGTTATATCTCAATATACTTCAAAATTTCGTGATTAATAGAATAATTTATTATTCATCAGATACTACTATTTTCTATATTCGGAAAATGAGAAAGTTTCGCCAATAGCGCCGAAATATTGATACAAAACCCAGATAAGGGAATCAAAGATTTTTATCTGGCAAAATCAGTCCAAAAATCGATCAACATCAAATTGCTACCAAGATATAAATATATTAATACTTAATATCATATAATTCTTCCAGTCATGAAAAAATTAAAAAGAAGCAAATAAATTGACCGTGAAAGAAAATTCAAAGATATCCTATATCAAACATCAACTTAATTAATATGGATTTGTCGAGGTATTGTACATTGATCGGAAGATCTCGACACTGCGTGTTCAATTTAGGGTAATATGACTTAGCGGATGAAGGAAGAGGCTAAGGAACGCTGACCTCAAGTGTCAGGCGGATGAGCACTAAAATCACTTTCAGGCTAAGGAATGAACCATAAGACTCCGCAGGGCGGAAATCACAAACGGAGGGATGAATCTCCTGACTTTGTGGGAGGATGAAATACTAACGGAGGGATGAAGCTCCTGACTTAAAATATATGACTACAAGCGGAGGGATGAGCATATAGAACTTACAGAGCATACAGAAGGTTAAAGGAGTATAGTGAAATGAAAGGCAGTTAAATGTAGAACGAGAGATTACGAAGTATTCATAGTGAAAAGTAGTTCCTGTTTAATTGTGTATATAGTTTGTTCATTCGTTCATTCACAACAACGTCGGGCCTTGGGTTGTTACCTCGGGCCTAATATAACTCTTCAACCTTAGATCACGTCGGGCCTGTTTAATCACGTCGGGGTCATCAATTGTAGAGATATTGTATGGTTTATACAGTTATTAGAAGGCTTCGATAGCCTGTTTAATTTTGGATAATATAACTTAGTGGATGAAGGATGATCTCAAGTGTCAGGAAGATGGGCAGCCGAATCATTCTTGGTCTGCGGACTAATGGATGAACCTTATGACCCCGCAGGAACGGAAACCACAGATAGAGATATGAGCCACCTGACTTTATAGGAGGGAGTAGTACTAACGGAGCGATGAACCATCAAACTTAGTATATAGGAATACAAGCGACGGATGAGCATCCATACCTTGAATGGAATATGGGGGAGAATAGGAAAAAAGGTTAAAGGAGCATAGTGAAATAATAAGGAGTTTGATGTAGAGCCGAAAGGAGTATATAGAATACTAGTAGGCCCGTTCGAAAAATTCCCACAGCATATTGTTATCAAATACCAAATTAATAAGAAAAGAAAATAATGCAACGTATCAAAAGATAAAGGAATCAATTGTTACTTTATCGATAAATATAATCGAAAAAGGAAACAAAATTAATTTTAATCTTCATTTTTGTTTGGAACCAACATATTTACGAATTTCAATAACCTGTATCTTTGCGAAAAATTGTCCGATTTCAATGACTTTTTTTTATTTTTGTAGATAATTTAGTAATGTTTTATATAATCATGGGAATAACCAAGGGAAAAGTGTGTAATTTTTTAGTTATTCGCAAATAAATTTTGTTTTCTTTCATAACTTGTTTGCCTGAATTTTAGGGGTGATTTTACTATTTTGCCCTCCTGAAAGAGAAGGAAGCCTTCGAAATTGGTGGTCCTATCTTGAAAATTGGTGAAGAATTAACGATGATATGGCTTGCCGATCAAAAAGACCATCGATAAATAATATAAACTCCTCCTGTCTCGATCATAGAGACCTCAAGTCGACCAAATGAGACCTGTATCCAATGACAGTACTACAATTAACGTCAGGTTGTGTGGATACGAACCGCATGGCTTGAGTTATCTCGAAAATAGTACGTTTTGGGGCTTAAAAACGTAGGATCCGATAGTTCCGGAGGAACGATCCGGGTCTTGATGTACGCATCAAAATCTTTAAGGTCCACTCGCATCGATCTACAGACCTACCATCGTTCCAGTATTGAGGCCTAGCAAAATGTTTGTATCGACTTTATTTATTTTAGAAAGAAAAAAAAATTGGAGTATAAGATTCGCTAACCACCCGTGAAATTCTGAATTCAACGGTGCCACATTCATGGTATTTGAGCATGACAGGAGCTTATATTTGGTACAAAACCGATTTCGAGCCTTACTGTAATAATATATGTGGGGATGGGGATACTTATTTAATTGGTGGGAAGGTCTGGTATTTCAGCCTGAGGGCTCCTTCATACTGATTTTATTTTTTTGATCAGTTGATTTTATACAACTTCAACTTTATTTAATAAAACTAACATATATTATAAGTACAGTTGTAACAATAAAAATACATTTTTATAGATACTATATAATATATATACACGGTGGTGACTCAGTCTCGTAACGCCGCTTGAATTACCCCAACGGCCGCTAAAGCCGCTACAGATTTAAAGTTCATTAAAAATAAACAGTTTTTTTTTAAACGTGTGTTAAAGAATTATTGATAAACCGTGGTACCAAATCAACTGATGGCATCACATCTTTCGTTTTAAACATCATCTGCATAATTTATCTGTTTGACTTTTGAACTGTGACAAAAATCACTCCATTAATGTAATGAAGTCAACTTAATAATTAACCTTCAATATTTAAAACACAATCAAACGCCTCAAAGGTGATTTCATGATTTTAGCCAACAAAAAACAACAGAAAATTTACACGCCTGATCACCGTGAAATCTCGGACTACGGCTGGGCAACGGAACAATTATAAACATAATTAGCATAAATGCATTAAAATAGAGTTTCAATTTAAAGTTAGAGTTCATTTCTTGTAAGATTGTACTTCTAAGTCAATACTTATTATTTTATATTGTGTTAGTGGTTTTATTATTTATTAGTCATTCATTTATATGCAGTTGTTATAAGGTATTTATTAGTACTATACATGTAAAACATATAACATTTTCGACAAACGAGTAATCATGTCGTATTAATGTTCTTTGTATTTTGGAAAATACGGTGCTTCTGAGTCAATAATTCTAGTGTAATTACTTTCAGGAATCTGAAATTGTCCAACAAAATCTTTTTTTGAGAAATATGAATAAAGAAGACTATAAATAAGGATTTTCGTTGCTTTAATTTTTATCTTATAGCCAAGGCCAAAATGCAATTTTGTTTGCAATCAGTTTTTAATTAAATTCCTGGTCAAATATCCTCACAAATTAGTGTACCCAGATATAATTAGTTAAATTTATATTACAGTTTTTTTTTTTCCAAATTTGAAGATAAATGCATATAATTGCATAAATTGATTATTTTTTTTTTAGGAAATTTCTTTATTGAGATAAATTACTATCTGCCACATTTAAGGGCAATAGTAATAGTGATAAAGTGTAGCTCATCCATACTATGCGCAATAAATAAACAGCCATATAATAATGTTAAAAGTAAATGTAAACAAACTAAAAGATACTAAACTAAACAAAAATAAACTAATCTAACAAAATAACTACTTAAATACACGCATGCTTTTATAAACGAGTGTGGCCAGTTAAAATAAGTTTTACAACCACCGAAGTTGAGAACCAATCAAAACCATCCTTGCCCTACCCTGAATAGTTGTATAAATTCTCGTGGATGAAAAAGCTCGAGGTCTTAGGTTTTTTTTTGCCGGCCTAGGAGACTAAAGAGGCTGCTTGGCCTACACAGACCGTGGAGATGGACGTTTTGGCAGTGTTTGGACCTGGGCTTGACAGATGATTTCGGGTCAGTTGATGCAGTGATGATCCAAGGACCAATACAACCCAACTACATCATATTTAGGATCTCCTATAAGTTTTAATTCCTAACAATAGATTTATTATGTTAAAATATTTAATGGCTTATTTCTCAAAACAGTCCGTATAAATCATACCTACACAGTAAATTATTAAATTAATTGAATAATTTATTTATTTTATTGTAAGTCGTATTTACACATTGAGATTTTTACATAATTTTTATATATATACTCTACTAAACAAAAGAATAAAAAAAAAATGTTTACTAAAAGTTATTTTAATTATGAAACCCATTTATACCTTGATGACTACAGGTAATATTGGTAATTAGAAAGCTTGATAAACACAAACCAGCCTTTGAGATAATACGTTAAATTAATTAATTAATTCTAGACCAATCAATAAATTATATATTCAGATGTGTTTAACTTTTTTATTATTATTGATATTTATTGAATATTTCTAAATAATTATCATCAGTAATTATCCAGTGGCATCTCACTCCCCAAAACATAACACTTCACAATGTAGTGATGCTACCAGAGCGCTCAACCGATTCAAGAAAAGTAAAACGATACAAGATGCAATAGAATTCAAAAGACTAAGAACAATAATTAACAGAATAATTAAACGTAGAAAAAGGAATCTTGGAAACAGTTTGGACCTTCGCTAAATAATCTTACTCTTGTGACTGAAATATGGAACAAGATTCTCATCATCAGAGGCATTGAAAAGAGACAGAGAATTGCTGGATCAGAAGTCAGTGGACATACTATAACTAATCCTCAAGAAATTGCTGAAAGTTTAGCTAAACATGTCAAAGGAATATCTTCCTTGAGCCCTCACCAGTCACAGAATTATAACTCAAAGATACTGCTTAGTACCAAGCGAATTCGAAGGAGACAGAGAACCGTTCCGTATTCAAGAGCTACTAATCTACAAAAGTGCAGTGGAACGTTAGCCCCTAGTATAGTTAGAATTACCGGATAATTCTTTAAAAAAATACACCTATTAGGGATTTACAACGAAAACACAGCGGTGAGTTTTCCTCCAGTTGGAAACAATAAATAATTTAAAGGCACATAGTACCCATTCAATTAAAAGGAAAATAGTATCAAACCGGATGACTACAGACCAATTTCTTTAGTCACATGCATTTCAAAAATCTTAGAAAAGATTATAAATATAAGATTTATTGATGTACTGGGAAATAATAACTCTCTATCAACAACAGTTTAACTTCAGAACAAACCGCTCAACAATTGACTCCTTATTGTCACTAATCCTGGAAGCCAAAGAGGCTGTTTCACATAAATAGCATTTAATTGCTTTATTTTAAGATCTAGAGAATGATTATGGCACAATGGCAAGAGGACGTGTTTTAAGAATCCTGGATTGGATATAGGAAGGAATATGTGGGCGTATATTCTCAATTTTTCGACTGAGAGAAAATTTTGTGTGAATAGGAAACACTATGTCCTCGAGTTATTCCTTGGAAAATGGAACTCGGCAAGGTTCACCACTCAGCGGGAAACTGTTTTTTATAGCAATCAATGAAATCACGTCCACTATATAGAACTCCATTACATTTTTTTTCTATTTTCTGATGGCATAGTTATTTCAACTTGCTGCATATCTCTAGCATTCATCCAATGAAAGCTGCAAGACGCGATTGAAAAAATATTAAATTGGTCAAAAGAATTAGGATTCAAACAAGCAGCTTCAAACATTTAAGAGAGGAATGCACGAAAAATCTTGGACTTCCTAAGTGCATTAATCATTCAAGCTGGGGAGTCAGTAGACTAACCCTTACAAAATATACCATAGTGTAATTAGAAGTAAAATTGACTATCACAGGACGTCAGTGAAAATGCTAGATTCCATCTACAATTCGGCAATTAGAATCTGCACAGGAGTTGTCCGAACTTCTCCAGTCGACAGTTTATCTGTCGAATCTGGAGAATTCTCTTAAGAGATTCTCTATGAGACGAAATTATTTATCAATAAAACACTTATCCAAACTGAAAACACGTCCACAGCACCCATTAGCTCCAAAACTATTTGTTGAGAAATCCGAAAAGCACGGATTTAAAGACATAGAAGAAAACAAATTTAAATTAATTGTTTATAAAACATTATGTGATACGAACATGGATCTCAACAAAATAAGACCCATTCCTGATCTTAAATTTACTTACTGAAAGAAATGCAGATCATTGGTAGACATAACAATGACTAAATATTCCAAAGACTACATAATGGAAATTCAAAATTATTTCTTTCGATTACTAGAAAGGTAAAAAGGTTATAACATCATTTACACCGACGACTTTAAAGTAGGAAATAGCGTTGGTTGCGCTGTTTAAGCAACCGAAAATCAGCTACAGCTACTATTCAACTTACCAAGAAAGAGCTCCATATTCAGTGGAGAAGCGATTGAGATAATGAAGGCCCTGTATTGGATATCAAAATCAAAAGACAAAAACTGGGCCATAGCAACAGACTCCAAAAGAGTCGTGTAGGCCAATAGTAACCCAGGGCCAAGCAACTATCTTATTACAGAAATATTAATCGTATATTGGTGAATGATAAAAAGATCAATGAGTGTGGATTGGGTTATATCCCATAGTGGCATATTGGGCAATGAAAAAGCAAACCAAGCATCCTCGTTTGGCGAGGAAGGATGAAGTATCAGCCATAATACCAATAAATTACATCACCGTTGAAAATAGAATACATGAAACAGAAGAAAAGCTATTGAAACATCAATAAGACCAAAGGAAAATAAAACAAGTCAACTTATCAGAAATAAAAACCAAATGTAAAACATAGCTAATGAGAAGGGAAGAAATAATATTGTGCCTAATGTGAATTGGACACTTTATTAAATTACATACGTACACCTTCTTAAAGGCCTAGAAGCGTCCACCAGCCAAAAGTGTGACAACACACCTCAGACAGTTAAACAGTTATTACTAGAGTGTCCCCAATAAGAAAAAATCAGACGAAAATTAAAGTTGTCCACGACATTGAAGGATATTTTGCGAGACAGAGAGGAAGACGTCGTCATTCTTTTCCAATATTTAACCCAAGCAAAATATTACAACAGAATATAAAAATTAAGAATTACTACCAATGACCCTCCGGGGGGTGGCGGAACGAGGTAACGTGTGTGCACAGCACCGCCGTTGCCCGGCAACCTGATCTATGTGACAATGGATTTAAAATAGTCCCGAGTTCGCGTTCCGGTACCGAGACTCCCTGTCCTAAAAAAAACCCCGTATAGCCTTAAAAGCAAGGAAGGGGATGACTTCAAAAAAATAAAATATAAAAGACCCTCTAGAGTAGAGGGATACTAGGGAGAATACAAATAAAAAAATATAACAATCAGAAATACTGGATAAAATGGCTAAGTTGAAGATAAAATTCCATAATACACTTTAAGTTTGATTTTTAATCAATAAGTAAAAAGAAAATAACAATACTTTCAGGTATTGATGCCTTGCAATTACTGCAAGTATGCAATTACTTTTTTTTTCTTGCTTTTTGTCTCCGCTTCTCATTCCATTTAACTTCTAAATACCAGACTCGATATCAGTTTCTCACCATTTTACAAGCTGTAATCTTTTTTTTTAATTTCAAGTATATTGGTACATTTTTTAGTATCATTTTCTGAAATAAAAAAATGTATATGAATGTATATGTATATGTATGAATAATGTAATGTATATGTATGAAATACAATGACCTACTTGAAATAAATATTACACGTTTTTCAAGTTTATTAACTGAAAAACTACAAACAAGGGACATTCCAAAAAAAAGTTAATATGGATTAGGAGCGGAAGAAAATAATAAAAAAAATTTGATGTTTTAAGAAATGTTTCTATGATTTGTCATACTTAATAGTAAATGTTTTCGAAAAGAGCTTCACGAATGATTAACAGTAGCAGAATCTCGAATTTCAGCAGTTCTCATGACTGTACACCTACAAGTCATGAAGGTTTTAGGTTCAGTAATTTGAAAGGAAATACTCTGTTTCAAGTCCATCCATACTGTGTAGGGCTATGATCGGACCAGGTTCAACCACCAGTATTTATCTATTAATTAATTATTGATTTGAGAGTACCCGCTTTATAGAAGCTGGGTGTGGCCCAGACGGGTCTCCCGAACTCAGGATCACTCCACGGCTGATTGAAAAATTATCTGTCATAAGCCGGATTTGAATCCGAGACCTTGAGCTTGGAAGTTAATGCCTTACCACTAAGCTATCCCTCTCTGAATTCTACATTGTAGCAGTTCTACTTTGACAAAAATGCTTTGATATAAACAAATCATTATCTCCATCATTAGAATTACCTCTATCATATAAATGCACAGCTAAAATTAACAAAAGTAATGGTATAAAATTAGACGTTGTTATAAATTAAATGAAAAATATTGCCGAGACTACTGAAATATTTACGAGGTCTTAAATGTGTCTGGAGATGAACTTCGCTGCCGTTTAAATCAAGATGAATCGCCTCTGAGTTTATTATTGTTTGTGTCCCTGGAAGTCTTTAATAGGGAGAAAATATATGGAGATTTAGAGACCACTTAAACTCCCATTAAGCACCCCCTCTAGTTTTTAGAAAATATTAATTGGCCCTTTATAAAATATCAGGGTATTGTATTTCAAGTTCATTACTGAATTTCCAAGATAATATTTCATTTATTGTACTAAAACCGTTGGTATTTATTAGTTAGCAATACATAAAAAATAAAATCAAAAATACATTCTTATTCCAGAGATAAATGATTTAGGTAAATATATTTTACCCGATACAGTTCATATAAATTACAGCATTATTTTATACTATGCAGAGTGTCCCTTAAGTAGAGAAAAAATATTTAAAGAAGTTATGGAAGACCTCAAGAGCGGTAAAAATTGCATATAAACAATTGCCTTATTTTCCGCTGAAAATAAGGAAACTTTCTTTATTTTTATTTTAATGAAATTTACAACTGTATTACATGGAAAATACAACAAGTAAATGTGACATTGGTAACATGACATGTACAACATGAAGAGAAACTACCCATTGGTAGAACAAAAAAGGAAATTTAAGTCATTTTTTTTTCGATGAATAGGAAATGATAACTAAATATAAAAAACAAATAAATTTAATTAAGTAGTTATAATATTGGATTGGGGAGAATTATTACATAGCCCACTTGCCGGAAGAGTATTTTTTTTTTATATTTCATAGGTACGGGTGGGGGCAGAAGGGCATGTTAACGCATGTGCAAAAAACGCTGGGAAAATGTTACTCGATATTTTTATTTTTATGATCTTTTTTAAAACTTATTTCGTATTTATTTGAGAGGTCAAAACCACAACGCCCAGACATATTTGGTACAATATAACTCTGGAACCGAATGAATCTCAGTCACGAATTTTGCGGAAATTGGCCCTATAATAAAGTGTTATGAAATTTACAAATTTCATAATTTTCCACTCAGTCCCTTTTATGATATTCAAATTCAAAACTCGCCGAAAACAACATTTGAAAATTCATATCCGAAAAAGGGCATGTTAAATATTGATTAACTCAAGTGAGTTAATTTTATTTGAGTCTAATTTTATTATATAGCATAATTAAAGGTCTTTATTATTGAAATTGCATCAGCAAGTAGCATAGTGATAGGACTATATACGAAGAAAAATTCAAGATGAGACTCTTTTCATTATTAAACTAATGCCTCGCTAAAGCTCTCGTTTCATGCTAATTTCCATTTCATAGTTATTATTTTTTTTTTACGAAATTTCCAGACTAGTTAGGGGATGTATTGTGAGGACAAGACATTTATAGCAAAACATCATCTTAATCTTTGTTTTGTTTTGATATCTGCAAAAATGCGAGATGAGTTAGAATAGGTCGAACCTGTTGACAACGACTCTCACTAGGCATTTGTTGCACTATTACTAATATAACCAGTTGAGTCTTAGTGATCAAATTTATTTTACACGTTTCTATCATAAAAATCTATAAACCGAGTCAATTTCATAATTTTCCACTCAGTCCCTTCTGTGATATTCAACATGGAAAATCGCCAATAACGGATTTTGGCTGATTTTAAAAATTCTTATTTAAAAAAAAAGGACAAGATAGAACTATAGAAAAAAAAAGATCAAAGGTGAGTCTCTTTTCACTGTCACTTTTTAAAACCTTAAAAGACTATTTTTTTCCTTTCATTTTAGGTAATTTTGTCTTTCTATTTTGTCTGAGATATTTGAATGAGTCTGTTTGGTATTACTTATAAATAATTTTAAGTAGTTTAAGCTCGATTTTTAATTGAAATTGAAATTTTATTAATATTAATAAATGAGGATTTTCGAATCGTGATTTACTCTTTATTTATTGAATTTATTTTTTATTTAATTATGTTTTCCTCAAAATTTTAATGGATATGGTCGAATTTCGACCACAGGGCGAACACTAGTATAGGTAAATAGATCTAACCGGCTTAGGAACTAAGCGCCTCATAGGCATTAGTCATGTAAAAAACAAGATTATTAAAGCGGGCCAACAGGAGATAACGTTTCACAGCCAAATAAGACACTTTATTTAGTGGTTATCGGCCATAACATCTAACCAAAGTATTACGTTTATGTACTCGTTCGAAGCACAATTTAACGCTCTTTAATTTTTTAAAGAGTAACTGTTTGGCTTCGATGCACCATTTGAATTAATAATCCGTAAAAAAACTACATTATTCGATGAACATTTTGAAAGATTTTTTTGGAATATTTATAGTTGGCAGCTGATTAAAAGAATATCAAGCCAATAACTTGGGGATGGAAACGGAAAACTCATTGCGAACAATGTAGAAAAAGTTTTTATTTTATAACTATATGGGTTCAGACAGATAAAAAAACAAAATTGCTAACGCGGGCCACCACGGAAAAACTTTTTACAGCCAAAAAAGCCAGTTTTTTAAAATATATTATTTTGTTTTTTTAACATTTACTTCTAAATATGTTATATAAAATATGTTTTATAAATTGTTTGTTTCTCTTTTTTTTTATTTAATATTTTTTACCCTTTTCGCTCTTATCAATTTATCCTATTTTTGCTTTAATATATGACTCTATTTCTCTTTCTTTCCCGTTCTCTCTCCCTCTCTTTATTCAGGTTTCTCCAGTGTTTTTTTTTTTCTATTTTTACTCCAATCTATGTTATATTTATGCCTCACAAATGTTACCACTGATTGCAAAAACATTTTATATTGGTAATATTTTAAATGGAATGGATTGTGTAAAAATTTAGAAATACGTGACTTTCCCATAGGGTTACTATGGAACGCGGGGAAAAAACGAAGTAGGTTCTTTATAGGGGAAATTATTATTTTTTTTAATACGAAGGAATTGTTACAGTAATAAATGTATGTTGATTCTCAAAGTTCATTCAGCATTTCTTTTTTTTTTCATGTTGAATTCTAAGAATGCACTATTTTTTTTTAATAGTGGAAATCCAAAAATCCATATAAAAAAATCCGAAAACGCTCCCAATCGAGACAGCGCTATAACGAAAAGGTAACAAGAAAGAGGAACGTCACCCCAGAGTAAGGATATATGCTGGCAATAAGCCTATGCAAATATACATACGATCCATCAACCCTGTCACAAGCCCACTATCTGCCAGCCAACATCTGAATTACTGTTTGCTCTTCGTCCTCCTCATCTTCATCCCCCTCCTTCTTCACAAAATAAAATTGTCTACTCGATTAAGAATCCTCATCCACCCAATTATTGTCAAAAATCGACTATCTATTATATCGAGGAGATGTATTGAGGGTCTATGCTGGGCATCAGCAGCTGGATGAAGAAAGAAAACTCTTGATGTATTATTGCTGTTCCTCTTCAGACAGCGGCTCGAGGTGATTAATCAAAGGATACCGTCTGGTTTAAACTAATACAACTTGTAATCAATTACAACTAGTAAATATCTCAATCGGATAAAACTGCGATGTAGCAATAAAATGTTTGCTCTTGAATTAATGAAATTAAATGCTGCTAAAATATCTATTAAACATATAAATGCGACTCTCTGGGAATCATCCACTCTATCATTTATATACTGATTGAGGTTATCTTTTATTAATTATTTATTTATTAAACTTTAAACTTTTTTCAGCACCGTCTTATCTTTTTATCTACATTTGTGGAATTACTTTGATATATATATATCTGCAATATAGTGTTGAATTCATTGCAACTGATGCTTTGTTTTTTTTAGAAAATGTATATCTTATGCAATGCTTATTGCTTGATATGGTTTATTGTTGTTACATTATAGGAATAATGTTATGAAAAGGAAGAAAAAAAAGGTATGCATATATAAATTGAAAAATGTAATATGCTGTGTATGAAGCAACCTTATGTAGTAGGGCAAAATTACTTTTAAAAAGTATTTCCGATTTTTATTTTTTATGTCCTAAAATAAGAATGTAATAAATCATGGTTTATATTTTAAAAAATGAAAGGCTGCCTTTCATAATACCGTAGAACGGGAAACACCAATGGAATGCTAAGAAATATCCAAATATTTTTGGAAATGAGTCAGTTATTTCCAAAATGAACCCTAATTAATTTTTATTGAAATTAAGATAAGTATTAATTCATAAGCGAAAATTCATCAGAAGCTTTTATGACCGTTTTATTCATACAATATTTATAATTTTTTTCTAGCTCCAATCGTAAGCCATTTTCTTTCTCCAAGAATATCTAATATCTAAAGAAATATCTAAATGAGCTGTATCTCCACTCCGCTTCTCATAAAATTACTGGACTGATATCTTTGGTTATCTTATAACATTAATTATGAAAAAATGGCTATACAGATTTTCTTGAAAATTCATATAATGAAGGAAATGTTGTTATTAATCACTTATGCCAATTTTCAAAAACAACTAACGCTTTTAACTATTTAAATTTAATGCAATTTTAACTGATCATGTACACTGTACCACAACTTTCATCTGACTCCTGGGAATTCCGATAGTTAAGTGAGTCTAAATCATCATTCTCAGAACCAAAATGGCTTTTCTAACATGGATATCCAAGCACCAATAGCCTTTTAAATGAAACCATTACATTTGGTGCAGTTAAGGCTTGTTGTGAATATATTACGTTTATTTAATAAAGTTTTAAATTCAAAAGAGATGAAAGGATTATTATCAGCATTGACAAGCTTTGGAATTCTGAACGAAAATAAAATGAGCCACTGCATTATTGTTTTTGAAGATTTATCTTTTAACTGTTCCAACTCAATCCAGTTTATACGGTATGTTTAGAATTATTTAAAGAAAAGCGTAGATGAGTATTTTAACATTTCTCAGACATAAAGGAAATAATTCTTTTTTTTTTTATTGTTTGTTTCTTTTAAATAGTGATCCAAGTTGAATCTAGCAGCTTCTTAAAACCTCAATGGAACTCACATCTTAAAATTTACCCAGTAGGAAAGTAACGAACCCAACGTGGGCGGAGGGAATGGTCAAATGGACGATCAAGGGCCGTTAGGAGCAAAGAACACTGACAGACGGACAGTAAAGGGCGCAATAAAGGATCGGGATTAGATTAGGGCAGTACACAGCCGCTACGTGCTCCGCGCCTCAATCCCATGCTAATTCTTGCACTTATTGCCTTCGGGCGTGGCCTGTTTACCTTTGGTTCTGGCCTAAAATTCGGAAATTAGTCAATATTTAACGAACATTGAATTTTATGCAAACAAGGCACCTTAAATTTGTGGATGTAACATATATAATTAGATAGAGATACGCCGCTCTAAATCCCGACATCCAGATATATATTTCCGCTTAGTTTTGAGTCTATTTATTTATTTTCAACCCTCCCCTGCCACTAGTCAATATGAATTTTGCAGCAGTGTGATGTTGTTACATAGAAACCTACTGCTGCATTTTTAAACTATTATATTTCTCTTAGTCAATTTTGCATACAGCATGGTTTGGATGTTCGATTAGCTGTTTTTTTCTGTCCTGAAGATTCTTCAATAGGAGAAACTTTGATAGTTTTTTTTTGCCTTCACTTTGCAGATATTAGTCTGTGTGGTTTGCAATTTTCCAAATTATAACCTTTTTTTTCCTAACGCCTTTTGACTAATTTCACTTCCGCCCTTAGCCTTCTAGCTACGGAGCTGTTCTGATCCACAGCTGTGGATGTTTGCTTCTGTTATATATATATATATATATATATATATATATATATATATATATATATATATATATATATATATATATATCCAGGAAGCACATGGTTTATAATAATCGAACGCGATCACAAATCAGTCCCTCTTCATCAGAATGCTTGGCAATCTTTTGCAGACGTATCCATCCTGTTATTTGTTACGGATTGGATTAATGCTAACCTGCTCCAAACCTCCAATCTGGAGAACCAGGTGCTATGTTGTAAGAAACAGGGGTCGTTCACCTTCCTGTGAATCTGAGAGTGGGGACGTTACCATCCCCATGAGGGAATCGAACCCGCTCCTAGTGGTCTAAGCAATCGAGTAGGGAGTGCACTAATTTATTCTTAATTTTTTTTAAAATCCCGTGAACGGGATTTAAATTCGTAGCATACAATTTTTGTCGGCGTGTCCACTCATACAAGTTTCCTCCATATTTTTTTTTTTGTTTTAAATTAAAATCAAACATAACTTTGAATGTGTGCATTAGAAAAAAGAAATAATTGGATTAGATTCATTTTCCAAAAAACCGATCGGAGAAATTATTACAGCACAATTTTTTGGATGAACTAAGCAATGTAAACGGGCAAGTGAACCATTATTGAAATCAGCGTATACAATTCAGAACAATGTAAAAGTGATCCAATTCATATGATTTTGTTGGAAATCAGGACTCAGGGGCTCTGAAATGTTAAGATCCATTGAAAACCGATAAGATGTTAACATCCCAAAATAGTTTTCTTTTGTTTTTCTATAGCTTTTTTTTAATTTTCTCGTTAATTATATGAATATATGAACATTAAAAATACTTTAAGCAGAAAATTAGAGGAAAGTTTTATTAACATCGTTTTTGCGCTACAGCCTATGGAAAAATCATTTTTCTTATTGCGCAGGAAGCGCTCAATTTGTTTTACTAGCATCGGTAGTCAAAGTATCAAAATATATCCACTCGTTTCCGAGACAATGTTGGCCCTCGCAGGCAGACCAATAGCTGAAAATATTTTTTCGGACTCAGGGGGCTCTCCGCTTGATCCGCGGAAACCGCACTTCCAAACTTTGACCCATTACATAGTAGCGGTAGGAAAGTAAGAAATACAATACAAATTAAAGTACAGTACAATAGCTTTAACGTATGACTACATTACTTATATTAATTATCTTGACCAAGATCTAATAAAAATCAGACTAACTTATCACTAGATACAGGATTTTTAGGTTATTGCACGTTTTATTCATTTATGTGTAAAAACTACAATTCCGATTAACTATCTGTTTACGACCTGTAAAATAACATATTGAAATTTGATATGAGATTTGCACGAAATTGCACGTTTTGGCCTATTCTGGCGTAACTTACGTAAATAAGTCACAATTGTATTGAAAACACCGTTATAAGTGGTACTAGCTAAAAGATAACGTAGCCCTCCTGCTGCCGTCCGGTTTCCTAATACCATTAACTGAACTGTTGTACTTCTTTCTTCCAATATCTTCTCATTAAGTCACTCTATGTGAATGAAATGTCAACCACTTATTAATTGTTACTAAAACTAATTTAAGTGATTTTTTTTACAATGTCAGTGCACTTTTTTCACTCTTTCTAATTACGATCGTAATCTTCGATGTTAATTCTACTTTGGCCGGAACCGACTATATATATATATATATATATATATATATATATATATATATATATATAGATAGATAGATAGAAAGTAAACTTTATTCTGGGACAAGGTCCCTTATGAATAACAGATATGAACAAAAAAATTAAAACTACATCTGGCCAAAAATTACATTAATCAATATTAAAGAATATATACAGTATCTTCAGTGAAATTAAATTAAAACAAGTAAAAATAAAATAAAATTTTGAGAAAAAACGAAATAAAAAAAAAAACATTATTTAAATGAAGATAAAAATAAAATAAAATAAGCATGGGTTGATTTTTAAAATTAAGACAATAAATTTTATCAATCATTCACCTCAGTCAAAATCTATTTCACAATATTTATTTTATTGTATAACGTCATTTTGGGATGTGAGAAGGAATTGGTAAAGATGATATTTAAATGAGGACAAGGAAGAGGCATGACGGATTTCAGATGGCAAGGAATTCCAGAAGGCTGTGGATCGGGAAATAAAGGAATATTCAAACGTCTTAGTTCTATGGGAAGGGATATAAAGGTCGGAAACACGGGATCTTGTTTTCTGGGAGTGGACCACGGGTTTAAACTGTAGGAGACTGTAGATGTAAGAAGGGTGTCTAGTGTTGATTGTTTGGAATAGGAAAGATCCGAGGAAATATTGTCTGCGGAAAGAAGGGAAGAGCCACTTTAACTCGTCGTAAAGGTGGGACACATGAGATCGCTTTGATGTACCGAAGACAAATCTTAAGCACGTATTCATGAGTCGCTTCAATCTATCCTCGAGTACCATTGGGATGCCTCCGTACACCACACAGCCGTAGTCAAAGTGGGGGAAAATGAGAGAGGATACAAGGAGCTTGCGGATGGGTTGTGGGAGTAGGTGGCGGGAGCGATGAAATAGCTTAAGGGTACCTATTGACTTACGGGAGATGAGGGCAATATGGGGTTTCCAGGAGAGGTTTTCGTCTATGGTGATTCCTAGGTTTTTAACGGATGAACTGAATGTGACAGGATGATCGTTGATGACTAAAGGAGGAAGGAAGGAGATGGATTTAAGAATAGGACTGGAACCTATAATAATGGCCTGAGTTTTCATCGCATTTAGATTTAAATTATTCAGACTTGCCCAGGCACTGATCCTATCTAGGTCAGCCTGAATATTGGCGAACGCGACTAGTAGCTCAGAAGGATGAAAGGAAAAATATATTTGGGTGTCATCAGCGTATAAATGATGTGAACAGTGGTAGATGGATTTGGATAGATCATTTATGTAGGAGTTGAAAAGGAGAGGGGAAATGCTCGAACCCTGGGCCACTCCAGAGGACAGTGTAAGAAAGGAAGATAGGGGTTGGTTTGGAATGCTGACTGCTTGAGTTCTGTCGGATAGGAAAGACTGTAACCAGAGGATAGAGCTGTTGGAGAAGGATAGGGATTTTAATTTAGTATAGAGTATAGAGTGGTCTAAGGAGTCAAAAGCTTTGGAAAAGTCGAGAAGTATTAATACAGTTAACATTTTTTCGTCCATTGCGGTATGTAAGTCATTGGTAATTTTTAGTAAGGCGGATTGTGTGGAGAAGCCAGGTCGGAAACCAGATTGGAGAGGATTCCAGAGGTTTAGAAAGGTTAGAAAGAATGGAGATTGGGCGGTAGTCTTTAGGAGAGGTAGGATTGGGAATTTTGTTAATAGGTCTGACTAATGCTTTTTTCCAAGCAGTTGGAAAAACTGAGTTCTGGAGGGAAAAATTATAGATGAAAAGGAGAACTGGAACGACTTCGGGAAGGCATAATTTTAATAGTTTGACTGGTATCCCATCAAGTCCGATGGAGTTTGTGTGTGATTTCATTATAGAGGAAATAAGGTCGGTCGGTGAGATGTTGGAGAAATAGAAGTTATCACTGTAAAATGAGGGTGATAAGGAAAACTGGTGAGAGGTGGGTAAACTGTTGCTGGTGGTGGAAGATATAAAGTAGGAATTTAGTTCATCGGGTGATACCGGGTAGAACGGTGAGGAAGAGGATTTACAAAGAGAGAGTTTACGAAGGGTTAGCCATATTGATTTAGAATCAGGAGCAGAAGCGAGAGTTTCATTAAAGAAGTTTGATTTCGCTTTCCTGATCGTTGTTTGTGTCAAGTTACGGAGTACTCTATAGACTTGATAGTCATCTGCTAGTCGAGTTCTTCTGAAGCGTCTACGGGCTGCCTCACGTCTCTTTTGCATGTCGCGGATTTCTTGACACATCCAAGGAGCAGGTTGGCGACGGAAGGTTGAGGTTTTGATAGGAGCATGTATGTCAAGAATATGGATAAGGTTAGAAGTGAGGATGTCAACCATATGATCAATAGAGGTACAGGAATAAATATCGTTCCAGTTTAGGGTTTCAAAGTCCGGTAGGATTTTATCACGGGTGAGGTTGTCAAGATTGCGGAAAGTTATGGTTTTAGGAAGAAACGTGGGAGTTTGGATATCGTACGATAATTTGATGAGATCATGAGAAGAAAGGAAAGGAACGGGTAATTGAGAACAGGACAAGAGTTTCTGCTCTGAATCGATGATATGCAAGTCCAGCCAGGTGTCAGACCAACAAGTATGGTGTGTAGGAGCGAAAGGAACAATAAAAAGGTTGAGGGAGAAGAAGAGATTTTCCAAATAGCGTTTGTTGTTGGATTCTGTGAGGAGGTTGGTATTAAGATCACCGGAAATTATGATGTTATTATAGAAAGGGACATAATTGTACAAGGTTGATTCGAAGGATGAGTCAAAAGGAGTCAAAGGAGGGCGATATACGACCACATAAAGGAGAGGATGTGCTTTACAAGAAATTTCAGCGAAGAGGAATTCAATGTGAGGATGATTGGAAGGGGATGAAATATCTAGAATACGGGGTTTCAGGCTATTATGAACATAGAGACCAACACCTCCGCCAGTCCGGGAAACCCGATCATGACGGATGAAGGTATAATCAGGTAAGGAAACGGAAGAGGAAGGGATATAGGGCTTAAGCCATGTTTCAGAGACTGCAATAATGTGGTAGAAGTTACAGGTGAAATATTGGAGAAATTCGTCATAGTGAGCAGGAAGGGATTGAGAATTAACATGGCAAGTAGTTAAGACGCTAGACATAACGGAAAGGAGAAAAGTATACATATGATGGATGACGCTGTAGGTAAGAAAAAACTGTGAAAATCAATTTGGAAAGAAGTAAATAATGGCTGTAAGAGAAGAAAAAAAATACAAACAAAATAGAGTTAGGTTCAAAAATATGAAAGAGGAAAAAACAAAAAATTACATTGGTTAAAATAGAGAAACAATAATAACAATAGTAGTAGATAGGCAACCCAGCACGATGCTGTATTATACAATAGAAGATTGGAAGTTTACGGATGCATTCTGTAGGTTGACGTAAATCAGAAGGTCAGCAGAAAACATCTAGATCATCTGGTTGGTCGATGTATATCACGGGATGGCCATCTCCTTTTCTGCAGCGCAATCTACCCGCCGAAAACCACACGTATTTTAGTTTACCAGCCGCTCTCTTCTGACGTGCGAGCCAATACAATCTTCTATTAGCAGGGGTCATTTCTTCACCCAGGTATATCCGGTGGGAGTCGTTTTCCTGCCAGCCGATGTCTCGAGTTGAGAAGTCCCTTTTGACCTTTCTTCTTTGGACCAGCTCGTCTCGTACTGCCTGCCTCACAAAGCGAGCTATAACTGGTGGTGGTCTAGGGTCGTCTTTTTTAGGTCTACGGCGCTCCACAAAATCGATGTCCTCGATGTTAATCTTAACACCGAGACCAGCTCCCACACTGGCAACTAGGGCCGAAGGAGTCTCTCCTGCACGTACCGGAATGCCTCGGATCTCAACCGATCTACAGAGTAGGCCCTGCTCGGCTCTGTTTAATCGTACCTCGAGTTCCCCCACTCTGGATTTCAGCGTTTTATTTTCCGTAGTCAATTCCTCCAGATGTTTAGCTTGGCTCTCTAGATGATTTTCTATTTTTGAAAACCTTTCATTTAACTCGAAGCTGAGTTCCCCGTATTTTTCTAATGACGACTTAATATTTTTAATGTCTTCATTGACTTGGGCGCTAAGTCGATTAACCGCTCCGAGAATATCAGCTGCGGACGGCTCCTTGATTTCACTTCTTGGTGGACTGGCTGATTTTTCCCTAATTTGGTATGTCTTTTTGCCTTGGTCACATTTTTTACAAAGCCATACTTTTTTTTGAGATTTTAATGTCTCGATCTCTTTATCACCCAGTTTGCAGCATTTACCGTGAAAGATAACCTGACATTTATTGCAGCTTATATTAGTTTTGTCATCTCTAGAGATGGCACTATCACAAATAGAGCACTGAACCATTTTCGTGATAATATAATAATATTTACTCACGCTAGAAGAGTGTTTGTCAATAGATGCGTGTTGTTGGTCCTTAATACTCAAGAGCTTAGAAGGATTAATAGCCGCTTCTCAATCCACAGCTAGTGAAACACGACCTTTATCTTTAATAATTGACTAAAAAAATAAATAAATGAAGAACGTAAATAAACTCGCTTGACCGTGATGAAAAAAAAAACACAACATATATATATAAAAATTAAGAAGAAATAACAGAGGGTACGAATGTTAGAGAGAAAAAACTATAGGAACGAAGTGAACTGCTTGCCGTCTCTGGCCAGACTGATATATATATATATATATATATTATATATATATATATATATTATATATATATATATATATATATATATATATAATATATATATATATATTATATATATATATATATTATATATTATAAAGTTGTTTTATTTAATGTTTTAACATTTTTGGGTTCCTTAAATTATTACATAAGTTCAAACGTTATTTTTAATGTTCGGTGATTTTTTCATTTACTTTTATAGTATTTATTTTTAGGATTATTATTCTTAAATTTTTTACATATGAAAATAAATACTTGACATTTAATGTTCCATGATTAATGTCCATAATTCGGCCTCTACTTATAACCAAGGTATTTTTTTTTAAATTTCTAAAGGATCAAGAAGAAAATTATAAAAAAAATATGGGGAAAGCAAATCCTAATAATGAATATTAATGCCGAATGTGTGGTTGTATAGTTCTTAGATAATTTTTTTTAATTTACTGTAATATGTATAGTTGTCAATTTGAATAAAAGATTCTAGATATTGAATAAATAGATATTTAACAATACGGACAATTTTTAACGAAAACTACACAGCCTATATGATGCAGGATTGTCAAGGTTATGTATTTCCACGTCAATGAAAAGAAAAAAAGAAGTATAAAGCTGATATTGGGCAATGGAAAAAACGTGCTTATAGGAGTTGAAAAAGCAGAAGAAAAATCATGGCCTGGTGAAAATAAAGAAAAAACGTTCTGGGAATATTTATCTGCGGGCTAGGGCCGCATTAAAACTGATCTAAATCATAGTCTGATTTTACCCGTGGGTTTCGCTCTTGCCTCATCCCATTTCTCCTCCTGCTGGCATAATATATATCATCCTGTTAGATCTGCAAGCTGTCCTCATTCATACGCCTAATCATTTCTGTTTAGCTTCATTAATTATTCTATATTTTACTACTCTACCCTTTTATTTTACTACCTAATCTAATATATTAAAGAGTATGTATTTACCAATCAATGTTATATTTTGTCATATTACTAGTAATGAAATAAATTCTGGCAGGTTATGTCTTGCGACGGTATGAATGCGTTTGCATTTCAAAAGCTGCTTAATTTATGAATACAATACAAACGATGAAAAACTGATCACAATACAAATTTATCTCGGAATTGAAACTTTTTAAAGAATTTTAAATTTATTTTAGAATGAAAAAATGTCAAAAAAAAGAGTGTGGTAACCATTGACCTTATCTTGGGTCTATAGACATTTTATAAAGCCCAGCCTGTATACAAAGTGTAGTTTGAGCTTAGTTTAGCCTCCATTTTCAATTGTCACGATCATTTGCCATATCGTTCATTCCTGCCAGAGAGCAGCCTCTTATTCTCCCAAACCTTGAGAGGTACTCCATGAGCAGTTGCCTTGGTCGGGGCCTCACGGGCACTTTCCTTCTGGTCTGGACTTAATGTTGCCCGAAATCGGTCTTGGTCTCACACTTTGCAAGACCTAGTCCAATACCGCCCAATTGTTGAAATACAAAGACCAGTGCTGATAAAAAAACAAACGATTTTCGGATTAAAAATTAATGCAAAATATTTACTAACACTTGACAATTTTAGTTACCATGTGTAAAGAATTGTTATAACCAATATACATTTGCATTTAACTTTTCTAATTTTCATTCTCGTTTAGTTAGGCTTCTCCTATCACAGTGATATCCTCATAGTAATAAGCTAATAGGTAACTGCAAGACTATTACTAGGCTCTTGCGCAAGACCAAGACCAAGACCCAGAGTGAGTGAGTAAGACCTAGACTTGTTTTGTTCTCGCATTTGGCAACACAATCTGGTCTCCATCAACCATTTATCTTTATTTCATTGGCCATTCTATTCACATGGCCGATCCATTTCAGTTACTACTACTCCACTACCTGTCCAACAGGCGATACCCCGAGTTTCTCCCTGATACTTTCATTGCGATTTAGGTTCCTTCGATTTTTCCCTTGGATTCGTCCCGGGAACCTCATTTCTGTCGCAGTCACGTTGAACTCTTGGTGGTCTAGGGTTGTCCAACTCTATACTATACAACAGGAGCTTTGTCTTTTCAATTACTTAGTTCTTTCCAATGACTGTAGAATGTATTTCGGAATATACTTCATTTGTTTTTTCCGCTCTATGGTCTAGTTTGTCTCTAGCAAGTTCCTGGTAATCTAATTTGGCTGTTTTTCTGATTATTGTACCCAGGTTATAATAGGCATCTACAAGATGTATCAAATTACAGGTAACTATCCCTATAACGCTTCACTATCCCTTCCAACAAGCATTTATAGTCATTCCTCCCAACTGCAGCTCACTTCACTCTATTCATTTACTGCTTCTTATAGTTTCTGTGGGGTTTCTGCTGCTAATACTTTGTCTTGTGTATATATATATATATATATATATATAATTGTTTTCCTTTAGCAGACCTTCTACATTTCATTCATAAAGACAATAAATAGGAATGTCCTCAGTCTGTCTCCATGTTTGACATCCTTATAGAACCTAAAAGGTTTTGATTTGGAACAAGGAACTTTCGACCACTAACTGGGGAGGAAGCGGAACTGGTCGAAGAGGTGAAAAAAATATAGAATCCGAGTTTTGGGTTTGAGCGATTCGAAGAGAAAGAAATGTGAAGCAGTGAATCGCGGATTTGATTTGGATCCCAAATCTCAAAATATTGGGTTCTAACATATCTTTTGGAGAGCTAGAATTGTTTCCCAAACCTTTTTTAGCTAGGCATAAGAAAATGTTTAAGCTTGCTTAAGATGACAATTAAAAAATAAAGACAAAATACATTTTTTTTTCGTGCTACTTGCGCCACCAAAAGGATTTCGCTTTTTTGATTAAGTTAGATAAATTATATAAGGTACTGCCCTTCGCTTAATTTAATGTAGATAAATATTTAAGTGAAAAGGCTATCTCTAGAGAATCGAGCATTTTGTTTTGTTCTGCTAGGTTGAGGGACTCAATTCGTCCTCTTGGAAAGGACACTCAGGATCTGATTCGTGCTATACGACACTTCATTAAATATTCCAGGACCTCATTCAAGTTCAGCCGCATGTATTGGCTGCCTAGGACATTCCACTGAATTGGCCTACTGAATTCGACGAGAAGTTGGTAACGTGGGGATGATGATATATCAATAGATGGTAGTACGCGTACGGTGGGCTGAAACACGGGAATCGTGACAGAAATTTCAACTTTACTATATTTAATAAATAATTATATCCTTAATTGCCGGGTAACATTCAAAAAATAAAAGTTAGTGGTGATGTTCTCGGAAAGTTTCTTAAGGCAGATATATATACACGTGAAGTTCAAATATTTAATGTTAAATTTATTAGGGGTAGGAAAAAAAAAATTAATGCTCGCTGAAATTTCCTTTCTTAAACCAATTACTGGAATTCTTTTTTTATTTTTTTTTCTATTATTGCAAAACCTTGACAAATAATTAAACTTTGTTTTAATCACATTTTTTACTAAGTTTTGGGTAGATAAGGAAAACGTCTTTACGCTACTATGGTGATGCAACTAAGAAATCTTGACTGTTAAAAGTTAAGTAACGATATTTTAAACGAACGACTTGACCGACTTTTGATGGAACAAATTGTTAAGTGTGATCTCTTAAATGGTTTGGAATGATTTAACCTAAAATTTAACCTAAACAAATAATGAACAACATTTTTATAATTCTCGATTTTAAAATAATTATAAATATATAATCTAACGAGATCTGTATCGTATGATATACAAGGTCATGGTCATGTTTGATGAATATAAATTATCAATATATAAAAGTAGTTGAAAAGTTAAAATCAACTGTTTTTGTAATACAAAGATTATTACAATTAATCGTACAACATTTCCTGTCGTCAGTTTTTAAATTTATTGATCCAATTGCTTCTATCTTCACTTGAATTTCGTTATTTAGTTAATGCTATTTTATTCGTCTTGTACTATATTTTATGCAACAACTTGTATGAGACAAACAAGAATAATCCTAGAGTGAAAAAGCAGGGAGTAATTAAACCAATTTTTGTTTTTTATTATATTTACAACTTTATTAGTATAAATACATCAAGTAAATATGTGTGAGGAATATAATCACTTGAAAACAATTGTTGAGAAACTACCTTTTGTTAATACTCTAATTAAATCAAATAGTTAACTTTAAAAAAAAGTAATTATTATAGACTAAAAGTAAATCATCTATTGAGTCATAAAGTTATAAACTGAAGTATAGGAATAATAATAAAATAAAAACATTTAACTAACTTCACACTTAATGATTACAAGATCGAAAAATAGGTGGTATAAAAGTTATACATGACAAGCTCAATTAGTAAGTAGTGAAGTATTGCCAAGAAAGGAAGGAATTACCGCTAATAATAATTTAGTTCAATAGTCTTTTTTTCCTAGAAATATTCAAAGTTCTGAGAAAAAAACAAAAACGTTAAGTCGAGAAGAGAAGTTAACAAAGTGCTAAATGGTTCTGGCAAACAACAACGTTAAAGGAATTGTTTCACAAAGAGACTCTTGATCAAGAAACTCCTTTGTTAGGTTACTTGAAAGAAAGTCTTAAGGTAAGAAATACGAATTATAAGTGAAAAACAAAGTTATTTCATGCCATTATGGATACAATATATAAAAAATAAAATCTTAAGCATTTACATTTACTTAGATTTAAGTTTTTTTATTATTTTACAATAGCGAATAAACAGAGAATCACTTTATTATCATAAATGGGTGCTACACAGTTTTATTGGGTTGCGATATGCATAGCATATTAATAAAGACCCTTAAACAATCTTTACCAACTTATACATAAATATATTGTATTATTTCAATATGTACAAACTCAGCACACACACATATATATTATTTTTATTTTTTGTTCCTTCATTGTTTTTCTATAATATCTTCCTTTAACATTTAATTTTCTTTCTTTTAAACAATTTTCATACCCTCTTTAATTCATAAATTGAAATTTATTTAACGATTAACATGCAAAACTGTATTACAACTACATACCTATAATAATTGCAATAAGGAAAGTAAATGAAAGTTAATACAAATTAATAATGCATATACCAAATTAAATCAATCATAAACACGTTAGATGTGTTTTTTACAAGATAATAGTTAATTTGGTAATATATAATAGAATAGGTGATGCATATTCAGGACGCAGTGATTTTTTTAAAAACTTTAAATTTTTTATTTATGCCAACGTTTCAACCCAAACTTATGGTTCATCTTCAGGGCGTGGTTTTTAGCACTGAGGGTGTTCAAGTACTTAAACTTACTACATTATTTCAAGTATTTTCAGTTTACATACTACAGGTCATATCGTTTCGAAAATGCTCAACGTAATGCATCGAGAGAGCACGACCACCAAATAACATTTTTACTGATTTTTAATCTGATTTCCTAGATAGGAAATCAAAATCGGAAAACCTTATTTATTATTTTTAATTTTAGCTAACAATAAACAACTAAAGAATTATTAGTGCTTATTCCTCCCCCCCCCCTCTAGATCTAGGATCTATATCAATGTTGAAAAGGTTTGAGCTTAATCTAGCACACTTAACTCCTCCCTCAAACAATTAAATTTGATAAATACGATATAAACGTTAACAGTTTAAGGAATTATGTACATATTTATTGGTATAGACCAGATGAAAGTGTGATTAGTCCATTTTGTGGGTAAAAAAAAGTTTTATAAACGGTTTTTTCCGTACTGTCAATTTATTAATATGCATCGTTTAAAAAGCTAGTTTATAAAATACAAATAAATAAATAGTTGTATTCATATATATACACACTCACATATATATATATATATGTGTGTGTGTGTGTGTGTGTGTGTGTGTGTGTGTGTGTGCGCGCGAGTGTGTGTTTGTGTGTGTGTGTGTGTGTGTGTGTGTGTGTGTGTGTGCGAGTGTGTGTTTGTGTGTGTGTGTGTGTGTATGTGTGTTTATATAATATTCTATTTCATTCCATCTTGATCTAAAGTTTTGATTAAAAACTTGACTATCACATCAAATTTCGTTGTTTGGATCTTTTTGTTGGCTGCCCGAACCTAACAAAGGCAATGTGTCAGACTGTAATTGATGGATTTCATGCAGAAACACATTACAAACAAGGAATGTAATATCCTGGAATAAAAGCATGATCATTTTCAAAAACAAGTTCTGAAAGAATATTCCCGTAGCGAAAGTTGTTATTTCTGACCCAGTTTTAAATATATGTCCTGCATTAAATATTTTCCCACAGTAAACCAAAGATTTTTTTTAATAGAAATGTATCAAATGTTTTGATTAAAAGTAACTAAATAGCGTTTTTTACTTTCACTAACCTATGTATGTAATATGCAATAAGGAAAAGTATTGCGATTTTTTTTTAATCTGAGTTTTCAACGGAAATACACGTTTTGAGGTCCCCTGAATCTAAATGACCAAGGTCCGCAAAATGGTTTGTGTGTATGTGAACAATCTGGCTCAAAACCGAAAAGTCGTCCGAAATTGATAATATGTATTTAAGATACGTATATGCCTTAGATGTGACAGCAAATTTTCCCTAAACTCGTCTCGCCGGATGTGCCACTTTATATCGACGGTGAAACACATTTTTATAGTTTTCTCAAAAACGGCTCTAACGATTTTGATTAAACTCGGTGCATCATTGTATAATTAAGTGGTCTTTAATATCATTAAGGTCTTTTCCCTACTGATGTTATACAGTTCCTTAATGCCCAATGTTCATATACGGCTTTCTACAAAGTACCTTTAATATGGTTTAGGTAAAAAAATAAACTCTCCATTGACAGTAATTATCAAAATAAGTAAACATAAATTTTGAAAGAATATGATAATTGAAAACTGGAGAAAAAAAGAAAATGCTTATCCAGCTTGAAAATGGATCTCCGGAAATAACAGTCAGAAAGTATAATGTATAGTTGAAAAGAGGAGAATATAATAGAAAATAATATTAAATAAATAAAGATGTAGAAGGTAACAGAGAGTGATGAAAAAAATATAAATACTAATTTCAGAAAACTAATATTATTTAACGTAAATGACATGTTTCTAAGGAAATAAAAGGAATTTTTCATACTAAATGTAAACTTTTGATTTTTTTTTTTTAAATTTTGAAAAATGATAATTTAAAATACACCGAGTCAAGGAAATGCCTTTGTTTGAAATACTATTTCATTGTATTTGTGTGAAAGCAGAAGTAAAATATGAAAATATTTTGTAGATATGTTAATAACCTTAAATACATTTACTGTAGTTTAATAACCCTACATGTGATATTATATTTAAATAATTAGGTGCATACCGGCCGTTTATTCCAAAAAATAATCAAGTAACTTTTAGAAAATTAAATTAGTGAATAATTTGATGAATTTTTACTTTTCGAAATCCCAACATTATCCACTTACAATTAGTATTAGTGTAATAGGACACCCTTTGACCTATCCATGGCAGAAAATGAATATCTCTTAGTTTCATTTCAGTAAACTTTACAATGAAAAATAAACGTTTCATAACTAATAATTCTACAATCCATAATCAATTATCGATTAAATATTCAGATATACTTAAATATTCAGATATACTTAAAAATTTCTCTAGGCATATATGAGCCTTTCGGTTGACAGAATTAATAACACCAATTTCAACAATCTTTATTATTAATTTAAGTGATGTTCCTAGTGGCAAAATGTTAACCTTTATTAACAGTTCTATATTTCAACGCTACAACCACCTACTCCGGAATAAACTTACTCACTGTCTGTATAAATATAACTTTTCCAACTAGAAATATCACTAAAATGACATTACTCAAAAATACTGAAATTAAAGTTAGTCACACGAGAAATACTAGGATACCACCAAACAAAGATTAATCTCCGTAAACCTGACAACTCATCAGCAAGAAGTGATAAAGAGAAAGCAGACTTATTTACCACTCGTCTTACAGACGTATTTCATCCACACGAAGACTTGCCTGACTAACAGCATTGCTCAGATGTCCAACGAATGTCCATACTATTTAATCATCAGATCGTACCTTGAGGATAGGTTTTTCGATGTCAACTAGGATGGTAAACACTCCTACTATTGCCGAATCGGTGCAGGAGTACTGCAGGGTAGTATTCCATTCTCTATTTACACTTATGCCATTCCACAGACTCCAGACAAATTACTCGCAACTTACGCAGACGATACTCTCATACTCTCGATAGATTCTAATCCAATCGCAGCATCCCATAAAGTACAAATTCATTTAAATCTACTACAAGACTGGCTTGATGAATGACGGAAAAAAATTAACATAGATAAATCAAATCAGGTTACATTTACACTTAGACGCTCGAATTGTCATTCACTGACAACAGCAACTCTATATGATTTGCCATATCATACAGACACAAAACATTTGGGACTCACAATGGATAGACGACTGACCTGTAAATCGCAAGTGACTACACCGAAAAAGAGATTGAACCATCGAATATCAAAAGTTGATATATTGATATCACGCTATGCGATATCACGATGTATTGATAATACGCTAATTATCAATAGTAAGAAGAATGCTACTCCATAAAAATAAAGTATCACTTTCTAACAAAATTACATACAACATGCTACTCAGATCAATACGGACATATACTACTCAGGTATGGAGTTCATGCAAAAATACACACTTTGAGACTATTCGAATCTTCTAATCTAAATTTCTCCGGTATATCACTCATTTTCTCTTCTACGTCACCAATAAACCGCTTCATAAAGACCTAAAAATACCAGTTTTACAAAAATGTTCACTTATTGGACATCCTAATCCCCTTGTACAGACATTACTAACAGACACACTACCACAGAATCCAACAAGAAGACTCAAAGGCCTCTGGAGCTGGGATCTACTACATTAATACATCACGTTAGGATTGGCTTCGCTGCGGGGTTTCTCCAATCAAGGCATTCATGTTAATCCTGCAAAGGAAGTTGACGAATGATGATCACATTTACAATATATGCCAAAGGCATTTGTAAAGTTTTTCAGTAAAGAAATTTATTATTATTATTATTATTATCATTATTTTCAATATGTTCTATTTTTCAAATTAATTTTCCATTCAAAATGCTTCTACATTCTTAATTTTTTTTTCTTCTGATAAAAATTTTAAAGACTTTTCTTCATTTAAAAAAAAGAAGACTTTTCTGCTAAATACCCTCTAGTTAATATTTAATTTTTTGAATGTATTAGCGAGAATTCAGTACTTTATTTTTTTATATAAAAAGTAATTATTTTTACTACACATTTTCCAACTCATTAAGATTTATGAAATATTTTCAGCGGCATCCAATTATTAACCGTTTTCTCAAGAATGTCAGATAAAATACCTTTTAAACGATTCTTCCACGAAAATTCGATGCATTATACATATTTTTAGTTTTAAAGACTAATTTCCATATAATTTCCATTTAGTTAAAAAATTTCATTAAGCTTCCATGGAAAGTTTCAGTTTCTATTTAATATTATAAGTTACTTCTACGACTTACGCGTGACATATTAATGTTTTTAATATCTTCAGCTTAATAATACGCTAAATTATACATAAATGTTTTACTAATTTCTAAATATTAGTTTTCTTTCTGGGAAATTGTTTATTATCAAATATTTTTATTGACAATATTTAGCCTTTTTTATCTCTATTAACCAATAGATCATGTAAATGATTTAACATAATCCATATTAAAGGTACTTTAAAGAGATTTATAGGAAAATTCGGAATTTAATTCCAATCACACTATACCAATAAGGATATGAGCTATATGATTTTATGTACTACTTAATTGTACGTTCCTATATTGAATTTAATCAAAATTAGAAGGTGGTTTTAAAGGGAATTGAATTAATGTATAAAATTGAGGATATAAAGTCGTCCAGTTTTTACCAATTTTATAGCGGAATCTCTCTGATTATTCACGTGATACAGTTAAAGTGTATATCAGAGCAGTTGATATTTACTGTTGGCATCTTTTTTTTTTGTTATTTTAAGAAAAAAAAAAAAAAAAAAAAAATTTTTTTTTTTATTTATTTATTTATTTTTCTCTTATGATATGCGGTATGATCAGCAAGTGATGGCCAGTAAGGTGCCCAAGAGGTCTCGGTCAGACGGAGTTAGCTCACCAGCCAAACAAAGGACTCGTCGCTGCCTACGAGAAATACCTCCAGTGACCAAGATGAACACTTCAGAACCAGAACCTCAGCCCCAACCAGGTACGTCTGCACAAGAAACGATTGAAGAATCACCTTTCTTTACTCCAAACCCCTTCCAAGTGCTTCAAAATGACAGAGAAGTAATGGAGTCTGCAGCAATACCCAGAGAACCAAAGCCTCCTCCGATATTTGTGAAAAATATAAAAAATTTCCAGATGTTCTGCACCCAACTAAATAAAATCTGCTCTGGCAGTTATTCATGCCTTAACAGGACCAATGACACCAAAATAACACCTGATTCTGCAGAAGCCTACCGAAAAATAGTGAAGTACTTATCAGAAACAAATGCGAATTTTCACACTTACCAGCTGAGGCAGGAAAGAGCTTTACGAGTAGTGATAAGAAATTTACATTCCTCAACCCCCACTGAAGTTATTAAAGAAGAACTAACGACGCTTGGTTTCAATGTACGCCAGGTAACAAACGTTTTGAAGGAGGACAGGGAGCAGCCAGGATTACGAAATAGGATCCCACTACCATTGTTTTTCGTGGACTTGGAGCCATCACCAGGTATCGAAAAAATATATGATATCACAAGAATATACTACACAATGGTGAAAGTTGAGAAGCCATATCCCAAGAGAGACATCGTGCAGTGCCATAATTGTCAGACCTATGGCCACACAAAGACATATTGCCACCATCTGCCGCGTTGCGTGAAGTGCGGTGAACAGCACAAATCTGTAGAGTGCAACAAACCTATACAAGATCCAGCAGTATGTGCCCTATGCTTGGAGGGACACCCGGCCAACTACAAAGGCTGCCAAATTTACAAGAATCTCAAAACCAGACACCAGAAAAACCGGATTCAAGATGAAGCACTAAGAACAAGAAGAGAGAGAGAGCCTTCCAGAATTGTAAACAATGATGTATCATTCTCCCAACTACTTAGAGGTAAGACTTTAACCGATAAATGTCAAGCCCTGCCACAACAACAACCTCAAACCCAACCTCAAAATCCTCTTCATCATAATATACCTAACCACCAACAACAAATTCCTCATATTCCTCCTCCTTCAAATGCAACAGATCTCACAAGTTTGTTAGCATCTTTCCTCACCGATTTCAAATCCCTGGTTACTCCACTCATATCACTCCTCACGAATCTCGTATCTCACCTCATCCCTCCTTTAAAAAATCCTTAAATGACTCACATCCCTAAACCCATATCCATTCTCCTTTGGAATGCGAATGGTGTTAGAAATCATACAGACGAACTATCTACTTTACTACTTGACAAGAACATTGATGTGGCACTAATTACTGAAACTCGACTAACCACTAAACAGCACTTCAATATACCACAATACCTGACGTATCGTACTGACCACCCTGACGGAAAAGCACATGCCGGTACTGCTGTAATTGTACACCAATCCCTCTCCCATCACGTACTCCCATTACCAATACATGATTTCCTACAGTCCACCGCTATCGTGATAAAAACCTTCTCCTTTCCGGTCACTCTTGCATCAGCGTATTGCCCTCCTAACCGATCCATATCCAATGCCCAATTCAGTTCTCTCCTCGACTCCTTAGGACATCACTTCATCTTGTGTGCAGACCTAAATGCCAAGCACCAACAATGGGGTTCCAGAACCACGAATTCTCGTGGCCGAACCCTGCTGTCTGCACTCAATTCCCAACGTTTTCACCTCCTTTCCCCCAACTCTCCTACCTACTGGCCCACAGATGCCAACCGTAATCCTGATCTTCTTGATTTCTTTATCCACAGCGGCTTAACTCCCCTCAATTGTTCCATTACACGTCTAAATGAACTTTCCTCTGACCATAGTCCTCTAATCCTTAATGTTTCACTTGAACCTGTTCCCAAACCTTCTCCACAGTCATTCATTAGGGTTCATTAAAAATTTTTGAAAAGATCCTTTTGAAACGAATCCTACCCATTATAGAATCCCAAAATATCCCTTCCCATCAGTTTGGTTTTCGCTCTCAACATTCTACTGTTCAACAAGGACTCCGAGTTGTTGATCATATTTCCTCAGCTCTAGAAAACAAGGAATACTGTTCGGGTGCCTTTCTGGACATTTCACAGGCATTTGACCGGGTATGGCACTCCGGACTGCTCTCCAAGCTTAAAATCCATTTACCTCAGTCCTTGTACCTAGTCCTCCGATCCTACCTCTCTGACCGCTCCTTTCGAGTTCGCTGTGGAACAGAATTTCCCAATATCTACTCCGTTAAAGCCGGTGTTCCCCAAGGCAGCGTCTTGGGTCCCGTGCTTTACATCCTCTTTACTGCTGACATCCCTGTTCATCCCGATACTTTTTTTGCAACATTCGCTGACGACACCGCAATCTTATCATCCAACTCTGATCCCGAAATAGCATCCTTAAATCTCCAAAGTCACCTCACCTTGATTGAGCACTGGTGTAATAACTGGCGCATTAAAGTTAATGAATCTAAATGCCAACATATTACCTTTACACTCCGACGCAATTCCTGTCCACCAGTACTCTTTAATTCCATCCAGCTTCCTTATTCAGACACAGTCCGGTATCTTGGCTTTCATTTAGACCGAAGACTAACTTGGAACCCGCATACTAGACTCAAAAGACAAGAACTCAACCGACGATACGGCCAACTATACCGACTACTAAGCAGAAAATCTAAACATTCCATTGAAAACAAGCTACTGATCTACAAGACAATACTGAAACCTATTTGGACTTACGGACTAGAACTGTGGGGATCAGCTAAATTTTCTAACATCAAGCGCATCCAATCCTTCCAGTCTAAAGTCCTTCGAACAATAGTCGATGCTCCTTTCTATGTATCCAACAAAACCCTACATCATGACCTTAACATCCCATTTGTCCTAGACCTTATCCCAGAAAAATTCTCCAAATTTCACCAGAACCTTACTTACCACCCAAATCCTCTTGCACAATCCCTATCAAGCATCTCCCATCCCTATAATCCTCCAAGAAGATTGAAACGGCAGTGGCCTCGCGACCTTTTGTAGATTATATAAATTGGAGTTCTGGCAATGGCCAGATTCTTCACTGAAGACATGTGTGTATGTGGCTAAAGTGCTCTCGACCAATCTCCGCTGGCTTTAGTACCAGTGACGCGGTTGGAAGAGTAGCGCAGGGTTCTCCTGGAGTTCCCTCGCCTGATTGTATATAGGTATGCATGTTATTTATTTATTTTTTCCTTAGTTTTATTTTCTTATGTTTTTAGGTTATTTTATTTTATTGTCTATTGTATATACTTTTGATTATTATTTTGTTCTATTTATTTTATTTTTTTGTACATATGGTGTGAATGTCATCCTACCTCACTATAACCAATGTCCAACAGACAGATTGTTATAATACTCAATAAAGAAATTTAAAAAAAAAAAAAAAAGTCGTACTTCTGGTTAGCATATTTAGACGAAAAATGTTTTGTAAAATTCCAGGTATATATAAACATACTTAGTTTTTTCATTTTTGAGATATACACCATAAACTCGCACGCGCGCAAACAGACCATTTTGAGCGACTTATTCCCTCTAAGGGAAAGTGAAATAATAATAATAATAATAATAAGGCTTAGCGAACCCGAAGGTTCGATGCCGACACCACCAATCGCTTGTTGCACATCTCCCTCCACCGTTCGCCGTCCAAACCCAGTCCCTTCAGATCGGCTTTAATGCAATCTTCCCACCTTCGCTTCGGTCTACCCCTCGGACGCTTACCATTCGGCACAGCAAATATTAACCTTTTAGGAATTCTCTCGTTACTAAGCCCAACAACTTTACAAGCCCATTTGATTCGCCGCGATGAAATTACATCAATTATATTACCCGGATACAGCTCACGCAATTCGGCGTTGTGTAACCGTCTGAACTCTCCGGTTAACTCATCCTTCTTCGGTCCGAATATTCTACGCAATACTTTATTTTCAAAAACCTTAAGACGCTGCTCATCTCTTAATGTAAGCGGCCAAGTTTCGCATCCATAAAGAACTGTAGGCAAGATAATTGTTTTATAGATTCTAATTTTTAAGTTCCGGGACAAGAGGCGCGACCTAAGTAGTTTTGTCACAGAAAAATAACAAGCATTTCCCGCCCTCAATCTAACCTTAATCTCTTCTTCAATTTCGTTTTTTCTAGTTATCGTTGAACCTAGATACCTAAATTTATCTACCTGTTCAAACATATTACCATCTATATCGATATCACCAGTAGTATCGCCATTTTTGCAGCTAACCATATATTTTGTTTTATCCACGTTTATTTCGAGTCCTAGTTCTTTCCCGGCTTTCATTAACGTTGTCTTATTTAGTTTTATAGTTTCAACGTCTTCGCTTAACAGTACCAGATCATCAGCATATCCCAGCACGGATGTTGTATCGCCCAGATCCAACCCTTTCTCGGTTCGCATTACCTCCCTAATGGCATGTTCTAATGCCAAATTGAACAGGACAGGCGAAAGGGAATCCCCCTGTTTTAAGCCAGAACGAACCTCAAATTTTTCGGACAAATTATTACCGATTCTAACTTTATTGAGTGTCTCCGTCAAGCACATCCTGACTAGGTTTACTAGTTTTTTTTGGAATCCCCTGCTCGATTAGAATATTATACAGTTTCTGGCGGTCAATAGAATCGTACGCCTTTTTAAAATCTATATACAGCTGGTGAACAATACCGTTATACTCCAATTTTTTTGATCAATAGTCGAACGATTCCGTCTAAATCCGTATTGGTAGTCTCCGATAATTAAGGGAAAGTGAAAATACTTTAAAATAATAATTTTCTAAAAAAAAAAAAAAAAAAATTATCTTTGTAACCAGAAAATTTTAACTTCATTAGAAAAAAATAAATAAATAAAATAAAAATTATATTCATATCAATGAATATATTTAAAATAAATTCATCAGATAGCTACTATTAATATTTATTTATTCTTGGCGCTGCGATCCTGCATAGTGCTTCCCAAATGCGAGATCAAGATGAGACTTAGTTAATATTGGTCTTGGTCTTGCCCAAGAGTCTCGCAAGTCAGGCAATTATCTGTTAGCATATTGATATTAATTAAACGTGGTACCTTTTATCTCAGAAAGATAGTACAGAATACATAAATTTGGAAGTTATATTGACATAGAAATGATAAAGTATTAATAAAATTCGTCAAATGAAAACGTTTAAAGTAAGCTTTGCATTGCCCATGATCAGTTAAAAACCAAGTCCGTTTGTAGTGTGTACGTTTTATTTTGTCGTAGTTGGTAAGTGTTAATTTTGAAACAAATAGATAAAGAGGTCGTCCTTTGGTTGCCTCTTGCCATTGCCTATCCCAATTATTTATAATGTCAGCCGAAATGTATTCTTTAATGTGGGATAGTGGGGTTTTCGCAAATCGGATTTTGCCAAACTACCTGCAGCTTCGTTTCCAGCGATTCCGCTATGCCCTTTAACCCATTCAATTTTTACGTCTAGATCGTGGAGATTTAAGATATTTTGGCTAATTGTTTCAGTTAATAAGTCGTGGTATTTGGGGTTTTTTATGCTAGTAATTAGAATTTTGTAGTCAGTGTAAATTTTGAATTTTTTAGATGAAGTATAATTTACATATTGTAAGATATCAGTTGCCTTTAGAAATGCTAACTTTTCAGCTTGGTTGTTTGAACAGTTTTTTCCTAATCGAAACTGTTCTTCATGTTGTATTTCACCTACTGTTAGAGAAAATGCACAACCAAGATTTTCTCCTATTTGCTTCCGTCTGTGTATATGTCTTGTATTTGAAGGTCGTCACTTATGGTTTCATCTAGACACAGAATGAATTATGAGTGAATCGGAGCCAATCCTAAAATGTTTGTAATCATGTCTTTGCTTAGTGATTTTGTGAAAATAGTTGCTTCATTTTGTTTTCTATTGGTATGACCCTATTAAGGATACAAGCAGCTTCAAAAGAGATGATATATAATGCCTTGGTAATCTTAATGCCTATTGATCTTTGTACCCTTTTCAGCTTTATAAGATTTGTAGTCTTCAAAGCGGCTGATTCCTATACTAGTATTGCATAAAGAAGATGTGGTAGTATGCCGCCTTCATAAATATTTTTTTAAATCTCAGAAACTAATACCCATTTTAGTTTAGCTGAGTTACTAAGTGCGTTGGTTGTTATTATAGATTTGTTTACAGTAAAATCAATATGATTTTTCCAATTTAACTTTGGCTTGTAAATGATATGTTAATTATATAGAATACATCCACGATATTATTAATGGAGAGTAAAACGAGTAATTTTTAATGGAACCAATTATATGTGCACTGATAGAACTTTTCTGCCTAACTATGAATTATTCCTTTAACGAAATCTACCATTAATCATATAAAGAAGCGGAAAATATGTTCACTGAAGGTCGTGCGTACGCAATTTAAGACGTCGGGTCCTAACTTCACATGAGAGTGAAATATAGGAAAACTAAAAGGCAAGCATACGGTATGCATAAGCTGGATCAGTGGAGTTTAGGGGGCAGGTGGAAAGTTTCCCCTTCTCTTGGCTAAAAGGTAAGGGATGATCCTCGGCAGGACCAACAGGCTCACTAAAAGCAGGGCCACAAAATACATTTTATGGTCCAAACCTTTAGCTCTCTCTTCTATTGTCTTACTTACTGCATCTCGCAAGTTGTGGCCTTTCAAGAGTTTAAACGCAACTTTTTAATTCAGATCAAAACTTATAAGCTTTCCTATTGTAAATAGACTTAAATTATTTTACGACGCCTCTAAATGTAAGAAGTTGTAATAGTGTTACTTCAAAAATAATTCATAAAAACAAAATATAGTATTAATGAAACACCTGAAGAAGTTTATATAAAACATTGTGCTCATCATACATAAAAAAGCGAATTTCAATGTTCAGTTTTATTATAATTTTATTTTCGTTTCATTTATCGTTCCGTGTGCATGTCAACATCCGAAAGTCTTGAGTTTAGTTCAGAGTGTGTTAGAAATCCGACTACTACACAAGTATATATATTCTTAGTTCAATTTTCTATCAATCAACTAAGTCGTTTAAGTAGATATGGAAGTACATTCCTTTGTGGCCCTGGCTTTCAATGGACTCAGTCCCACCGATGGCGCCTTTTGAGGTCTCAGGCACCTTGAGTATTTATAAAGGAGTCATCATGGACATCCTGAGATACGCTTACACTGCGTGGAATCATCATCTTTCAGACCAACAGAAGAAAAGGATAGCAACAACCTAGCGGATGGCTCTGCTGGTGTCACTAGAGCGAACCGGACAGTGTCTGTTGAGGCGGTATAGGTCTGAGCCGGAACTACCTCCTTTCTCCTACGAGAAGACTACTTTCGACACAAGATAAAGAAGGAAGGCCTGGTGGATACACCAGTGAATCTCTGCGTGAGGATCAGTGAAGACCATAATAGACCGAAGAGCATTTTTCGGGAGAACACGTTAAAAGAATGGAACCAGCAGTGGTTGATGACGTCAAAAGGGGCTACGCTAATAAAATACTTCCCCACCGTTAGTTCAAGAATAGAACAGCCAGAGGTTTTCTCGGACTACTGGGTCTCATAGCTCCCCACAGGAGATGGAGGTCTCCAAGCACATCTCGTTAAATATGGTAAGAACATTTATCACCTATGTCCAAGTACCGTCTTGAAAGAACTGAGGGCCGAGTTGTTGAGGGAGACAGGGCTTTACGTTCTGACGGAGAGCGATCTTCTTCAACTAATGACTAAATACCCGTACTACAAGACATTCGTTTGCTGGTTGAAGAAACTCGTTGGTTCTACCCACCTTTCATTGGAAAGAAGAGATGAGCCTGCATTCGGAAGACCGCCAGAGATGGTGGAAGAGGATATCGGGTGAAAAGAAGAGTAGGCTTTGTGCATAGCTGAAAAATGTAATTGTACTGAACGCAGCAGTGAGTTGTAACGCATGATTTGCTATTTACTGCTGCATAGCACCCTTTGCCTTATCGGCAGAATAGTGTTTAAATAAACAATTACATTTCCTTAAGGCGGATACAACTCCCCTGTTGTAAATAAGCATGAACTTTTTGTTGTTGTTTTTCTTATTTATTCATTTTTTTTTTAATTTAAATTTAGTTAAAATTGTATCATATTTCATTTCATCTGTTTTACTTAGCTTTCTTTTTTTTTATATATTTGTAATAATTTCTTCTTTTTTTTTCGTAATTATATATATTTTATGAATGAGTTTCTTATATCCAAATACTCGATGCCCTTGATAGAGACAAAAAAAAAAAAACTTCCCAATTTCTGTAGTCAGGTTTTTTTTTTTTTAAATTAAAATACTTAATGTCCTTGAGACAGATTGTAATGTTTTTCAATAAATAAGATTTATTAAAAAAAAATTAAAATATTTTGTTATACTGCATATTTGATCATATCAGTAAAATTAATAGGGATAAGTCTTTTGCTGTATGTTTTTCTGTTAATATTCAATTAACCAAAGGTACTTCTATTTCCCTCAAACAGCGAGGTAGCTTTTTGCTCCGGCACAAACACACGAGGTGTCGAGGTAGAGACAAAAACAGGGATCTACAATCGAAAGTTATCTCATTGCATAATTCCAGTTCTAGAGCCAAAAACGGTTTCGTATTTATAGAAGTGGTGTAGTATTATAGGCTTTGCCCCTTCTGTGAGGCTGCAGTACTGGGTTTCAGGCCCTGGAACCCTCCTGAATTTTAAATGCCTTTCTTATCAGCCTGATGGAACTTCAACTGATGTAACCTCGTTTCTTTTTCCTTATTGTTCACCTTTTTTTTTTTGGTTCCTCTAGGAAAAAATTATCGTACTAAATGCATTCTTTGCGTTGTTATTTATCGAGACCATTTCCCGCTAAAGGAAATAAGACTCATCCAAACTGGGAAATGAATTCAAATAAGCAAACTTTACAAAAAAAAAAAATTAAGAAAGTTTTTATATTCATTATCACAGGTAATTTTTTTTTTAGTTATTAATAAAAATGTGTTGGTGAATATAGATAGTTTTGAAGTATCTATTTAAGCATAAATATACTTTCAAGCGTTAATTTAAGTATATTATTAGCATTCTGTTTACGTGTATATACAGCGTATGCATGGGTGCCAAATTGAATTATCTATTACCTGACTCAATATTTCAGAGATAATTTATATGATTTTCTTTTCTTTTTTTTGCTTTCGATCGTTATTGATGTCTCCCAATTAATGTACTGATGGTTGTAATAAATTATTTATTATTTTAAAACGGTATATTGTTTGTTACTTTATATTGATATACTTATATAATACGTTTAATATTATTGATAAAATGTGTAACAAATATTTTTTTAAACTCAAGTATGGATATATACACATATAGAGTTGCATTGCTTTCGAATTTTATTTTGTTTTACGAATAAGTTTGCGACTAAAAGGATTGAGGCGTGAATTCTTGGGGCATCAACGTCTTATATAGTATTAAAAAAAACCTGTGTTGCAATATGTAAAATATTTATATAAAAAGTATAAATGTATAAAATATACAGATTAAAAGGTATACAAATGTGTATAAAATATTTGTATTGCAATACCTACAAATCACTCCACTCTACTGATTGTAGAGTCTAAAATAGAAGTATAAATTTTATTTGAAGCCAAAGACTTTAGACAAATAAATTAAAAGAGGGCAATTTATTTTAGGGCAGGATAATTAATCTCTATTTATAATTAGTTTATTTTAGAATGTTCTATCACCAATATGTCCTTGTTATATGTCATACCGGATGATGTGTTTCTTCTATAAATATAATTAACCTATTCTTACCAGAGTGGGAAGGTGGAAATAAAAATGGGTCCGAATTTCGACTCATTCAAGCCGAATTTCAACCGCGGCTAGACTCGAGACTGCTAAGGTGTTTAGCTTCTTTATTTTAATTTTTTTGCAAGTCGGAAGGATATGGCAGTTTCCCCACCATACCGCCCATTAGATGAATGAAACTTTAAATCTTACGATAAGAATTAATCACACTACTGATGTTTATAAATTACTTTTCCATTTAATATAATATGAGAATAAATGAAAAAAAAATGTAACTGTAGTTAATGTATTAACTACATATACTAACGTATACTGACGTATTCTTCCGAGTCCTGGACATATATGATCTAGGCTCTAGAGATGCGATACCTGCGAAAAGTGGAGGAAAAGACTAGACGAGACAGAATTCGCAAAACTACAATCCACGCCAATCACGACGCCAAAGTGGTCGAAACCATTATAGAAGAACACAAGTTGAGATGGTTTGGGCACCTTCTCCGTATGGACCGGAACAGAGTCGCACGGAAGACATATGAGACTCGCGTGCAGGGTAGGAGACCGAGAGGAAGGTCCAGAATCTCCTGGGAAGAACGCACGCCTTCTTCCCAGGAGATTCTGGATGCAGATGCATTCCAGAAGCGAGGTTTGGAATGGAACAGGAGACCCAGCTCTCCTCTACTGGAAAGGTCCACCTGGTCCAAGCTCTACAAGAAGCAACCTCACACTTCATAGGCGGTAAAGGAGGAATACGACTATGATGATGATGATGAGGAATCGTCCTAGGTTCAAAATCTTATAAACAGGTACTGTTCATTCCGGTTGTACGGTGAGGTTATTTCATCTGGATCATGTTCTATCACTATGTTTTTCCTCCTCACTAATTAAAAAATTAAGAGTACCTATTCACTTTATAAACGTTAGGTTTTTAAATCCACAGCTGATTTTGCAAAATAAGTAGGAACATGAAATTGAAACAATCCACTCCAGGCAGGACTATAAGAAAATATCCCTTATTCATTGAGCTACCTCATTTCCTAATTAATAAGTATAATAGCAACGAATATTGTTAGAATATTTACCAATATTGTGAAAATATTACATTGAAGTATTAAAATTAAAATAAAAATATTAAAACATTCTTCTACAGAGGGATATATTTTAGCATAGTTAAACGATAAGATAATAATATGATTTGTTAATGAAAGGTTCTTATACAAATAGTACAATGAATAATTGCTAAACTTCACATACAAATTTAAGAGTCTGGTTAATATAAATATACAAAGAGAAACCAAAATTAGAAATATGCAGAACAAAAAGAAATTCAGAAATAAATAAAATATTTGCATTTTCAATTATAATTTAAGCTGTTTGACTAAACCGTTGGCATGTAAAATAATATATTTCAATTAGTTTATCCACACTGTCAATATCGAGAATCACCTTTTTGTTGAGCTGGTCACAATATTGGCTCAGATATTTTTCACGGCATTCATTAAACTTTGCGCAGTAGATGAGGCAGAGTGTGATATAGGCTATTGAGATAAATTGGTTACATCTAGTTCAGAGCTCATTCGTTTTCAGGGATGAAGTTTTATTTTTCCAATGAAGTTGGATGTTTTCCTGGCTACTGATTCTTTATAAGCCTAAATATCATATTTTATTTTTAAATCGATACTGCACAAGAAGTAGTTCTTTGGAGTAAACATATTAAAATTAAATATTAAGCTATAATATTGAAGGCTGCTAGAATTCTTTCTTTTTTATTTTATATTTTTTAATTCAAACCTTATTTAGGCGCTTTTTGCACACACACACACACACACACATACATATATATATACATTTTTTCGAGATTTAATTGGATTATGTCCAAGATTGTTGAAATAATCTATAAATAAAATATATTGGTTTGAAACGTCAGATTTCCGATGTATGACGCTCGGCTGTAGTCTGGATTCGACTAATTGAAGTGTTTATGAATATACATTAAAATATCTCAAGAACTAAAAATTCGATCTGCGTATTGTTAGTGATGGAAATGTTTATCATTTCATCCTTTTGGTAATGAGCTATTATTCACAATTGTATTTAAATGCAACGCAGTGTTAGTGAGGTAAAAAGAGAAAAAAATAGTGTCGAAAACCAAATGATAACGAGTTTTGTTGAAGATATGGATTCAAATATCTCAAGAACTGAAAATCGTTAATGCATATTGCAAGTGAGGGAAATGTTTATCATTTCATCCTTTATGTAATGAGCTATTGTTCAAAATTACATCTTAACGCGACGTCGAGTTAGTAAAGGCGAAAAGTGAAAAAATAATGTCAAAAATTAGATGATAACGTTTTATTGAAGATATGGATTAAAATACCTTGTAAACTAAAAATGGGACCTGCAAATTGTATAGTAAGCGAGGGAAATATTCATCATTTCATCCTCTTTATAACGAGTTGTTATTTTCATATTATTAATGTCACCTTGTTGATGTTTTCACTTATATCGAGTGGTCTAAAGCACACACCTTAGTTGTTGTTGTTTTTAGTTAAACGAGCATTTCTATATTTTATTCTTTATTTGCCCTTCAATGTGGCAGAATGTATAAATATTCAATAAAGAAAGTAAAAAAAAAATTCTTTATTCAGGTACTTTATATATTCAATGCGTTTAAAAAAACAAACAAAAAAAAACAAGTTTTCGTAAGGACTTTTTTCGATATTTTTAACAAAGGCTCCTCGAAACTTCAAAAAATGCTATCCCTACCGCATCTAAGCTACCTCAAACGCAGAGCCCGATTACAGAAAGATTTATGGAAAGTGAGAAGGTGGTACAGACGAAAAAGAAGCTACGGCTTGAGATATTCAGATGGAAGCCGGAGAGCCGCAAATCAAATTATCTACACTGGCAAGTCTCAAAAGCGGCAATCCCCTTATTCATGGCGGCCAACTCCTAGGGACCCACAAGAGACCATTTTTGAATGTCTAATTTCGAGATAAAGCCTTTTGTACTGGAACCTCCGGATCCAACAATGGCGCTGGAAATTCGGCTCTGGTCCTGAAATCGTTATGAACTCGTCGCCTCTGAAGTCGGGATATCTCAAAGTGCTTCTCTCAGGTGTTTTGATCTTCAATAGGAACTCTTCTAGTCCGTTTTGGAGCCTAAAGTACTAACGACCTAGTTAAAAAAAATAAATGTAATTTGAAACCGAAATTACGTTTTTGTAGAGATATATGACTGAGATGCTGTAGCAACATTTTCTATAAAATCGGCTAACTAGAAGTGGTACCTTATGTCATCCATATTAAACGCTTTTACAATATTCTCGGAAACAGCTCTGCAATTTTTTATTTAATCAGTCTACTATTACAGGGCCTTTAATATCAGCTAGGACTTATTCTCGCCGATGTACCCAATAGGGCTTAAATGATGAATTTTCAAAATGTTTTCCTCTAATGTACTTTTAATTTGATTCAACTTAAATAATTAACTTTCTTTCATTATTAGAAGTAATAAAGAAAGACTAAATATAAAATAGGAAAGAATTTGATAATTGACCAAAGCAGACAAAAAATGCTTTTTTAGGTGATTCTTTTTGTTCTTTGCATCCTTGAGATCAGCCTCAATGATTCTCGAGTTTACGTGGCACCCCGGTTATCCAATCACGAAACCCCTCAGGTTTGGGCGCAAAGAAATTCCCATCCAAAACTCGCTGTCAAAGATCTTTTCAATAATTCACCTCAATGTTTTCAGGGGTAATGTTTTCAATAATCTTGAATTTATCATCATTTAGGTAACGCTCGTTGAATATCTGTTGTAGTGGTAGTCAAAATTACAGGTATGCATGGGAACTGAACGGAATTTCCGTTGAATGTTTAGAACTTTATGGCCAAAATTATAGAATTGATAATGTCATTTTTTCTATTCTTTTCGAAGCTTGAGATGTTAAATTATTTTTGAAAAACAAATGTTATTGTTCTGATGTGAAAGAAGAAGTGGAATCTAAAAATATTATATGCAGTGTTCCGAATGAGTGAAAGACATGCTTATAACCCTAAATAAATACACTTTATCTATGAAAACTTTTGGAACTGAAACTTTTGAAGAAAATGGCCCATACAGTACTTAATTTGCAATTTGCTAAATACGTTATATGTGAATGTGTTCAGTGAAATTTCGAGTGGTGTGTTTCAAACGTATTCTGATTCATCGTACATATGCACCAATGATATGGGTATCTCAAGGATGAAATGCTCTTCGTTATAATAGCCACATTGCTTAAATCGATTACTGGATACATAAATTGATGAATCACGTTTCAATGTTTAACCCTTAAAATCATCATTAAAAGACATAATTTTTTTAAAAAATCTTTTTATTGAGAAATAATACATTTTGCCGCATTTAAGGGCACTGAGTACTAAAGCTGAGGGAGGCCCATTCATACTATATATACAATGCTATTAATAAATAAATAAAAAATAAAAATATATATCTATATAACAAAGATAAAACTATAAAACCAAAGAAATGTAACTTGAAATCAAATTTAAAAAAATACAGATTTTGGTAGCAAATTAAATAAGTCATAAGTAAAACAAATAAATATATAAAAAAGAAAAACATTCATACTTAATATATAAAAAAGAAAAACATTCATACTTAATATATATAAAAGAAAAACATTCATACTTAATATATAAAAAAGAAAAACATTCATACTTAATATATAAAAAAGAAAAACATTCATACTTAATATATAAAAAAGAAAAACATTCATACTTAATTTACAATATTTACAATCAGCAAAGGGAGTTCCGAGTTCAGCCCTTTCCTCCACGTGTAAAGGACAAAGCGAGACTCTAAGAGATCCCAGCGCTTATCTCTCAGCCGAGTCACCAGGAGTCCAGTGGAAACTGAGGGAGGGTACTAAAGCAACAGACGCTCATGGCCTGAGTGGGGAGGCTGGCCATTGCCAGAACTCCAGTGACAGTCTTTACAAAAGGTCTCGAGGCCACTGCCGTTTCAACCTTCGAGGAGGGTTGTAGGGGTGACTGGAGCTGGATAAGGATTGTGCTAAGGAGTTAGGATGGTGGATTAGGTTCAGATGAAAATTTGAGAATCGAGATGGAATAACGTCAAGGACATAAGGGATCTAAAAGTCATGATGTAGGGTTCTGTTTGTAACGTAATAAGGAGCATTGACTATTACACAGAGGACTTTAGACTGAAAGGATTGGATGTCGAAATTTAGTTGTCCCCCACAGTTCAAGTCCGTAGGTCCAGATGGGTTTGAGTATGGTCTTGTATATTAATAGTTTGTTTTCTATTGAGAGATTGGATTTTCTGTAAAGTAGTCTGTATAGCTGGCCATATCGTCGGTTATGTTCTTGTAAAAGACATAATTAGTATTGCATATTCCAATCAACTTTAACAAGACAGCTAGATAATTAAGATTATCACCTTTTTTCGAGCTGAAATATTAGTTAATAATTATATTAAATTGCATATTGACTGATATTACAGCAGCTTGTTTCTTCAATATCTTTAGATATGAAAATTCAACCAGATGAGGAAAAAGAAATAAAAGAATGAACATGTATAAAAATAGGAAAGTTCCGCCGACAGGTGTACCAAAGCGGGACCTAAGAAAATATGGGAACGAGCAATTTCAGAAACTAAAACTGTAAAACTCCCATAGCTATGTGTGCGTAACATCCCACACCTGTGCTGACTCCCGCCTTTCTGCATATGACCGAATTTTATTGCTGCAGTCTAATTTGCATATTTCTGACCTAGTTTTTTTTATTTTTGCTAAAGTTTTCTACATTTATTTTATAAGTGACTAGTAAAGTTTTAGAATACAGTTAATTTTGGTTTTCACAAATTATGACCGCTTTTTATAGAGAAAAAATAATTCATTAAAATTAGAAATCTTCGAATCCACCAAGGATTCATGTCTCTTCTAAACCTATCATTAATTTTTTTCTAACTTAATTATCGAACATATATTTTTATATAGTCTCGAATGTCAAGTATTTTTGTGACGATTCATTAGGTTGTTTGAATTTTCGTAGTGAAAACATCTTTTGTGGAGAGTGAATTGGATTGATCCGTCTCCATTTTTCCGGATTTTAAAGCTCGGGTAAAGTCGACTATAGTGGAATAATTGAAAAAAACTAAAAATCTGGCCTGCACACTGTATGCGAGGAAATTGTTTCGCATTTCATCCTGTCTGAAATAAGCTATAATTCGAAATTGTATCTTAATACGACGCCATGTTAAGGAGTCGAAAAGAGAAAAAATAGTGTCAAAAACCAAATGATAACGAAGCTAGGTGAATATATGGATTAAAATAATTCGATACAAAAAATGGGACATGTATACTGTAAGCGAGGTAAATGTTAAGCATTCCATCATCTTTGTAATAAGCTATTATTCAATTCATGAAGGAAATTTTTAGATTGACCTTTCTATTGCCAGTAAAGCAGCTGAGAGAGAAGTGTTGGGATCTCTTTGAGTCTCGTGTTGTCCTCTACACGTGGGGGAAGGGCTGGAGTAGGAGCTCCCTTGGCTGATTGTAAATATTGTAATTAAGTATGACAGTTAGTTTTGTTGTCGTTTGTTTGTATTTTTCTATTTAATCATATCTAATAATTCATTTTCATTATTTTTTTTTTCATCTTAAGAATTTTCTGTATTATTTCACTTCAAATTATATTCTTTGTTATTAACCTTAAAAAATTCTTTTTCAACGAAATCAAACTAATTAACCCTAACCACAATACACCTACTATACAGAGATTGTTAAAGTTACAGAAAAGTTTCGCTCCACGTAGTCTTATCATTAAGAATATCAACAGGGAAATTGAAAAAAATTGGCTAAATATATAAATTCCACACTCAATAACGATGATGTAAAAAAATGAATGGAGGTCAATCAAATGCTTGAAAGAATAAATAAAATAGACTATAGGTAAAGATTGTTTGGTCTGTTTTGATGTAGACAATTTATTTCCCAATATCAACTGGAAATATGAAATAAAAATAATTGAAAAATACTGAGTTAAAATAAAATCCCATACACAAATTAAAGAGTTTTATTGAAAATATAGATTAACATATCTCTGAACCTACAAATCGGACTCGAATACTGTAAGCGATGGAAATTATCAGCATTTGATCCTGTTTATAATGAGCTACCATTTATAATATAAATAATTAATGATAATTCATTTCATATAATTAATCTCACCTTGTTGCTGTTTTCACCTGTTTTTTTTTTTTATTGTAATGATTTTCGTTATGCCTTGATAATCATAAAATTAATTGTAAACTTTAAATGTAATTCTGGGTTGACCTTCTTCAGTTTTCGGTCATATAGGTAATATAATATTATTTATCAATTTATTTTATAAAGTTATTCTATTAACGACGTTACGGATATAATATATCACGGCACTACTGCACAATTCCACTTCCGCTTGGGCAAGCGATGCTTGTACAAAATCACATGATATTCGTTCAAACAGTAGATAAATTCATAATGTTCATAGAAAATCATCAAATCGAGCCACAAGTATACTTGATAAAAAAAGCTAAGGTGTGTGCTTTAGACCACTCGATAGAAGTGAAAACATCAATAAGCCGAGATTAATAATATGAAAATAACAACTCGTTATAAAGAGGATGAAATGAATATTTCTCTCGCTTACAGTTTGAAGGTCCCATTTTTAATTTATGAGCTATTTTAATATATATAATCAATAAAACTCGTTATCATTTAGTTTTGGACTTTATTTTTTCCGTTTTTGCTTCAGTAACACGGCGTCGCGTTAAGAATGTTTAATAATAGCTCATTACCAAAAGGATTAAATTATAAACATTTCTCTCGCTAACTATATGCAGACCCGATTTTTAGTTTTTGGGATATTTAAATCCATATTTAAAAACACCTCAATTAGTCAACTTCAGCCGACTTTAAGAGTTACACTTTGGAACTCTGACGGCTCAATATAATTCACTCTTCACAAAAACAAAAAATGCAAAACGGGCCCAAAGAAGCTTATACTTCAATACTCCTTCGTGCATGGTTCTAAAGCTTACTGGTGTAGTAGACCATACATTTTTCTTTATTTTGTGATCATAGTATCTTATACCGATTTAAGCGGAACACAAATGAGTGTTCATGGAGTTTTAGTACCCTTTAACACTTTAACGACAACTGCAGACTATAAGGCTGCTATTCACTGATTTACTCAAGGAACCACGGAGGGCGTATACGGTATTGAGATCCACAATCAAACTTGTTTTTGTTTAAATTTCCAAAAAAAAAAATCTATATTCACGTAATTAATCACGTAAGAAATAAGGACGAAGGGTAAAAATAGGAAAATAAGCATTTTAAAATATCCCTATAGACAATAACGTACTTATACTGTCATTCTGTGTTAATTTTTTTAATGATCATGATTAAATTATTTTAAAACTAAAAAAATGCCCGATACTTTTTTAAAGAGTATATTACAGGTTTTGAAAGAAAAACAGGATGGTCACTCTCAGAAATTTTCACTCGAATGGCTTAGTCGTTAAAGTGTTCAATTGACAACTTTGTCGATCTAGATTGAAAACGCCCCAATTCCAAGGATTTTCGTAACTTACGGAATGGACTTCATTTGTAACAAATAATAATAATAATTTAACTTTTATTTTAATAATTGAGTTTGTTAAATACACCAATTGGTGAATCATGTATTGTATTGACAATTCCCAAAACTCAAATATAAAAGGACAAAGCTATCCCTAGATAGCTAGGGTAAGCTATTTCTGATAGTTTAGAAATAGTAATCTAGAAGGTAGAAAGACTTAGGGTACAATAATATATTTCAGCAAAAGAGCCCCTTTCTTTCATATCAATACTAAAGGATAAGGATATAAATTCCAAATAGTTAATAACTTCTTTCCCAAGCTTCCTAGACCTCCTAGAATTCCTTCACCCCCAGCTACTATTCCTGTGTATATTATCCCCGTGGTCCTCTAGACTAATCACTGATGCAGTTACATTCTTGAAGTCACACTCTTGCCAGAAGACCTAGAGTGAACTGTTGTAGTCAACCTATACATCCATAGCATATTACTTTGTATGTTAAATGCCATTTGTAACAGACATTATGAATAAAATCATTACTTATAAAGTCTTCACTGCTTCCGATACGTTAACTGTAAATAAAAAGTTGTTGGTTAAGAAGCGATAAAAATATTCACGAAGTTTTAAGCGGATGATAATAATTTGGTATAAACGAGTCTCTATCACTACTTTAATAGCTATTTCATCCATTTATTGTCGAATCGGTCGGTGAATGTCATTAAGGAGATTTTAAAACTAGTAATCTAAGCAAATAATTCTTACTTAAGTAAATCTGCAAAAGATACAAATCCTAATGGACTATTTCTTACTAATTCCTGGATTTCCATAATCTCTAAGGTGGTGTGATAGGCTTTGGAGTTGGGGGCCTGGAGCGGGAGGAGAAGACATAGCCTGACTGATGAGGGCCCGACAGCTACATAACAGCTCGCATTAACATATCGACTCCCTGCTCTTTGATCTCCCGCCTGCTATCTACTGTTGCTCCCCTTCCCTCAGTCTGTCTGTTTAACTTTTGGCAGACGTCCCTCATGATTAACACTATCAAACCCTTCCCACTTCTGCACAACTTAGCATGGTATATTAATAGATAAATTACAATACTACGTGGCGACTTTGAGAAATAATTTATAATACTGGAAATATTATATTCGTTCTATTATTCTCTTGTCATAACAGATTTCTACTGGATATAAACGCTTACAAACGAAACGGAACATGATGACACAGAACTGGACTCATTGAATACAAAATTTCAACATAATATTTACCAAAAAAAAACAAAAAAAAAACACCCAAAAAAACAGAAGATCCAGAGAATAAGTCACTGTAAAGGATCCTTACAGTTTTAAATGGTGAGAAGCTTCAAATGCCTTGGCTTTGTTATTAGCGATAACTTAGGCGAAAAAGAAGAGGTAGGAAAGAGAATTTAAGCAAGGAAAAGATCTTATTTCTGAATGTCAAGAATAAATATGAGCTTACTGATAAGCCGTATCACCAAGCTTAGGTTTTAAAATAGGCTAAGAAAAGGATACGAGACGATGGAATCGCAAATAGATTATACATCAATGTCTCGGTTGGTGCGTACGTGGTTAGGTGAAGGGCCAATGGTGGAACGAGACACTATCCAATTTAGGATCTCTGTTACCCATGCTATATAAATGGCTTATTTACTTCACTTAATATTGCAATATGAATATTTAGAAAAATAACCAGGAAATTTGCGAAAAAGAACTAATGAACTAAGTAACAATAAGTGTTTTAAATCGTATTAATAATTATTATTGGGAAAAAATATGAATTAACATGTTTATAAAACTACTTCGACTTATTATATAACAAAGGGAAAATTAAACACTACGGATAGATGCTGATAAAGTTTTCTTGTTTTAAACTTAATTCTCGAATTTATCTAAATTAATCTCTTTTTTTTAAATGTATTAATTGAAATTTATAACTGTCTGTAATGAGCTAAATCGGAAACGTATGTCACATTAAGATCGTTATGGATGATTTGATTGATGATAAAGTAAGGTTCATTGAGGATTTTACAAAAGATTTTGGATTGTAATGATTGGATACGAGAAGAATTTGATGGTTTAGTAGAGTCCCAAACCTCCATACTGTAAGTCCGGATAGGCATTGTTATAGTAATCTATATGAGCCTTTTAAATAATTGGAGGTTTAGAGTAATAAGTGTATAGTAAGTGCTGTAGTAGTATAAAACGCCGAGCAGTTTCAAGTCATTTCAGTCTGGTATGAGGATAAATTAATCTTATTATTATTATTTATCTAAATTAATCATCTGTCGTAGTAAACAATGTTCATTGAATGGATAACAATTATGAGATTGACTTTTGTCTACCTATTTAATTATTTTGCCCACCGTGCGACTTAGCCCGCTCAGCCATAGAGCCTCCGGAATTTATAAATTATAAATTTGTTCTGAAATTTATTATAAACATTCAAAATTTAAAAAGCTTTATTTATCGTTTTTCCTACAAATTCTGCGAAATAACTTCGAATGTATCAAGATGACAGGAAAAGTTTATTTGAAATTCTATTACCCACTTCACCGCTGTGAAAACAGAGTTAATAGCACCACTAACCTAGTAGAAATGGAGGAAATACTCTTGTTTGTCGAAAAACTCAGGAAAAGAACCTTTGATCGCGAATGAAAAGAAATATAAGAAACCGTCAGTTTCATAGCTTGGAAGCAAACAAAACAATAAACAAGCTGGAGTGACTGCTTATCAATAATTTTCTAGGGCAAGCATCTTATTCCTTTATGTTCCTATATCTAACATATCTTTTAAATTATATATTCTTTAAGAAAATAAGTTAAATAAAAATCATGTATAGTATAAAAATAAAGTAAAAACTAAATTAATGTTCAAAGTAATGTAAGTATCAGGTAGTTTTGCCCAGAATCGGACTTGGTCTTGATCATGCACTTTTGCAAGACCAAGACCAAGACCAAGGCCGCCTTATTTGATACAAGACCAACAGCAAGACCAGACCTCGCAAGAATCTTGGGGGGTTGCAATAAAGTCAAACTACAACTATTTTCAGATATATTACGGTGCTAAAGCATTTTAACCGTGCCTTAAATCTAAATAGCGTTGTTTTTCTCGTTGAATTGTATATTTTAGTATAGCTTTCCAATTAATAACAAAAAATAATCATTTGTCAGGACCGGAGCAATGAGAAAAAAAAGTTTTTATGAATAAAAATTAAGACAAAATAGTTACTAATACTTGATCATTTTAATTACTTAAGTAAAACCTCTCAGAAGTGGACACTTACGGTAAATCAAACATTTTCGGCTATAGAGGGATGTCCGTTTTAGAAAAATTGGGAGAAAAGCATGATAAAAAAAAATAGTAAACTAAAATTTTATTTTATAATTGATAAATCGTGAAAATAAAATCGTTTATTCGATCAAAAACATTTTTTTTTAATTTACAATTATAAATATTTTTATGAGAAAATACATATTCTTCATAATAAAATTGCACATAGAAAACGTAAACTTCTTTTTATTAGTTAATATTTTGGCCAAATACGTATTTTGTTCATAATTATTATTCTGAGGGGATTTTTTTCTAGAATTACCTTTCTTTTCTATTCTATATAGATAAAAAAAGATTTGTAATCTTTAATTTTTTGAACTATCATAGCTATTTTATTTTCCAAATTTTTATGGATACATAAAATCGTCACAATTCTTTCACTTTTCTTCTTCAAAATGAAAATTTGTTTTTCATCCTACAAATTTGTGACAGAAATTCTTTAATGTTCATTGGGGATTCGGAGGACTCATAGATCATGTATCATGTATTGTCTGTTCAAAGAGCCAGAGAATCATTCGAAATGACAGTGCGAACAATGGAGGTTGAGTCATAAGCCTGGCAAAATCATTCATATGTTACTTTAATTAGAGCAGATAGATAAATTGCGATTAATATGTTTTTCCGATACATTCATTAATATCATAACTTTTCTTTGTAATTTAACATGAACCGTACTGATATGTTACAATCAAATCTGTAGAAATTAGAACAAAAGGCCAAGATTCTAAAATCTATTTTAAAGCCGAATTCCCAGTAGGCATTATTGAACTAAGCGACATTTCATTGCAATAATGTCTTTAGAACATGTGCTCAAAGCTCCCTGCTGTCTGGTACGGAGAAAATTTCCAATCGAAATCTTCGTCTCAAGTCTGTCTGCATCCGTTAAACAGAAAGTCCAGTATGAAGTCATTTAAATTGTAAGACTATTGAAAATAAGCAGGGATTATAAAATTGTCCGCGTATCTTGATAATATATAGTGGTAACAGAGCTACCTAGCAAAAATTTTTGAGATGACGGTGGCAAAATGTAACACCAAAAATGGACTCCACAAAACAATTCTTAACAGTTTATATTATGCGTAAAAATTATAAGTTATAATTATCATTACATAATTATTGTAAAAGAAACAATATAATACTATTTATAAAAATAAATTTTATGTATATCTTTATATATTAGTTTTTTTTTTAATGTACTGATATGTTTGAATATGTTAACTACGTAATTGAATATCTTTCATTTTTTTAACTTCATTTAAAGGTTTGAAGGAGTGACATGAATTTTCAATTCTCAGATGCCTCAAATTTGTCGCTGAAGATATGTTAAAATCTTTGTGTAAAAATGGAAGGGGGGACATGAATGATTCATAAAATTCTAGGATATGTAACTGTATATAAAATCATCTTTGAATATAAATTTATATTTCAATAGTGGATACATAGACCGTGGTAAAATAATTGTGTATCTCTTCTAGATCTTAGCTTAGCTAACTAATTGACATTTCCCGAATTTCGAATTGACTCTAGTTTACATATTTTATTCTTTCATTTCGATTAATTGTTATTGATTTTATTTGTTTTTTTTTCTTCGATATATTGGGTGAAGGAGGTAATATTCTTGCTCACTCTCTCTATTTTTATTGGAGTATCGCTTCCTCGCCCCCTCCCCTGTGATTTTCTTTCAATACCTGCAACATCATTATCTACTGAGAGATTATTTTCCTAATTAGAAAACAAAAAAATTGGCTAAGTGATAAATAGAAACCCGATTTCTGGTCAGTGAAAAAACGAAAAAACATGCAATGTACAACTAAAAATGTGCAAAATCGTGCAGTAAAACTCAACAAAATGGTAAAACTGTATTTATAACACCTTAAAAATGCATAGATTATTTATGCATGCATTTATGTTTATAAATATAAAAATATTTAATTATAAAATTATATATCCTATTGTATAAGAATTTCAGTCCCTAAATTAAAGTTAAGTATAAAATGTTGTAACGTAAGAAAAAAACCTAATCTAATTCAACAACGGACGATGATTAAAGTAGATTTAGTTGAAAGAAACATAACATAAAGTTAATAGTATACTTCATAACAAAACGATCATTTTTGAATTGAGGCTTCATGTTACAGGTGTAGGTCAATTAAAATTTTAAAAAATCTGGATTTTGAGTAAAGTCAAATCTCCTTAGTTTTTATTAGAACCTTTGTTGCTTAGAATAATCCTATCCATTCTAATAAAAACTAAGGAGCAGAGTATGCGCTTGGATGTCATGGAGTGATGTTAGATTGTCTGAACTTTTCTGTCATGATGACTAAATAAGCGAAACATTGAGCTTTGTTTTCTTTGTCTACATTTTGGAGAAACGATGCTGTGTTGTTTGGATTTTTTTCCAAATTATAAACAAACATTGGTAACAATAATAGATTGTATTTACTCTAGAATCCTTCCAATCCATACAATCGTAGGAGAGAGAGAGAGTGGAGTTATCACTATCCTTCTTGATAATGCCTTATTCTATATAACGTATTGTCAAATTAATTTTATTAATTTGGTTGTACTTTACTATATTTATGTCAATAAAACATCTCTACGTACCTACTCTGTAGTTTTGTTTTTCTAAGATCTAAAGTAACATATCTGATAAGCTAGTAAGTAACTGCAAGACTCTTGTGCAATAACAAGACCAAGACCAAGGCAGTGTGGAGAACCAAGACCAAGGTTTGTTGATACAAGACCAAGATCACCTCGTTCTCGTCTTGGTCTTGCGTATGAGCAATTCTAATATCGAGAGAGAGAGAGAGAGTGTCATAGATAAACTATGAACAAGTTAAACTCTAATTTGAGAATTCTGAGCACAATATATATTTTTTTATCTTCTCAATGATTATAAATCTGCCGTTCATTCAGTAGTAATATTTAAAACACAATGTTCATTAAAAACGGCAGCAAACACGGTCTTTAAAAATATATAAATATTTACAGTAACGTAAACTCGCAGCTTAATCAGAGTTTGGGTATAGTAAATTAAAATCAAATTAATGAGATAAGCTTGGCTGTTTACAGTCGAAAATCAACAGCTTAATTCGTTTATAACAGCCCTGCTAATCTCACTTGCATGGAGGAAAGCAATACGTCAAGGGGTAGATACCACACGCCGAATGCACGTTCATCTTCCCTCGTTATCTTATCCAACCATCTCCCACTATATTGCCTTCATTGGGCTGGGGGGGAGGTGGAGAGGGTATGCTTAGCAACGACAACAACACTACTGAAAAGACTATCTTCACTAACTATAAACCTTTGTCGGAACCTTGTTATTCTACAAAAAACAAAAATTAACTGAACTCTTAATTATTATTTTTCTCTAAGACTTATTTTTGTAGGCAAAAAAAGAAATCAAGATTTAAATTAAACTTTGGGCATGTACTGCGCTGGTACCCTGCGGCTGTTTGTGAACCCTGGTTCACTAAGCTCGTTGTGGAGTTAGGTTTTATTTATTTCAATTGTTTTTTTTTTTTCAAAATTCTTGGTTTCATGAAACTTTCGCTTGTGCCTCATATGTATGCCGCAAGGTAGTAGCGCAGTACGTACCTGGACAAAGCATATTTTTTCAGACTGAACCAACACAGTATATCCACCACGGAATCACCATAAGCAAAATTTTACTCGCTGTTCCAAAATTACCCCATCTTACATTAACCCATCTGTGGAAAACCCTCACGAATATCGATAATACAATTTAAATGAATAAAAAGGATAGCTGTAAGGTATAGATTTAAAAAAATTCAATGAGGATATTATAAGGAGATATAAATCTTTTAGTTTATCAATAAAAGTGGAGCTCCGTGATAGACTGAAAAGATTAATGAATAGCTGCGTAAGATTTGTTATTGGTGCCCCGAGGTACTCCCATGTCTCCCACCACTACACTGAGTTAAGGTGGCTCTTCCCCTCCTTCCGAAGACAATACTTTCTAGGTACGTTCCTCTACCAAATCATCTACAACCATCGTCCTTCTTACGCCTACAACCTTCTCCAGTTCAAATCCTCAGTCCATTCCCTGTCCACAAGATCTCGACCTTCTGATCTTTACATGCCTTCTCACAGATCTGCCTCATTCCAAAATTCCTTTATTGTTCGCTCTGTCAATTTCTGGAATTCCCTCCCTATCAAAATTCGACATTCCCCCTCCATATCCACATTCAAATCCCTCCTATTCTAATTCCTATCACAAAAACAGTCAGATACTTGCTAACCATTCGAGCGGATTTCAATAGAGAATTTGATACATTTTTATTTTTTAATTCTTTATTTTTTTCGGAAAAGTGTATACTGGTCTATAAGAACAAATAGCTTTAAGTTTCTTGTAATAGTATTAATGGTTTTGTATATAGTTTAGTTTGTTTTGTATATAGAATTTTTACCTTATATTTTTTTCACATTATTTCTTTTTTTTGATTTATTTTATTTTGGCCAGATGTAATATTTTAATTTTGTTCTATTTTGTTATTCTCAAGGGACTGTGTCCCAGAATAAAGTTATTTTTCTATTTCTATTTTGTATTTCTATTTCTAAAAGTCGTTTTTATTGTAATTCTAGTTTCATCGGATTGAGAATCATATCCAAATCGAAGAAACTATTTGGGGATGAGAGAACGTGATTTGTATCAACTGTGCAATTTAGACTAGGCTACTGGGTCAGAATGAATAACCAACATCGTAGTAGAACTAATGATACCTATTTTCCTTCAATAGGTGATAGTAAGGAATATTAGAATAAGAAATTCTCGCTAACAATATCTAATGGAAATGCAGAAATCCCTAAGAACCCGGGCTGTTAGGCCTATGAATAGTGAGTGAGCTGTAATCAAACACTGAGTATGCTATTGTATTACCAACAATAAAGGGTATTAAACAGAACTTAAATGTAGATAGTTTGACTGATCTCATCGAGCCGAACTTCAAATAACTGAATTAGTGTCCGCCTTAAGAGTAGAACACAATTGCTATAATCTACGCATCTTTCTTTAAACGTGGGAGAGTACAGGAAACCAATAAGGTAAACAAACTATTAATCCCTCAAAAATTAGGTTTTAGAGAAGTTTATTGCACGACTGATACCATTTCAGTATTTCAAAAGGTTTTACAATAAAAGAGCACTTGATGATTATCTTCTGCAAAGGGGACGTGTAATACACACTTAACCAACTATGAAGTTGAGAATTTGAAGGCATATTTAGAAAAATTTCTGAAAGAAAACAAAATGTTAAGCTGGATTCTCTAAGCCACCATTTAGTGTTAGCCCATTTTTAATTTGTAGGTGGTGGGGTAGGTCAGTTGCAGGGTACTGAGCTTCGAATGCTAAAGCTCCCAATGTCAGAAAAATTATTCATTCTGATTCGTTAGCCGTGAGGCGACTCTAAGTAGGTAGACCCTTCTGGGGCTCACTCAGTCTCTATAAAGTGCTTACCCTTGATTAAAATAATTAATTACGGGGAAAACTTGGCGGTTGACCATGATTTCGGTCAAATCACCTCCTTTCCAAGTGCTTTCCCTAAATAGTACTAGACCTAGGATCCTTCATGGATTGTTGTGGTACAGTTTTTTAAAAAGTTTTTATTGCAATTAATAATGTAGTAAAGATTTTAAAATGGTCTATTAAAATAATACTATTTACTAATCATTTTATTACTTTTATTTCGCTTTGATACTTTGATTTTATTAAATAAACGCTCCAAAAGCATTGAAAAAAAAACTGACATGAAAAATAGCTTCTCCTTTTCAATAAATAAAACAAAATTCATGCATATATGCGAATTGAGAGAATGTTAAGGAAACTATACATGGCAACACAATATGGGGCTAAATTAATATAAATCCCACAACGCCCTTAAAGTGACACCGTGTGGCACAAAAAAGGCGTCCTAAACAATTGCAGTAATAAACATGAACAAACACTTCTTTCAAAAAACTGCCTGATAACTGTTTCCCAAAAATGATGAATATTCCAAAAATGATTACAGATAAGTCCATTTCATTTAACTCCTAACAAACTTTAACCCCAGAAATTAGAAAAATCAATTTTTTAAAACCATTAAATAAATACGAGAACTACAAATACCTTTACATATATGCATTAAACGCCCGAAACAATTTGTAACATTCGGTGCCTACTGAATGTGAAGAACTACTTCTATTAAAGCTTCCAAAAGAGCATTAAATCTTCACAGGAGAAGTCACTGTCATCTAAGATGCATTTCTATACATATTGTCGGCTCACAAAGCAATGCCATTGTAATCGATTCTATGAGCATTCTAAAGGCATCAGAGAAATCGAGAACCTATGCAGGTATGAGAACTCTCGCAGGTATACGTGGAAACAAGTGTTCCAATGCTTCTGCAAACTTACCTCCATAACAATATACTCCATAAGTCACAATAATCGTGACCATTAAACAGAGAAGACTGGACTCACATGAAGAAATGGAAAGATTAATATTATATTACTTCGTCAAAACTAAAGAAAACTATGTAAAAGTGTGGATGGAAGATGGAAAACTACATATCGAAAATTAAGACGGGAATCGTCAAACACTACTTTACGGATACCGTGAATTTTCTTCCTCTCTTCTGCCTTTTCTAAACCATTTTTTTTTCTAAACCGTCTGTGAGGATAAAAAGCCCCAATGTTCACCTATTTCCAAGTAACCAAAATTAACAACAATAAACAGAAAACAATTAGATTTTCACATTATAATGCGTTTATTGATTATTTAAAAAATCTGCCTCATTGAAAGACATTAATTATTAGTGCTACAAGTGTTAATTTATACTAAAACAGTAAAGCACATACTTTTCTTGTGTAATATTTACAATGATTTAAGAGGAAAAAAAGACAATGTAAAAATTCTCCAAGATGATGAAAAGGAAATGAAAAAAAATGTTTGACCATTTAAAACTATAAGATTTTCACATCAAAATATGATATTGTGTGTTAGTACTATATTGACCCTTAGAGAAAAGGCGAAATAAATAAATACAGTTAAAATGAGTTGATCAAGTTTGATATAAAAATTATGGGAATACTACCGCGAAGGATACTCTTCTATCTAATAAATGTCTGTATCTTATCTAATTGTCATAACAAAACTACAATAATTAAATTTGCTTAATGAATAAAATGACCATAATAAAGCGACCATCTATTGGTATAACTCCAATAACATCTAAAAGCACAGAGCATATACCAATAATAGAAAAACCAGTAAGGCAACGTTTCTTTATTAAGCTGGCTGTCCAGTAATAAGAATTCTTTGCAGTTTGGATTGTGGTTCCACTGTTTTTTTTTCCTCCCCTACATCACCTTTTCGACTATATGAAGTTTTTCCTTTTTTTTATGTTTTTTTTTACTAGGCCAGGGTAGAGGACGGTGTATTAATGCCACAGTTAAAAATCCTCGGCACCGGGACTCGAACCTGTAATCTTCAGTTTATCAGTCATGCAGGGCAACGTGTTTTTCTCCCACAGCTTGCTCTACCACCCTGCCCCGTTGTTCCACAAACCATTTGTTATGATGTGAAAGAAAAGGCTCTCAAGAAGATCTTGGAATATTTAATATAAAAAAAACTTATATTTTATAAATTCAAATTAAAAATATTATTTAAAAAAAGAATACTTACAAAGCTAATTATTTTTTAGACGATATTTCATTTTAAGCATACCTGAAACATAATAAAAATATTCATAATAGAAAAATAAAAATACATATAGAAAATAAATAAATAAATATTGAAGTATCTTATATGAACTAAGAACACTTTATTTGAGTTATTTTATTAAATTTGATTGGAAGGAATAAAAGCGAAGCTATAAAAATCTTCCTTAAAACATTCTATATTATTTTATTATCGAGATATATTACATTCTGCAGCAAATAAGGATATTAGTAAAGTTTTTTTTACACCATATTTACAATAAATTAAACGGAATGGCAGCAAAATAATAATATTAAATGTACGACAAAAATATTATAGTTAAACTAATAACATCTTAAATATAGAATATTTATATTATTTAGTATATATATAGAATATTTTAAAACATTCTTCCAGGAAAACTCCGAGTCAAGCTTTTTCCCTCTGGAAAGAAAAATCAAGGTTATAGAAGATTCCAGCGCTTCTCATTCGTCCGCGTCATTGGTGTTTAGTTATGATAAAGGCGCTGAAATCATGAACGTACGAACACATTTAGAAACTGCAATATACAATACATTCTTTACAAAAGGTCTCGGGTCCATTGGCGTTTCTATCTTCGAGTATATGTATTCAAAGTTATCCCAATCAAATATAAACATGTAGTAGGTTCCAAGGTATATTAAATGAAAGTATGTAGTGTAATATAATTTTAAGTTTGGAGATTTCTGTTATAATCCTTTATACTTTTACACTATATTTCTAAAGGCTTTTAAAACATTTAATTAGTTTACCATTGAATCCTGACCAAAGCTATTGCTCTAACAAATATAGCCTTGATCTTAAATCTTATCTTAAGACCCTCTTAAAGGAGTTTAAGACATGGTCGGAGAAGTGGAGATAAACGAGGGTTGTTTTTAACAAATGATAGGCTCAGTACGGATCTGATCTATGGCTAGCACGGATATCTTTTAAGAGAAAGTAAAAACCCTAAGCAAGACACATTCGAGTTCTACAGTTATCATTTTGTTTTATTATTTTTAGTAGAATTTTTTTTTATGAAATATATACGTATATTTTAGACTTTTTTCTCGAATTAAACAAAACTTTTAATCTTTTTTAATGAGAGAAATTCAGTAAAACCTTTACTTTAAAAAAAATTTAGTTCCGAAATAAATTGAAAATAAGGATTCCAGTCATGGTGAAACTTATTAAAAATAATATTTAAAATTTCATTACATGTCCTGGTTTTTTTGTTCAACATTACGATATTTTCGAATACTATAAAAACAGTTTACTCCTGAAGGGATAAAATTGCTCTGAAGGCGTAAAATGTTTCGTGTTGCTATACGAGGCCCACAAATAGTTAGTCTATAGTACGAAAGGCCTAATAGGGCAAGAGAAAATTATCTACTTAAAAAGATTAAAAATTAGTGAAAGGATAAATATATGTTTTCTGGTATTTATCCTTCTCCTTGAGCTACTCTCCGTCAGGCGACTTATCTTACAAGAAACAAATAGTACTTCTAGTTTTTAATCAATTTCTTAGTCCTGTTTTCTAAAAATGTGTTTTTTATAATTTATTTATCTTTAAGTTATTTTATTTTACTTATTGTATATACATACATATATATATATATATATATATATATATATATATATATATATATATATATATATATATATATACATTTTTTTTTTTTATTTTCTCCTTCCTACGGGATTTTTCCGGGTCAGGAGGTGAGGACGGAGAATAATACCAGAGTTAAAAGACTCGCCCGGCACCAGGACGTGAACTCGTGACTATTTTTATCCAGTTAACTTTTTAGTATCAGTTTTATCTTTTAGAAAGATGTTTACTTCATTATTTTTTCAAACAAACATTGTTTAGTAAAACTTATGTTTTTTTTATTTGGAATTTTCGCTTATTTTACTATTTAACCAACCAACAATTTTTTTTTCTTTAAAATTAAAAGTTTTTTATTTAAAATTTATCTTTCGATGGGTGGGGTGAAACAATGCGGAGGTTCAACAATCTTGGCTCTATACTTCCTTTCCTCAGTCTCGCTTATTTAACGGCTTAACCGAGCAGTGAATTGTAGATCATTCATAAGTTCCTGCTACACATTTAGTATTATTATTTATTTTGTTAATATCTCTGATGAGAGGTTGACAAGATTTAACTTTTAGATTGGTAACAGTTCAAGAACTACTATACCTTGGTTGACTCACAAAAATTCGAACACGGTCAAAAACAACACTCATTTAATGAACAGCTCTCCAATAAATCAAATGATTAATATTTATTGACATGAAGAATCCACATAAATACAAACACTTCAATAAATATAATATCTCGAAAGCTAAGCGCGAAAGTCTTTTCAGGAACTCTTTGACAGAACCAAGGATTTACTGAGCCTTAAATCAAATCGGGAAAAATCACGGCTCCATTTCCCCTCCCTCGAGTTGTAGATTTTGTTTTTCTCCCTTTCTTGGCAAGTACTGCCTTTCTCGATTGCACGTATTTGTCATAGGGCTTTCCCTCGGGACGCTAAAGGTACCAACTTATCTTCAGGCTGTAGGTATGCATTTCATTAGTTACAAAGGGCGCAAACGGGTGATTATTCATTATTCTATATGGTTTCTGAACTGCTGGCATGGGGACAGTCAATTCATTTATTTTAGCTGTTAAAAAAACGGGTGCCCCCAGGCATGTTGGTTGTGACCATGCCTTGAATTAATTAATTGTTATGTCCGTGTAAGTTATTGTGAAATATTATGTAGTGTGATCGTATATGGTCGTTAACTGTTGGCATCTATATCCCTTTATGTAATGTAATGCTACTAACATCAGGGAGCTTTGGTTATGGTCCTGAAAGTCTTTGATTGAAAAGTTTGTAGTTCATGTATGTGGCTCTTTTTAGCTGTCCCGTATATATTTGAAGCGAAGGTCCAAATGAGATTAAGTAAGTAAGCATATGCATTAAATTTCTGACTAAGTTTAAATTTCTTATGTCTCCAAAGGAGTCAGTATAATAATCGTAGTCTTACGTTTAAACTTTTTGTTTTGTTCTTGATACGTTGGCTCCATGTCATTCTGCTGTTGATTGTCAGTCCAAGATATTTGACACTGTGTGTCTGAAGAATTTTGACGTTGTAGAGAAAAAAACTGGGCATGTTTCACGTCTAAGGGTAGAATTAATATGTTGTGATTTGCCTTGGTTGAATTGGATATTCCAGAGTTTGCATTATTCGTGGAATTCGTTAAGGTGATATTGTAGAGTATGTTATATATATCATTTACACACATAATATTCCAGACAGTGTCGATACTCTGGCGCCGACTTACGGAGACGATACAGCAATCTTGACAATATATCAAAATCAATAAACGCCTCCCAGACATCATTAATTGAATTAAAATATATCAGCCATTTAATTTGAACTATATATATGTTTTCTTAATATAGATTATTTAGTATTTGCAATGCTTTGTTAGATGATTAAAATAATATTCATTACATTATTAAAATAAATTTCATACATACAGGAACTAATAAAGACAAATAAAAGTCCTTAAAAATAATAAAATCCATACATATATTCACATCTTTATGTGAATATATGTATGCATATATATATATATCCATAAATTTTCTTATCGATAAGGCAAAGCATTTTAGAATACATGATATGTTTTTAATGAGTAATGAGAAGCATGTAAGTAGTTAAACATAATAATAAATAATGAATAGAAATTTAGTAGGGATTTCCTACGAAAATTGGAATTGGATTATTGGTGGCATTTTGATTTGGTTTTAAGGTTTGGACACTGGGTCTTGGTACTAGCAAGGCCCTAATAATTATTATAGTAATTACTCCTATATACATTTTTTGTGTTTTCTAGGATATTTGTCTGCAACAATGTTTCTTTCATGCCTTGATCATTTTGGTAGCAGTTTGTGATATTTGCCACAGTTTTAAGTTCATAGTTGCTTCGTTCTTGAAAGCGGCTAATTACGCCTCCAATCCTTCCAGTCTAAAATCCTCCGTATAATAGTCAATGCTCCTTATTATGTTACAAACAAAACCTTACATCATTACCTTAACATCCCTTATGTCCTTGACGTTATTCCATCTAGATTTTCAAATTTTCATCAGAACCTAACCTATCATTCTACTCCCTTAGCACAATCCTTATCTAGTTTCAGTCATCTCTACAATCCTCCTCGAAGGTTGAAGCGGCAGTGGCCTCGAGATCTTTTGTAAAGACGTCATTGGAGTCCTGGCAATGGCCAGCTTCTCCACTCAAGTCATGAACGTATGTGGCTTTAGTGCACTCTCTCAGTTTCCACTGGATTCCCATCCTAGTGATGCGGCTGAGAGAGAAGCGCTGGGATCTCTTGGAGTATTGCCTTGTTCTCCACACATGGGGGAAAAGGCTCGACTCGAAGTTCCCTCGGCTGACTGTAAATAAGTTTGAATGTATTTTTATTTTATTTTAGTTTTTATTCAATGTTGTATCATGTTTGATTTATTCTGTTAGTCCAAGTTTTATTTTATTTTATTTTCTTATAATCTTGTTGTTCTTTTATTGTATATATGGTATGATTGTACTTCATTCATCATAAATACTCAATGCTCTTAATTGAGGGAAAATGTATTTTTTTTTCTCAATAAAATTTGTTATACATGAAAAAAAAAACTAAGCCTCACCCCTAGGTTCTATCCAAACCCAAACATGAGTGTAAATAATTTGATTTATTATTAAAGTAAAAATAACTATTTAACCCACAGTTTTTTACCAAAAGTTTTAGAGCGAATAATAATTGAACATACCTTGAACATTAATATCAAGTAAAACTTAATCAATCAATTAATCGAAAAATTAAATAATCAGAATCATTAAAAATAATTATAAATAATGTAGCTTGTTATAAATAATTTTATTTTAAATAGGTAAAGAAAAACTAAAACTGATTGTTCAGAGATAATGAGATCATTCGAGCTAGGGTTATTTTAGAAAGTTTGATCACGTGCTTGGTTCATGGCATTTACTAAAGTATTCAAATATAATTTCCCAAGTTTCTTTAAGCTCACAACGAAGATATGAAGAGCTGATTGGATTATCTACAATCCATCATACTAATGGCTTCCTGTACTACATGTCAGATGAAACATAATTGAACATCTAAAGCAGACCTCTTTTTCCATCAACCTGTCACGCTTTGTGATCTCCCGCCTCAAACCAGTGGTTACCTAATGCCTAACCAACTTCTCTCATTATAACAACCATTACTTCACCATCAAACATCCTTTATGTTAATTATGATAGCTTACTTTTTTTGTGTATTAGTGAATAATTTCTCATAATTTAGCAGTATTCGCAAATTTTTTTGACATAAATAAAAAAAAATTAGATAAAGTCTATTTTTTAAAAGTAAAGATTTTCATTCAAAAGTTTTACACGCAAAATTGATTTTTGTTTTACCAGTTCTAGTCATGGTCTCTTGCAACAGTTAGGCGGCCTTGGTGTTGGTCTTGCAAACTGCAATACCAAGACCGATTTTGGACAACACTAGTCCTACTCAACATCTTCTAGCGATTGAATGATGAGATCTTTATGTTAACAGATCAGTTTCTGTCAAACAAGAAAACTCAAAAGTTTAACTACAGTACACAGACCCCAACTTGATTGAAGTTTTAAATCAATAAGTTTTACTGACTTTCAAATATTTTATAACAAACCACAACAAAACATTGGTTAGTTGCATAATTCACTAAGTTTCCATTAGACGTAGTTAGTTAATGTTAATGTAACCTTTGGGTACACTGTTTTGACGATAATAGTAAGTGCATCAAAAACTCATTAAGGTCATCAAGAAAGAAAAATTTATATTATGCATCAAGAATTGGAATATTCATCAAACTACATAATTATTCAAATTTATAAAACGTAACTTAATAACTTTTCATAATAAACCAACGATATGGGCCAAGGATTCCTTGAAAATTGATTTCGTTAAGCCATTCCCTGATTAAGGCCACGATTGATAAATCCTCGCAAAACTTCCTTATTTTATTGAGTACTATAAAGAAATCGTGGCCTGTTAAGAGTAAGTCATCTTTAGTTTTAATATGTATCAGGTCGGATATGTGGTGCACTGCCAGATGTAACTAGGGAGAAGAAGAGAAAGTGGGATTCGGTATGAACTCCTTACTCCCATATTTATGTTATATACCTTATACAAGATGTCTAAGTTCTTAATGGCCAAAGTCTGAGTAATTATTCTAGATCCGATTTCTAGCGGAACAGGAGTTAAGATCAATTTCTTGTTTTTGTTTTTGTTTTTTTAATGCGTTCCCCTTTTTATTGAATATGAAGAGATTGCTCAAAAATTGTATAAAATAAGTAAATACTAAATATACCATCGTAAAGTAAATAAAATTTTCTTCGAGATAACAGTGGCTAAATTTACTAATGTAAATGACAAAAGGGAGTATCAGGAGGTCTAATACCACTGATGTACTGCTATAGTTATATTATTACCCACCAGTACCAGAGCAGCATACCTCTGTAACCCCGATTGGAAAATAATTCGGCATAATGGTAGCTTTGCGAATGTCCCTTTTATGATAGACCTTGGTAAATTTAATTACTGAAAATTATGACTACTGCACGATGGTGTACTTAGAATTTAATGATCTTGAAAAGATTCTTGAGCAATGCCTTCTTATTCAATAAGACACGTGACCACCTTAAGAAAAACACAAATATTGGTCTAAACTCTTTTTCCATTCGGGATAGGCCCATCATCAGATGAACTTTTTTAAAAATAATTTTGTCTAGAATCACTCTTCAGAGTTTAGCCATGAAGGATTGAGACGCCCTGTATAACAAAAAGCATTAAAAAGAACTGTTTAACATTTTGTAGTCTAAATTGTAGTAATGATTTAATTTACTACTGTTTCGGTTTCAGATCTAGGCCTAAAAAAACTAATAAATATTTTTAAAAAGAGAAACCGTAGACGTGTATGACCCTTTAAGTAAAAGCAAACCATCAACATTTTTGTAAGTATATGAACACATGTAATGTCTCTCCATTAATTTTTAAAAGTGATTAAACTATGTATTTTATACACACAATTGAAACACAGCCGTAAATAATTGAAACACAGAAAGAATAAATAATTGAAAATTAATTAGTAGAGTAATTAAACAGCTCATAGAATTTTTGTCTAAATCTGGTTACAGCAAAGAAGATGAAAGGTTATTTTTACAAAGAGATTAATAGATATTAATTAGATAAATATATCTGCTATAGACCAACAATTCCTTAGGAACTATGCCGTGTTTAGACGTTTTTATTCAAACACAATTTATCCCGTCTCTATTCGTTGTCCTGAATCTTTGAGATTTTTCAATGACTTTTATTAAAATCTTTGACGGAAATTAAGAATCAAAACTGGAATCAGTCCCTTCACTATAAAATTCCCTTTCGTTTGGAACACCATTTCTCAAAATCAATCGCTTGATAATCGGAAAATGGATCTAAACTACCATATTATGTATACTATAGATATTCTTTTACCAAATCAATCCCTTCTCTCGCTAAACTTTTCATCCATATCATTATAGTATCTTATATGTACTTATATATATATATATATATATATATATATATATACATTTCTGAATACATATTCCTTTTCCGGCTATCAGGAGTGATGAATGTTGACACTAATGAGGTATCAATAGAAGGGAAATATCATGTAGAATCCGGAAATCATAATTAATTCCTAATTTTATACTACGTACAAATTAATTTATAATTAGCAAATATTAACTCAATAAATATTTTTGGAATGAGTATTATCATTAACTATATTTAAAAGCTAACTAAATCACCTACCAAACGTAAATCTTCGAAATTGGACGATTTGGTGCAGAGTTATAACGTTCTGAACATTATTATTTGTAAACTAGTAATTTTTTTTTCCATATCATACATATTATTTTTTTTAAATTAATTAAATGTTTGTCTTCCATTAAACACTTTTTGGAATGTTTGTCAACGTGCTTCAATTACATTAGCTTTTACTTCTAGATCTTTATTATTGAAGTTTAACATTTTGAAAATATACTTTCGTTTTTTTTTTTTTTTAAACAAAGTAGCATACTCCCTGATTGGTCTAACTATTACTTCTTGAAAATTTGAACCTTTTGTATTTTATTGTCGTCAGAGGTTCAAAGCAATGTTAGGAAGCTTTTGTAAATTTATGATAATCCAATTAAGGAAAAATAGATTATTTAAATTATATGTTTAAGGGAACGCAATCGTTAAACTATAGCAGAGTGTAAATCATATTTATAAACTTATAACTTAGTAAATATATGTATTACACCTTTGCGTATCGAACACTGTTAAATGGAAGTTATGCTGAGCCCTTAATGTATTAAAACCAGATATAAATATTTGGTTTGTACTGAGTATTTGCACGGGTCAGTTGGTAATATTTTAAATCACTGTTGGTATTGAAGAGTAATTTATTAACGTAGTTATAGGTCATCCAACCACTGGTGATAATCATGAACATGAACTCAGCCAATTCAAGACAAGAGATTGGGCACATAAATAAGTCAAGATTCTTCATTAGCATCAGTTGAAGGGGTGGTCTAATTGAAAGCTGTGGAAAGCGCTAAGTCGGATAATCTGCTTAACAGTTTGAATAAATAGCCAAGTCCGACGGCACAATCTACGCAACTTAGTTGGGGCTCATGTGCTCGTCTTCCCAAGCCTCTTTCAGGGACAGATATCCCGGTAGCCCCGAGGATGGGAGAGAGAGAGGTGTTATCCTCTCGGGCCCCCCACCCGCTATTAGTGAGGTCAAGGGGGTTAAGTATGTTCAACACTAAATAACGACCCATTGGCTAGTTCCCTGCCGTGAAATTAATATAGTGCCTACTATCATCAACTCTTCCTTTAACCTCGGTAATATTTACAACACAATTAAATCTATCTAAATAATAAAATAAACAAAAAATTGTTTTTTAAGTGAAGACAATTTTTTTGTCTAGAGTGAAACAGATTGAGCCGTCAGATCTTCGATGTGTAACGCTCAGGTAAAGTAGACTGGAGTCGACTAATTGATGTGTTTTTGCATATGAATTAAAATATCTCAGAAACTAAAAACCGGTCCTGTATACTGTTTTTATTTTTACTTATTATTTAAATTTACAACTGTATTAAATGATAAATACAACAAGTAAATATGAAATAAGTAACATGACATGTACAACATGAAGAGAAACTACTCATTGGTAGCACTCCAATTATATTTCTATATTAGAAGGTCCCGAGGCCATCTTCTTTCCAGACGCCTCGGAGGCTTATCAGGAAAAGAAAAAGAAGCAAGGTTGGAAACAACAGGGTTCGGATGGTTCAGAATTTTATTATGGGAGGATAGGTATCTGGATCGAGCTAAATCGGAAACATATTGTACATTAAGGTCGTACTGGATGATTTTATTTGCGACGAAGTAGGAGCATTGAGGATTTTACGAAGGATTTTGGATTGTAGCCTGTAGGGTGTATACTGTAAGCGAGAGAAATGTTCAGCATTTCATGAGATTTATAATGAGCTATTATTTACTGGTTATATTTTATATTATTTATCTCGCCTTGTCAATGTTTTCACTTTTATTGTGTGGTCTAAAGCACCTACCTAAATTACTTTTTGTTTTTTGTTTTTCTATTGTTATCACAGTAAACTTTTAAGAAGGCTGTTTTCTTACCAGATATCATGCAAATCATAATGCATACATAACCCATTGAGTTATTTGTTTGATATTTCTAACCATACTTGTAAGAAGTAAAATAAATATAAATTACTAAATTATTTTACTAAATTATGAAAAAAATTTCTTCATTTATTTTCAGATGTTTCAAACATTACGGTAATTTATATCTCAATTATAAATGTACCTAAACAGAAATTGTGACTGAAATCCATGCTATTAATTCCATGTCTTGATTTGACATATTTTATTTTAAAATTTAAAAGTTCTCAATTCATGACCAACGCTTTTTAATGTTCACTAGTTAATTATATTGAGTACAATTAAATACACTTAATTTGTTGATGATAACTGAAAGTAGTTGGTCGAATAATACAATTTTATATGGGTAAAAAAAATGAAGGTACATTTGTTTAAATAGTTCAAATAGTTCAAATATTTCAAATATTTATATAATATTTATTGAACAAACTTAAAAACAAATTGATAAATCTATTTGGTTCATCTGTTTTATCAGTTTAATATAACTGTAAACATGATACAAAATAATTTTTGTGACCTGTCACTGCCCATTATTGAATATAGATTTTTAAAACGCTAGTGTCTCTTTGAAAAGTAATATTTTAGAAAAATGTTACATGTTTCATAAAACTCTCAGTTTAATATGTAGATTTCTATATATAGGAATATATAGGTTTCTAGTTTTTTTTTTATTTATTTATTTTATTTTGTTTTTTTTATATACAGATAGAACATAAATATAATAAATATAAAATAAGTCTATAGGTATTGATAATCTCTTTAACGTCATGGCTGTTTTGTGAGGCGGAAAGTATTTTAATTTTAATTTTAATTTTGTACGTCAAGTGTTTACCTCCAATTGGTGCTGGGCTTCTTAACCGAATAATCGAATGATGTAATTTTTAAAATATGAAAAATATTTTACTCATCTCTATGGTGATTTTCAAATAAAATATTATGTTGTATGATTCTTGTCTAGTTTTCTAATTAAAGATTACTTACAGTAGTTTTTTTACATAGTTTTACTTAAATATAGATATAAACAAGAGCTATTTATTATTAATTGAAAAGTTTCTCCACCCTTACAGCTTATGAACGTCACTCAGTCAGTAAAATTTGTCGTACATATGATTTCGATTCCGCATAAACCCAAGGAAAAGAAGTTTTGCAGTCATATATAAAGTTAAAGAAACCGTCAATAAGAAATTTTCCATAATCATTTTGCGTTTTTAAATCCTGCCAGTCAAAACGATATGACGGCCGTCACTAATCAAAACGTAACTGCCCTTTAAAAAATTGTTGGCTCGTATTGGGTTTTCTAGGAGTGCTAAAAATTTTTTTGTTTCTACATTCTAAAAACTGTTATCGTTATAAACGAAAAGATCGCGTTTGCTATCATCATTTAGTATTGGTTAACAAATAAGTCCTTTCAGTTTTCCAGTTTATTTTTATGTCATTATGATAAACTTCTTATCTGATGAATTGATCTCTATGGTGGATTGTTTATCATGTTTGTTTTACGTCAAAAGGTATATCTGTTAACTATTGTTGAAACTAGCTTAGTACAGTGTTTCCTACTGTACTGTGAACATGAAAGAAAATATCATTCATTATCGGCATATTTTGTTATATTGTTTTATAAAGTTAAGCGTGCTGCAGAAGCTCATAGAAAAAATTGCAGTGTTTACGGGAATGATGCCTTAACCGAACGCCTTAACTGAAATTTCATTCAGAAAATTTTAACAATAATGATGATCAACGGTTTCAACATGTTAAGGCCATCAATGTTAAGGCCATTGTTGATCAAAATCCTACCCAATCAGTGTGAGAGATTCCTATTGGCCTAAATGTGTCGCACACAAGCGTAGAAAACCATTTTCACAAGTTCCTATTCACCAGACCTAGCTCTAGGTGACTACCACTTATTCCGTGTTCCTCAGAACTCCATGAATGGATAGAAATTCTAAAAGGAAGAGGACATCAAAAACTACTTGGATCAGTTTTTTTAACTATAAACTCCAGACATTCTATGAACGTGGCATTATTCAGTTAGTGGAATGATGAGAAAAAGTCCTATTAAATAATGGTCAATATATTGTAGATTAAAATACATTTTATGTCTATAGCACATTGAGGTTTATTTCACCCTGAAAAACTAAAAGGCCCCATTAGCAGACAAAGTATAATAGTATTAAGATATACATATATTTATTTATTTTATTAGTTAACTAATTAATATTAAGTCCTTATAGTATTAAGACTTTTATTTACTTCATCAAAGACAGATTAATAGTTGAATCAGGTGAGAATGAACATAATATTATATTATCTACTTCTTCTTCGATAGCTCCACAGCCCCTGGTGGTCCTTGGCTTTCTGAACAACAGCTCTCCAGATGTTCCTGTCCTTAGCCGTTTCCCTCCAGTTTGTAACCCGTAACACCTGAGGTCGTCCTCCACATCCTTCAACCACCTTCTTCTAGGTCTTTCTCTAATTAATTATATTATCTTCTACTAATGTTAATTCAATTTTGTTTATTTTTTTAGAGATTGAGCCGTACGATGCCTCGACGGTCCTGTATTATACAGTCCTCAATTTTATCATATTTCCTCCCCTTCTTGCCTACACTTATATGTATTTTCTTTAATACGCCGATACTTCAAAACAGCCCATGAGATTCGTCCCTATGTTATATGGAATTTTAAAATACAAATGATTCAGAGTTAATTTTATCATTTACCATACAAATTGAATACAAAGATTTCTTACCTTCGGAGAGAAACAAAATTACACTATATAGAGGTCGTTATTTCGCTGTTGTAGCTAATGTTCATTTATAATAGTTATGTATGCTGTAACGATAATTGTTTCTTAAGCTTTACTAAAGATTTTGTTATTGTAGAGAGAAAATTTGGTGAAATAACTTTACTTAACACATTCCATGGTTATTTTCAGTCCACTGTAAATGTAATTTAACCATATATTTATGTAAATAGTTATAATAGTTGAAGGTTTATTATTTTCTCTTTCCATTTTATCTTTCCAACCAAGGTAAACATTCATTTATTACCCATTATCCCCGTAGAACAAATCCGATACCTTGGACTCCAGCTGGAAAAATCTCTCACTTGGAATCCTCATACAAGACTGAAACGACAAGAAACTGCTCGACGTTTCCGCTTACTCCAACACTTACTGTACAAACGCTCTAAACTTCCCATTAATTACAAACGGCTCATATATATGACTATTAAAAGACCTATTTGGAGTTAACGAGTTGAACTATGGGGCTCCACTAAACCATCAAATTCCTCTCGTATCCGATCTTTACAATCCAAAATTCTTAATTCTCCTTAATTTGTCACAAATAAAATAATCCATAAAGACCTCAATGTTCCATATGTTTCAGATTTGGCCGAATCCAGATACCTATCCTTCCATAATAAAGTTCATAACCATCCCAACCCTCTTGTTTCTAACCTTGCTTCCTATACAATTCCTGATAACCCTCTGAGGCGTCTGAAAAGGAGATGGCCACGTGATCTCCTTATATAGACATATTATTAGAGTGCTACCCATGGGTAGTTTCTCAACATGTGTTTTATGTCATTATATCCATGTGCAAATTTACTAGATGTATTTTTTGCATACAGTTGTAAATATCATATAAATAAATAAATAAAAAAAATTATTACCCGACTACGGCAAAGCCACATTGAGGTTATGTCTTTGCATTGTACTCTAAAGGTAAGTAACGATTTTTTGTTCTAACGAATATCATTGGAAATTTTAATGTTACAAATTACTCGGCGAGATCCCATAAGGTTTTTAAAAACATTTTTAGCTCAATGCACTAGAAAGTTATTATATGAAATGTTATTTAATAATTTCCCTATGAGATAAGAAACGAGATTTTTTGGCGAATGGCTTGATGACTCAAATTATACTGTGAAGTCTGTGTTTTAAAACGATTTGGCAAAAAAAAAAAAAAAAAAATGAACGAATTATTGCAGAAAAAGAGATTTAATCAATCCGCTAAAAGGTATATAACTATTTTTTGAACGAACGGCTGGACCAATTTTTACGTTTAATTACTCAAATAATTTGCTAACAGATCCCGTTAGTATCTTGGTACAATTGGACTAAAAACATGACGAAATTATTGTATAAAATTTATTTTAATTTTGGCATAAATATATATAACGACTTGTTGCACGAACGGATCTGCCGATTTAGAAGTTCAGAAGTTATACGATTAAAACCACACAGTGAGATTTTAGAGTTGTTTTGTAACAATCTCAACTCAAAGTAATGGCAAAAATATTATATTATATTTTCAATATGTTCAGTGTTTTGTGGTTTTTATATCAGATAATGGCTACTATCGTGATCTTATCTGTTGAATATAAATTGTCAATATTTGAAAACAAATATTTAAATCTATGTTTCCACATGTTTTTAAATTTCCTCCTCCCTGTAACCTCCTCAAGGTTGTTAAAAAAAATGGTCAAGAGAACTTCTCTTTCAACTATTAAATAAAGTCATTTTCAAGAAGATTGCAAAAAGTAATCAGCTACATCAAATTTATTAGTTGCGCTACCTTGCGCAGTTATAAATAGAGTAGAATATTTAAATAAATAAATATATAATTTTATTTTAAAACAAGACTCGGCTTGATCATAGATAACACTAATTCTACTTCTTATTTTTTCATACCAATGCTATTAGTATTGTAATTTAAGATGGTATGATTATAAGCCATAGTGAGTTGTAAATAAAGTCAATACGGTTTGAACTAATTGTGACATGAAATTTGACATGTTAGTGAACCAAGGTGGAGGTGCTGGATCTTGGTCGTTTATTCCTGTAATAATCTCTGAAAAACTAAATAATACTTAAATTGTTAAATATCCAAGTGAATTCAACAAAAACAAAAAAATTATATATAATGTTTTCGTTTTAAAAAAAATAAGAAAAAATTACCTAAAAAATTTCGTATTGGCGATTCATACAACAAAATATCAAATAATTTGGTCTATATCGGAATTAAATTTGACAGGCATCTAAAATTTACAATTCATTGCACTTATCGAAATTCAGTCACCTCCTCACAACCTCAACCCTCAGTCTCAGTTTAAAATTACTCATCTATAAAAGCATTCCATCTAATACTAGTGATGCGACTGGAAAAGTGGCACTGGGATCTTCCGGAGTCTTGCTTTGCCTTCCGCGTGTGGAGGTAAAAGACTGGCTCGGAGATTCTTGGGCAAATGTATATATTGTATATAGTTATGATTGTGTTTAGAAGTTTTTATTTTATTTTTTTTTTATTTATTTACCTTCTTCATCAGTATTATTTATTTACTTCTTATATTTATATTTATTTCTTTATTATTTGTATATAGTGTATGAATGAGAACTTTTAGCCCTAATGCTTATAGCCCTCCAGCAGTGGCTGATTGTATTATTATTCAATAAATAGATTTAAAAAAAAAAAAAAAAAAAAAAAAAATTTCTGATAGTAAAAAAAAAAAATAAAAAATAAAAGCATTCTTCGCCCTTCCCTTCTTTATGGCGCTCCTCTATTATCCTACATTTCAGAACATACAAGCAAGAGACTTCAGCGATTCCAAAATGGAATTTTACTAAGAATAGCTAAAAACACATCATTGGAAAAAGAAAAATCCGATAAATTAACGCCTTCTTAAATTTGTCCAGCGTATCTGAATTCATAAACAGAAGAATAATAAAATTATTCTTTAAAATATTTAACCAATGGAGAATTCAATACGATAAGATTTCCTCCTACGATAAGGCTCCTCGGCGATGGTAAAGTATAGATACAAGGTAGATTTTAAGTTAGGCCTAAGAAAATTATCAGAATAGAGATAAGCCCCACCACCCCGATTGAAAGTCAAGAAATAAAGATAAACAGAGCTAAGAATGGCACAGCAAGACCTTAAAAAGTATCTAAGATACAACACAAGGAACATCTTAAATATATGTGAGAAACGAAACCATATAAAAAACAAAGGTTATGAAAAAAAAAACGATTAGAGAAATCGGCACATCCTGTCCATCTTAAGAGAAAGGATTTGCATATCTACCCAAACTCCTTGCTTGATTTTTTATAGAAATTGACATCTATGAATATTTAAATTTGATAAAGTAGTCGGGAGCCTTTCATTACACCTTACGGCTATTGGCGAATAGACATTATCCAATCTTCAAAAGTTGGTTCACTTCAACATTTGTCTTCAGTTTCATTCAATGTGGATGTAAGGCAGCCGACAACAACACCCAGTTTAAATATCTATCCTTATCAACCAAACAAAAAGTATATGAAGATATATTTTGTACACTTCCGTAGAATTATTATTTATATTTTATTGTTAACTAATTAGTTGTACACAGTATGATATTTTCAACAATAATCAGTTAGTATTTAGATAGCTAAACTGTGTTGATTAACTTTCACTTTGAACTATCGCATAATGCTCCTTATGACTGACACTGAGGGACTCTAAGACACCGCTCGACAAGCTATTCGACCAGGAAATGTCCTGGGAGGATCAGGCTTATCGGAAAACATTACAACGGGATCCCCCGTGGCGCCATGTTGTCCGGGCCTCGTCCCGTTTCAGACTTGCAAATGTTCGAATGGGTCGGGTCTATCTCTTAGTCGCTGAGTGGGCATATTTCCGCTCGCAGTCCTTCTGGCAACAGCTGATTCCATCTTCGCTTCTACAAGCTGAGAGGATAAAATTTGAAAGTAAAACTACCCAGAAACCTAGAAATTGATATAAAGTTTACATTGAAATTTATATTGTTGGAATTAAGAAACGTTCCATGTACAGTAAAAATTATCGTTGGTCTGTTGCAAAAATTCAATACATGCATTTAGGTTAACTTTCAAATTTGTTTTTGTGAATTGCGACTTTATATTTATCAAGACAATAGCGGATTAAGTTCATAAGAATGACAAAAAAAACTTCTATAAATCAAATATAGTTTCGCACAATTTTCCGATTTCATAGAGAGATCCTTCAAAAAATTAAATTATTTAATTTTAAGAAACGCCACTTAGTTAATTTTTTTAAAAACCTGGAACATTTTAAAAAAAGTTCTAATAAAAAAGTAAATAACTTTCAATTGAAATTTTCAATAAAATTATTAAAATGCATACCTTATATCATTTATCAATTTATTTATTCAATAAGGTATTGTCTATTAATAATTTTAATAAATGATAATGATTTATTTTTTATGCGAACTTGGTAAAGACTGTATAGCATTAGGTGTCCAAAATGTTGACTTATGCCTATGTACACCAAGGGACATGAACCTCATATCATATTCATCAGCTAATGTTATATAAACGAATTGGCTCACGATAAACAAGCTGATTTAGTATATTCAGGTTATGAAAAGTCTGTATTTTATTTTATTGTCCTTCCCTACGTCAGCTTTTAAGATACACGAGGTTTCCTCGGGTCCAGGTTGAAAAGTCTGAGGATTAATGCTTGAATTAAAAGCCCTCCCTCCTCTCCCTTCCGGGAACGGGGCCCAACTCCTAATTTTATATCAAATTATCTTTGTTCCGTGTTGTCAGGCAACTCGGTGCTGTGCACATGCATTAGCCCACTCGGCCTCCCGATCCATGATAAGTCCGATATATATGTATCCGAAGGTTTGAAGTCTACACCAATTTGTATTAACAATGAAACAGGAGTCGACTTTGACCATGCATGCCGCGGAAATGGTCTTTAGGAATGAATACCAATAACTTAATGAGGAGACACTCAAACCCTTTTTTTTGGAAGTAGTGGACTGTATTTAATAAAATAAACTTGAGGTACATAATGGAAGAAAGAGGAAACCAAAACTGATATAATGGTGTGTGAGACTGAATTATGATTTTTAATAAGGTAGAAAAAAAAGAAAGAAAGATGATGCAATTTGGATACGTGGGCTGCGGTGCTTATTGTTGGTTAATAAAGAATACTGAATGTTCGAACTTACTATGTGCTTACTAGGGTTGTATTCCACCTTTGGTTCCAAGGAAAATGTATTGCATTGAGGACAATTTCCTCATCTTTGCTGACTCTCTTGCCGGAAAACCTCATATTTCTTTATTCCTCCATTATTGAAGGTGTAAGTACAGAAAGAAAAATTATGAATTGGCCGATCTGCACTTTTAACTTCGGCCTAGTTTTTCGTCATTTTCCCCTTTTCTAGTAGTAGGCATACGTTTAAATAGAATACTACACTACCGTGAGATATATGATTTTGTAATTGCACAAAAGTTAATCTTTTTTTCTTCCATATCCCCTTTTTTATATATCTTCGTCTTCAATTCTTGGATTTGTTGTCCTTTTACTGCTAAAAACCACTGTAAGGTGTTTCTTACTTATTTTTTCTCGTTTCTGGATATTTTTTATAAATCTGAAATATAATCCGTGATGGGGATCACCTGAGGCTTGAGTTGACCTCATACTCTAGATCTTACAACTAAATTAAAAAACTTATCTTATGTAAGTTATTGCCAATAATTATTTGCCAAATAAATAAATGATTAAACCTGTTCATCGAAATGCATAGATTTATTTTGTCGAGAGCGGAAGGTTGGCGATGGGTTTAAAACATGTCCAAAGTATTAAACAAGCCATGCCGGTTATCTACGTAACAATAAATTGGAGCAAATTGGCCCGGAGAGTCAGTTGTGGCCTAACTCGACTCCCCCTCCCCCACAGGCATCATAAATACTGATGAGGAATTTACAATCTCTTTCGATTCGGTTCAGGTGGCTAGAGAAAGTTGTTATGTAATTGGATACTGCTCCTATACATGAGATAGTTACACGGTAACTACTGATATTTTCTTTAGAACTTATTTTAAATTAAAAATACTTAACCTCAACTCTTAATCTGAACTAAAAATAACATACATTATATCATCGGCTACATGTTAATGTTACAAATATGAAACGTTGGGCAGTTTATCATTCGCTACATTAACATGGTGCCAAAGATATATATATATATATATATATATATATATATATATATATATATATATATATATATATATATATAGAGAGAGAGAGAGAGGAGAGAGAGAGAGAGAGAGAGAGAGAGAGAGAGAGAGAGTGGGTGGGTGAGAGAGGGAGAGAGAGGAAGACATAGAGATAGAGAGATAGACTGGGAGAGAGAGAGCGAGAGAGTTGACGCTTTGCAAAATACATTGGCATTTAAATAAAGACATTAACATTTATTTTACTCAAAAAGCTACCACTAGAGTTATTAAAAGCACGCTAGAAAGAAGTAGCACTCGTCTCTTTTGATCAATCAATGAATATCATAGTTTGTAATTTGCTATGTATTGAACATAATGTATTGAGAAAATGAGGTTTTAAAAATTATTATAGCAAAGGTGGACGAAGCCGACTTCTGACATCAAGAACAGCGTCAAGGTTGGAGAGCAGATAAATTAAGGACCGACCCTGTGCCTGCACCCTGGGGGAATGAACAGTAAAAACTAGTAACGGGCTAAGTAACTGCTTCCTTTTAGGGTGTTACCAGTTATTGGGAAGTTAAGAACCGATGAGAACCATTCTTGCCCGACCCTGAATATTTCTATAAAATCTACTAACAAGGAAGAAAAAATGTCTTATGTGGAGATCCGGCGCTGAGGATAGGTCTTATGTCAATCTCCGGCCTAGACGAAAGGTCTTATGTTGATGTCCGGCCTTGAGGATAGGTATTCTTCTGTTTTTTTCCGGCTTGGGGACTGAAGCCTTGGCCCTACATAGACCATGATGATCCTGGCAGAGCTTTTAACCATGACGAGATGATCTCAACTTAGCAGGTGCAGTGATGACATCTACTAACTTCACCACTTCACAATAGATAAGTTTTGTTCCCAACAATAAATTTACCAATGTTAGAATATTTCATGGCAATATAATTTACAAAACAATCCATCTGAAATCATGTGTTCACAGTTAATTATTGAATTAATTGATTCTTGTAAATATAATTTGTAATTCTTGTAAATATAATTTGCTTATATTCTTTATTAAGCATAGAAATAAATTAAGTTTTTTAGTTAAAGCTATTTTAATTCTGCCACCTATTTATATCATGATGATCACAGGTAATGTGTGTAATTAGAAAGCAGTATAAACACGAACCAGCCTTTGAGAAAATAAATATATTTAATTAATTCTGGACCAATCAATATATTATAGTTCCAAAGTTATTTTACTAATTTTTTATTAAACATTTCTGCGTAATTATCATCAATAATTATCCAGTGGCATCCCGAATAAATTTAAACACTCCAAAACGTAGAATTTTTAACATTTCAAATTTATATTTTTTCAAGTTTATAGTCTATATTTATATATACATATATCATTGTTTATATATTATATTCATTCAATTTCAATTTTATTTTATCCAATTTCTAATTGTTCTCCGATAGATCAATGTTAAATTCGTTCTAGAAGTGTTAAAATCATTTGTATGTTGAATTATTTTATTTATCATAATAAACTTATTTCAAAATAATCGTTGCATCTGAGTAATATTGTGGTTTGCTAACACATTAATTTAACTGATTAGTGGTTATTTGCTATTTGATATTCATTAATATCCTTATGCATTAAGAATTGTTTTTATCAATTATTTTTATATTCATTATAAGAAAAATAAGACATAACCAGCGTATGTTACTAAATATCAACTGTTCTTTTGTTAAACGGTCATTTGCACAATGTGAAAGTAAATAATTGTTTTATTATTATATAAAACAAGACAGCTTATAAACGTGTTCATGATCCCAAAAATTTCATCGACTTTTTTTCCCGTCTTTACTTACAATGCAATCTTTAATAACATAATGCAGCTTAAAGAATACGCACAACACAGCTTAATAACTAATTAGAAGGAGTTCATTGAACTATTAAAGAATTTCATAAAAGTTTTATCTTTTTAATTAGTTGACTAGGAACAATAGTAATTTTTTTCTTTTTTTGGGAGGGCAGGTGGTTTTTTTTTCTTGATTTAAAAGAAGAAGATATTTAAGTCAAATAATAAAATCGACATCTTAGACACATACTAAAGGATTATGGATATATTACATTTAAACGCATAACGGCAATGTTAACAGCAATGTTGGTGTGGAGATAAAAATGTGTATCTGACTTTTATGGACCTCACAGCACCTTTTGACTCTGTTCCACTAAATGATATATACTATATATAGGATACGATACTAAAGGATGATACTAAATATATAGGATACGATACTAAATGATTATTGATATATTACATTTGAATACATAAGAGGAGTGTTGACGTAGATATAAAAATGTGTATCTGGATTTTATGGACCTCACAGCACCTTTCGACTCTGTTCCACGACAATTACACACGGCCTTGATTGTGCTAAATGCTTCTGCAGTCTTAACTAAGGCAGTAAAATCAGCTTAGCAAGGCCCTAAAGATGTTTCATAAGAATTGGTATGAGCTTATAGACTTTCTATGAGTGTAAAGCACGAAGACAGTTTTATTATTATTATTTTTGTCATATTTATGGGTGAAATTCATAAGATATATAAGAGAAGGAAGAAAAGAACTGTAATCGAGAAGTGAAAATTAATGGCTCTGAGAGTTCAATAGCGTTATATAGACATATAAACAGTTTGATTGCTTTGTCAATAAAAGACCTCCGCGGAGTGAAAGGCAAGAAAATAGAAGGAATATAAATTTCATTTGAAGAGGAAGATAAAAAACATATATTCTCATTAAAAAAAAAAAAAAAAAAAAAACCTTCTACAGAGTAGTTACAGTACAGAGTAGTTCACTAAAGTATTTAGGACATCTGTGCAGAAGATCCACGAGAATATGTAAACAAATCTTGACCGACTGGTAAAAGACAGGCAAAACCAGAATATCATACAACAAATATATCACCAGTTTGTGAAGAGAGAAACACTTTATTTTCATGAAATATAAAATATAAAGGATTGCTGCCCAATTATATTGGGTTGCTATACACACAGCATACTCTTCTATCCGTAGGACAATATCTGAACTTAATATATAATCTACAGAAGTATTAGTTAATATTAGTAAAATATATTTATATATTATATATATATACTTTATATATATATATGATATATATTTTATATACTATTATATATTATATATATATCACACATTTTATTTCTTTTCCATTTATTTATTTTTTTTTTCCTTTTTTTTCTTACATTTCATGCGTTTATTGTTTTTTTTTTTTTTTTAACATTTTAGTTTCCACTTTCTCTACTTCTCTCTCTTTATCAATATGTTTTCAAATTCATTAAATAAATAATAAATACATAAATTAAATCTCGGGCTAGCATGCACGTGGTGGTGAATGATTCCCAGGGAGTCAAGGATATATTTTCAGCCAACCTCGCTACGTCTTTTAGTCGACACTAGTTCCTCGAGGAAGCTCCTTGTTCTTTTTGGGATAGTTACGCGAGACCCAAACCAGAGGCCTTCACGGTGAACTTCTCTCTCCGAGGTCTCACGGAATTTATCTTTTGGAAAGGGGAAACATTGTTTTTTCGTAACGTATTCTTCTTTTCCCTTTCCATTCACCGCCTAATCGAGGGTCATTGCCTCTCAAAGCGGACCAGTTGGATCCAAGGTTCAGCGCTGTCTTCCTGTCTGGGAAATGCACGATATACGAGTATCCTCGTAGGCCTTCACTATCGATGCTATATACCTCGTCATAGCAGGTGAATTTCCTTTCCCTAAGGAGCCTCATCCAACAATTTTAATTTTTTAATTTTAAAAGGATCAAAACTTTCGGGGAACTAAAGATGGTGACATAAAATCGAGCGCACTGGTTCCAAAGTGTATTACCTGTTCTTATTGCCAACTGGCTTATTCCAACTTATATTCCATAAGTATGAAAGAAACAATGCTTTATACATTATATTTTCTATTCTTATAAAATAGGTTTATTTACTCTGTCCATATTACAATATTTTGAATAAACAAAAGAAAACGGCTTTCATAATTCAAAAATTGTTACTCTCCAGTTATTTTATTCCGGGCAGACTTGTGTTGAATATAAACTGGTGGATTATGGAAATTATATACAGGACCTATTAGTTCGTGTCTGAGTAGGCTGGCCCCATGCCAGAGATAGGGAACCTCTTATCAGTGGAGAACTATAGGTCTCCAGCGATATGTCTGTCAAACAGTTTCCCAATTCATATTCTTTTTCTAGCATAACTTTAAACCTTACCATTCAGTTCGGTAGAAATAATTATTTTTTATAAAAACACAAATAATTTATTTTTATTATTCTCTTAAAATTCATTTAGTCTTTTTGTTTATCTAATAACAAGTTTACAATCCACGGCAATCTATAAAGATTAATTCAAAACTGTGTAAATTAAATACAATATAGAGTGGAACGCCCAAATTCTAAGACCATGTCCGAATCCAGGATCAAATCCAAATTATTGCGATGTGAGCGCAACTAGTCACAATGAAGAAATGCTTCTAGACGATCAATTGTCGACTTCAATCTAGCTTCCAGAATCTGGAGGTCTTTCCGGAAGTTTTCCTTTTCTTCTGGGAGCACCAATACGGAAGTGAGCTGGCCTCATCGCCGAACAACATGCGTCCTGTACCGCGGCTCTAATTTACTCGCAAATTGCAGTATATGGCGCAAATTTTGTCTGTTTATATTTTTGAGGCTATTGAATTTGTACTCAAGCCATTTAGACGACCAAATGCAATATTGAAAGGAAACCAATGAAATATTAATTTATTAATTAATTTTATAATTTTTAAAAATTAATCTTTGTTATATTTGTTCCGTTTAAAAGTTAGGCGAGTACATATGAAATATTCCTGTTGTACCACTATAATCTTTCATTATAAAATAATTATAAATAAAAATATATATATATATAATAGAAAATAGAAATAGAAAACAACTTTATTCTGGGACAAAGTCCCTTTAGAATAACAAAATAGAACATAATTAAAATACTACATCTGGCCAAAATAAAACAATAATAAAAAAGAGAAAGTAAAGAAAATATTAGTAAAAAAAAAATCTATATACAAAACACTTAAAACTATGATAAAACACGACTACGTACAGTAGAAAAAATTATAATTATACTCTTTTGAAAAATAAAAAATGTATTGAGTTATTCTTTAAAGTGAGGTGTATTTCTGCTAACAAAGAAAAGACAATATAAAATGTCAGTGTATTTAAAAAATGAATAATATATAGACTCGTCATTGTCAAATGCTAGCTATAGGTACAGATTTGATTGTATATATATATATATTTATACAATCATATATATATATATATACTTGTGTGTGTGGAATTTCATAAATATAATATTCAACTCACTTTCTAATTCACTTTTGAACACGAACTTTTCGCTTCCTGTGATGTACATTTAATCAGTTCCTAAATTTAATATGATGAAATCAGTATTGATTAACAGATTTTTAAATGTGTCTCTGTTATTATCGATCATTGATTAGATAGATGTATAGGAACCAGACAAGTTTGATCTGTCAACCGAAACGCCTAACAAATTTTTTTCTTTGACTGTCAAAAGTAAAATATTGGATTTATTCAAATTTCAGCAATATTTTGAAAGGTGATAAACAGTTCTGTTTTCATTCTAATTCTTTAAAATAGTTGTAAATTATCAACTGCTATTTATATAAGGTATTTTATGCTGTTTCGTGTTTCGTGAAAAATAATTATTTCATACAATATAAGTATTGCAAGTATAAGCACTTCATACAAAATAAGTACTGTAAAAATATTATCGATAGGTGCCAATAGACAGTTTATAAAAAAATAAAAAATGTTTTGTTGTTTATATTTTTTTTATTTATTTATTTTTTTTTTATTGAGTATTATAACAATCTGTCTCTTGGAAATTGGTTATAGTGAGGTAGGATGACATTCACACTATATGTACAAAAAAATAAAATAATAGAACAAAATAATAATCAAAAGTATATACAATAAAATATAATATAATGAAATATAAAAATTAAAAAAACTATTTAACCAGTGATATATTTATAATTTGAACAATATCGACGATTAGATGTTGTTTAATCAAAAACTGGATCGATGGTAACTCGAATACGCTAGTAATAAAAAATAAATAAATATTAATGGTAGTCACTCTAAACTTATCGTTCCCAAATGTAAAATCATCAATAATTTTCGTGGAAGTTCAGAAGCTCAAAGCTTTTTTAACAATAGGGTTTATATAGTTTTACGGGCGATTTGCGTAATGAATCAATATTTTTTGTATTGTTTGAAACGCCATGACAAGTAGGTGTAGTTTTAAAAACCCATGTTTCAGCTATCCTAGAATTCACTAGAAGTACTCAATTCTGCACAGCTCATACTGTAAGGTTTGAACAAAAAATACCGGCAAACCATTGCCAAGCTCTAAATATAAAAAAAATATGGTTTTCATTTCTTTCCATATCATATCACATCAAGGCATTATTAATGCGACAGTTAAATATTGACAAAAAAATTAATTCTAATTGCTGAGCATGAAGAGGAAACTATATTAGTTCGTCACTAATGCAGCAAACTTCCAAATTTTAACTTTTGTTTTTTCTCTTAATGTCCAACTGTACCGTTAGCTCGTCCCAGTATGCACCGCCTCTATCCATTTATGAATTCTTTGAACCCCGGTATTTCGCTCACTGACTAGCTGAGGAAACTCATTTGCAGTGAAGACATAGACTACCGCTCTTGTCGTTGTCGCTCTTAACCGCTTCAAACGTAATACAGGTCGTGACCACATGCTCTACAGTTTCCTGTTCACCACAGTTTGGGCATAGAGAATCCACATCAATGCTCAGACTGTGAAGCTTAGCTCGAAATCCTTCACGCCCAGCGAGGAACTGGAAAATTCAGTAAGCAGGGAGTTTTCTCAGTTTCAATTAGTTTAGCTATATTTATGCATAACTGGTTTTTTAAACAGTAATTTCTGTTTAAATTTTATATATTTATTAATTGAATGCTAATATTTTACAAAAGGAATATTATGAAAAAAAAAAACTACCATAGTTTTGTTTAAAAAACAGATCCATAGAAGGATGGGCGATTTTTTTCTAAATCTATTTACAAAAATTTATCTAAGAACAATTTTTATTATTTCTTATTAATACTACTTATTCTCATGATTCAACTACTCCATATTATTTCAAATCTAATTACATTAATGTTTATATTACGATAATATTCTAATAATCTTTTTTTTTAATTACCTTGAATATTCAATTGAATGTAATCAACTTGAATATTAAAGCGATTTTTATGATGATACAGTCACATAAAATAAACAAAGATGTGGAGTAATAGTTAAAAATATTATTTATTTCTAGACATCTACTACATTTTTGTGTACTCACAAGGAGATGATAGTGTGTGAATCACCGATTTTAACCATTTTTTTTGTCAATCAAATGTCAAAATCTTTCTGATGCGGGAATATAGGAAGTAATACAGATATGATATGACTTTCGATATGTTTTATATTATGCTTAAGAAACATATCGGTCGTTTTATAACATATAGTGATGGAAATAAAAACAAGAAATTAATCTTTTAATCTGATTAAATATTTGAAAAATTATATTTACACAACTACATACACAATATTATTTAATTGCTTTTAAATAAGATCGATTTGGTCTTGTAATGTCACCTAGAAGAAACAGAGATGTCTACTGGATAGTGGCACTTCCTTACAAACGATTTGATCTACAACAGACCTCCAATTGGACTAGCCTTGATTGCATTGGGACGATTGTAGGAGCTGTGTACAGAGCTCTACTGTCGTTGAATTAAATAAATTGTATGTGAGTGACAGGTAGTGATTACTGTTTGTCCTCGACCAGCGAATTAGGATATATCAATCGAATTCCGTTGTAATTAGAACAGCTTCAGCAACGGAGCAGGTATTTTCCAATAGAATTTGGAAGGTATGTTGAGAAAGACAGATGGTCTTACAGAAGTAACGAACCAATTATCAATAACCTCGATCGAAAACTCAACGTTACACGAAAATCTTCAACAATCTCAGACTTGATACCAGCGAAGATAATGTTAGAGGTTAGAGGCTTCTAACACCAACTTATTTAAAAGTAATAACATATTTAACGAGAATAATAAAAATAAGTAATTGTTGTTGCAAATATAATGAAATAAACCCAAAATATATTGGTAAAATAATTTATAATTAAAATGACATCTTCTTCTCTTCTTGATCTGTAAAAAATAAAATAAATTACTTTCTACTGCAGCAGGACAGCACACAACCGAATGGTGAGAAGGATATTCGTAAAAAAAATCTTAGATATATTGTTATACTAACCGTCCACCTAAGTCCTTTATTGATCTTAATCAAAAATGACTTTATCTAGGACGAAGTTCCTTAAGGATACCATAATAAATAATGTATGTTACTTAAAATACTTTTCTTTTCCAAAGGTGACCATGTTGATTTAGAGGAGTAGGTAAATAAATTAAATGAGGCAAGAGATATGAATATGAATGAACTCCAGGAAAATAATATTGACAACATAACTCCGAATATAAACTAACCTATATTTTGAACAGTTAAACCATTTTTATAATAACTTAGAATGAATATAAATAAACATATACACAGAGAGGGCAGAAATGATTCTCAATCTTCATTCTTTCTCTTGCACATACTAGGTTGTCTACAACAAAGGATGCTTAATGCTGGATACCCTCCCCCCCTACCCCAAGTGGCGACTTCGTTCCACAACTCTAAGCAATTCTATGAACTATAACATTTTTCATGACATAGGAGAGAATATTCACCAATTCAGGCAAAATCTAGTTTTTGTTAATATCTCATATCTCATTAAGTATTATGTATTTATTACGTTCTCTCCATAGATTAATTTTTATCTATCAGAAGCTAAATAATCTATTCATTTATGAACTGTGGTCTTCAAACAGACGATTATTGCTTGCAGAAGAACGAATAGACAGCCTCCACGTCACTCCAGGGTGTCATGAGGATGTCTGGCCACACTTACAACCTTCACCAACCCTTTGAGCTAATCTGTCAATGTCCTTCGCATCGACTCACTCGGGTTCAAAAGCAGTGAATATTCGGTCTAGATTCATGGATTAAGGTTTCTCAAGGTCAGCAAGCATAGGAGGCATTCCTTCTCTGAAACAGGCCGTCCATGGATTAAACCTCTAGGGGGCTACCGACATCATGGAAAAACTTCATCACAATTTCTGATTAAGGTGCAGGGGTTACGATGACTACTCCAACGCCTTTTAGAATTTCAAATGCTATTTGAATTTCAAATAGTGTCTAATCAATTAATTTTATTTATGTAGTAATTAGGTCCCGATAAATGTTCTTTACTTAATAAGTTTCAAAGTCTTTATGATCACCGATAGAGTTAAACCGCACCACCTCGATTAAAAGTCAAAAAATAAAGACTAACATAATTAAGGAAGCCTCAGCAATGTGTCTAAGACATCAGAAACCAAACCATATATATATATATATATATATATATATATATATATATATATATATATATATATATATATATATATATATATTTACAAAAAAATAAAGATCACAAATAACATAAATAGAACATAAATTGATAATAAATTATTATTAGAATATAAACCTCTGTAATACACAACACAACAAAACATTCAGACAAAGGAGAATATTTAGACCATAAATTACATTAAAAAATGTAAATAAGAGGTTACGAAAAAAATAAATAAATAAATATGATCACAAATAGTTATTTAATGTAAACGTATATGCACTTATCCCTTTACTATTCCTATTTTTGTTTTTTCATTACACTTTTTATTGTTTTTGACATATTTTTTCATTCAAGATGTTTTTATAGGTAAATCCTTAACCGCAAGGTAACTAAGATTGACGATGCTAGTACAATTAAGGCAAATTTCAACTCCTCGCAATGATATTCTAAGTCCTCAATTACAAGTTATCTATAAGCAAGGAATATTTTTAATGATATGATAACAATTTTTTAGGTTTTTTAAAAATTGTTTCTTTAATTATTTTGGTTGAAGATTATATCGTACTCCTAGGCTTTATAAATAGGTCAAATAGAGAAAATACGAACCTTCACTATCCTACCGAAGTTAGTTTAAGGAAGCAAAAGGGATATTGTACTGTTATTGAAAAGTTGATATTGGTTTGTAAAATATTTAAATAATCGACATATTATTGGAGACTGGGTATAGTTGTGACCATTTTCATTAAATCGTCCTCAATTTTGATATTATACCAATGAGATAGAATAAGATCAAATTTTTCAATAAAGTATAAACTATACTACGTATAAATACTATTGTAAATACTATAAAATTTTGTCAGGAAGTGCAATAGTTACCTAATAGGAGCAAATTAGAAAAAAAAAGAAAATATCACATCCTACACCATCCAAAGAACGGTTGTGACAGAGCATGGAATCGGAAGTGACAGATTAAAATAACATAAAAAAAGAAAAAAACCTCACCTGGAAAATATGTCACAACCTTACCCAATCCACTTCTTCGCAAAAAAAAACCTGTTCCCTCGACATAAAAAATTACATATATACAAAATAATTTTTAATTAACAACTAATTATTAACTTATAACGTGAAAAAACATCAATTACTCTACCTGTATGTATATAATAACATTTTTTTTTACAGAAATAGGATACAAATAGTTACTTTTCTTTTAAAAAGTAATAAAAGCCTATAATCGCGTTAATAACGCGCGATGCGTTAGTAAAACTGTTGAATACGTTCATGCAGGCAAAACATCCCTTACTTCCTAATAAACCTTTCGACGATTCCTTATATGGGTAGTTTCGCTGATATGACGGCTATGACAACCGTAATCAGTCTTCCCTATAATTAGTGTTGCCCAAAATCTGTCTTGGTCTTGGTCTTGCAAAAGAGCAAGGCAAAAACCAAAACCAAGACCGCCATATTTGATGCCAGTCCAACAGCAAGACCATACTCTTGCAGTCTTGCAGTAAAGTCGAAATGTAAAATACTATTTTCAGATATATTACCCTGTTTAGACATTTTAACCGTGCCTTAAATCTAAACAGCGTTGTTTTTCTTGTTGGATTGTATATTTTAGTTTAGCTTTCAAAATAATAACAAACAATTAATCATTTGACAGGACCGACGAAAAAGATAGACAAATAAAAATAAAGCGTTTTTACTAAGAAAAATTAAGACAAAATAGTTACTGTCACTTGACCATTTTAGTTACTTTAGTAAAACCTCTCAGAAGTGGACACTTAAGAGAACTCAAAAATTGTCCGCTATAGAAATATGACCGTTTTAGATAAATTGGAATAATATCATGTGATTTGAAAAATGGAAGGTTAGACATGATTGAATCATAAAATTCTAGGATATGTGAGATAAAATTATTGTTGAATATAAACTTATATTTCAATAATAGACACATAGAGCGTGGTAAAATAATTGCGTGCCTGCTTCTAGATCTTAGCTTAGCCATCTACTTGACTTCTATCTATTACTCAATTCATATGTTTATATCTGTACAACATTCCTATTTCTTAATTTTAAAAACAAATATTATCCGTGCAATGTATTTTTAATATTTTTTTTTTAACCATACTGAGCCCTGCACGTAGCACGCAAGTAATACACACACCTACAACGGCGAAGACAAACCACCTTCGTAACACCCTCTGTTTCACAGGACTATGCATAACAAATTTGATGGAGGAATTTCATCACAGTAAAAATTTAAAATGCAGGCGAGCTCTGCGGAATAAATTAAAGCTTGTATTATAATTTTTTTTTTAAAGAAAAAATGATATTTTTTAAAAATATAAATAATTAGAATTCAAAATCTAACGTGGTTGAAAAGTAAAACATCATTGATATAAAAATTTGTCAATAAAGAATTATGTTAATCGCTTATTTTTTTTATTGCTTCCTCACTACCGAAGGTAGGGAAGCATTGTGTTCGTGCGAGAAATTAAAAAAATTTTTTGCTCAGAATCGAAAATTTTCACTCGCGTTTTACGTTTCAGACATCAAGGATCAAATTTGGTTCGGTGTCTGTCTGTCTGTCTGTCTGTCTGTCTGTCTGTCTGTCTGTCTGTCTGTCTGTCTGTCAGTCTGTCTGTCTGTCTGTCTGTAGTCAAATCGATGTGACGGGCATATCACCTAGTACCGTTCATCCAATCTTCATGAAATTTTCAGGGATTATGCTGATCGGTGCCTAGATGGTCCCATATCAATTTTATCAAATTCCACCCAGCACTTCCGCTTACGCACGCGCAAACGTATATTTTTAGATATGCCAATATTTCAGAAAGGGCTCGTTCGATTTGGCTCAAAGTTAGATAAAAGGTAGACTTTGGTAAAAAAATGATGTAGTGTCAATTTCATTGAATTGCGTCCAACACTTCCTCTTATGTGTGCACTACTAGTCAGCCGTCCGCCGTCCGCGCATTTTTTCTGAAACTACTAGACCGATTTTTTTCGAATTTGGATATAAAATCAGAGGTCACCCGAGGATCATCCTCCTTTAACGACATTACTATTCGCCTTCTAGTTTCAAAATGGCGGCCGAAAAACCTGCGTTGCTATAGACTGTAGCGCCTAAACGAATTTACCGATTTTGATGAAACTTCGCTAAAGTCATTTTCTCTACGCCCTCTAAATTTATCTATACTACATACTTCAACGAAAAGAAGGTCAAAAAAAGTTACGAGGGATGGTAAAATTTAATTCCGTATAACTCAAGAAGTATACACATTTATGTAAATATTGTATATGGTTTTTTAGAAGTTTACGGAATTTCCTAAAAAACAAAAAAAAATTCGTCAAAATCGGACAATTAGGAGCAAAGATATGGTCCCTAGTTTTTTTTAGATGTGCTATTGCAAAAGGTTTATCTTTTTTTTTTTATTTCTGAATGTGTTACTGAAGTAATGCTGTTTTTTTTAGCATATTACTAATGATTAAAAAAAATGTTAGTCCAATAATTAGAATCACCTTTTATTTATTTTTCTTTATAACTAGGAATTTAATGTTACTTTATATGTATAATTGTTTGGAAATAATATATCAAAAAGAAATAATTTGCAGTGGTTTTGTTCAAATTAATTATCGTTTTTATATATATATATATATATATATATTATATATATATATATATATATATAAATTCTTTCGTGCTGAAGCCCCTCCTCCAAAATCAAATCTTGATTCGGTAATGTATATACTATTATTAGAGCATAAATTCGTATGTAATAATTTTCAACTTTAATTCTATGTGTATTAAAGGTGATATTTTGTAGTCTGCAACTGATATACGTAGTCTACTACTATGGAAAATAACAGATGAAAATAAAATATGAAATTATTCTAATAAAGCATAAAGGAATATTGAGTTTTTATGCACTCTTGTAAAACAATAAATAAATTTATACATAAGACGTTTTGAACTAACAGTATTGAAATTCATGTTCAGTATGCATTTTTTTTTTATTTATTTTTTTTTTATTAAGCATAATCAAGTATGGAATATTCAAATACGACCCTCTTTTGTTGGATGTTGAAGGGTAACTGTAATCGACTATTCCGATTCTGCTTCGCTCAGAGATTTTATTCTCATACGAAAAATTGTATACCTTGTAATATACAACGGAAACGGTGAGGAAGCTATACTGACCTTACTTGGCAGACGTTTTTTTTTATACTGAAGTGATGAAGAAATAACGCGAGGTTATATTTTAAGCAATTAACATTAAACGAGCGGAGGACCTCAACTCCAAACACCTTAACAAGACCTTAAGTGGGCAGGAAGAGATATCATTTCTCAATCAATACAACGCACCTTCAAATACCACAGATAGAAAAAGGTTAAGGTAATCGTTCCATCACAGAGTATCGTTCCATCAGTATGTAATGGTCCGAATATGACACTTATCTCATGTTTTCTTTTTCAGAGGGATCGGGAGAAAAAAATAAGCAATTAAGAAATCCCCAATTATGACGAAAATCAATCGTTTAATGAACTTTAGATCGTTTAGTAATGAAAATGGATTATGTTACCGAAGAGGCAAAGAGTTTCCTTCAGTTATCAAAGTATCAGTTATTTATGTAAAAAATAACCAAATAAATTACTACTAAACCTGCTTTTCTTTTATTTTATGACTTGGGCCATAGTGTAACACATCAAATGTTTTGAAAACTTTCCTTCTATCTGTCATTTATATTGAATATTAAAATCGCAGAGTAACCAATGAGGTTTTTAAAATACATTAGCAAAATAACAAATGCAAAAATAAAAACGTGAGTCGTTTCAGTTAGAGTTCGCCTAAGATAAGTTTGCCGATGAATAGGGGAGGAGAGATTCGCGCAGTGGCAAAACGTTTTTGGATTCTCTACTCTTGTCTCCTCAACTCATTCGTATGTATTTCTACAATATGTTTTGTAAGTAGGAATTTCTTTTATTTCTTTTTTTTTTTCATTTCTTCTACCAATTTTAGTTTATGTCAAGTAAACAGAGTAGATGGAACGTTATCTACTTGAGAGTATGATGGTCTGAGGACCATAAGTTTAATTATGCCTCTGCTCAGCCTCCACTGGTCCTTAATACAAGTAATGCGGCTGAGTGGGGGTGGGGTGGTGGGATGGGCTAACTTGTGTGCACAGCACCGCGAGTTGCCTGGCAACCAGATAACCAAGTTTTGAGATTGAAAAAAAAAGTACGAGTTCGCTTCCTGGTGCCAGGGGGATTTTAAATTCCCCGCCCTCACCCTCCGGCCCGGGAAAATACCGTATAGGCGAGGTAGAAAAGAAGAGAAAAAAAATAATGCGCCTGAGGGAGAGGCGCTGGGATCTCCTAGGGGAGTCCTGCTTTCCTTCCTTGAGTAAGACTTGGTTTGGAGATTTCAAGTGAATGAACTCTGTAAATATTGTATAAAAGTATGTGTGCATTGAAGTAGTCGTTTCTATTAATTTGGTTTATTTTAGTGTATTTACATTTACTTTTAGTTTTTTTATTTTTTTTTTTCTCACCCTCCAAAATGTTTATTGAAACAATTACATATATAGTATACAATAATACGATATATACATGCAATAAATTTCTTCCACTGCCCGAGGGCATTTTAAGGATTGGGGATAGCTAAGGGTTACATATGTTATATTACATATAATATTTAACCTTTTACTTTTAGTATTATTATTTTGCTGTTTATTTATTTTTATCTATTGTACTTTGTGAAAATGAGCTACTCTTCTATCACTATTACAATTGTGCTTAGATGTTACGGACTGTAGTATTTACAAAAAAAAAAATGTAATTATGAACGTATAGAAATTCATAATAGTGGTTAGAGAGGTGGAACTTAAGTTCTTATATACGAAAACTTATAGATGCACTATACAAAATGGTAGATTGCTCAAAGGCGTCAACGTAGATTTCCAGAATATTGTGAGCCTTTAACTGAAATTCAGCACTCTGAAAAAAGGCATTTAGTTAAAACAGTTTCGTTTGATAATTAACCAATTCCAACGGTTGCCCCAATTCCAATCCAGCAAATGGTACCTTTTGGTTGTAAAATAAAAATACGATCAATATGCAAATGGAATGCCGCAGATATAGGTCGGGGAGTGAAAATCCTTGAATCGGTTCCAGCTGAAGGTTACAAATAAAATTGTCATTTCTTTGTAGATGCAAAATTCAGCCAATCGAAAATAAAATGTTGCAGATAGAGGCAAAAAAGTCTTTTGTTTAAAAATTATCAATTTTGTTTTTACTCTAACTAATTTTGTCAAATTACTTTTTCGAAAAAAAGTAATACTAAACTATTGAGAAAAGGTAGCTTACATTTTAAATTAGCTATGATCGAAAGGTTTTTTATTGCCGTGTTTAGCTTTTTCTTAGCAAATTACAATTTTTTTCTTGCTAATCATAGTTAGTGTTGCCCAAATGCGAGACCGAGACGAGTCTTGGTTTTGCAAACTCAGTCTTGGTCATGGTCTTGGTCTTGCGCAAGAATCTCGCAACAGTATTGCAACTACTTAATACCTTATTATTATAGAGATATTACTGTATTTTTTTAGATAGGAGAAACCTAACTAAGCCCAAATGAAAAATTAGAGGAGTTAAATGCAAAAGTGCATTGGTTATACCAATTATTAATATAGTAACTAAGATTGTCGAGTATTAGTAACTATTTTGCCTTAATTTTTATTAGAAAAATTGATTTTTTTTACTGGTCCTGGTCTTAGTCATGCAAAAGTTAAGCGGTCTTGGTGTTGGTCTTGCAAAGTGAAAGACTAGGACTGATTTCAGACGTAAACTATCTTAAAGGAAGTAACGAATTAAAACATTTCTGAGTTTAATTTAATTTATTGGCCAATAATTTCATGAGAGACACTTGAGTTATATTTAAGAAACGTAGTTTTTCGTGTTTATCTTCTTTTTCTTACGAGAGATACTTTCATCTAATCTCATAAATTCATCTTTTTTTCACTATATCTTCCGATGGATAAAACTGCATTCATCTTCCTCTTAAATCAAAATATTATATATATATATATATATTTAGTTCAAATTTATCAAAGACGATTTCGCTTTGGTATACACCTGTAGTGGTAAAAATTTTATAGAATTGGTTGGCTAATCTCTGTGATTTAAATAGAGAGTAATATTTTTCACATTGATTGGTGCTTTTTTATAAGTAATGTATTGTGAACTACTAACTGACATCATTTCTTACCCTCACACAAAACAAAGAAAATCCTTAGTTTCCTTGAAATAAGTTATAAAAATGTCAATTACCTAAATACTATAATTTAATAAGAAATTCATTTATTAAAGAATAGATTAAAAGCAAGTAATATCATAATATGTACTACTCGATCATGATAATTAGTTTTACTCTATTCTTTACTAAATTAACTATCTTATTAAATCAAAATATTTCCGATGATGATATTTTAGAACTAATTTTAAGGAAACTATATAAGCATCAGTATAATTTTATTTCAAAGCGATTTATAGGAAAGGGATTTGAAAGCAGGCACGTATCACAGTTCGGTGGTGTTTGATCACGGTAATTTGGCGTGAGCAAATATTACGCAATGACCTATAATTGAGTGATGCGCTGGTTATTGTGAGACTTATTATGGACTGTATTAGGTTGCGTCGTTGAAATTTAATACATGATTAAATTAAACAAATGTATCAAAAAATGGATTATATTTCATATAATTGAATACAACGAAAAAAAAAATGAAATTCGTGCACTTTGCAATTGAAAGATGAATTAAATATTTAATAATTTAATTGCTGATCGTGACATTACATATTTGTTATATGGCATTGTCATGTTGGAAGTTATTTTTCTACAGAATAAAATTTTATAGTTGATTTGGACTCACATAGTGTTTGAATTGAGCTAGATTTCTTAGCCTCCTCTCCCCCCCCCCCCTATACTTTCTCCACTCGCCTATTTTCTTTCTGCTGCGATTTCTGGTGAAAATAAAATGACAGTGTGCACACTTCCCCAATTGGATTAACTGTACAGGAATAGTTTGCTGCAAAATGGAGGCCAATAAAATGGTGTTGAAGTCCAGAATTATAGCATTGTTTTGATTTGTGTTTCAGGGTTTGATCCCTGAACAGATGGTATGACAAATTTTCATTACTCCTAATTCTATAAAACATTTTGTCGACTCAAAGATTTTTTCTTTATTGATCCAATAACCTTCATATTTATATCTGAATTAATCTCAAATTACTTATTGATATCATGTATCACGTATAAGTAACAACTTTATTAATATAATATACATTTTTAATTGAGTAGTCAACAGCAACAAAAATATTTGGTGAGTTCGTTAACATAACTTTTCTACCGATTTAAAAAACAAATTAAACAGCTTTCAATATATCATTAAAATAAAAATCAAACTAGATTAATTTTCTTGGACAATCAATCTGAGAAATAACCAGATTACGATTTCTTTATTGAACTAAAGCAATGTAATTAGGAACGTGAACTAACGGTAGCAGAAACGGGCGGGATCGGCGTATAAAATTCAATACACCGTAAACTGGCTAAGACTTGTCCAATTTGCGAGATTTTTTATTATTTTTCCGAAAAATTAATAACCATTAAAAAAATTAGCTCAGGGAACTCTGAAACGTAAATATACATTGAAACCCACTCAACTGTAATTTGACCCAATCCCAGTATTTTCCTTAATTAGTTGATAGGAAAGTAGATAGAATACGCTGCATCATTGCTAATATTGGTTCGTTCTCGATGAACATTTCTTTGTTTTAATAAAATTTAATTACCTACAAAAGAAAAAAAAATCTATATTTTATGAATTTGGGCCCCAAAACAGTATTCTTTTATCGATAATGTTTTTCCTGAAATTTCTCGAGAATTCACTACATGAATGAAATTTGAAACGACTTAAAGTAAACGATTATAGAAAAGTTTCATTATTTCATTTCAAAATAATCTTTTTCTCTTATTGCGCAGCTCCTATACAAAGGGGGGCGACAGAATTGTTTCACATACATCGGTAATCGAAACGCTTGGAGGAGAAAAAGAAGAAACAAAAACGGTCTACTCGTTTCTGAGATAATCTTGGGGCAAAAATAATGACCAATGGCTCAAAATTTGTTTTCTTTTTTTTACACTCAGCGGACTCTGAAACGTTAAAGATCGGTTGAAAGCCGCATATTAGAAATTCGACCCGAAAACAATAATTTTAATTTTTATTTGAAATTATCTCTGCTCATCGTTCGTTCCAAAATTATTGCATAACACTCCCTTAACGATTCACAAGCTTAAAGAAAAATAACAACATTTATAATCAATCGTCAGATTTATAACCTATGTATCTTCAACTTTGAGTTTTATTACAAAATTAATTATATTGTATATTTGTTTATCAAAATAAGGAGAATTTATCAAAATTAATTTAAATTAAAAGTCATCGGAAAAATGTAATAAGTGGAATTCTGATTAAATAATTATTATTATCTTTTTAATAATCAGTTATTTCGTAAACATTTAGTGATTTCTCATATAAATGCCTGTTTTGATTTTTGTTTGATATTGATAAAACAGTCCACTGTACGTCGCATGCTTTAAAATGCTTACAGGGCATGATTTCCAGCATAAAAACCTTCACCGCATCGGTATAAAAGATGGTGTTCTTTGGATAGTATGACTGAAACGTAAAAGATCGGTTGATAGCCGCATATTAGAAATTCAACCCCATTACAATACTATTTTCCTAGCATATTTTTTTTATTTTTTTTACCTGTTATCATTTGTATGTATATATTGTGTGAATGTTTAATGTAGCCCTAATATTAATGCTCTCCAATGCGGAGGAATGTATCATTTTTCAAATAAATAAAATTAAAAAAAAGCAGCTGCAGGGAAGTAAGAAGACAAAAAAAATTCTGTGTACATACTAAAACATAAAAAATTGTGGAATATTTTTTAGATATTTCTGTGCAGAAAGAGCACACTCAGTTTATAAAGTTATTTTGAATACCTTGAACAAGATAATAAGAACCATAAATTTGACGCGAATCGATTTATAACGAAAATGAGAAGAAGCTGAATTAGTTTTCAACGATTTGAATTCGTTTTTCGTTTTCGAAGAAGGAAAAAAAAAATTCTCGTTCCATCATCCAAACCACAAACCCTCGGATACTTAGCCTGAGCGGGTATTATCCCCAAGAGGAAGACTGAATGTAAAATATTTATCAGAAGGTGTGGTGGGAATAGCTGAGTGGAGTTAGTGTTGGTGGAGGCTAGACCGCAAGCTTGGTTACAACTGTACGTGATCTTGTGCAAATCCTCAGGGTTACACGCCGCGCTAACAGGGCACTATTAATATATCTCCTATACTAATTGGTAACTCTCCCCTAAATCCGTTAAGCTTTGTCATTGCTTCTGTTTGCCCCTAGGGGTTCGTCTGTACGTCAGTCCGACTCGTGTGAGGAGGATATGAGGATCGATCCGTCAGTGATCCGCCCACGGAACCCATTATATGTAATGTAATGAAGTACCGAATGATAACGACTCCAATCAAAAACTCGTTAATTGAAAATGAGCTTGAACTAAGTCCCGATGTTTTATTCCACACCATTGTAAAGACAAACCTTGTACAAAAATTACTAATTAATTTTGCATATGGAGGAGATTACAATGCTAAACACCAACGGTGCGGTTGTCGAACATCCAACTCCCGCGGTAACATCCTTTCCTGTCTCTCATCTTCTAATTGTTATTCAATCCTCTCGCCCATGAGTCCTACTTATTGGCCAACATCCCTCAAAAAACGTCCCGATATCCTGGATATATTTATCACCTTCCAGATTTCCTCCTCCCAAACTATAATCAAATCCCTGGATGACCTTTCTTCAGACCATAGTCCAGTTCTGCTTTCACTACATTTTGACTTTGCTCCTAAACCATCACCTCAAAAACTGATCACTGGAGGAGTAAACTGGGACGAATTTCGTGATGATTTGGAAAACAAACTAGACCTCAAAATTCCGCTAAAGACAAAAGAAGACATTAATGGTGCCATAGAAAAACTGACATTATCAATAACAGACAGTATAAATAATAACACCTTTATCAATAAGATTAACAACCCACAAAATACTAACTTGCCACAGTATATTCGTATCTCATTAAAGGAAAAACACAGAGCAAGATCGAAGTGGCATCGAACTAGATACCCAACAGATAAAGCGCATTACACCTAACTGACTAACAAACTGAAATCAGAAATTAGAAAATACAAAATTCAAAATTTATTAAATTTTACTGAAAAACTTACACTTACACCTATAAATCACTATGGACAACCACTAAAAGGCTCCTGAGATTTAAAGATCTCAACCATCCACTACTCACTGAAGCCCAAACCTGGTCCAAATCCAACGAAGAAAAATCCCAAATATTTGCTCACCACCTCTTTAAAACCATTAATCCACACCCCGATATTCTTAATCCAAATCACCTTGAATGTATTGAAGCAGAACTGGATATACCACTACAAATGTCTCTTCCACCTAAAGCCTTTGATCCTTCAGAAATATCCAACACCATTCACAAGCTATCGTCACGCAAAGCTCCTGGACACGACCTAATTACATCTCAGATCCTAAAACTACTTCCTCGGAAAGCCATTCTATTCCTTACTTATATTTATAATGCTGTACTCAGATCCACATATTTTCCCGACCCATGGAAACTATCCATTATCAAAATATCAACACAAACCCAAAAAAACCACCAGAATACCCATCCTCTTACCGTCCTATCTCTCTTTTACCCATCATGGGCAAAGTCCTGGAAAAACTCATCCTAAAACGCCTGTACCCAATCTTAGATTCTAATCATATAATCCCAGATCACCAGTTTGGATTCCGCAGATCCCATTCCACTATCCAGCAATGCCATCGTGTGGTGGATGTTGTCTCCTCTGCATTAGTGCGCGGAATGTACTGCACGGGAGTCTTTCTCGATGTAGAACAGGCTTTTGATCGACTCTGGCACACAGGACTGCTTTACAAACTCCGTGAATTCCTACATCCTACATACTTCCTCATTATCCGTTCCTATCTAACTGATAAATACTCAAAAGTCAATCACAATAATGCTTATTCATCCCTCTTTTCCCAGTCCGCTGGTGTTCCTCAAGGTAGTATCCTTGGTCCTATCCTTTACTCAGTTTATACAGCTGACATCCCAACCCATCCTAACACTGTTATTACCACGTATGCCGATGATACATGTGTCCTATCCGTTAATAATAACCCAACCATTGCATCCCAAACTCTTCAATCGCACATCAAAATTTTGAAGAATGGTGTCAAAATTGGAGGATTAAAATAAATTCTAATAAATCCCATCAAATCACCTTTACCCTTCGACGTAAACCTATGACCTCATGTCCCACAGTATCCTTTAATAATACCCCACTTATCCCTGTTGAACAAATCCGATACCTTGGACTTCACTTGGACAAACGTCTAACTTGGAATCCTCATACCAGACTGAAACGACAAGAAACCGCTCGACGTTTCCGACTACTCCAACACTTACTAGACAAACGCTCTAAGCTTCCAGTAAATTACAAAAGACTTATATACATGACTACAATAAGACCTATTTGGACTTACGGAGTTGAGCTTTGGGGCTCCACTAAGCCATCAAATTCCTCTCGTATCCAATCCTTACAATCCAAAATCCTTCGGAAAATCCTCAATGCTCCTTACTTTGTCACCAATAAAATAATCCATAATGACCTTAATGTTCCTTATGCTTCCGATTTGGCCCAATCCAGATACCAATCTTTCCATAATAAACTTCAGAACCATCCGAATCCTCTCGTCTCTAACCTTGCTTCCTCTTCTATTCCTGATAACCCTCCGAGGCGTCTGAAAAGAAGATTGCCTCGAGATCTCTTATTGTAAATACATTTTGTTTTTAGAGCGCTACCAGTGGGTAGTTTCTCAACAAGTCATTTCATGTTTTTATTTTCTGTTATCAAATTTACTTAATGTATTTAATTTTTTAATACAGTTGTAAATATCATGAATAAAAAAAAAAAAAAATTGCATATAGATCGAATTTTAATGACGTTATATATATATATATATATATATATATATATATATATATATATATATATATATATATATATATATATATATATATATATATATATATATATATATATATATATCTTATGTAAGATATATAACAGTAGCTTAATATATGTGCTGGTAGACAGTGCTGAGACTGTCGGTGTGTCCCTGGCCTGAGGTATCGTGGCTCTATTTTCAAACTTTGAAGCCAATCCCATTGTTAACTTATAAAAAGAAAAACCGAGGTCAAAACGTCGAATAAACATAGAAGCAATGAAGATTTAGTAGTTTATTGAATAATTAATAAGTGACTTTATTCCCAATTAAATAATTATGTTTAAATTTAATACTCAATGTCAATTAAAGAAAAGTTGTAAATATATATGTGTGTATATATAAATATATATATATATATATATATATATATATATATATATATATATATATATATAATATATATATATATATATATATATATATATATATATATTATATATATATATATATATATATATATATATTGAATTCACTACTATACATCTAAAACTAGGGAATGAACTTGAAACAATATAATGTTATGAAGGCTGAGATGAAGAGGACATCTATGGTAACTCTGTGACTAATTAAAATAATTTTCGCCTTGGTTCATAATTTTTTGAATTTTGAATTAATATACCTGAGTGTGCATTAATTATGTTGTTGATACAGGAATTGTTTTCGATTTTCACTTTGATTTTTTTTTTCTCTTCAAGCCTGCATCCGCACTTGTAATGAAATAAGTAGATGTGTTCTAGTTGGTAATAATGAAACTTTAGGCATGAAGTTGGAAATACTGTTGTATATAGTTTTTTTTTTATTTATTTATTTTTGACATATTCTAGCAATTGCACCTGAGCTGTAGCGCACCTAACAAATTTTATATATTACTGACTAGTAGTGAGTTTACTTGATTAGCTTCATTTTGGATCAGGTAAGAGAGAGCAGAAAATAGAAAAGACTAATGATTTGAAGTGATTTAGAATTGAAGAGTGAAATTAAGTGCATTTTCCGTGAATGTAGGATTTTACTGTTGGGATGTTCAAATCGTTATGTATAGTGTTATTTGAAATGTACCAAAGTGCGTTGACAAGTTTCCGTAGAATTTTTATTGTGTTTTTTATATTTTGTCATTTTGTCCAAAATGTTCTCAGTGTGGCGTTGTAGATTAGTAGCTTGTTTCGTAAGTTATATCTTAATGTCATTCTTCATATTTCTATTATATTGTTAATTAAATATTATCATTAGTTTTATTTATTTATGTTGAAATTGATGGCTACTATACATATTTTTTCTCAGTGTAATTTCAAAATTGGTACTAATTTGAACATTTTGAATTCAACTTTACTTATTTTTATGTTGATTTAATCATTATTAGTTGCATATGTGTATATATATATATATGTATATATATATATATATATATATATATAAGATAAAGACTGGAGACTGGCGATATCAGCCTTAATACCATCTTGTAATGTAAATAAACATAGCAATTGTATATAAGGCAGATTATTGGACGAATAAAGCAGTGTTTATTCAGAAGTCGTGAGTATTGTTTCTCGTTCCTCTTTCCTTCTTTTTTTTTATTTTTCAAGCCCGGAGACGCTTAACTGGTGCCGAAACCCGGGAGAACGTCAGGAGAACACGGAAGTAAAATTTTTTTTTCTGTCTTTATTTTAATTTTTTTTTTCTCTTCTCCTAGTCATAAGGAAAAGACGAGATGCCGACAGAGGGCATAATTCGACCAGGAGTGTTGAACGCACCTGAAATGCCGCAACCTCAGGAAATGCCGATAGCGCAGATTCCTCAGATCGCCCCTCAGGTTCCGCAGATTCCGCAGATACCTCAGATACCGCAAGTACCGCAGATACAAGAGATCCCTCCCTTACCTAGGGACACATTGGCAGAGGCGCATGCCAATGCATTGGAGTGGATGAAGATAAGGGCAGCAACCACGCAGGATCTACGGAGAGCAATCGCAGACCTGGAGCGATTCGGGGGCGAGATAGGTGAACTTAATCACTTCCTGAAAGGCGGAGACCGCCTCATATCAAGAATCGAAGCAAAGGTGGCGGAGGACCTCGTGAACTTGGGAGACGCAGAAGCACTGAAGGCAGCTCTCGTGTGCCGAGTGAGGAGGAACATCCTCAATCAAATCCAAGCGGACGAGGAGACACCATGGCCAGTGATTAAGGAGCGTTTGAAGAAGGCTTTCGGAGGGGGCCGATGGACGCCGGAAGAAGATATCTTCCAAATGTTTAGGGAGTGTCGGTCCCAACGCCAAACAAGAGGACAGTATGCGGGGGTACTAGTGGCGAAGTACAACCGCATAACTGAGAAAATGCGTGAAACCATGAGTGTGGGAGAGGTCGAGGCTAGGATGGAATTCCTTTCGACAATACTCAAGGTTCAGTTAGCTAAGGAGACTGGGAGAAGGGACGGACTGCCTAGAGAGCGATCGTTCCTCGAGTGTGCCCAAGAAATGATAGATCTGAGTGCAAGAGAGGAAGAGACGCGGATGGAAGTAGAAGAACCAGGGTGGACCCGAGTGAGTGACAGACGACCCCGGACAGCCCAGATAGGGTGGAGGAAGAGGGAAATGAAACACCCGAACGGAGAAAAAGCCACGACGGGCGAGAGAAGATCCGGACAGTCCAGGCCTAGGAATGGACCCCGGAGGGAAGACCGAAAATGTCACGGGTGCGGGAAACCGGGACATTTGGTAGCACAATGTCCGCGCACTAGATGTTTCGAGTGCGGGACTGAAGGGCATATTGCCAGACAGTGCCCGTACATGTTTCGCAGGAGGGAGAGACCTCTAGACGAGCCAATGGAGGTGAACGCTCAAAAGTTGAAAAAACGAGCTAGGATGCAGCAGAGAGACGGATCTTCGGAAGAGGCAACCGAGGAGTCGGGGACGTCGGGAACGGAGACTGACGAGCCAGCCAGCAGTGGAGGCGAAGGAGGCAGGAGCAGCCAACGGAGCGAGCAACGACGAGCGACGGCGGTAAGGAGGAAGCGAGGTGGCATCTGAGAAGGGTGTCAGCAGAGAGGCGACCGCACAGCAACCTGCAACAATATTAGAGGTAAGCCATGCTGGTTGCCGATTATTGAAGTAGATGGGGGAGTGAAGTGTCTCGTGGACACAGGGAGCTCGAGTACTATCTTGACTCGGGGGGCGTTGGGGAGAGTGTGCGGGAGCGAGAGGGTACTCCGGATACAAAACTGTGGCTGCCAGCTAATCACTCTGGGTGGTCCCTGTAAAGTAGAAGGGGAAGCGTCAATTACGCTTGACCGGTGGGCAGGGAAGAAGGGGGAGCTAAGGGTGCATGTGGTAGAGAGCATGGCGCGGGAGTACCAAGTCATACTAGGGTGTGATCTGTTAGGACAGGTAGGGGGCATTACGAATTCACCAGAATGCCGTTTGGTCTGAAGAATGCGCCCATAACGTTTCAACGCCTGATGGACGAATTTCTGAGGGGGATCGACGACTCCGTATGTCAAGTATATATGGACGACCTGCTGATTTTTAGCAGAACGGAAGCCGAACACGTGGGGCATTTGAGGTCGGTATTCGAAAGGCTGCGACAATTCGGGCTGAAACTGTCAAGTGAGAAGTCCCTGTTGGGACAAACGCGAATCAATTTTTTAGGCCACACTATTTCTAGCGAGGGGGTCAGACCGGATGCGGCAAAGGTGGAGGCTATCACACGAATGGCGGTGCCACGGGACGTTAAAGGGATTCGTAGGCTTCTCGGGACGCTGAATTATTATAGAAGATTCGTACCTGAGATGGCAGAATACTTGGTACCTATCAATAACTTGCTGAAGAAAGGCGCGAGGATCGTGGTGACACCGGAAATGGAAAATAATATTCGGAAATGCATGGATAGGTTGCAGGCAGAACCCGTATTGGCGTTCCCGGATTTTGAGAAGCAGTTCAACGTCACCACCGATGCGAGCGAATACGCGTTGGGGGCCGTTTTATCTCAGGGCAGAAGTGAGGGTGAACGTCCGATAGCATACGCGAGCCGACGACTTACGAGCGCGGAATCACGGTACAGCGCGTTAGAGAGGGAGCTACTCGCGATAGTGTGGGCCATCGACCATTTCAGGCCGTATATATTTGGGAGGAAGTTTCGAGTCCACACCGATCACAAACCCCTTCAGTGGGTAGGAAAACTTAAGGAAACCTCTGCGAGGGTCACGAGATGGAAAGAATTCCTTAGTCAGTACAACATGGAGGTGGTGTATAAGCCGGGAAAGGAAAACGTGGTGGCAGACTGGCTCTCTAGGGCCATCATGATCAACGCGGTAGAAGAGGACGGAGGAGGTCCATCGCGGGACGTGCGCCAATTCTTGAGGGAATGGACTCCTGAGGGTGAAGGGGCAGATGATACCGTCAGTATAGAGGACAGGGAGGGGTCCCCGGAAGAAGATAGCTCAGCGGAGGAAAGACCAGAGGCGATGGAGGAAATAGACGAAATCATCAACGACAAGCATAGACAGGTAATCTGGAAGACCAGGACAACAGGGATCATGAAAATAGATTACCGAAGGTACGGGAAAAGTAGGATTCGCGTCATTTGGTCGCAACCCGGGGTGAGCGAGGAGCAAATCCGTACGGCACTGAAGGACGCCACGGAGCCAGGAAAGACACACCATCTCTATGTTGGGAACAACACGGTATGGGAGAAAATAAAGCGGATGTGGAGATCCGAGCGGATAGGCATGGATAGAACGATCATCCGGTGCAAGTATGCAGTGGAAACCGTACAGGATGAGGAGCAGCAACAAGCAATTACATTGGCATACCACCAGGGGAAGACCAACCACCGAGGCGTCAACGAGACGTTGCAGGCATTACGGCGAAAGTATTTCTGGTGGGGAATGAAAAAATCTATCCAAGGAATCATCGGGAAATGCGAGGTATGTATGCGCACAAAGTATGATCGACACCCCCCCAGAGGAGTTCAGGAAGAGACACCTACAGGGAATATGCCGCTACAAGACCTCCAGATCGATACATTCACCTGGAAAGGGTTCAAGTGGGTCACGGTCATCGACACCTTTAGTAAAGTAGCTATGGCACATCAGGTCATGGACAAGTCTGCCAATGCAGTTGCGGAAGCCCTACAAATCTGGATACAGTTTTACGGAGTTCCCGAGAGGATCACATCAGACGGTGGTAGAGAATTCGACAATACCGCGATTAGGGAGGAGGTGAAAAGGTTAGAGGTTGTGTGGCATTATAACACACCGGGACACCCTAAGAGTAGAGGAGGAATCGAACGCTTGCACAGCACGTTGAGTGACCACATCCGTGTATATCAGGGAGAGAAAGGGTTGGAGCCGGATGTTGCGATGAAGAAAGCCGTAACAGCTTACAACCATTCGATCCACTCCGTAACGGGATTTTCACCTGTGGAAATACTATTCGGGATGCGCAGGCCAAGGAGAGATTGGGGGGAAACGACGACCAATGAACATCTCGTAGAGCAAATCCAGAATACTAGGGTAGAGGTAGGAAAGACGTGGGGGAAGGTAGCGGGGAGAATTCAGCGGGAAAAGGAGAAGCGGGTAGCGCGGCAGAATGTGCAGGTACGTGACCGAATGGGAGAATTAAAAATCGGAACAATAGTGTATCGTAGAATTGGAACCAACAGAGGGAAACAATTGTTACGGTACGAGGGCCCATTCAGAGTGATTGCTATTAGGGAGCATAATCTGGTAACCATTGAAAGCATTAACGAACCTAAGAAGAGGAGAACTGTTCATATTGAACAATTGAAGCTCCCAATGTTAGAACCGGTACAGAAACCAATTGATTCGTAGTACCCTTATCGCGTATTATAAAAAAATATGTTTTTTTTATTATTATTACTGTTGATGATGTCATTTTTTTTTATTATTTTTGTTGTTCTTGTAAATAAAGATATGGCAGCATAATAGAGGTGATTGTAATTTTTATAGGATTAAGAGCTCTGTTCCATTGTTAATAAGACGTTGTGTGTTTACTTTCTGTGGTTTATTTCTTTTTATTTATTTCTCGTTCCAGCGGAGTGGAAGTGAGGTTTGGTGTACTTTAAGTTTATACTGGTACAAATAATTGTAAAGGGTTAAGGCTGATACCGGTGGCTCCGATCTGGGAATTTACAAGTTTCCGAAAATCCTATTCGTAAACTGGTGGGGGGGAGATAAAGACCGGAGACTGGCGATATCAGCCTTAATACCATCTTGTAATGTAAATAAACATAGCAATTGTATATAAGGCAGATTATTGGACGAATAAAGCAGTGTTTATTCAGAAGTCGTGAGTATTGTTTCTCGTTCCTCTTTCCTTCTTTTTTTTTATTTTTCAAGCCCGGAGACGCTTAACTGGTGCCGAAACCCGGGAGAACGTCAGGAGAACACGGAAGTAAAATTTTTTTTTCTGTCTTTATTTTAATTTTTTTTTTCTCTTCTCCTAGTCATAAGGAAAAGACGAGATGCCGACAGAGGGCATAATTCGACCAGGAGTGTTGAACGCACCTGAAATGCCGCAACCTCAGGAAATGCCGATAGCGCAGATTCCTCAGATCGCCCCTCAGGTTCCGCAGATTCCGCAGATACCTCAGATACCGCAAGTACCGCAGATACAAGAGATCCCTCCCTTACCTAGGGACACATTGGCAGAGGCGCATGCCAATGCATTGGAGTGGATGAAGATAAGGGCAGCAACCACGCAGGATCTACGGAGAGCAATCGCAGACCTGGAGCGATTCGGGGGCGAGATAGGTGAACTTAATCACTTCCTGAAAGGCGGAGACCGCCTCATATCAAGAATCGAAGCAAAGGTGGCGGAGGACCTCGTGAACTTGGGAGACGCAGAAGCACTGAAGGCAGCTCTCGTGTGCCGAGTGAGGAGGAACATCCTCAATCAAATCCAAGCGGACGAGGAGACACCATGGCCAGTGATTAAGGAGCGTTTGAAGAAGGCTTTCGGAGGGGGCCGATGGACGCCGGAAGAAGATATCTTCCAAATGTTTAGGGAGTGTCGGTCCCAACGCCAAACAAGAGGACAGTATGCGGGGGTACTAGTGGCGAAGTACAACCGCATAACTGAGAAAATGCGTGAAACCATGAGTGTGGGAGAGGTCGAGGCTAGGATGGAATTCCTTTCGACAATACTCAAGGTTCAGTTAGCTAAGGAGACTGGGAGAAGGGACGGACTGCCTAGAGAGCGATCGTTCCTCGAGTGTGCCCAAGAAATGATAGATCTGAGTGCAAGAGAGGAAGAGACGCGGATGGAAGTAGAAGAACCAGGGTGGACCCGAGTGAGTGACAGACGACCCCGGACAGCCCAGATAGGGTGGAGGAAGAGGGAAATGAAACACCCGAACGGAGAAAAAGCCACGACGGGCGAGAGAAGATCCGGACAGTCCAGGCCTAGGAATGGACCCCGGAGGGAAGACCGAAAATGTCACGGGTGCGGGAAACCGGGACATTTGGTAGCACAATGTCCGCGCACTAGATGTTTCGAGTGCGGGACTGAAGGGCATATTGCCAGACAGTGCCCGTACATGTTTCGCAGGAGAGAGAGACCTCTAGACGAGCCAATGGAGGTGAACGCTCAAAAGTTGAAAAAACGAGCTAGGATGCAGCAGAGAGACGGATCTTCGGAAGAGGCAACCGAGGAGTCGGGGACGTCGGGAACGGAGACTGACGAGCCAGCCAGCAGTGGAGGCGAAGGAGGCAGGAGCAGCCAACGGAGCGAGCAACGACGAGCGACGGCGGTAAGGAGGAAGCGAGGTGGCATCTGAGAAGGGTGTCAGCAGAGAGGCGACCGCACAGCAACCTGCAACAATATTAGAGGTAAGCCATGCTGGTTGCCGATTATTGAAGTAGATGGGGGAGTGAAGTGTCTCGTGGACACAGGGAGCTCGAGTACTATCTTGACTCGGGGGGCGTTGGGGAGAGTGTGCGGGAGCGAGAGGGTACTCCGGATACAAAACTGTGGCTGCCAGCTAATCACTCTGGGTGGTCCCTGTAAAGTAGAAGGGGAAGCGTCAATTACGCTTGACCGGTGGGCAGGGAAGAAGGGGGAGCTAAGGGTGCATGTGGTAGAGAGCATGGCGCGGGAGTACCAAGTCATACTAGGGTGTGATCTGTTAGGACAGGTAGGGGGCATTACGAATTCACCAGAATGCCGTTTGGTCTGAAGAATGCGCCCATAACGTTTCAACGCCTGATGGACGAATTTCTGAGGGGGATCGACGACTCCGTATGTCAAGTATATATGGACGACCTGCTGATTTTTAGCAGAACGGAAGCCGAACACGTGGGGCATTTGAGGTCGGTATTCGAAAGGCTGCGACAATTCGGGCTGAAACTGTCAAGTGAGAAGTCCCTGTTGGGACAAACGCGAATCAATTTTTTAGGCCACACTATTTCTAGCGAGGGGGTCAGACCGGATGCGGCAAAGGTGGAGGCTATCACACGAATGGCGGTGCCACGGGACGTTAAAGGGATTCGTAGGCTTCTCGGGACGCTGAATTATTATAGAAGATTCGTACCTGAGATGGCAGAATACTTGGTACCTATCAATAACTTGCTGAAGAAAGGCGCGAGGATCGTGGTGACACCGGAAATGGAAAATAATATTCGGAAATGCATGGATAGGTTGCAGGCAGAACCCGTATTGGCGTTCCCGGATTTTGAGAAGCAGTTCAACGTCACCACCGATGCGAGCGAATACGCGTTGGGGGCCGTTTTATCTCAGGGCAGAAGTGAGGGTGAACGTCCGATAGCATACGCGAGCCGACGACTTACGAGCGCGGAATCACGGTACAGCGCGTTAGAGAGGGAGCTACTCGCGATAGTGTGGGCCATCGACCATTTCAGGCCGTATATATTTGGGAGGAAGTTTCGAGTCCACACCGATCACAAACCCCTTCAGTGGGTAGGAAAACTTAAGGAAACCTCTGCGAGGGTCACGAGATGGAAAGAATTCCTTAGTCAGTACAACATGGAGGTGGTGTATAAGCCGGGAAAGGAAAACGTGGTGGCAGACTGGCTCTCTAGGGCCATCATGATCAACGCGGTAGAAGAGGACGGAGGAGGTCCATCGCGGGACGTGCGCCAATTCTTGAGGGAATGGACTCCTGAGGGTGAAGGGGCAGATGATACCGTCAGTATAGAGGACAGGGAGGGGTCCCCGGAAGAAGATAGCTCAGCGGAGGAAAGACCAGAGGCGATGGAGGAAATAGACGAAATCATCAACGACAAGCATAGACAGGTAATCTGGAAGACCAGGACAACAGGGATCATGAAAATAGATTACCGAAGGTACGGGAAAAGTAGGATTCGCGTCATTTGGTCGCAACCCGGGGTGAGCGAGGAGCAAATCCGTACGGCACTGAAGGACGCCACGGAGCCAGGAAAGACACACCATCTCTATGTTGGGAACAACACGGTATGGGAGAAAATAAAGCGGATGTGGAGATCCGAGCGGATAGGCATGGATAGAACGATCATCCGGTGCAAGTATGCAGTGGAAACCGTACAGGATGAGGAGCAGCAACAAGCAATTACATTGGCATACCACCAGGGGAAGACCAACCACCGAGGCGTCAACGAGACGTTGCAGGCATTACGGCGAAAGTATTTCTGGTGGGGAATGAAAAAATCTATCCAAGGAATCATCGGGAAATGCGAGGTATGTATGCGCACAAAGTATGATCGACACCCCCCCAGAGGAGTTCAGGAAGAGACACCTACAGGGAATATGCCGCTACAAGACCTCCAGATCGATACATTCACCTGGAAAGGGTTCAAGTGGGTCACGGTCATCGACACCTTTAGTAAAGTAGCTATGGCACATCAGGTCATGGACAAGTCTGCCAATGCAGTTGCGGAAGCCCTACAGATCTGGATACAGTTTTACGGAGTTCCCGAGAGGATCACATCAGACGGTGGTAGAGAATTCGACAATACCGCGATTAGGGAGGAGGTGAAAAGGTTAGAGGTTGTGTGGCATTATAACACACCGGGACACCCTAAGAGTAGGACACCCTATATATATATATTCATTACCGCGTATGGGGAGCGTCCCACGGGTGGCGGATGTGGGGATGGTCGGTGGAAATTCCTTGGAAGTTCCTCCCGGCTAAGTCCGATGGACTCGCTGACCAACAATGAGAGGGGCCCTCCAGACTTGCTGGAGGGAGGGGACCTCCAGACTTGCTGGAGGTAGGGGCCCACCAGACTTGCTGGAGTGTGTGACGTAGGATTGAACGCCCTACTCACATATCTTTAGTTCACCAAACACCACAAAAAGTCATGGATCTCCCTAAGGTAAAACGCTCATTATCCGGAGGTAAACTAGTCCCCCGTTCGGGTCTCCGGGTAGGGACTGCTTTAGGGGATTCATGCCGCAAGTTGAAATATAGGGATTTAAATATTGGTACGTGGAACGTAAGGAGTTTAAACACAGCAGGGGGGCTAAAATCGGTCGCGAATGAGGTAAATGGGTACAATTTGGATGTCGTGGCTCTGCAAGAGGTTCGCTGGCCAGGGGAGGGCTCGATGAGGGAAGGGAAGTACACTATTTGGTACGGAGGAAGCGGGAATCATTGTTTAGGTACCGGGTTTCTAATTAGGCGTAGATTACTATCCGCTTTGAGGGACGTACAATTCTTTAGTGATAGAATTTCGGTAGCTACATTTCAGGGACGTTGGTTTAAAATCGCATTAATAAACATACATTGTCCGACGGAAGACAGTGACGATGAAGTCAAAAGTGAATTTTACGATAAACTCGAATGGGTTTATGATAAACTACCACGAAACTACATGAAAATAATTGTAGGTGACGCGAACGCAAAGGTAGGAAGGGAAGAAGTTTATATTCCGACGATTGGTAAAGAAAGTTTGCACGAATATAGTAATGATAATGGGATCCGTCTGATAAACTTTGCCATCTCGAAAAACCTGATAATTAAAAGTACGACGTTTAAACATAAGGATATTCATAAATATACTTGGACATCACCGGATTCGCAAACACGAAATCAAATCGATCATGTCTTGATACAACACAGCTGGCAAAGCAGTATAATTAATGTACGGTCTTATCGCGGAGCAGAATGTGGGTCGGATCATGAATTAGTAATCGCGAAACTTCGACAAAAACTTAATATAAAAAAGAGAAAAGAAAACCGTTTCGATTTTGAGAATATTAATTTGGAAAAATTAAAAAATCCATCAATTAGAAACCAATTCGAGCTAGATGTTAAGAATAGGTTTGAAGCTTTAGAGCTTCCTGACGAGGACCACGAGGATATTGACAAGTTATGGATAGAGATCAGAGATAATATTAAAGCGGTCGGTAACTCGTGTCTAGGAAAAAAGGAAAATAAGAATAACAAACCGTGGTTTGATGAAGATTGCTTAAACATGTGTGAAAAAAGAAAAGCCGCTAAATTAAAAGCTCTAAATAATCCTAGCGAAGACAATCTGGAATACTTCCGAATCTCAAAGAACGAAACGACAAAATCGCTCAAAAATAAAAAAAGGGAGTATCTTAAAAATAAAATAATTGAAATAGAAACTAATAGAATCGAAAATAACGTAAGAGAAATGTACAAAGGTATAAACAGATCACGTAAATATGTAGGGCCCGTAACGTCTGGAATTAGGGATGATAATAACAATATTCTGACCGATCCGGTTGACATATTGAATAAGTTTAAGGACCACTTTGACAATATTTTAAATACGGGAAATTATGATCTGTGTCCTCCTTCTGAGTACCAGAGTGCTGAACCATTAATAGAAGGACCAAGTAAAGAGGAAGTTGAAGTAGCTATCGGAAAATTAAAATCATATAAAGCAGCGGGAATCGATAATATTCCTACTGAACTAATTAAGGCATGCGGGGAAGCTGGAGTTTCTAAAATACATCGGTTGGTTAAAAAGATCTGGGTGAATGAGAAATTACCTGAAGAATGGAAAGAATCTATTCTTATTCCGATCCACAAAAAGGGCGCGAGGACGGATTGTAATAACTATCGAGGAATTTCACTCCTTCCGGTATGTTATAAAATATTCACTTCAATCTTAACCAGTCGAATCACGGAATACGCCGAGGAAATTATCGGAGACTACCAATGCGGATTTAGACGGAATCGTTCGACTATTGATCAAATATTTTCTTTACGGCAAATATTAGAGAAAAAATTGGAGTATAACGGTATTGTTCACCAGCTGTATATAGATTTTAAAAAGGCTTACGATTCTATTGACCGCCAGAAACTGTATAATATTCTAATCGAGCAGGGGATTCCAAAAAAACTAGTAAATCTAGTCAGGATGTGCTTGACGGAGACACTCAATAAAGTTAGAATCGGTAATAATTTGTCCGAAAAATTTGAGGTTCGTTCGGGCTTAAAACAGGGGGATTCTCTTTCGCCTGTCCTGTTCAATTTGGCATTAGAACATGCCATTAGGGAAATAATGCGAACCGAGAAAGGGTTGGATCTGGGCGGGACAACATCCGTGCTGGGCTATGCTGATGATCTGGTACTGTTAAGCGAAGACGTTGAAACTATAAAACTAAATACGACAACGTTAATGAAAGCCGGTAAAGAACTAGGACTCGAAATAAACGTGGATAAAACAAAATATATGGTTAGCTGCAAAAATGGCGATACTACCGGTGATATCGATATAGATGGTAATATGTTTGAACAGGTAGATAAATTTAGGTATCTAGGTTCTACGATAACTAAAAAAAACGAAATTGAAGAAGAGATTAAGGTTAGACTGAAGGCGGGGAATGCTTGTTATTTTTCTGTGACAAAACTACTTAGTTCGCGCCTCTTGTCCCGAAACTTAAAAATTAGAATCTATAAAACAATTATCTTGCCTACAGTTCTTTATGGATGCGAAACTTGGCCGCTTACATTAAGGGATGAGCAGCGTCTTAAGGTTTTTGAAAATAAAGTATTGCGTAGAATATTCGGACCGAAGAAGGATGAGTTAACCGGAGAGTTCAGACGGTTACACAACGCCGAATTGCGTGAGATGTATCCGGGTAATATAATTGAGGTAATTTCATCGCGGCGAATCAAATGGGCTTGTAAAGTTGTTGGGCTTAGTAACGAGAGAATTCCTAAAAGGTTAATATTTGCTGTGCCGAATGGTAAGCGTCCGAGGGGAAGACCGAAGCGAAGGTGGGAAGATTGCATTAAAGCCGATCTGAAGAGACTGGGTTTGGACGGCGAACGGTGGAGGGAGGTGTGTAACAAGCGATTGGTGGTGTCGGCATCGAACCTTCGGGTTCGCTAAGCCTTATTATTATTATTATTATTATTATATATATATATATATATATATATATATATATATATATATATATAGCGAAGAGTCAACCGAGAACAGCGGATGGGTATACTGCCGCAGTATACAATACAATACTAGACAATATTTTTGGTTAATTCTTATGCAGTAAGAACTACATGAAAAAATAACAGAGTTTTCTATATGAAAAAATATTAATATGCAATTATGACTACTTAGTGGCCGAAATCCATCTAGTGGTTCATTTTTTTTTTTTAATATTTTGATTTTATCATCCCCAGTTTTATATATATATAATATATATATATATATATATATTATATATATATATATATATATATATATATACAAAATTTCTTCAATCGTCCTGTTGTTTATTCGACGTATCCTTCAGTTTTATATATATATATATACATATACAACTAAGGATGATTAAATCAACATGTAAATAAGTGAAGTTGAATTCAAAATATTCAAATTTGTACCAATTTTAAAATTACATTGAGAAATAATGTGTATAGTAGAAAGCAATTTCGAAATAAATAAATAAAATAATTGATAATATTTAATTAACAATATAATATAAATATGAAGAATGGCATTAACATATAACTTACGAAACAAGCTACATATCTATAACATCATACTGAGACCAATTTGGACATACGGATTAGAACTTTAGGGTTCGGAAAAACAAACATACATAAACAAAATACAAACTCTACTAAAAATTGTCAACGCACTTTGGTACATTTCAAACAACACTCTATATAACGATTTGAACATCCCAACAGTAATACCCTACATCCACGGCAAATACACTTCATTTCAATCTCCAATTCTAAATCACTTCAATCCATTAGTCTTTTCTATTTCCTGCTCCCTGTTACCTGATCGACGCAGATTAAAAAGAAAATGGCCGAGAAACCTACTAAAATGAATAAAAAATGAAGCTAATCAAGAAAACTCACAACTAATCAGTGCACAGTTATTTAAATTATCCCTATTTTTTACTGAAAACTCAGACGTTATTCGTAATTCTAAGTTTCATGTTATTTAATTTTGTGGCATACAAGTTTACATCTATTTACTAAGTTTACATTAGTAATTAATAATCGAAAGATTTAATTATAAGTTTAACTATTTAATAATAATGTGTTATTTTTATTGATGATAAATTACAAGTATAAAGTTAATATAAAAAAAAAATGCCATTGGTCATCTTAGGGCCAACTAAAGTCGGATGCCGACGTTGAAATTTATTGAAGTTTAAATTTGAATGTCAACAGTTAAAACAAGTACATACTGTTTATGTTCATAGGATCTAATTCTGTGTAATACAAAACCAAAATATTTACACATACAAACTCCTAACTACTACTACTACGGATGATAAACACATAACAAATATCTTGCCTACCCATCAGAGATGGCCAAATGATACTCTGAGCAATGAGTCCCAAATATTTTACTCAAGTACTGTACTTTTTTAGTACCAGAGAATTCAATCACTACTTCAGTTGTTGTCGAACTATTATCTTTTTTTTTATAAATAATATAATAATATTGTAATATATGTTATTGTTGATAAATATTACAATCTGTCTCAATAAATGGCATTTATAATAGAGTTCTGAGAGCACATTCACACCATATATTAACTAGAGTAGTGATTTAATTCCCAAAAGTGATTCAATTTGAGGAAAATACTTGGTACTCGGTACTGAGGATAGTATTTGTCCATCTCTGCTACCCATTATTTGCAAATATCACTTATTGCAACAACTATAATTTAATTTATTAATCAATTTGTGTATATACAACTCAAACTCAATAAATAATTCTATTATTTCACAATGATCAATGTTTTTTCTGTGTTTAAAAAAAAATAATAATAATGTTGTATTAAGATTATTTTTTTGGCATCTTGACAAAAAAATTCTTTTGTGTGATAACATATGCTTTGGGAAAGAGGTAAAAATGCATGGGCATGACAAAAAGGAATTTCTAAATATAATTCATCACTCAGTGTACCTGGAAATATGAAGACAATGGGGTCATATAGTTAGGTAATGGAAATGCCTTATATAACCAACAATAAATCAAAACATGAATAAAGTATGAAGACATCCCACCTAGCTTGCGAGAAAAAAAACTTTCCCCATAACAGCACCAAACGGTGTTTCTATATTAAGTTGAGTTTCAAGGAAGATGTAAGACCAACGCTCTCAGTAAGAGTTCGCCATCCTTTGTAAAGGAACCACATCGTAAAGGTTAATTGAGTTCCTGAAGGGACAACTTGAGTACACTGGCAGCTCTTGATGGTACAAAAATAACATACGTTATATTTCAGAGAACAATTTCGCTTTTCTATTTCGTGGTATTAATACCCCGATAAATAAATCCTGATAAATATAAATTCAGTCACAAGAATAGTTTCACGCTGTTGCAATAAGTATTCCAAAATAATTCACAAGGGAAAATAAATCTTGTAAATATTATGTAATATTAAAGATTAATCTTTAAGGATTAGTAGTTTTTTTTTTTATTTCTCTGTTAAATCAGTTAAAAATTGTCCTTCAACCGAACTTCTATTCTAACCTTTTAAAAATGAAAACTCATACTGGCCGGCTTAAGGAGTACCTCAATTGTATTCATGAAAGTTTAAACACACAACAAATTAACAACCATCAAGATAATTTTTATCATTTATAATAGATAATAAGCACTGTTATTTCAATACAGGCATACTTAACAGAAACAAATTTGTGGCTTCCAATAAGGAATTGATTCAAAATAATTCAGATATGATTCATTGTTGACCAACTGAACAGCTCGGGATTAGATAATTACTTACTAGAATTTTAGGTACCACTTATGCTTCCTCACTACCGAAAGTAGGAAAGCTTTGTACTCAGGAGGATTTTTTTTTTTGTTATTTATTTTTTTTTAAACATCTTATTGAGAAATATTACAATCTGTCTCAGTTAAGGACACTTATAATAGAGTTCAGAGAGTACATTTATACCATGTATGAAGAAACATAAATAAATAAAGCAATAACAAAAAGAACAAAATAAAAAAAAAAAAATTATTATTTCTTAATGATATTTACAACTATATTAAAGAAATAAAGAAATACATTTTGTAAATTATAAAATATATATATATATATATATACACAAGTAAGTAATAATAGAAATAAAAGTAAAACAAACATCTTAGATGCAAGCATACCTATATACACTATTTACAATCAGCCAGGAAAACTCCGAACCAATCTTGTCCCCCCGCCATGTGGAGGGAAAAGCGAGGCTTAGGAGATCCCTGCGTTTCTCCCATCCCATTTCACTGGTATTTAAAACCAACGGAGGATGAGTAAGAGTCAGTAGACACTCATGACTTGAGTGGAGAATCTAGTACTCCAAAATACAAATATTTACAAAAGATCTCGTGGCCACTGCCGCTTTAACCTACAAACGGGATTGTAGGGATGGGTGGTGCTTGATAGGGATTGTACAACAGGATTTGGATAATAAGTAACGTTCTGGTGAAATTTGGAAAATTTGTCTGGGTTAAGATCAAACATAAATGGAATATTAAGGTCAATATTCAGGAGGCTAAAAAAAAAAAATTTGGGCTCAAAATTAAACATCCCCACTCGCGTTATAGGTTTCAAAAGTGAAGGATGAAATTTGGTTCGATGTCTGTCTTTCTATAGTCAAATTTATGAGACGGGCATATCACCTACTACCATTTATACAATTTTCATGAAAATTTAAGGAACTGTGCGGGTCGGTGCCTAAATGAGTTTGTGTCTAAATTCATTTTCATAAGTTCATTAAATTCCATCCGGTACTTTCGCTTCTTAAGCGGTACTGTACTGTTGTATGTTCTTAGGTATGCCAGTATTTCAGAAACGGCTTGTTTAATTTGACTCAAAGCTGAAAGAAAGATAGGTATTAGGAAAGATATAGCTGTTTAAATTTTGAAGAGAAGAATAGTTGGGGTAGTCAGTCAAAAAAGAAGGCAAAAATAAATGATAATATTTATTTTTACATATGCCGACGTTTCGACCTGAAGTTCAGGCCTTAATCAGGGCTAAGAAAATAACCAGATAACAAGGTATGAGAAACATAAGCAGTGATGGTAAAAGAAAAAAAAATAAAGAAAAATATAAATAAATAAATATAAAGTAAAATGAAATTGTTAGAATAATGACTAAAAACTAAGAGATAAATAATAATAACCGTTACAAAGTGTGGAATGATGAAGTAGGCATAATTAAGAAGGGTGTTACAATGGGAATCTTAGAATAAAATTCCTTAAAACGAAAGGTAGTACTTCTTTTATTTCTTTCTTATTTCAGCTTTCTCAATTTCTTCCCTCCCTCCTTCCATTCCTTTTCTCTGTTTTTAACTCTTTATTATATAATACATTGTCTGTACATCTTGATAGACTTTACAATATCTCAAGTTTCTATCTAACTACTCCATTCTCAATGTCTTAATTTTACTATTTATTTTCATTTCTTATATAACTTCATATTTCTTTTTTTATGTTTTACATTTTATTCTAAGATTCCCATTGTAACACTTATGTCACCCTTTTTGATTATGCCTACTTCATCATTCCACAGTTTGTAACAGTTATTATTATTTATCTCTTAGTTCTTAGTCATTATTCTAACAATTTCATTTTACTTTATATTTTTTTTTTTATTTTACCATCAATACTTATGTTTCTCATAGCTTGTTATCTGGTTATTTTCTTAGCCCTCATGAAGGCCTGAATTTCTGGTCGAAACGTAAAAATGGCATTGTAAAAATAAATATTATCATTTATTTTTGCATTCTTTTTTGACTGATCACCCCAATTATTCTTCTCTTCATTCTCCGACAGTCAACCATTTACCAATTATGTCTGTTTAAATTTTATTGAATTTCATCTTGATACGACCATATCTCAAAAACCACACGTTCGATTAGCTCCGAAGCTTGAGGTGAGTTAGGGATTGATTAAGAAATGTTCAAGTATTGGGGAGCGGGGCTAAAAGTTCAAATTTTAATAATCCTCAAATATTAAATTAGGTTATAATTTATAATCATATTCTCCTTTATAAAAATGAAAGACTTTTGGGTGTACTTTTAACCACTGGTTCTTTATGAAATTAGAGGAAACATAAAAAGAAACAACTTAGCCCCCAAGTTGGGCTAGTTGTTAACAAGCTGGGGTAAGTTGTTAGTAGCTCTATCGGGAAGATAGACGATGAAAAAAAGAAAGATTTGAATGTATGTTGTTTTAACATCTCCTTTGGTGTTTTAACATTTAACAGTAATTACTTATAATTAAAACATATCTCTAAGTTGTATTTTCAGATGTATGTATCACATTCCAATTATCTGCTGATTTAGCTAATCTGTCTTTATAATTAGGTGAGAAAAATACAATAAAATTGTACAGCTGCTCAACTAATAATTTAGTTAACTGGCTAAAACATCCAGCGTATTGTTCGGTCCTGATCGATAATATTTAATGAGAGAGATAAAGATAAAGTTTTGCGGGACTATTATTCCAACTATCGAATATTATAATTTATTTGCTCGTTGTTATAATATTTCCTTCTTACCACTGTTCGCAGAGCTCTTAACGATGTGGTCAGAATTAATATATGTGATGGTGCAGGATTTCCAATGAGCCTAAAAAAATTGATTCCACCATACTCTGCAGATGGCTCATTTCCTCACTCAGTTTTTCTAAAAACTCAGTTAAAAGTGGAGTCGACCCTCTATTCCCGAACCAAAATCCCCAAACTAGTATCCTGTTTCGTTGAATTCCTCTCTATATTTCTCCTGTAGGTACGGAATGCATGTTTTTTTATAGATTTCCTCTTTTTTCTGTTTGTATTTTAAGATCTTGATCCTCATCGTTTGTTTCAAAAAGAATTGTAAGATCGACTGGAGGCTACGATATCTACGAATCTCGCCGAGCCTTCAGTATCTATGCAATATAATTCAAGGAAACATCTATACTTTTCCATCTCTAGGAGTTCGGCAATTCGATGTATTATATTATTGTGCCGGCGGGTGACAAGGAGCATGCTATTTGGAAATTTCCCAATATTGTCCCCCGTAGGGGGCTCCAACATCTCCATACCCTTGGCCTCCGGTCCCTAGAACTCCACGAATAAGAGCTTAGTTGGTGTTTAATTTTAAAGCATTCGTACACTCATACATAATTTACATTTAAATACATGCATTTGTAACTTTAAATTTATTTTTGCTCACAGATTGTAAAAAATAATGTTTTATTTGTTATTGTGTTTGGTTCTTCTTTAGCTCAACCAGCTCGTTGTGTCCTCGATTTTAAAGAACTTAGATAACATATAATACAGGTTTATGAACTAGTTATTGTTCAAGATTAAGACTGAGACGTTAATAAACTTTAAATATACATAGGCATTTTTTCATGTTATTACCTCACTCAATTTTTTATATTCCTACTTAAATTAGTTTCGTTATCAGTCATGATCGGTTTCGTTTTTAAAACAAAAAAAAAAAAAAAAATCAGTGATTTTCATTTCATCCATTTTACGAGGGGAAAATATCTATAAAGTACATAAATATGAATATGTACATACGCACTGTACTGAAAATCGTATAATTCGTGATTTCATTTGTAACCATGATTATGCAAATACGCAATTCGAATATCTAACACTCTTCTGCATTTTTATATTCGCTGATTATCATAACTCATGCATATTAAAACCACGAATGTTGAGAGATTACTGTATTTCAAAAATGGCTTTGACTAAAATTGTATTCTGAAACGGAAATTATAGACCTTATAAAATATAAAATATAAACAAAAATATCTGGTGCCCGTAACACAACTTTCACTTACGGCTCTACTTTGAAGAGAAATTATTTTATGGCAATGGGCTATTATAAAATGTTAAAAGTGCACTTTTAACGGAGCTACAGCTTAAAGCTAACAACTAACAGACGTATATGAACATTGGGCTTTAGGGCCATGTAAAGTGACATCAATGGGAATGAGACCTAAATGATATTAAAGACCACTTAATTATACAAGGATAAGCCGAGTTTAATCATAATCGTCAGAGCCGTTTTGGAAAAAATTGTTAAAATTTGTTTCACCGTTAATATAACGTGGAACTTCCGGTTAGCCGATTTTTAGGCAAAAGTTGCTGTAACATATAAGGCATATACCTATCTTAAATAGGCAATATCAGGTTTTTTATTCAATGGATTACTTGTTTATTGATAAATATTACAATCGGTCTCAATAACGGACATTTATAATATAGTTCAGAGAGCACATTCACACAATATTTACAAAATAAAAAAATAAATAGGATAATTTCAAAATAATATACAGCGAAATAAAAACAAAATAAAATATCATAACGAAAGAAGAAGATATAAATAATAAAATAAAAATAAATGAGTAAAATAGCATTAAAATTTTCTTAAAAAAAAAAAGTAAAAAAATATACATCTTAGACGCAGCCATACCTATTTACAATCGGCCATGGGAACTCCGAACCAGACTTTTCCCCCGACTTGTGGAGGGAATAGCGAGGCTTCAGGAGATCCCTGCGCTTCTCCCTCAACCACTTCACTGGTATTAAAAGCCAGCGGAGGCAATATCAGTTTCGTACGACTATTCGTTTTTGAGCTAGACTGTTTACATACATACAATCACACAGACCATTTTGCGGTACTTAGTTTTTGGTCTCAGGAGACCTTAAACATGAATTTCCGTTGGCAACTCAGAGTCGAAAGTTTTCACGATCGCAATACTTTCCCTTACTATATATATCATATTTGAGTGAAAGTAATATGGCATTGTGTAACTAAGAAAATGGTGTGGAACATATAATGACCTAATTTAGGATAGTTTTTCATTTGTTATAATTTCTTCTAATTAAGCTTTTTGCATATGTTTCTTAATTAGTAATATTTCGCAATTTTTATGATAAGGTATCGTATAACTATCCGATGTGGCAAAGAAAATGACAATTTCGAGCAGCACATGTTGAACTAATTCATGAAAGGAGAGATTTTAATCAGGTTCTTTTTAGTATTCCTTGTATCAATGAAACATCTCAGTATTTTTCTTTCTTTAGCAGTTCATTTCCGAATAAAAAATAATTCATAAATTTTAACTAGTCCCTTTGAAATGTTGATTTTAGATGAATCGAATGGGGACAAAACCACAGCCAGTAATGATTCCAAGTGGAATCCGCCCTCTTCGGCCAAGACCAGAATCGATAAGGAGGGTAATGGTCGGTGTAATTAAGAAAGTTTTAAATATTCCCTCCCTCGCCGTCCGGTGGCCCTGTCTTCACCCACTCTCAATCTACACTAATATCTCTTCTCTTCAACTTCCATCTCATCAACTTCACTTCGCTAAGGACCTCGCGGACTGTCAAGTTCAAATCAAAGTTGCGATTTGCATCAGATTGTTTTTCGTTTTAGATTACTATAAAGATCTGATTAATAAATAGTGTAATAGCTTTCATCCAACGATATTTGTTGTAAACAAAAATGTCACAGAAAAATAAATGTGCCAACAAAATGTTAAACTACAAGATGGCATTTTTTTTATTTAGAGGGACCGGAAAGAAATTTCCTATAACTTTATAGCGATTGTCCAAACATAACTAGATATTCAATTGGTATCGTTATTTTAACATAAATATACAGCAACAAGGTAGAACTGATGAAAATTTTTCCAGTATTTATAATTCATTTTTATTTCGTATTCTTTGCTACATAGCGATCTCCAAGTACCGCCCATCTTCCTCTTCTCCTGCTGACTCCCAGGGTTTTGTAGGCAGGTACCACCGTAGTCTTTATTCAGCCATAAATAAAATAACAGGCGAAGTTTTCCTCACGCACCAACCAGGAAATTCTTCCGTGAGGAAGTTGATTCTCGTATTGTAGGACATGACCATATCGTAACAAATGGGAAATATTAGGCAGGTTAACATTTGTAACGTGGCGGTTATATTTTCAATAGCTCCCTGAACATTATTCGGGTTTGGGAATTAAAGGTAACCATGTTATTTCAGATAAAAAAAAAAACCTATACCCATGAACCCATGAAGGGTCTGGGGTTCAGTACTATTTAGGGAAAGCACTGTTTCTAGGTCCAAGGTTGTGCAAGGAGGTGATTTGACCGAGATCACGCTCAACCGCCAAGTTTTTCCCCTCAATTAATTATTTAATTAAGAGTACCCACTTTATAGAGGTTGGGTGTGCCCCAGGAGGGTCTCCCAACCCAGGGTCGCCCAAGGCCAGATAAAAAAATTGTCTGTCATGAGCCGGGGTTCGAACCTAGGACCTTTGCATTAGAAGCTCAGCGCCCTACCACTGAGCTACTCCACTCTCTTATTTCAAATCAATACCCTACTTTCATCAATTCCACCTGCAATTTCTCAATAGCATCCTTCCAGATTATCTTCATCCATTTATTCATTTAAATTATCGCCCTCATATACTCCATGAATCATGCTGTGCCACTTATTTTAAACATTGTCGAGAATTGACCCCTAATGCTATGACGTGAAGTAGAACTTTTTCAACGGTATAATTCTTCTGGAAGATTGAACCCTTCATAAGTTTTATACATATCGGAATATTGTTTACCAAAGATTATAAAGTAAAAAGTTATTAAGTAAAACATCAAATAAAGTAGACTTCATGATTATTGTAAGGAAATATCACAAATAAGAGAAAGGATGAACATAAAAAAATTAAATGTGATTTATAGTAAGAAGCTAAAGGAGGAAAAAAATCACAGTAAGAGACATAACTTCTAACTAATCCGAATGGATTAGTAAATATTGTCCATGTAAATATGGTCAGCATATTTACTTATAAAAATGGTGAAACGAGACATAAAATAAAAATAAATAAAAGGAGATTTAGACGAATTAAAATAGAAAAAAATAGTAAGAATTGGATAACATTGCTAATATTACAATTATATATATATATATATATATATATATATATATATATATATATATATATATATATATATATATATATATATATATATATGTATGTATATATATATATATATATATATATATTGCTATGTTCCTGGCCTCACGTTTCTACGGCGAGTAGGGGGTTCCAGGAACCGCATTTATTTGTATTTAATGCTTATATTTGTATTCATATCGGTTCCAGAAGGGAACCGATCTACAGAAAAAATATATTAATTAGGCATTTAAAGGTAAGATACCACAGACCCCCTACTATAGTATCCTAGATTGAACCATATAATTTTTATTGGATTTCCTTTCTAAAGGTATCATGTTTTTAAATTTACTATTTGTTCTATATCTAACTGGTGGCATGCAAGGTAGAATGTAAAAGTACTAAGATGGTTTACTAATTATTATATTTACAAGCTTAAATAAAACCAAAAACATCTATATACAAAATAATAACTAAACCTATATACATAATGAATAGTTGAGAATCATACTGGAGGAGAATGCTTGATGTTTGATTAAAGTTACATGTGTTATATTGATTATATTAATTAATGATGTATGGTTGCCAACACAAACTTACATTAGTATAACTAAATGCTTGTTACTACTTAGCTGATCCTTCATAGTGTTTCTAGGTGTTTCTAGCAGTCATATCTGGATTCGCTGTCTCTGCTCTCCTCCAGCGTCTAGTCCGTCCATCTCTCTCTCCGGCTGTCTTCGTCTTCCTCCCTCGACTCCCCCTCTTCAAGTCTCCTCAGCTGCGTCCCAAAGAGAAGTCTCCTCCTCTGAGTCCCAAAAGGAAGTGTTCAGTCCCAATTCTCTATTTCCCACCTTTTTTCATCCCCCTCTCTTTTGGTATTCTTTTTCCTGATTGGCTGAATATTCTCAGCCTAAGGGATGACCACGCCCTCGCCCCCAGGCCAAGGTAAAGCAGCAGGTACAGATTTCCATATTTCTGGTGGAAGGTGTGAAAAGGTCTTTCGGGATCCTGTTTAAACACTCAGTTGTCGGTCTTGGTCGGTGGTTCTTAAAGGTTTTTATTACCACTTACAAAAGGTTGGGCTTGTTGGTCGTTACCCTCGCTCAGGTAGCCAACCGCCAGATGTTAGCACTTCTGATGTTTATTTATTTATACCTTTAAACTAATTATTCCACCGGCGGTCTTTACAATACATAGCAATATATATATTTTATATATAATATATCTACCTTATATATGTAATACCTTATATATAATATATAATATATATATATTACAATTATATATATATTTTATATATAATATATATATATATATATATATATATATATATATATATATGTGTGTGTGTGTGTGTGTGTGTGTGTGTGTGTGTGCGTGTGTGTGTGTGTGTGTGTGTGTGTGTGTGTGTGTGTGTGTGTACGCACGCGCATAACGTACAAATATACATCTAAAAACACAACAAAAACTGAAATACAAACAAAGGAGTTCGATTGGTTTCATTTGGGAAAACTGGCTAGAAACGTGAGATTGTAATACACCAAGTGGAAGTTTGATTTCCGATAAACTGAGTATCCAGACTTCCAGATCCCCAAAGTTAGCTTCGTCCATCTTTTCGAAGAAGGAGCTGAGCTTTAAGGAAGGAGACTTTCCGAGGAGCAATGCTCAACACAAGAGCCGTCATTAAGATCTTTTCCTTTCGAATTTCTTTTTGTCGGGCACAAACGAGTATTCAACAAGACTCATATGTACATAAATCCTAGGTTCGTTTTCATTGTATAAACTTCCGATGAAAATCAAATAAAGCTACTCTTCTTACAATAGAGTAACAATACTAAATAAATGTGAATGGTAGGAAAACACATCGGATTGGTGTTATCATTAGCCTGTTTACTAGTTTAGAAGTTTAAAAGAACGAACATAAGTGAAATCAAAAAGAATTTCTGAAAATATCATTTTTTTTTGTATTATTAATTACTACTTTACTTTTGCTAGTGACTACTTTACTATACTTTTTTTCCAGGAGATCGTAATCATTCATTCAAAGCAGGAAAAGCAAAAATCTTTAAATGAATTGAAACCATGGTTCATATTTCTAGGTAGTGAAGTATTTTTTTCTTTTATAGTTGTAGTGTAGTTTCCTGTAATATCATTTTGTATTATTATTTTTTCTTTCTTTTGTCCAATTTTTATTTTATTCCTTGTCATTTTATTTCTTATTGACAACCACAGGTGCCCAGAAGGTTTTTTTCAAAGCACAAATCGCGCCATCAAAATTTTTGAGGTGGGATACATTTTTATAAATGTATTTTATATGTTATAAATCTTTCATGAAATCCATATGTTAGGGGGGTTCTATTGGGATAAATTCTCAAACCAGAGAACAAACCACAACAAATGATGATTAAAAACTACAATATAAATAATTTGCTTGTCACATCCTCCGTTTTTAAAAAGAGAAGAGAAATGAAATTTTTAGTGACAAGGGAAATTAACGTACTTCTAGGTAAATAAATTTAGAGCGGCGAGAATAAAGAATAGTCTAAAATTATAATTTTATAAGAAAATTGAGAATAAAATTCCTTTTCAGGATTTCCTTGAAGTATCTTTTATTCACCAATTCACTATATCGGTATTTTATACACAGAGAATCATAAAAATACAAAAACACCAACCACTCATTCACGAAAAACAAAAACTAGCGTTTTAGCCAACTATATTTTCCTCGGAAATAATCATCATTTCATTTTTTAAAAAGTTGATTTTTTAAAAAATAAGTAGGTACTTTAGAAAGCGGATTCTTATATTTTACCATGGATGATTATATTTTTATTATTTCAGTTTTGTACAATTATTATATTACGAATTCTAGATTTTTTTCTCGCTAGACTCTTCTATCGAAAAATTCCTCCTCTCCCAGCGATTTTCTCTTTTAAATCTTTCATTAACACATTTCTTGGCCGTCCCCTCTTCTAACTGTACCCTAGCTTGTGTTTTTCTCAGTTTCCATTCCACCGTGCCTTCTGCTTTCAATATTATATAAAATCTGTTTTCTGCCCTATATTTTATATAAACGAACTAATAGATATATGATAGAGCTTTAACATGCCGCTGCTTTTGCTCAGAAAATCTCCAGGGCTAATTGTTTTGGGCATAGAGATGTTTTATTGTCGAAGTTTCGGCAAGATATAGGACCGTTCCTACTAGAAATGAATGATATATAATAGAATAAAATAGAAAACAAACACTATATTGAGACGAAATCTTTTGAGAATAACAAATATGTACCTTATAAGTAAAAATTATTGTTGAGCAAAAATATTAACAGGGTCCTAATATTATATACATTCACAACCCTAAAAATATTCACAACAACAATAAAAATTCATCTTGAGAATACAAGTAATTTGAGATTACAAGAATAAAGTAAAAAAAATAAATAAATAAAAAGAAAGAAATTGTATTTAGATGTAAGAATAAAGTGTAAAATGATGGTTTCTCAATGAACAAAGGAAATGAACATGGCTGAAATGAGACAGTTAGGAATTTCAGAAAGCAATGGAATGGGGAAGAAAGGAATGTTCGAAGGTTTAAGTTCAGTAGGAAGAAGTATAGAGGTCTGAAATACAAGATATTGTTTTCTGAGAATGGAACTGGTGTTTGGATTGTAGAAGTAAGGTACCAGAAGGGGCGCCAAGGGTTGATAATTTACTACAAAAAAATCTACTGCTTGTTATTAAAAATATTTCCTTTGTATATATTATTATTTGGTTTCTAGGGAAATATTCTTATTCCATAGGTATTCATAGTTATACAAGTGAAGTGGTTGAGGGATAAGCGCAGAGAGATCTCCTGAAGCCTCGCTTTTCCCTCCACATATTGGGGGATAAGTCTGGTTTAGAGTTACCCTGACTGATTCTAAATAGTGTATATTGGTATGCCTGCGTCTAAGATGTTTATTTTATTTATTTATTATTTATTTGCTTAGCTTTCTCAGTTTTCTGTAATAGCATCCTCATCCCAGAAAAAAATTAATGGGAATGTAGATGAACGCAATAAAAAAAATTACATATTAAGAAACTTTCTAACAATCATGAAAGTGTGGAGCAGAACTGCTTTTTGTGCTGCTTTCAAATGCTCCAAACCAATTCTAAGTTATTGGGTACCCTCTACTGTGCTTTTCAATATTAAATCATTAGAAGATATAATTATTGGAGTAATCTTCACTTTTTCTGAATAGATCTGGTAGTTACTTTTATTGTGTTATCTAATTATGATATTTTAATTTGTTCTTATTTCGCTTTATATTATTTTTGTATTACCTTATCTATTTATGATTCTGTAAATATGGTGTCAATGTGCTCCCTGATCTCTATTGTAACTGTCCTTAGTTGAGACAGATTGTAATATTTATCAAGAAACATAAAAAAAAAAAAAAAAAAATCATAGGACGAATTAAGTATTCCAATGATTTTCTTTCATATCTGTATCGATGGTTCCTTTCATATTTTTTCACACTAATAAATACTATAATTCTACAACCCTACCTCACTGCACGACTTCCGACTTATTTCTCTCCATTCCAATCTGTTAAAGCCATTAGAACGCCTTGTACAAAATCAACTCTCCAACTGCCTAGAGGAACGTTTCCTTATCAATCCATTCATCATCTCCTGCCCTACCATTTCCACCTTAAAACGTCTAAATTACTCCAGTCACCTATTTCTCCTTGAAACCGTAGGCTCCTAGTAACTTCCTTAATTTTTCCTCACTTTGACTATTGCTGTACGATATATGGGGATCTCGAGGCAAAATTAAAACGTTTGATAAATTGCTTCGTACGATTCATCTTCGGGATCCCAAGGGACGCCTCTGTTTCCCACTTTTATGAGTTGAAGTGGCTTTATACTTCCTACCGTCGTAAATATTTCCTGGCATCCTTGTTCTTTCAAGTCATCCAATCTCACCGTCCTTCGTTCATTCAATGCAAATCTTCTGTTCGTTCCCGAAATAATCGTTCCCGGTCTTCTGATTAATACACAAGGGCCCACCGAACTGCTACTTTCGACATATCTTTCATTATCCCATCCTCATCCCTATGGAACTCCATCCCTCCTAACATCCGTCAATCCAAAACTCATCCTACCTTTAAAACCCAACTGTTCAATCATTTCTTCTCCATCCAGTCCCTATGAAATTGTAAATATGTATATAAATTACCAGATCGTTCCTCATTATTTTTGCTTTATGTTTTTTTTTTTCAATTTTTATTTTATTATTAACTGATTTAAATTAGAAAGTAACTTATAATTTCTTTTATTGTTTTCACTATTCCCTTACTCAATATTTTTGTTTGTGTATCTCTGTGGCACCTCAGCCCACATTTTTGTCTTTCTGTATTATTCTAAAGGGACCCGTCCCAGAATAAATAAAGCATTATTAATATTTGTTTTCAGTGATGTTTATATTGAATGATTAGATATTAGATATTTAGGTTTATATTTCCATGTGAATGATGATTATTAAAATGAGTAAAATAAATTATTGAGGATAAGTGAACACGATAGAAATAAGGAAAGACAGGGAGGGGCAGTAGGAAGGGGGAGGAGGGCAGGCGGTTGAATTACAGTGAGCCGTAAACTGATACGGGGCACAGGTGCACGTCCACCAGCTCCCCTGAAAAACACTCATCCACCAAACTATTTAATAACTGTTTAAATTCCTTCAGGGTAATTGCATTCCTCTGTCAGGCATCCCTTGATGGCGACGTCGTCTCTAATTATAAAACTTTCCTTCTGAGGGGTTTTGTCATATTTTTACTGTCAACTATAGTAACGTGTAACAATTCATTTTCTTTAGGAATTTATATTACTCACTGCATCAAGTTGGATAAAAACGAGAAACAGATCAATGAAATTTATTTCGTTTTCTAACGAGTTTATTGAATATGGATATAATCTGCCACATTGACGAGTATTATGTAATTCGTTAGGACTACAAGTATTTATTCCTGCAATATGTACTTCCAAATCTAAAATAAATATAAATAAATATAAATAATTATATTTTTCCTTTTCTTCATATTTTTTTTTCTTCCTGCATATAAATGATCTTGGTTTTCAGCCCCGATGATGCCTGAATTGGCAAAACGTTGGTAAATTAAGTATTCATCTGTATGTTTGGAGGCTCATGGCTCAGTAATAAATTTTTCGATTTATAACATAAATAATTAATCTAAAGAAAATAAAAATAAAATAAATAAGAAAAAGATGATATTAATTCTATATCGTAAATATATATATAAATAATGTAATAACTTGAAGCTGAGTTAAATTTGAAAAAAAAAAAAACCCCCTGCAAATTATTTTACAATGATTTGTTATTTCCAAAACAATAATACATCTAAAGTAACATTACCTTCCTAGTGAGAAAGAAAAATAAATAAAATGTGATTCCAATCATTGGACTAAATATTTTCATTTTTAATCATTAGTAATATGCTAATGAAATTAGCATTACTTCTGTAACACATTCAAAAATCAATATAAAGGGTTAAATTTTTTTTTTTTCTTAGATCACAATGGTTCACTATTGAAAATAATAAACCTAAAATATTTAAAAATAGTGATATCTTTACTAATATTGCTTTGATTTCGATGAAACTTTCTTAATTTTTTGTTTAGGAAATTTAAATACCTTTGATAAATCTTATCACAATATCTATAAAAAAGTGTATAGTTTTTGAGTTATTCGGAATCTAATTTTACCATCCCCTGAATATTTTCCAGCTTCTTTTTGTTGAAGTATGTTGTATAGATAAATCTAAAGAGCATCGAGAAGAATACTGTAGCGAAGTTTCATTGAAATCGGTACATTCGCTTAGGCACTACAGTCTATAAGCAACGCCGGTATTTCGGTCGCTATCTTGTAAGGAAAAGGCGGATAGAAATGTCGATGAAGGAAGATCATCCTTGGGTGACCTCTAATTTTAAATCCAAATTTAAAAAAAAATCGTTCCAGTAGTTACGGAGAAAATGCGCGGACGGCGGACGGTGGACGGACAAATAAAAATTGTTATTCTTTTTTCAAATTCTACTTATCCTGAAACGTAAAAGCCCAAAATTTGAGAGAGGTTTAAGATTTTGAATTTTTCGTTCGATCATAATGGGTCATTATTGAAAATAATAAACAAAAAAACATATATATACATGTACATAATGAAATTCGTAAAATAAGAACACTATTTATTAAAATCATTACTTCATCTTTCGAAAATTTATTTCTTTTTTCAGGTTTTAAAATCAATTAGATAAAACAATTGTGAAGGCATATGAAGTACTATATTTTATCATACGTCAGCTCCGATATATTCAAAGATAATAATAACAATAATATAATAATTAATTATCAGAATAAAACGTTTCTCAAAACTTGTGTGATGGATAGTATGATTTAATGCACTTTTGCCTTAAAGAAAATGTTCCTTTGTATGTAAAATAATGTATCGCAAAATAATGTAATTTTATCCTCTTTATAAATTACCTATTTGAAGTAGGGGATCAGTTTAAATACGTTTATCGGACATTTTTCAATATTTGAAAAATACTGCATTTTAAAATATGGGATGGTATTTCATCAAGTTGTAATGAATGGTAGTTAAGAAGAGACCCTAATCGAGCAGACAGAATATTCTTTCATTAGAATATTCAGAATATCCATATATTCTTCGGAGAAAAATATATGGTTCAAGCGAAAACGAAGTCATTAACCCATAAAAAGATACAAAGCATTCCTGTCTGGAAAATTTGATGTAATTTATTTCATTAAAAAATGAATAATAAGATAGTTGAGCCATGTATATCAGATGTATCAGAACATACTCCTTAAGCGAATAATGGAAGGACGTTCATGGACTATATTACCAAAGGAAATAAAAAAGTAATATTAAATACACACATGGCAAGAAGTAATTTTTTAATCCATATATTGATAACTGATTAACCGTGTCTATCAATTACCAATATCTCAATAAATGTCCCAAGATCCACAAGGATAATAATAATAACACAAGGATTTTATAACCAGAACTCCTCCTTCTCAACACAAGAAAACGAAGACTAGAATAGGAGCTCACTCTTGTATCCTAAAAGTATTCCACAATGTTTAATTAATGATCAGTTGGAGTGCCGAAAATCGTAACAGCATAGCAGCAAGAAGATAAGAAGAAAATCAGTCTTGTCCCAAGTTTCTCAACGAACGTTCTATAATGTTGTAATCAATTTGGAGAAATAATTTCGGCATTAATTAGTCAAAAATAATTTTACGACTAATTCTTTTTATAAAAAGACTAAGCAGTGGTCTTGTATTTTGAAATTCCTTACAGATTCGGTCTTTTATTATTTAAGAATATTTTTTTATCATGTTTTGGGTAAGTTCCTAAGTGATAGACAACAGCTTTTAAGTGGATAAACAAACTAATAAATCACTGATCAATCCACATATAGTTGAGAAATTTATTATTTTTGAATCTTGATTTTGAGAAAATTCCACTGGCTTGGGGTTCCCTGCCTGACTTTCTATATAGCCTATATAGGTATGACTGTGTTTTTATGTTTTTAATTTACTTATATTTAGGTTATTTTATTTTTTATAGTAGATAGTTTTTGATTATTATTTTCCTTTGTTAATTTTATATTTTCTGTATGCTGTAAATGTGTTCATGTGTCACAAAAAAAAAATGAGAAAGGCTTTCCCCTACGACAGTTTTATGCAACATTTTAATTATTATTTATATAATAATAGATTTTTTTTTATAAATTTGCATTACAGTTCATGTAGATGATTTTGCGCATTAGTCAGAATTTTCCCTTAATGCCGGTCTTAGGTTATTTTTTTACAGTTACCTGCATGTATGTTTACGACTTTGTTGATTCGATCTATGTATCGGGTTTTTGGACTTCGACGTGGTCTCTTGTCTACTTGAGGCATTCATTGTTGTGTAGAGGCTTCCGGATAGATAGCTCAGAACTAGATGGCCCTTCCCATATTAAATCCCTGCTCTTCATGAGAAATTCACTAATCAGTCGAGTACAGTTAAGTAGTTATTCATAACATGTCTCCATGTGATAATATTCTATTCCCTCCGGTCATCATGTGGAAGATTTTTCTCTGTAATCTTTCAATAGTTATATCGAAACAGTCTTGAGAGTTACGTTTTGAGATTTCTTGATTTTTATTTTTTATTTTTTTCATTTCAATACATGTCAAAGAGAGCAGAAAGAAAGCTCTAATTGCGAGTTTTATGACGAGGTATTTGATTTTATTTAATCTTGAAAACGACTTTCGTTCTACTATTGGGGTGGGATTTTCGCCTCATTATCAAATATTTTCTTTTATTAAATTATTAATTAATAAATGTATACTATCTATACTATATATATATATATACATATATATGTGTGTATATATATATATATATATATATATATATATATATATATATATATATATATATATATATTTTCCATATATATATATATATACAATATGGAAATACGGCACAAGACAATGAAATGAAACACGTGATACCTACAAATCAAAGGCGAATGAAAAAAAAAAAAATTGCAAACTAAAGCAGGAGGCACAAATATTGTGGTTAGGAAAATAAGCCGAGGGATAAAAATGAAGAAAATTGTAATATAAAATATGAAGAGAGAAAATTCTAAGAAAGTTCCTCACTACCACCCCATGCGGAACAGCTCCCTTCGAACCTAATCAAATTTCTCCCTACACACTCTATAATAATACTCCCTGACCCAATTGCATTTTCATGGGCATAGTTCCACAGCGATATTAGCTTAGGTCCAGAATCAAAGAGATTAGTAACAATATTTAATTTTGTGATTCTAAGATCTCATGAATTTTAAGTTGAATAATATTGCCTTAAGATGTTTATTCGTTATATTTAAGTAGCATTAGAAACGGTAAGTGAGTTGTAGTTTTTATGTGAAAAATATATTTTTTATATTATTACAGTAAAAAATATTACAAGAATAATTACTTTTATGTTGTTACCTTTTTTTTTTTTTTTAACATTTCAAACTCGTTATTTTTTGGAAATTCAGAAAATATCACAAAATAATAATAATAATATTAAATGTAAATTTTTAAATGACTCTTAGGTGTAGACGCTATAAATAAATCCTCGGTATGTAGTTATCTACTATTTAAAATAGAAAACAAAGTAAAATATATAAATAACATCATAGAAATTAAATGAAAAAAAAATGAAACAAATGAATGCAGCTTTAAAATACATAATCTCACTCAAAAATTTTTAAAAAGAAAATTTCAATATATATATATATATATGTGTGTGTGTGTGTGTCTTTTTCAATAAACATTTTAACCACAAATCCCGCTCTGTTTGATTAAATAATGGAATTTCCATGCCAGTGACACTTAATTCAGCAACCCACCGTTCAAGTGATGGTCAATATTTTAACACGGAAAACATTAAATAAAGATATTCAGTAAAAATGTGCCCTTCTGTATTTTATGAATTCCAAGGTTTGCCAAAAATAATTTCTTTGTTCAAAGTGTCATTAACGAAAATCATTTCACTAATTACTGGAAAACATAAATTATAATTAATAGTAATTATTACATTTATTCTATGGTATTCTATAAGAATATAAAATATATTGTAAGCTTTATTCATATCGAAAAGGCTGATTTAAGTCGCTTTTATGGATATAGAATGTTTTGTAAAAATATTACGAAATGTAGTGTTGTTTATTGCATTGAGACAGGAGTGCTCAAAAATAGAATTATTTTTTCTAGGGCCATAACATATATAACTTCCATTCATAACATATATATATATATATATATATATACACACACACACAAAAATCATATATAGTATTATATTGTTCGTTTTCAATAATTATGTTGATTAAGTTAATTGACACCTATAATTGGTATACATATAAGATTAGATAAAATAGATAAATATACAGATAAAAGAATATCAACATAATTATTAAAAAACGAACAATAATACTATACATGAAAAAAAAAATTATATATATATATATATATTTTCGGTTGGCACTAAAGACAATAGCCGATTCCTTTGGGGCCAATCTGGTATTGTCCTTTCCACCGACTCTTTCGGGTTTAAGGACATTGACAAATCGGTCTAGATCCATGGATTATGGCTGCTGGGAGTCAGTAGGCGCACGAGGACCTATATTTATTCACCCGAGACAGACCGTAGATAGACCGAACCTGAGGGGGGCTAACATCCTGATAAACTACATCCCGATTCCCGATTTAAGTACACGGGGTAGTCTTCAGTCCTACGCTCGGTCGGTGTGAGTTGCCTCCAGTATACTGACGGACCTCCTATACCCGGAAGGAGGGGGGAGACTCGTGAAGCATGGCTTTCCCTGGTGGACGATCACCCATTCGGGCGGTTACCCATCCAAGTACTAACCACGTTGCTTAACTAAATATATATATATATATATATAAGTTATGGTTAGATGTAAGATTGTATAATAGTTAATCCTATCCAGAAGTTGTAAACATACCATAATACTATATATATAGCATTACTGAGGGAATAAAGTCAGTCTTTACCGAGCAACCAAGTGTTTCATTTTGTATCCTTTCTTTCTTTTGCTTCCTCACTACCGAAGGTAGGGAAGCATTGTGTTCGTGCGAGAGATTAAACAAATTTTTTTGCTCAGAATCGAAAATTTTCACTCGCGTTTTACGTTTCGGACATCAAGGATCAAATTTGGTTCGGTGTCTGTCTGTCTGTCTGTCTCTCTGTTGTCAATTCGATGTGACGGGCATATCACCTAGTACCGTTCTTCCAATCTTCATGAAATTTTCAGGGATTATGCTGATTGGTGCCTAGATGGTCCCATGTCAATTTTATCAAATTCCATGTAGCACTTCCGCTTACGCACGCGCAAACGTATATTTTTAGATATGCCAATATTTCAGAAAGGGCTCGTTCGATTTGGCTCAAAGTTAGATAAAAGGTAGAATTTGGTGAAAAAATAATGTAGTGTCAATTTCATTGAATTGTGTCCAACGCTTTCTCTTATATGTGTACTACTAGTCCACCGTCCGCCGTCCGAGCATTATTTCTGATACTACTAGACCGATTTTTTTCGAATTTGGATATAAAATAAGAGGTCATCCGAGGATCATTCTCCTTCAACGACATTATTATTCGCCTTCTAGTTTCAAAATGGCGGCCGAAAAACCTGCGTTGCTATAGACTGTAGCGCCTAAACGAATGTACCGATTTTGATGAAACTTCGCTAAAGTCATGTTCTCTACACCCTCTAAATTTATCTATACTACATACTTCAACGAAAAGAAGCTCAGAAAAAGTTACGAGGGATGGTAAAATTAAATTCCGAATAACTCAAGAAGTATACACATTTATGTCTATATTGTATATGGTTTTTTAGAAGTTTACAGAATTTCCTAAAAACAAAAAAAAAAAAATCGTCAAAATCGGACAATTAGGAGCAAAGATATGGTCTCTAGTTTTTTTATAGATGTGCTATTGCAAAAGGTTTATCTTTTTTTTGATTTCTGAATGTGTTACTGAAGTAATGCTATTTTTTTTAGCATATTACTAATGATTAAAAAAAATTTTAGTCCAATAATTAGAATCATCTTTTATTTATTTTTCTTTATAACTAGGAATTTAATGTTACTTTATATGTATAATTGTTTGGAAATAATATACCAAAGAGAAATAATTTGCAGTGTTTTTTTTTTCAAATTAATTATCGTTATATATATATATAAATCTTTCGTGCTGAAGCCCCTCCTCCAAAATCAAATCTTGATTCGGTAATGTATATACTATTATTAGAGCATAAATTCGTATGTAATAATTTTCAACTTTAATTCTATGTGTATTAAAGGTGATATTTTGTAGTCTGCAACTGATATAAGTAGTCTGCTACTATGGAAAAAAGCAGATGAAAATAAAATATGAAATTTTTCTAATAAAGCATAAAGAAATATTGAGTTTTTATGCACTCTTGTAAAACAATAAATAAATTTATACATAAGACGTTTTGAACTAACAGTATTGAAATTCATGTTCAGTATGCATTTTTTTTTTTTTTTTTTTTTTTTTATTAAGCATAATCAAGTATGGAATATTCAAATACGACCCTCTTTTGTTGATTGTTGAAGGGTAACTGTAATCGGCTATTCCGATTCTGCTTCTCTCAGAGATTTTATTCTCATACGAAAAATTGTATACCTTGTAATATACTACGGAAACAGTGAGGAAGCTATACTGACTTTACTTGGCAGACGTTTTTTTTTATTATTTCCTGTTCGGACAGTCGTAAGTTATATATATATATATATATATATATATATATATATATATATATATATATATATATATATATATATATATATATATATATATATATATATACATATATTTAACTTTTTTTTATTTGTTCACTTTTTTTTTGCGTACGGGTTATAGGCGTGTTAGAAAATATATTAACAAAGCATTTGAATTTATTACATATTTTTATTTAAAAGTATGATGCAGTGAGATGAATTCTCCGATATCCTTCGATATATTGTTACATATCATAATCTTTCAACAAAAACTAAAATTTCAATAATAGGATCATAGTGCCTGGTAACATAATTGCGTACCTACTTCTTGGCCTTAGTTTAGATACACTGATAGTTTTCCTCAAGACCTGTCTCTCTCAACAACTTGGTCCTCAATGCCCAAAAGGCGGAACTGACAAAGCGGATACGCTCGGCGGTCTCCGATATACCAACTTATGCAACTTGGGCATAGGGGATAAATGTTAATATCATATTCAACAGCTTTCCTCGGAAACCGACATGCCCCGTGAGGAAATGTGAGACCCTGAATGTGAGTAGTCCTGAAGATCCCATGTCTGTTCCATTCTTGAACTGACGGTGGGGAAGTATTTTCATAGCGTAGACGTAGCCCCTTTTAGCGTGGTCACCCATCTCTGGTTCCATTCTTTAACGTGTTCTTCCGTATAATTCTCTTCCATCTATTAGGTTCTTCACTGATCCTTACACGGTTATCCACCAGTAGATTAATTGTTTTAAATTTTTACTTTATTTCTGTTCTTCGAAATTTCGAAACGATATCTTCGCCCCCTCTCCATTTTTATTGGGGCCCCCTCCGAATTCTAAGTCTATGCAAGTCATGATTTGATATCCTCGACCCTTTAAACTTTGGTTTTGAATAGAAAACTTTATCTTTTATTTCAGTGCATTTAAATTCAAGAAGTGCAGACTTATTATTATTATTCATTCTCTTTTGTCCAATCAAGGATTTTAAACTCAAAACCAGCCATCTCTAAACTACTTTCCATTTTTCAGTAGGTAACCACAATTTTTCCTTTATTTAAAACTTTGGTTTTGTTATCATAAACAACCAACGGAGCTATTCTTCGAATTTGATTTTGATAATCATTTTTTTTTTCTTTTAGTTTTTCTATCTCCGCATTCAGAGTTTTGTTTTTATTTTAATTATTTCTTAATAAAGGTTAACAATTTATTAAAGTTATAATTAAAGTTGGTTGTGCGTAAAGTTATAAATTACCTCATCGTATCGTATTGAAGTGAATGGAGGTTGAAGGAAATTAAAAACCTTCCTAGCACGAGAAATATTTAGTCTCAGTTAGTTACTGAGGCTTGATTGCGACCAATTAGCAAGCCAGTTGTTCTCTCCTCATATTTCAGGAGTTTTTTTTTTTTTAGAAAAATAATTAAACCAATAGAAACTATATTGCCAAAATATTGAAACAAAATTCATTTAAGTAATTTATCTTTCACATGAATGTACTATACGCTGGAAATCCTGTCGTTAATATTCTAGGCATTAAAGGCCTAGAAAAGTTATAATTTATTCTTTGTAGTTTAAACTAATTGATTCGTTATTGGCTGACCTGAACTCTCGCCGAAGGAACTACTAACATGAAGTTGTAATGTAGCAAATTCCTGCTTTAGAGATGTTTATATCTCCTTACTGTATACATAATGATAATGAAAACCCTGGAAAAAATTCAAATAGAACTAATATATACAAAAACTTAAGTCATAATATCAGGGAACGATTATTTCCATAAGAAATATAATGAAACGATAACAAAATGGATATTTAAAGCCAGAGAAATTTAGACAATTAAACTCTGGGGCGTATTATGAAAAAAAATAATAAATTATCTTCATCATGCAGTAGGAATGAAATAGAAAATATCGTGCATTTCCTTGGTGTATGTATATCCTGTTCTGGTGGAACTTAGGAGAAAATATTTTGGAAAAGATGTTTGGCCTATAATGATATAAGCCTGACATTTGGGGTAATAATTGCACGGAATAATTAAATGAAAAAAAATGGGCAAGTCTATCCAATTATTGTAAAGTAGCTTGAAAATACAGACATGACTTATGCCATGAATTTAACTATTAGATAAACAATGTTTAAGCCGGAAAATTATTTATGTAATTATATTAAAATATCTATATTAAAATGTGTATGTATTTATATTTTAAAATTATATTGTGTAACTATATTTGTAATGTTAAGATTCGATACATTGTATTTCTGCATTTATTAGCATTAACATTGTATTTATTCACATTAACATAGTAAGTTTTAGTTTATATTATTGTATCAATAATACTTGTTTTGCCAAGGCCAGCTTCCGGCTGACGGTTTCAAGAACCAATCCGTAAATATTTTAATTGAGCTTGAGTACTTTTGTTGTTTGTTATTTAATAAATATTCAATAAAAAATTCATTCATCTGTTCATATAAAGATAATGAAATTAATCTTTCAATAAAATTCATTTTGTATTATGTTTGATGAGCAACATTCATTATATTAATACTAAGAGATCGACAATTTTTATTTTGAATAGTCTATGACAGTTTCGTTTTCAAAGTAAACAACTTTATATACACATGGTTTGATTCCTGAATGCTTGGTAAGTTCTAGGTAACCTGCTGATGTGTAGAAAACTTCGTTTCTGGGCTTCTTTTGACTTCTTGTGTTTTGGGGAAAAACCCCTCTAATCTTAGTAGAGTTTTTAGGGCGGAGTGGCCGCGCTAGCTAAAGTGTGTACAAAACCTCCGAAATAAAACATGATAAAATAATTACGGATCGTTAAACTCTTGCATTAATCTCCCGTCCTTGCCTCTGGTCATATTTATAAGTATTCGATCATATTCTAAGCAATTCCTAATTTCCCTTCAAAATTGAGCCGAATCAAACATGAAGTTTTTAGGATAGAGACCTGTCCAGGAAAAAATGTTTGCGCATTTGTAAGGCGAAGTAATGAAAGGAAATCCATAAAATTGATAAACCATCATTTTTTTCATTAATTCTCAATATGTTGTTTGAGCTGATATATTTGAAAATTCTTTAGAGAACTCTAGGACTGATTAGTAAAAATCAATACTTATATTTCAATATCCATAAAGGGTAGCTCTTATCAGGTTTCAGATTCACAGAGTTTCAGATTATCACAGCTCTTCATTGCTCTACTTAGTTGAGCCAATTTTAGTTACGCAATATAACAATTATCTCACTACCACATACAAAATATTTAATTTTCTCAATTCAACAAAAATAAAAACGAATTTTATTAGAAAATAAATTAATCAATATAAGAAATAATATGTATGAATAATATCTTCCATTAATAATGACGGGTCCAAATATTTGAAGAAGAATTCTTCTCCCAAACAGCAAAATATTATGATATACAATGTGTTTTAGGGTTAAATGAACAAACTGCAAAAATGAACTAAGGACCTCAAAACAATAAAAAAAAAAATCCTCTAAAGATATGTCCGCCGATGCTTTGTTTAGGAGATATTCACACCTACAAAGTTTTGTGAAATAAATAAAATCTATTTATATGTTCTAATTACTTTATTAATTGGTCAGAGTAAATGACCTTAATTCCTTACGAAGAAGGATAAATGAATCTCGTGAAACAATAACACATATCCAGTGCCGTTCTGTCAATGTTCCTGTTGAAGAAAGATGACGAGCCTGTCTTAATGCTCAAGGAAATCATTTTGGACATTAATATGAATTGGAATTTTAATATAAATTTAATGTTAACGTTTAATTAATAAAGTAGTTGGAGCATAAGTTTTATTAACTTAATATAACGTAAATAATTCATAACAATGAAAACCTTTATGTGTAAATATCTCCTAAATAAAGCGTTTACGGACACACGTCGTAGAAAATGTTTTTCTTGTTTTGAAGTCCTTAGTTCATATTTTCAGTTTGGCCACTTAATCCTGAAACAGCCTGTATAGTCTAATGTATCTGCATCGTAAACGAGTAATGGATAGTTTACAGTTTTGTACAAAACAATTTTTCTACTCCTTGAAATAAATCTGTAAGCCAAGTAGCGTGTTAGCCAAAAGTAACTGCGGTTTCCATATATTCTTCTTCTTCTTCTGATTTACATCCCCATTTTATTATCATAGGTTATTTGGGATGCAAGATATATGAGTTCAGTCACTTATTCGAAGCAGTAATTAAGTTTTATCTATATTAATTAATGTTCTTTTAGGTGCCTTATTTTTTCCATGATTGTAGGTTGGGAACTATCTCAGTAGAAATATCAGTACAGGAGTATCTGATGTTCGGGTCAGAAGAGCTGGTGTTTCCAATTCCATTAGAAGAAATGAAAACTTCCACTTCTCATTGTCGGCAGGGGCTTTTATCAGGTCAACCAAGAAGTTCAAATTTCAGGCCTTTTCTAATTTAAGAAAAACGTTTTCAATGGATAAATGGGGAATTAATCGGCAAATCTTTGAACCGTTTACAAGTGCTATCACAAAAAATAATTAAAAGGACTTTTTATTTGAATCGATTGGTTGAAGTACAATTTCAGTTTATTTATAATGAGGCTAAAATAACAATAAAGTTTAAAAAATACCTTAAAATATTCTGTTTTCCAAATTAAAAAAAAAAAACTGTTATGACGAGAGTTATTATACTTGGAGAACTATTATTTTTTAATGCTTCTTCTGGAATTTAAGTGTTAAGTGGTATCTTTGTGTCTTTTAAGGTGTGAAAAGTTTTATTATTCATTAAAAAAATAATACTAAAATAATAAGAACTGAAACTTGTTTCCGGTAATTAGAAGGGGACGGGTTTTCGCTGTGATATATTAAATATTAAAAGTAATAAGAATAATCACTGAACAGCAGACAGTAAAGAAAAGGAATACTTGATGGAATTTGAACTGAGGCATAACTTCCTTACCTTTGCCCCTTGTTAGATCAGTTTACAGATTTCCAATAAAAAAAAAGAAAAAAAAGAGGATTATATTTTAAGGAAAAAAAAATTACATTTATACTGAGGAAGTTAAATGAATCAATACCATTAAAATATCAAACTTCGGGTAACAACATTTTAAGTCAGCTTTGCATCTACCAGAAGAAAAGAGAAGATTTTTTATAACTGAAACATAATATCTGCTGAATGTAACTCAATAAAAAATTATTTCTGTTGAGGTCGTTACATTAACTTATTTTTTTTAATAAATTCAAAATAGTTGATACCTTGTAAAATATTTATATTGTTTATATTAATATTATTAAATTTAAAAATTCATTTAATGAATTGACAGAAGGTCTATTTATTTTAGTTATAAACAGCCAATGTTTATATTAATTGGATTAAGAGCTAGTAGATAGTTCCTAACACTATATAATAGTAGGATAAAGTATTGCGATCGTCAAAATTTTCGAATCTCAGTTTTCAACGGAAATACACGTTTTGAGATACCCTGAGTCCAAATAACCTAGTCCGGCGTATTGGTGTGTACGTGCATGCGTGTGTGCGTTTGAATATTTTTACGATTTTCTCTAACGTCACCATGCAATTGTCCCTTATAGGAATTAAAGAAGAAGGCTGCACCAGTTGAGGAGAAGTATAGGGTAGTAGTGGACTTCTGGAAACTTAATGAAATTACCCTGAACGAGAAATACCCGATCCCACTATTAGAGGATATTATCGACAGGCTGAGCTGGGCCACAATGTTTAAAAGAGAGAGAAAGAGAAACGGAATATGGTGGAAAAGGAAAATGTAAACATCAAAGATAGGATGGGAAAATTAAAAATAGGGACGACAGTCTATCGGGAGGGTAAGATCTAAAAGGAGGAAAGAGTTGTTACGCTATGAAGGACCATTCAAAGTGATTGTAATTTGAGAGCACAATATTTTTACGATCCAGAGTTTGGAAGACCCCAGAAAAAGGAGGACGATTCACATAGAACTGTTAAAATTACTTATAGAGTCGAAGTAAAAGTTAAAGGGCAGTCCTCTTTTCTGACTTCAAAAAACTAGTAACAGTTAATAGAAGATTTTTCGTTATATAGAGGATTACTATGGAAATAAAGTCAGTCTATTGCAAGAAACCGAGTGTGTTATTTCGCATATCTTTTCCATTTTTTTATTATACACAAACACATATACTATTTAATTGTACTTGTGTGAAAGACGAATTTAAATATAAAAATATTCCATGCACATGTTTACAACCTCAAATATATGTACTATAATTTAATCACTGTAGATCTGATATTGTATTTAAATAATTAGGTATTTGGGATTGTTTAGGTCATCGTAGAATTATTCCAAAAAAAAAAAAATCACAACAGTATACACTTACAATTAGTGTGACGACTTTTGACCTAGCGAACTATATTTAATAGCAAGTAACTGTATTTTGGTATGTTTTCTCCTTGGATAAAATAAGAAATATAGTAAAAAAATAAGTAAAAAGTGATAGAGATTTAGTAAGTTTCAAATCTCTCTTAGTCTATAGTGCTTAGAGACTGAAGTTAGAAGATTCAAATAGATTCATGCAGTTGTATCTAAGGTTTTTATAGGCTACAATCAATATTATTTATTGCGTTTCTGTTATTGTGACGGTTTTAATGAGTCTTTGTATTAATAAATATGACCGAAATCCAAAAATATGTTGTATAAAGTTTTGCTACATTAAAAATGAGCTTCAAAAACTTCTTGTAATAACCTAATTTTGCCTGACAAGAATTGCTTTTCCAAGTATAGTGGTCTGTGAAAATTGTGTAATGAGCCACCAGATTTTTTAACATTACTTTAAAAGTTTTACTATACGGAAATTCGAGGAATCATTTCAACCATATGACGCCATTGGTTCCAACTTCGGTAAATTTCACGCTGGTCCACAGTGTAACGTCTAACGGACAAAAACCTGAATTTTTGTTTTCTTATATTTAACTTTAAATCCTCTAGTTACGTTGAAAAACTATTCAAGGAATTAGAATTGTACAAAACCAATAAATATTATTTTTATTTTGATCAACAAACACATTAGCAGTATTGTAAACAAGGCAAAGTCTTAAAACCTGTTTCATACCAACAATCACTTTAAACCTCTCTCCTTGAAGATAGAACAGTGTTTTCATTAAGTGATCCAAAGAAAATAACTTCAAAACTATTTCTTTTTCATCTGATATAATTTATTACGGGTAAGTGCTCACTTATTATGTATTCTGTATTATTCTTCATTGATCTTTTTTTTTAAGTTCACAATTTTGATGGAACATAGCAAAAAAAACATCTTCCCAATTTTGTTAGAGCATGAAGTTTACCTCAAGTATAATGTACTGAGGATAATTTAATTTTCCGAAATTTACAGATTCCAAAGATTTTTATTTTTTATTTTTAGATCCATCACTGATACAAATATTTTTTTCTTACAAATTTGAAAAAAAATGTAGATAAATCCAAGAAAACGGAATCAATCTTTGAGCAAATACTGAGTCAATTTGATCTGAACGATGCTCCTAAAGAAATATTGAGCAATATTTGAAAGCGTGCCTGTATACTCTCATTTAAAATGTAAAAAATGTGGGAGCGTGTTCACCACACAGGAAAAAAAATTCTTAACCTTATATAAAGATTGTTTGGAACAAGATATCAATTTAGAAAAAATTGTTATCAATTATTTTCAAGAAAAGGGCAATTCATGTCCTGATGGTCCTTCCGGCTTACTTGGAGGCAGAGGAGCTAAGAAAGATTTTGCTGCGTTGTGTGAGAAAGATATTATGACGATGCTTCTTCTGACATCTGACCCAGAGCTAACTTTATGCAGAACGCTTGTAAAAATGCAAAGCAAAATCAGTCCAGACATTAATGATTATACAATAGAGATTATATATTCTTATGTGATAGAGATTATGACAATAATCAAATAGACATTGGTTTCGATATAAGTTTACATTCTGACAAATCCACAAACGATTCAGACTCTGAATAAAGAAATGATTCAGTAATTTCATATTAAATGATGAAATGTTATTATTCTATGGCAATATTATTATAAGTATAATTTACTAGTATACTATTACTGCATTATATGTTACAGTTATATTACATTTATATTATATTTTATTACATTGTTTTTCATGATATTATTAACTACTATATTATTTCATTAATACCACAAATATTACAATTAATATTATTATAGTTGTATAGTATACATTATTATATAATTGCTACCTTGTATTGAGTTGAAATCAATTAATAAAAATGTTTATTTGGAACTTACTAGTGGTTAATGAGTTTCGTTCATTATCACTTCTTGGTTACACTGTGTGGTCTTGGGAAATAGTATGAGTTGAGAAACAAAACATTATATTTTTCAATGATATCTCTCTTTAAACATATTATGTTATTTAATTTTTCTCGTAACAAAATCTAAGAAATATAAATGCATGTAAATTAACGATCATATCGTCAGCACCATGTCAAAGTAATGAATGTTAACCTCTCAACGTTGGACAACCATTACTTTAACTAGTTGCCGACGAAGTAAACTAACTTGAAATACCTATTTAAGTTTTCACGCTCTCAAATTATAGAATTTAGTATATATAATAGTTGCGACCTTAGTAATTGTACCTATATTTTATTTAACCTATCGAGTGTAAAAGATTTGATGGGTGGGAAAACATGGTAATTAACTGTTTTATATGTTTTATAAGTTTTATAAGTTATACCGTCGATTTCAGTTTGACTTTCCTACGTATGAAAATATCAACCCTAAGGTTGGTAAGTTAAAGTTGTCTAATGCACGTATCGCACCAGATTTGCTTAGGTTTATGTGATTTTTCGATTAGTTATCATATTTTATTGTTTTTGCTAAATGTATTGATATTCAATGAACAGAGATCGGAAATTTATGTTTTATCTATTCGAAATATTGTATAATTTCAATTAACACAAGTTATCTCAGTTTGTCAGAAAGTTTATATTAAATGTCTAATAAACTTTAGTTACCAGAAAAACTGAAGTTGAATTTCCATCATACCAAAACTTGTTATTCCTCTAGCAAAGTTTTAATTGTTTTAACCAAGTATTTTTTTTCTGTTTCATTTATGTTTTTTATTACTTTTTTGACTGGCTTTCAATGTAACATTAAATATATAGCGGAACATAAACAATATCGCTTAATAGCATATTGATTTCCGCAGTTTGTCAAGCAGTAAAACAATGTCTTGATTGAGCTATTTCACAAGTTATGATTCCTCAAAATATTGACTCCAGTTTTATATCCAGTACTGGCGGAAAATATTTATTATTTCAAATGGTGAAAAAACCTATATGACATTTTGAAGAAAAAAGTAACCATTACATAAAAAATCACAAGAACTGCTACAAAGCGAAACGGCACAGATATATCATGCCTCTATAGCCACTTTTTGGTTCGAAATTATTGGCGGAAATAAAGCCATTTTTTTTTTTTTTTTTTTTTGTATATATTATACTTACCCGGAACATCCTGGAAGGGGCCAGGATTAGTATATCAAGGAACAAAAATTCTATTCCATAAGAAACTTTTCCTGTCGTCTTTAATAATCGACAAACAGAATGTTCTAGCAGCTTCTTCAAAACTCATTTAATACTTGGGAAAAAAAGGAACCGAGATTGCTCCAAGTCTCATGTTTGAGCACTGCTGAGGCAGGTAATTATTTATTCAGTTACATTAGCGGTGAACCAACCCTGGGATCAGAAATCCATCCTGGAGCACGCCTTGCCTTTAGAAAGGGGATACTCTAAATAAAGTAATTGATTAAGGGGGAAAACCTGGCGGTTTAACTTGATATCATCTCCCTGCACTGACGTTGGAACCATTGGCGTTGAAACAGTACTTCTCTACTTTGATAAGTAGTGAACCCAAGATCTTTCATGGGATTGTGGTACATTTTATATTTACATTCAAAAAATGCTTTTGTTTATGGATTTCATATGCATTTTCCTTAAGACACATATATCACGAAAATGACTCGTTAATTCAATTCGGCAATTTTTTTTTTTTTTTTTTATGAAATGTTAGTATTGTTACACAAATGGTACAATATCAATTTTTATCCAATTTATCTACTATCAATTTATCTACTTCGTTTGTTTCGATGTTTATTTTCCTTGTTGAGACTGTACTTGAAAATTGTATTCTTACATAGATTTTATACTTTAAAAAAATATCAAAGCTCTTTATATGTACATATATGTAATATAATATATATAATTATATATATATATATATATATATATATATATATATATATATATATATATATATATATATATATATATATATATATATATAATTATGTAATTCATTAATATTGAAGGAGAAAGCTATACTAATTATATAATAAATAATGAGCATGCAGTCAATTGTTTATATTTTTTTTGGTACCGACGTTTCAATTCAAGCATGTGGTTATCTTCATGGCTTGTTTCGAGCCCTGAAGGTAGTTCAAGTACTGGTCAATACTGGAAACTATCGAAACAAACATGAACTACACTAACCATTGTTTGGTTTTAAATTAAAGTGAGTTATGGATTGGCAAGTTAACTTTTTTTTCTAAATATACTGTTCCTTCCTTTGTTGCACTAAATTCATGTCTTCTAGCATCTTCCTATGTTCTGCAAAACATATCTTCCAAAATGGTGACACTTTCTTCTACTTAACTCAAGTTCTCTAGGAGATCCTCTTACTAGTCTCTCAGCCAAACAACAACTTCCAAGATGGTAATACTATTGGTTTTACCCACTGGAGCCAATGGATCCCTTTTCCTATCCTCTCTTTACTGCAGCCACACAACAACTGCTTGCCAAAACAAAATCCTTTGTCCGATCCCCTCTTTGAGATTTTCATTTTTGGGGAAAAAGCAGCTATTTTCTTTTCCCCAAGGTTGTAGAACTAGATTAGCTTGAATTTTAACTGTTACATTAATTTATTTAAACTATGTTTAACAGGGGGCGGGGTGGCCGAATGGGCTAAAGCGTGTGCACAGCACCGCGAGTTGCCCGGCAACCGGATAACAGATTTTACAGATTTGAGAAGATTTAAAAAGTACTAGTTCGCTTCCCGGTGCCGGAGGGGATTTTAAATTCCCCGCCCTCACCCCCTGGCCCGGGAAAATCCCGCCTAGCCTAGAAGGTGAGGTAGGGAAGAAAAAAAATATATGTTTAACAACTTTCAACATTAACAATTTCAATACCCGAAACACGCCTTGATGAAGACCCACAAAATTGGTTTGAAGCTTTGGTACCAATAATAAACCTTAAAATTGACAGCGTCCTGTCTATTTATCATCTAGGATATGTAGAAGATTCAACGAACTACCTTCAATGTACTGATTCTACTTAGCATAAGATTTTATTAAATGAGTGATAATAAAATAATAACATATTTAATGTTCGTACTTTCGGTATGAAATCAAAACAAAAATCTAAAATAGGAAATTCAAACAAATAACACAATTCCACTCTATGCATTCAAAGCTACCAGGGTCCGATATTTTCCACCCAGCTGTATCAGAGTTAAATTGAAGAAGCATTTTACAACGAAACAAAAGCAAACCACTTTGGCTGTGAAAGAAACAATAAAAAGAAAAGGCTTTGATGATCGATTAGAACCACAGACTGGGGGCTTTGTGTTTAATAAAAATCTGCGGCGAACCGACTGGATATGACGACACGGAAAGCCGATATACGCTATTGAACTATTAAAGCCGATCAATTAGAAGGATTAGTCCAGCTGATGGGTTCAGCTCACTCTATCCCTAACAATCAGGGCTTATTGTATAAAACATATAATGGCCTCCAGCGACTCCCCGGATCTAACATCCACGTGGCTTTGCTATATGTTAATACATTTATCAATATTAAATAACGAACATTATAAAGACATTGAACATCAAAATATATTCCAACCTACAGAATGCACTCTTCACTGCTTGAAGTGATCGCCCTGCGATGACCACATCGCCGGCTTACTCGAGCAGTTGATTTATTCTCTGGAATACTGTTACTTCATTTCTTCTATGCCAGGTCACCAGTTAGAATTTTCTGCTTCACAGCTGTGACGTGAGGAGTGGCATCATTCAGAAGTCTATTAAACAGATCTATTAAAACAATGAATGATTTTATGTAGTACCAATGAGTTTGGAATAATCAACAAGTAATAGAACAGATTATTTAGTTTCTATCCAAGTAAACTTAGAAAAACTGTTGAATAATCCATTTCCGTGATAACTCGTATCCTATTAGATACCCCTCCAACGGATAATTCTTATTTTTTTCTTTAAGATGTATGAATAAATTTATCCAAGCGATATAGTCTATTTTAATACATAAAATAATTTGTAATTCCTTAATTTTCCAGGCTACTCCAGTCTTTCCGGTTACTTAATTCAGTTAAATACAAGGAGACTGTTAATAGAAAGTAAGAGCTTTCCCTAAAAAAAGAAAAATGGTTTTAATAATCCTCAACTTTAATGAGGATTTCTAAAATTATAAAAAATTAAATAAAGAAGTTAATAATGAAGTAGAAATTTTTCAAATAGTGATATGAATTTATGTATTTATGGATTGGTAGAGGAACTTTCGTTTCATTTTACAGTTGGTCACAAAGGTTATTTTATTTTTAAAATCCTTTTACATCTTATGCAATAATTAAAAATCTGGTGCTCGAAACACACAACTTTCGCTTACCGCTCAACTTTGAAAAGAAATTATTTTCTGTTGGGCCATTATAAATTTTTTTAATTTTCAAAATTTCACTCTGGCTATTAAGACAGTATGGTTTTTTCGGTTTCGTTTTCTAACAGTTTCGTAATGTTGTACAGTTTTTCAGATGAATGAATAAAAACTCATCAAAAATGAAAACGTAATCTCTTGAGCAAGCCTGAGTCTCCAAGAGAGTAGATCAACAATTACTTGAGGCAAAAACTTACATTTTGGATCAAGTCTTCATTTTACTCAATTCATATTCTATTAATGTACTCAGTTTTATTCATTTCACTTTATGTCTTCTTTTTTCGTTCTTTCTCCCCGCTGTACCTTAGGGCAACCCTATACTGGCGGTACATCCAAATGTCTAACTTAACTATCTACAATAGTCAATGCTCCATATTATGTCACGAACAAGACCCTACACCATGACCTTAACATCCCATATGTCCATGACATCATCCCATCCAGATTCTCCAACTTTCACCAGAACCTCATTCATCATCCCAATCCTCTAGCGCAATCCCTATCCAGCTCCGAACATCCATACCATCCCCCTCGAAGGTTGAAACGGCAGTGGCCTCGAGATCTTTTGTAAATATGCCTTTGGAGTCCTGGCAATGGCCAGCTTCTCCACTCATGTCCTGAGCGTCTGTGGCTCTAGTGCCCTCTTTCAGTCTCCATTGGCTTCTAATACTAGTGATGCGGCTGGAAAAGTGGCGCTGGGATCTTCCGGAGTCTTGCTTCGCCTTCCACGTATGGGGAAAAAAGCCTGGCTCGGAGATTCTTGGGCGAATGTATATATTGTATATAGGTATGATTGTGTTTAGAAATTTTTATTTTATTTTATTTGTTTATTTTATTTTTATTTAACTTCTTCACCAGTATTATTTATTTACTTATTATATTTATATTTATTTCTTTATTATTTGTATATATTGTATGAATGAGAACTTGTAGCCCTAATGCTTATAGCCCTCCAACAGTGGCTGATTGTATTATTATTCAATAAACAGATTAAAAAAAAAAAAAAAAAAAAAAAAAAAAACTTAACTATCTTGCCGCGAATTTAATTAGGGCCCCGTCACCAGGATTGGTAACTGAGCGAGTAGGCCAGCTCGCACTTTGATCCAACTTCTTGAGCCAAAGTAGGCAAAATTCAGTCTCTTAATTTGGTTGGAGCATTAGTACCGAGTAAACCTACACCAATAGGCTGCCTGAAACTCGAGAGCTGTTCCCACCAAACCGGAGTCCAGTAACCCTCAATAACCCCGCAGTAACAGTTAGGGCTCTTTCGTTTGTGAAAGAAGTGCAACTTCATATTTATGGTTACATGGCCCGCAAGGAGCTGCACTGCCCAAAAGTCCGTCTCTATCCAGCCGTTCTTACTTCTTCTCCAAGCATTCCACCTTCTCTCCATTCAGGAAGTACTAGCTCTTTTATCCTGTCAGGTACTTCGTCGTATCTTCCACTGTGACATTAGAAGCACCTCGTCCCCACATTCGCTGGTAATTCTCACTTTATCCTGTACCTAACAATGGAAATTTGGATTCTAAGATTTATAGTCAACTGACCTGAAATCATCTGCAAAGCTGAAGTTTGTGCCGTCCTTTAAGCTCCAATCACCAGCAAGAGTTGTGCCTGCTCTAACAATCTCAGTCAAATTTGTTTTGGAAGTTGCACCTTTTACACGAGAAAGTTGAATGAAACAGAGACACCAAAAAGCACATCGAATGTTTCGGGGAATAAGGAAGAAGTCTTAATTAAAGTCATCTTATTTCTCTCCGAAGAAGGATTTTTTTTAAAATATCTGAAACCTTACTTCTCATTTGTTCTTTTTCTTTTTCTTCTTATTTTGTTATTATAATGATTTTTAATTTTGTTAAAATGCATAACCAGCAGATATAACTATAAATAAACATATATGTAGAAGCAACTTATTTTTGGCAATTAAAATAATTATTTTGTATTGGTTGGTTGTTATGGAGTTTACCTCTGTAGTTTATCGACGCCGATAATTATGCTTCTACATATATTTTAATTTATATTTATGTCTGCTGGTCATGCATCTTAAGAAAAAATTAAAATCGTAATAATAAAAATATAATAAGAAGGAAAAGAAAAAAGAAGAGGTAAGGTCTCAGATTTTGAACCCCCATGGTTCGGTGGCCCTTGGCTATCACCGGCTAGCCGACATGGCCTGATATCTAAAAATCCGACCGATGTAAATTCTTTATTCCAATTTAACCCAGTTTCATTTCACGGTATAAAATAATTGGGATGACAGGCTAACAACAAAGGAACAGATAAAAAAACAGTACTAATTAAATTGGGAGGATTGATTAGAGGAAGAAAAACTTATAACAATCAAATAAAAAAAAAAATATATCATTTCTCGGTGAAAACGTTATAAAATAACAAACAAAGAAAAATCAATTAATAAAGGGAGGAAAACTGAGTATTTTTATCAGCGAGTTAAATTGGAGTGATGTTTGTCAAAGTAAAACTTGAAAAAAGAGATGGCGATATAGGGTTTCACAAGCCCTCTGGAACCTGGGGGTCTTTTGGAAGCAGTCTACTCAAAAAGTAAACACCGCCCTAAAAGGAGAGAAAAATTGAAAAACTCTAAGCTGACAGGAACATCAAAGTCGATCAACTGGACCAATGAATGTAAACATTAGGTTCGGTATTAAATACTCTCCGCAATTCTATCACGAAGTTATTTTTAAATTATAATTCTTTTAAAAAACTAAAAAATGTTAGCATACAACATTCAAGATCTTTATAGCTGTTCTTTTTATTCTATTCTTTTATTTTCCAACAACGAACGGCTTTAAATCTATTTATTTAAAGGCTGTTTTGCAGGAACTCGAAAAGTCGAATTGTATTTTGTATTTCGTAATATCTCTTTAAAAAAAAACTTTTAAAAAGCAAACAGTGTATTATTTTAATCTTTTATTCGCGTTGGCGACGTTTCGAATACGACGCCATTTTCAAGCCAACTGTAAGACCCAATTCACAATTTGTTTCATACAAAACTACATTTGTAGTGATGTCGGACATATTACAAAAAAAGGTTATAAGTTCCATAACTTATAACCTTAAATGGGTGGAGTAAATATGTTAATTCACAATTCAATTTAAATAAAATAAAATATATAATAAGAATATTTTATAAATAAAATTGCATATATTAAGGCAAGACCAGATATATTAATCAGACACCAATTCTTAGTGAATTTTAATAATCTTACTTGATTTGATAAGAATCCTGATATATAGTCCACAATTGGATTATAGTCTCTATGTAAGTGTGGTTGTGAGGTTATATATCTTTCTATTGTTATTTATACTTTATAGTATTGTTGTTGTAACCTTTATAGTCCGTGGTACAGACTCCTTTTTATCGAATTATTATTATCCGCCAGAAATGCCGTAAATAGTTTCATCTCATTGAAAACTACAACTATTTTATTTACGAAAACTCATGGCATTGGGGCGTTTTCAATCTAGAGAGGGGCAATCTTTGTCTATTTAATTAGGTTCTAATAACTCGTTAATACCTATTTGCTTTCTATTTGGATCGTGATATAATTTGTTCACAAAATCGATAAAAAAAGTAACCTTCAAAAATATTGAGCCGTTTAGCGTGATCTATACCCCCAAAGTTTCAAAATAACGAGGTTATATAATAATACTTTATTTATTTTGGGACGAGTCCCTTTAGAATAATACAAAAAGACATAAGTATGGGCTGAGAAGCCTTAGAGATACACAAATAACAATACAGAGTAATTAAACAGTTATAGTAAAAAAATGAAAAATTATAAGTTACTTTCTAATTTTAATCAGTTAATAATAAAAATTAAAAAAAAAAAAGGATGAAGTAAAAATAATGAAGAACGAACTAATAATTTATATACATACTTGCGTTAGTACCTATATACAATTTTATGGGGACTGGATGGATAAGAAATTATTGAACAGGCGGGAGTTAAAGGTAGGAAGGGTATTGGATTGACGATTGTGAGACAGGATGGAAGTCCCAAAGGGATGAGGATCGGATAATGAAAGATCAGCAGTTCGGTGGGCCCTTATGTATAAATCAGAAGACCGAGAACGAGTATTGCGGGAACGAACAAAGGATTTGAATTGAATGAGCTCGGAAATGTACGAGAGGTGGGGGGAGTGGATGACTTGAAAGAGGAAGAATGGCAGGAAATACTTACGACGGTAGGGAAGGGTAAAGCCACTTCAACTCGGCATAAAACTGGGAAACAGAGGCATCCCTTGGTATCTCGATGATGAATCGTGAATGAAAATATAGGACAAACGGCTCAGTATTTTTTTAGGCCATCTTTTTTATCAATATCATGATCAAATTATCTTCCGATCCAAGTAGGAAGGAAATGGGTATTTACGATTTTTTAGTACATGATAAAATATGCAAAGTTTGCCCCCCTCCAGATTGAAAACACCAGAATGACAAGAATTTTTGCACATAAAATAGTTGTAGATTACGGTGAGATAAAACTCGAACTTACGAAGTTTCAGGCGGATGTTAATAATTCGATAAAAAGGGGTTTGTACCACTGACTGTTAGAATTAAAATTCCAATTTAGTAATGATATTTGCATTTGTACTGTTTGGCTCTTGTGACTGCCTGAAAATTACACACTGTGCCTAGGCTTTTAATAATATAAATTAATACTAATACATTGCGTTTATGCCTGTTTTTTCACTTGTTACGATTTCAGTATTATTGAAGTCAAAAGTATGTTGAGTTAGCTGCTGTGTGTTGAAAGTCCTGTACAAGTGTTATTTTTTAATTTTAGAATTGCAATTACTTTTATGTTAATTAATTCTATTTTAAGTTATGTTTAGTTTGCCTTATGCAGCAAAAATTTTTCTTATTATCACTGGTGCTATTTCTACAATCCTTACAATCATTTTACAATTTATAATATGAAAAAAAAAATTATGTTTTTTTTTTCGTACCTCTGAAAAAGAAAACATGAGATAAGTGTCATGTTCGGACCATTACATACGGATGGAACGATACTCTAAAATACCTTAACTTATTTCTACCTGTGGTATTTGAAGGTGCGTTGTAATGATTTAGAAATGATATCTCTCCACTGAAGGTCTTGTTAATGTGTTTGGAGTTGAGGGTCTTCCGCTCGTTTAATGGTAAATATTTAAAATAAATAAAAAGTTATACATAAAAGATAAAGATAAAAATACGGAGGGGAAATGAATAGGGATATGGATAAGGCTGACTATGCCGAAATAATACAACCTTACTATATATTATTAAATTTAATTTCACCTAAAACATAAATTAATTTGAACAATTTAATTCATTCAAAAAAGAGAACTAAAATCTGAAAGATTGCAAAGAGGAAAATTCAGGAACGTTCTAGTGTGCTTGATAAAATCGGATCAACGGAAACCGAAAAAGAAAAAGTCGAAAAAGGAAACTGTTGGACTGGTAAGCTGCCTAAAGGGCCGACTTACAGGCAGTGAGGTAAGGTGCCACGGGGAAAACATCTTATCTTGCAAATCTGATCAAGTGTAAAAGAGAGGACTTAGGCTTCGTCGGGGACAGTTAAAGCTTACACTTCTTATGGAAATATTTGATTCCACTTTAGGCACAAAGGATCTCTTTTAGAAAATGGCTACTGGATCAAGTCTCATCCTCTGGAATATATAAGGCTTCCGAAAAGTAGAAAAAGCGAAAAAAAACTCAAGATTTTAACAAAAGTTATAAAATATCGCTTGTTGTAACTTGTTTAAACTTTAGAGAAGAAAATTTTAGTTATCATTCCTCATCTCTTAAAAAAAAAAAATGTATCTGTAATTGTTATTATTGAATCGCTGAATTCAGAAACCACTTCAGTCACAAATTTCAAATTTTTCAGGAGAGAAAAAAAACGTTATAACTCCTATAAATTTTCAAATATTTGAAATTTTTTTGCCTATGTCATAACATGCATTTATGTTGCTTTCATGCAAAAATTAGCTAATTTCGACATAAATTAGACACAGGAAAATTTGTAATTTTCAAAGCTTTTGGTATTAAAGCTAATACTGTCCCGCTCCGTACCTTAACTTATATATATATATAGTTTTTTATTTTCTTCGTTTTACAATATTGTTATGTTAATTATCACTCGTAATGTTTGTACGTAATATAAATTCCCAAGCCTTTTTTACTTTCCCTTTCCTACCTATACTAGGTATGAAAGTATTGTGATTGGGTCAAATTCCCGATATGCGGTTTTCGATAGATCTATACGTTTCAGAGCCCTCTGAGTCCGAAAAACATATTTTTAGCCATTTGTTTGTCTGTGCCGAGATTGTCTCAGGAACTACTGAACCGATTTTGTTGCTTCTTTTTTTTATTTTGTAGGGTTTTGACTACTGATGCATGTGACAGAAATTAGGTGCTCCGTGCGCAACTATTAAGTTGTTAGTTACAGCTATTCAATTTCCAATGTATGATTACGGGTATATATCCTGGTGTCAGAAAGGGGTGAATGAGAGAAAATACAAGCCCGGAAGAGAGAATGTGGTGGCAGATTGGCTATCGAGAGCGCTAACTATAAATTCCATAGAGGAGGATACAGCAGAATCATCGGGAGGCGTGAGACAATTCCTGAGGGACTGGACGCCAGAGGGAGAGGGCGTACAAGTGGTGGAAGAAAATGTGGATGGAGTTGATACCCAACAAGAAGAAAGTCCAGAGGAAGAGAGGCCAGTGGACATGGAAGAACGGGAGGAAATCGTCAACGATAAGAACCGCCAGATCATCTGGAAGACCAGGACGTAGGGTCTGATGAAGATACTGTATAGCAAGTACGGCAACAGCAGAATAACAAACATTTGGTCACAACCAGGGGCCAGCGTGGACCAGATCTGCAGAGCTCTCAAAGACGCGTCGAAAGCAAGGAAAATTCACCACTTATATGTGGGAAACGAAACGATTTGGGAGAAGATAAAGCGGCTATGGCGGGATGAGCAATTAGGGATCGATAGGACGTTCATTTGTTGCAAACTGATGGTGGATACAGTGCGGGATGAAGAGCAGCAGAAGGACATAACACTTGCTTACCACCAGGGCAAGACCAACCACCGGGGGGCGCAGGAGACGTTCCAAGCGTTGCGTCGAAAATATTTTTGGTGGGGGATGAAGAAAACGATCGCAGAGCTCATAGGGTCCTGCAGGGTGTGCGCGAGCACAAAGTACGATCGGCACCCCCCAAGAACGATGCAGGAGGAGACACCCACGGTCGATGCACCACTAAGCGACTTGCAAGTTGATACCTTCACATGGAGAGGGTATAAGTGGGTCACGCTCATAGACCTCTTCAGCAAAGCGGCAATGGCGTACCTGGTACAGGAGCGGTCAGCAGAAGCAGTCTTAGGAGCCCTCCAGACGTGGTTCCAATGTTACGGAGTACCCGATCGCATAACCTCCGACGGGGGCAGAGAGTTCGACAATGCCTCCAGGGCACCCCAAGAGCAGAGGAAGTATAGAGAGGCTGCACAGCACTCTTAGTGACCATCTAAGGGTGTATCAGGTGGAGAAATGGTTGGAACCGGATGTGGCAATGCGGAAGGCGGTGGCGGCGTACAACCATTCGATACATACGACAACAGGGTTCTCTCCAGTTGAAATTCTCTTCGGATTACGCGGACGGCAACGGGACTGGGGAGGTACAGCTGCTGACGAGCAAATGACAGAAAGAATGGCTAGTATCAAAATGGAACTGGGTAATCTCTGGGGGAAGGTAAAGGATAAAATAGAGGGGGAAAAGCGGAAAAGGGTGGCGCGGGAAAATCTCAAAGTGAAGGACGTAACAAGGGGGTCGAAAATAGGATCCATAGTGTATCGCAAATTAGGCTCGAATAGGAGAAAGGAAGTACGGAGATACGAGGGTCCATTCAGGGTGATAGTCATTAGAGAGCATAATGTGGTGACGATTGAGAGTGTTAACGAACCAAAAAAACGAAGGACGGTTCACATAGAACAATTAAAATTTCCGATTACGGAGTCACAGCAACCTTAGAACTGGAGTGCCCTCGTCTCCCGAAGGAAGATTTTTTCTTTGTTTGTTGTTTTGTTTGTTTTGTATATAGTGCTCATACATAACTTTGTGTAGATTTTGAAAGCAGTGAAATACGCCTTTCATTTGTGCGACGATTATATAGAGGAAAGTGTTTTTTTTTTTTTCTAATAATTTTGATATATAAGGAATATTTTTGTTTGTGTTTCATTAAATTAGGTTGTAAGTACTGAACACTCCGTACCTGTATTATAATATGGGCAAGAGAATCTTGTCGTTGTATATATAAGAGTGTTTCTTTTTGTTGTATGTCTTTTTGTTTTTTTTTAAGTTTACGAAGAGTATCCGTAAACTGGTGGGGGGGGAGTTAAGGTACGGAGCGGGACAGTATTAGCTTTAATACCAAAAGCATTTATGTAAACAACTGAGAATGTATATATAGAGGATTATAAGGAGGAATAAAGCAGTCTTGTTTCTGATTCCATGCGTGTTATTTGTTGGACCTTTACTCTCTTTTTTTTAAGTGTTAAAAGCCCACAACGTTTAACACACACACACACACACATATATATATATATATATATATATATATATATATATATATATATATATATATATATAAAATGGTGTAAATATTAAATATATAAGTTAGCAAGTAACTTATAATTTTTTTATTATGACTGTTTAATTACTCAGAATTTTTGTTTATGTATATCTGAGGCTCCTTAACCCAAATCTCTATCCTTCAGTATTATTCTAAAGGGGCTCGTTACAGAATAAATAAAATATTATTATAATATTTTTTAATAAATATTTATATCTTTAATAAATAAGAGTATTCATTAATAAGGTTGTGTAAAAATATTTGCATTCACTTCTGTAAATTTAAGCGTATTCATTTTTATAAACTTAAATACTGCCATATTCACTTTTACTAGTGAAAATACAACTGTATTCATTTTTACAATCGTGAATACGGCCGTATTTATATTTACAGCCGTGAATATGTATCATCTGTATTTATATTTCTGTTTATGAATATACATATATTTATATTTACATTCATAGGAACCATAAATATAAATGCTATTTGTATTTATATTTTGAATATAAATATGTCCATATAAACTGGTCATGCGATCCAGCGGTGGGTGCAGAAACCACGTCAGTCACTGACTCATATTCCTGCGCTCAACGATCGAAAAAGACATCATATATTTACGGAACTACTAAACAGACTAAAGTGGTTCTTACACTCAACACGCATCTTGCCTTTCTAAGCTCCTTTTCATCTAAAACGATTTTCACATTTTTTTTTTTATTTATGTGATTTCTGCACTCACCGATTCAATTGTTCATACACAATGAAATTCATTTACAATCCATTGCGCACACAAGTGAGCTAGTAACAAAAAACAAATGTTTTTTTTCAGATCGGTCTTGCTTTTTATGGTATTTTAATGTTCTTTAGATATTATGAATTATAAATATTCTATAGGAATGTAAAAAATTAAACAAAATCACACAAAAATATTTGAATTAGAAATAAATAAATATTGGTAATTGTACTAACAATCGACATCCTATTGGCCATTTGTTACAACATACACAACAAAGAGCTCTTAAATCTTATTCTAATACCACAAATAAACAAGATATATTATCTAATTTATTTGGACTTAAATAAATCATTACTCAATAATTTCATTAACAGCTCTTTTTTTCCCATTCCGTCCGTTTCTTTTCTCATCTTAAGCATTAGGGGGATCAAAGGACAGTATTTGATTATGAATTTTAAACAAAGATTTTTTCTTTCGTCATCTGTATAAATTATAAATGAGTTGAATATTGTAAATAATTTAGTGACGAATCTAAAATAAATCGGTGGCTTTTGAGAAAAGGCTCTTATGAAAATAGTTGTTAAAGTGTCTAGGTACGGATTGAGGATATTTAGCTGAAATCTTTGGGTGTTCATGAAAATATATTATTGAAATAAAGGAAGGAGGTTCGATACAGTTATATAATAAACAACAAATATCACTTCCAAATGTTAAATTTCTTTCTTTTTTTTTTTTTTTTTGAACGGTGTATAGTAGAATCTGCCACATTGAATGGCAATAAGTAACGAGATTAAATGTATTGATTTATATATATACATATAATAATAATAATAAAAGGCTAGGCGAATCCGAAGGTTCGATGCCGACACCACCAATCGCTGATTACACACCTCTCTCCACCGTTCGCTGTCAAAACCTAGTCCCTTCAGATCGCTTTTAATGCAATCTCCCCATCTACGCTTCGGTCTACCCCTCGGAAGTTTATTTGTTGTACCATTCGGTACAGCAAGTATTAACCTTTTAGGAATTCTCTAGTAACTAAGCCCAACAATTTTACAGGCCCATTCAATTCGCCTGGATGAAATCACCTCAATTATATTACTCGGCTATAGTTCACGCAATTCGGCCTTGTTTAACCGTCTGAACTCTCCAGTTAATTCAACCTTCTTCGTTCCGAATATTCTACGCAATACTTTATTTTCAAAAACCTTAAGACGTTGCTCATCCCTTAATGTAAGCGGCCACGTTTCGCAATCATAAAGAACTGTAGATAAGACAATGGTTTTATAGATTCTAATTTTTAACGCGAGCTAAGTAGTTTTGTCACCAAAAAATAACAAGCATTTCCCGCCTTCAGTCTAACCTTAATCTCTTCTTCAATTTCGTTTTTTCTAGTTATCGTAGACCCTAAATACCTAAACTTCTCTACCTGTTCAAACATATTACCATCTATATCGATATCACCCGTAATTTCGTCATTTTTGCAGCTAACCATATATTTTGTTTATATACATATAGTAAAGAAATAAAAAATAAATGAAAAAATAAATGAGTAAACTAAGAAAAAGTAAATAGAAAAATAGAAAAACAAACATAAATAATACATAAGCGAAATAAGAATTAAATCAATAAGTAAAAATAAAATAAATCATCTTAACACATTCATTCCTATGTACAATATTTACATTCCCCCATGGAACTCTGAGCCAAGCTTTGTCCTCCAAAAGTGAAATTTCTTTTAACTTAAGAATTTTATTGTTAGAGCGATTTTATCCAACACCTGAGTGTATCGTAACATTCTTAGCCAACATTAGATATGGCTGATTTACAATAAGCGCGAAGATTCTAGTAATGAAACGAGGAGCAAAACGACATCCAATATTCTTAACAAGAAATAGGACATGGACGACGTAGGAGAACCGAAAACCAGAGACAAAGAGCACGAAGAGCAGACCTAGGACACGAAGACAATGGCTGAAATAATGAAGCAGGAGATAGGGAGATTAGAAAAGACCAGTTAGGCGAAGCGCCAGCTCGCACTGCCAGCGCTCTCTGTTCCCTAAACAAAACTCGGCCTGATCAAGGTTGTACGTGTCCGATCCAGGGCTATAGATCAACTCCTTCTATAGCCCCACACTTATCAATTGTTTTACGCAACACAACAATTTAATTCATCGGTGTAGTCAGCCAAATCTGCAGCATAGCCAATATCTACCTCAAAAATTATTAATATAAATTTTATACACCTGTATATCACCGTATGGAACAGCAGCTTTCTATTCTAGGATAAAGATAAACGTTAAAAAATAAAAATAAACCTCTTTGTAATAAATAAATTTGGCAGACGAAGAAGCTGCAACAAATACTTTATATGAATTAATTACAAGTTAAATGTTGATCGGGGTTGTTGGCTATAAAGAGCTGAAAAACTACACTTCAAATAAACAAAATATTATATTTATATTTTAAGAAAACAAAATTATTCAAAAATAGAACCCTTATGATTTATACAAACTAATATGAATAAAATTAACTAAACTCTGTAATAAATTCTTTACAATAATAAACTATATTAACTTTAATAATTAATAATTATAAATTTGATATCAAGACTGGCCATTAATTTGGCCTTTAATTGTTAATAATAATATGCTATGAATTGAGCAAATGAGTTTTTAGGAATTACTATGACAAGTTGAATAAAACCGAATTCTGATACCAAAACCGGCGTTAAGAGTAGAAACCAGGTAGATAAATGAATTTGAGCTATCTCACATAATGGGAATATTAGATAACTGGACTTCTGTGATTTATTAACAAATATGTTTATGGCTTAAGAGAATAACAGCAAATTAATGTTATTGATAGTGCGGGTAAGTATTTTTATTAGTTTGACGCTTTTGAGAAAGATTCTTGTTGAGTTTTAATAAAGATTCTTGTTGGGTTTTGAGAAAGATTAGTGTTGAGAAAACTTTCCCTCCCCTTATACCACTTATAAATTTATAGTAAATTTGTATTATTGCATGGTTTTTATTTTATTAATTATGCATATAATCTAATTATAATATATATATAAATATATATATATATATATATATATATATATATATATATATATATATATATTATATATATATATATTATATATATATAATTATAGAAATAATTAATCTAGTTATAACCGCACCGTACCATTATATATATATATATATATATATATATATATATATTATATATATATATATATATATATATATATATATATATATATATATATATATATATATATAATAATAATAATAATAATATATAATACAATAACTACCCATTATTACCCATTTGCTTTCTACTTGGAACGTAAGATAATATGATCACAACATCGATGAAAAAAGGTGGCCTACAAAAATATTGGCCCGTTTTTCCTATATAACCTCGTTATTTAGAAATTTTGGGGTTGTAGGTCACGCAAAACGGATCAATATTTTTGTAGAACGCCTTTTTTATCGATATTGTGATCAAATTATCTTACGATCCAAGTAGAAAGCAAATGGGTATTTACGAGTTTTTAGTACCTAATTTAATATATAATATTTGCTCCGGTCCAGATTTAAAACGCCCCATTCCAATAGTTTTCGTAAGTAAAATAGTTACGATGAGATGAAACTATTTACGAAGTTTCAGACGGATATTAATAATTCGATAAAAAAGGGGCCTCGTCACGGACTAAGTGATTTTCAAAAGAGACATGACGCTGCTCGTAGTACAACTATCAAGCGTTTTGGGTGCTCCGTAACCTGATACAAACCAGAAACCAGCGAGCCAAATCAACCTATTTCCATCAAGTCCTCTCCTCGGATTCTTATTTAAAATTCAAATGGCTATTCCGTCGTAAACTGTATCTCTGTGACGATTAATTAAGGTTTAGAGTGATTAAATCATAATATTTAATAAAATAACTGTTTAATTAAATAGGGTAATTATAACCTTCATTGCCCGGTACCAATATTAAAATTAGTACTGCATGGGGTGTTATGATAGATTTTCTAAAATTTATTTCAATTTGTTGAAAACATATATCAGTGACTAAGGGAATCGATCCAATCAGTTACACACTCGGTTGTTTTCTGGAAATGAGTAGTCCATTCTAAAATTTTAAGGAGCATTCCAAGTAGAGATGAATAAAACTCTAATCCTTTTCAAAAGCCTCTTGTAAAAGTGCAATAAACAAAAACTAATTGCTCCTTCCAGGTACAGCCCAATATCCCTTTACGGATACAGTAAGTGATAAACATCAGGCTTAACTCACATTAAATGTTCCGTTCCTTCTGACCAAAAAATTAACAAAAATTTGGTTAACCTTCTTTCAAACTAAAAGAATTGTTCAAGCTTTGTAGTTTAAATATATTAGAGGTTCTGTTACATATTCTCGGCCGATGTCCGATTTAAATTCCCGTCAGCCATTAGTTCCTAAAATTTTATTACTATTTCAAAACTACTCTTGCTTGGTGATATTAGAACTTCAGAATAATAATAATTGGACATATTATGTATGACATCGCACTTATTACTGATTAACAAATACATTTTCATAGATGTTAGTTTACTTTTAGTAATATTTCTGGAATACTTGCTTCACCATGATGGCTGCAGCGATGAGATCAGAAAAACTTGAGTTACTTATTAATACAATTGTAAACTCTACTCTGATTTTTTTGGAGGTTTGGAACAACAAGGTTCGCAATCGGCCACACTGTGCGCCGGCACGAGATTTCAACCAACATTTGAAAGTCAAAATATAGATGTACAATAATTTTCAGCTTTATATCTTTCATTGCGATGGTTGACTGGTCTTTATTTGAGTGATTATTCCAAAAGTATAGGGAAGAAGAAAAGTTCATATCGAGGAAATGGAGAATTTATAGAGCCAACTCTATTGTTATGAATTATAATGATGAACCTTTTTTGCGATAAATCTTTTTGAAAAAAAAAATCATGCTTCATGTCATTCTCATGCGAAATTTCAATGCCTAGAAACTGGAAAAGAAATAGGAATTTTATGTCCTGACAACATTGGTGTGAATCCAAAATACATTAGAACACAGACACAAGCTAATGAAGGGTTGAGGTACAGTAGCCGCAATTTAGTGGGGGCTAGTTTCCTGTGGCGGCCAGTGGCCAGGCCTGACAAAGTAAACCTACCGAATCCACACATCCTTCCTCCATCATCCATTAGGCCATCTGATCCGTTGGTACAATGTTTGTCTGCAGAACTATCTGCACCGTTATTGGTAAGCTCTTATAATTAAACTATTGAAAAATGGTGATTTTTTTTTGATTTTTTATACTTATTGCTACCAATAATTATAGACAACCAACCAAAATATAAAAACAACAACACACCCACACCCTTACAAGTTGCACACTGGCATGTACCTTCCAACTAGTTATTAAGAAAAAAAGCCAATTTTTGCACCAAAAAAACAAACAAATAGTTGCCATTCTTTCCAAAATCGAGTCCAAACTAGGCGAACAATCCCTTTTTTTTACTTTCACTTATCTATATATGAAATATATAGTAAAGGACAGTATTGCGATCGTGACAATTTTTGACAATGAGTTTTCTACGAAATTACACGTTTTGAGGACTCCAAATAAGCAAGTCCCGTGAAATGGTGTGTGTGTATTTTTTTCTTCTTTTGTCTCTGTGTGTGTGTGTGTGTGTGTGTGTGTGTGTGTGTGTGTGTGTGTGTGTGTGTGTGTGTGTGTGTGTGTGTGTGTGTGTGTGTGTATGTAAACAGTCTAGCTCAAAAACTAAAAGTCGTACGAAAGTGAAAATACATATTTAAGGTTTGTATGTACCTTGTATGTTACAGCAACTTAAAATCGTAATTTTAGAAAACAAAATATCTAATACAGAAAGTTGTAGAAGGCAGCGGAAAGTGGCCAAACAATTATAAATAATAATATTTGAAAACTAATAATATTTAACATGTTTTCAAGGTAATTAAATGAAATTTACTAACTAAATGTAAAGTTTAAAAAAATATTTATAATCCACCTAATAAATTTAATGACATTATTAAAAAAACTATTTCATAGTACTTGTGTGAAAGAAGAAATAATAATAATAATAATATCCTTTATTTGTGCATACAATAAAAAAAACAATGGATAAAAAACAGAGACAGAAGAAGTAAAATATAAAATAATTTCATGGATGTATAAAGCATATGTTTATATCCTTAAATACATTTACTGGAGTTTAACGATTCTAGATCTGATATTATATTTAAATAATTAGGAATTGAAGTCCGTTTATTCCGAAAAATCGTCATGTAACTTTTTAGAAAATTAAATTAGTGAATAAGTGGATGAATTTTTCCTAGGTGAAATCTCAACATTATTGTGTGTTAGTCTAAAGTACCTATAATTTGGTCCATTATAAATAATAACTATATCTTATTATTAGGAGTTATGAAAAAATGCCAAATATAACTTTTGAAAGAATTTGATAATTGAATAAAGGAGGAAAAAAGAAAAATTCTTATCTAGGCCGAAAATGAATATCCGGAAATAATAGTCAAGAAACCGGAGAATTAAAAATAAAACAACATCTAAATATTGAAAGTTATAGAAGGTAACGGAGAGGGGTGAAACAAATATATAAATAACAATTTTTAAAAACTAACATTATTTAACGTAAATCACATGTTTTCAAGGAAATTAAATGAAATTTTCTTACTAAATCTAAAATTTTAATTTGAAAAAAGTATTTAAAATCCACGGAATCAAGGCAATGACTTTGTTTAAGATACTATTTCATTGTACTGGTGTGAAAGAAGAAGTGAAATATAAAAATATTTCATGGATATTTTTATATCGTTAAATGTATTTACTGTTGTTTAATAACTTTAGATCTGATACTATATTTTTAAAAAAATAGGTATCTGTCGTCCATTTATTCCGAAAAATCATAATGTAACCTTTTAGAAAATATAATTAGTGAATAGTTTGATAAATTTTCCCTTTGTGATATTCCAACAGTATCCACTTACAATTAGTGTGATATTTTTTGACCTGTCTGTGACAGGCAATACAAATCTCTTAATTCCATTTTAGTAAACTTTGTAATGGAAAATAACAGTTTAATAACTAATAGTCGTACAATCCAACAGATCGTATAATCCATAATCAATCGATGATATAATAAATAGGACTTATGATTTGTTAGCTGTAAGCTTTTAGCTTTAGCTTGGTAAAAAATGCAATTCAAAAATTTTATAGTAGCCCAACATGGCTAGAAAACAATTTCTATTCAAAGTTGATTGGTAAGTGAAAGTTGTGTGTAGCGCACACCAGACTTTTTTTTCTTCTCGTACATTCAGCGTTTGGTTTAATTTCACCATAAATGACCGTTTGTTAAGACTTAATAATTTGAAAATAAGAAAACATTAAAACATATAATTAGTTTATACAATGTAAATACCAATAAAGTCAATTTTTATCTAGGCTGTTTACACGTAAGATGAAAATAAAGAGCCGTTTCTGATTAAATGCTAAAAGTAGCGAAAAAAAAATGTTGTCCAAGCGCGTTGAGGAATCTGCCACATCATTGAGTGCTCATAATTGGTGTGGTTTTAGCCGTTTGGAAATGTTTGTTGTAATTGCATTTCATTCTAATTGAATTACAAAGTCAACCAATATCAGGAGGATAATTTAATTGACGGACATAATAAGTAAATTAAACTTTTTTACTTACGTTGTTTAGTACCGAGAAAGTAAAATACAGTAATATTTCTAAAGAAATATGCAATTATAATAACTAACTATGTCTTCGGCCAACGCTATCCATGGTTTCCTGAATAATCGTTTTCTATTTCTCCCTGTCCTACACACCTCTCTTCCATCTATGAACTCCCCAGCTTACTTGCATTTCTCTCTTTTTTTTACATCTCTTGTTTTTTTTTTTATTTCCACAAAGTTCTTAGTCTTCTTCTGCCTTCAGTGCTGAAGTTCGCCTCTAATATTTTCCTGTACCCTTTCATACTCCGTTACCATGAGACCTACCCTTATTAGTCTCCTAGTTTTCATAAAATAAATAGTGTGCTTCAATCGTATTCAATAAAATGATTTTTTTTTTTTTTCAAAAATCTACCTTTGTAATCGACCAAGAAAAAAAACATAAAATCCTCGTCAAAATTGTAGTTTTCACGTTTCAAGATACGTAGAATTTATCTCTGCAACATACTTCACCAAAAATAAATTCGAAAAAAAGTTACGGGGGTCGTAAAATTAGATTTTCCAATAACTCAAAAGGTATCCATCTTTTTATTTATATTGGTATGGTCTCTCTTTCCCAATGGTCATATGAAAATTTACAAAATTTTTAAAGGAACAAAAAAAAAATCGTTGAAATCGGACGATTTGGTGCAAAGATATGTTGTTCTCAATATTCTCCACATGTTTTTCTGCAAATCTGATAATTTTTTTTTTTTTTTGGAAGGTTTTACATCACTTGAGCAATTGAAATTGTTGTCTTTATTTTTTAACAAAATTGTAATGTTGAAAAAAAAAACTATATATTCAATTTTTAATTTTTTTCCGTATACGACAAGGAAAGTAATGTAAATAATAAACTATTGTGTAATAATTTTCAACTTTTTTTTTGTAAATAGTGTATGGTGATGATTTCTATTTAGACATGATTCTTACTTATCTATTTTTTTAATAATATTTTTCCTAATAAGCTAGTTTAAATTTTATGTTAGGCAAGAAACAAATAGAACTAGAAAAAAACACGTTTTAAGCGATTTTGCCACAGTTTTTTTAATTGAGTTGTTATTTATATATTTCTTTACTTCTTAATTTTCTCCAAATCATTGTTTATAGTTTTGAATTAATTTATAGTTTTAACATTAGAATTTATATTTAATTTTCTTCTTCTTTTTTTTTTATATTTCGTATTTTTTTTTTCATTTGTACCTTCAGATTATTTAATAATAGTTATTTTATGTTATTTTTTTAAATTTATATAGAGACTAGTCTCTATATTCATTTATTGTCTAAAACGTTTCTAAACAGAAATCAGAAAACAAACTTAATTAATTTAGTTCAGTCAGTGTTTTAAAGTAGAAGAGAATGGATACGCCTGAAAAGGGGTATATTGATAGAAGACAAGGGGAGGCTGTGAAGAATGTTCCTCTCGATACAAAGAGATTTCCTTGGCAGAAAAGTCGTGACCAAGAATAGGAAAAAGCCTGACGTATCTACCAGTTTTTTTCTTTTTATCTTACTCCGTGAGATTTTGGATTCTGAAGACAATTAATTTCTTAAATTAATTTTTGTGATGATAAAAATTCAACATTGAAATAGTAGTGTAAAAAGTCAAACAATACATCATGATTTAAATGTTTTATCTGTAATGTCTCTTTTGTAAACCTTAAGTAAAAAATCAGAACCGGCTTCCGCAACACACGACTTTCACTTACTACCCTACTTTGAGTAAAAAATGGTCCTTTTATCATTGGATGTTTTAGGCTCTAAACAACTAAGTCATTAGTGCCCTTAATAAAGCAATACTACTATTAAAATATTTAGCCGGTAGTAACTGAAAGTAAAAATCATGAAGGGTGCATCATATTATTTGAAAAAATTACTATATGTTTTTCTCGTATATTATATTAAATTTTTTTTATATATATGATAATGATATATTAAATGATTTAATGATATACTTTAAATTAAAGTTTTTCATCATTAACAATTTTCTTTTATGACTGTATACTTACTATACTGTAACAATTTATTTAATTATAATAAATAATTATGTCCCACGAATTATTTTCGGTTCGACATTGTTTAAACACACTTTCATATATCTTACAGATTTTAATTTTGTATGGCTGTATAATAATAATTATATATTAAATAGTATCAGCACCAGTATTTATGAAAACCGTACATGTATTAGTAAATAATATAATCGGAACCCGTTCACCATGATAGAGGGCGCGCTCGGGTTTCTTCGGCAGTTCTCGGCTCATGGTTATCACACTATTAATCCGGGAGCGAGTGATTTTCAATTCTTGATCCCTTGATACCATATTTTATGTCTCCTTAAATTCACATGATGTTTGATAAATTTATCAATAAAAATGTCATTAGATAGTGAGAAAACTGTTGTATTCATTAAAAATCAGAAAGAAACTAATACATTGAAGTATACTCTCTAGTAAATTAATACAAAGTAATAACACAAAACAATGATGTAGTTTACTTTGATAAATTGAACATGGTATATTTTTGAATTATTCACTTACACTATGTCAATATTATTAATTCAATTAAGGGTACGAATATGTTTTGGGGTGGATAAGTAACATTTTGATAAATTAATATTTTTAAAAGTATTAATAATATCATAAGAATTTTTTCAAAAGTTAATATCAATCTCAATCTGAGATCATAGATTTTATTTTCATTTTAGGCCGAGTGACATTAAATGCAATTACTTATACTAAAATTATACGAAATAAAATATTTACATTATCAGGAAACCAGGTACACACAGGAGAAATGGAATAAAAAATGTTTGTATTCGTATTTTTCGTTTACGAAAATGTTTACCATAATAGTAAAAATAACAGTGTTTGTTAAAATATTAAAAGGGAAAACACAGACGAATGCATGTGCATGTTATAGAAGCACTCGTGAAACGAATAAACATTTTTAAACTCCGGTACCGCTGGGAACGAAAAGAAAAAAAATAAACAAAAAGAGTTTTAGGGTCAAAGCAAACAAACTGGGTCCTCCTCTTCGTTAAAGGTACTACAATAAAACATTTACCCTCACTGCTCTGTTCATGAGTCCTTCATTCCATCAAAACGTTAATATACAAAATAATTATAGCATCGTAACAAAGAATATCTTGTTGTTTTCCATTGATCAGACATGAATTAATCAACTTAAGGACAGTAATACGAAAATAAAAAAAACCTTAACGGTAATAAATCAAATTAAATTAAATAACCATAATTCTATTTTCACAAACGAAACGTGAGCGTTTAGAATCGCTCACGTTTCGTTTGTTTTTGTCGGTTTTTGAATACGTATTCAACATCAATATTGAAAAATCAGTCATTGCGACCGATTCCTTATCAGTAATCAAGGGACTGCAAAATATATGGGCATGTAACACTTTCCATAAAAAAGTTCAACTTATGAACTTGAAACTAATTAAAAACAGTCAAGAAATAATATTGTTTTGGGCACCCTCACACACTGGCATAATTGGTAATGAACGAGCCTATGCGAGAGCTAAGGAAGCCGACAGAATACAGATTCACCTGATCTTTCTAACGAGTGGACAAGGGAAATTACAAAGAAAGTGAACAACAATTGGAATGCACAGTGGAGATTACTGCCACTCAATCACCCTCATTTGACCGAAGACGAAACTCGAGCTTGTGATCCACCAAAACACCTGACATCAAAAGAATGTTTTGTATAAGCAGACTCAGAATTTTACATGCCAAACTAACCCATCTCCATCTACATCTTGGCCTACATCGACCAACATGTGAGGCATGTGAAAATTCTAATCTGACCATTGAACGCATATTCCAGTGAAAGGAATTCCGGGAACAGCAAATTGAACTCCAAATTAATGAAGCACAGTACAAAGAAAACAGTGGAATTAAAAAACGCTAAGTATATTAGACAAATAAAATTATTAAGTTATATATAAGAAGAAAGATCGTCGCATTAGCTCGTTAAAACAGCAAATAAACAGCAAATAAAAATAATATCCAGAAAATTTTATAATTTAAACAATACATTCTTTAATAAATAATTAAACTATTTCAATAGGGCTAAAATGACCCGTAAGAGGTTGAGGAGTCCCCTTCCATTGTTATAAAATAAACAAATAAAAAAACTATTTCAATTATATATATATATTACTTTATAGCGCCCAGAGATCATGATGAAGCCTCCTTGATATTTAAACAATTTTTATAAAAGATTCATGGCTCCGGTAGAATTATATACACATTTTAAATAAATTGCTTTGAATTTATTTATTAATTTGTCAAAGGGAGAACCATTGTTCCTCATATATTCCCCCTGTGCTGTTGGCTAAATCCTATTATTCCGAGGTAGGTGTATGAATATGTTTGCCGGAGAGCTCTGCCTAACAAATCCCAAGGTTTATAATCGAGTTTTCTGGCCATCCCTCTTTGGCTAGTAGCTTGTGTGGAACGCTCATTCGTGAGCTATAGCGTTAACAAACTTTTGGACTACCGCCACATTTGAGGGCCACAACTTTCACTGCCACCTTCATCAAAGTTAGGACCACGGCTTGTATCTATTGTTTCAACACCATGGTCTTTATTGACCCCACCAATACTATACTTCTACCAGACGATTGTTCATCAAACTATCCGTTTACCAATTCAAACACTGATCCGATAGCCAAACGTTGCTTAATTAATAATTGTATTTATAATGATATAAGTAATTCCATGAGACTTTCGATTTCTTGTATAATATCGGTAATAAATTGTAATCAACATGCGTCTGAAGGTATATAAATAAAAAAATATATCCGAATAGTACTTTAGTTCAATTACAAATTGGTACGGAGTGAACATTCTTTCACTTACCACACTTTCCTTAGCTGAAAAAAGTATTTTAAAACAAACGGAAGTGAAAGTAAAAATTACATACAGTACGAAATATTATTTAATACAATTAATTACTATAATTTTTTTCAAAGCCGTTAATTCATTTTTTTTGTTTTTACGAATATATATTTTAATTGTTTGTTTGATTATAATAAATTATTAAGCTCCAAGAACTACTTTAAAATGGAGTAAACAAAGAAAGTAGTATTGTAAATTAAAGTAAGATTTCTAATTTACTAATATATTTAAATATTGAAGAAAAGTTATCAGCGAAGAGTTCAGATTTTTCCATATCCGACACAGCCCGTATTATTTTTGAGGGGTGCCTACACCTCTCGATGTTTTATTAGTTTTTTGGTGTCATGTATCCTTAGTTGTGCAGGCATTTTTGTATGAACCATGCTGTGACCTATCCAACTTTTTCACCTAACTTCTATCTTTGTTGTTTCGCCGGTCAAATATTTTTCGATCAGATGGACATCTGTCGGATTCATCTTGCATGCTCTTATCTTTGCTTTGTAAGCCATCATGCACTGTCTTCAGTGATATCTTCAGTAAATATCTTATTTACAATTCTTACCAGCTTAAGTTTGTATATTGACAAAGATCATGCGACCGCCAGGACCAATTTGGTGAATATTTCCAAATATAATAAATATACTTACATAATATTACTACACGCTTCTACTATGCTAACTTACAGACACAGATATACAGGAAATCGGTCATCCTTTGTGTAAGGACACAAATTTTAGAGATTTGAGCTCTCAAATTTATGAATGATGAAGTGGAGCAATAAACGCTTGCTTTTTCAAAGACGATAAAAATCCCGCTGGAACCGACTAAAGTTGAATAAATGAAGGGGTTGGTAAAAAAGTGTAGCGGTGTGTTTTATATGCGAGAGGAGGAGAAACAGCGTTCATGTCCAATTTAAAATACATGAGGCAACACGTACATTCACTGGGGAGCGGTTTTTTCACCTAATGTCCTATAAGGCAAATGAGTGATGTCGTTACAAGTTTCACAGATTTTTTCCATTTTTTTTTTGTGTGTGGAACGTATGATAGAATCATCGTCATCACAATCAGACACACAGAAACAAAGGGTTTTAGAAATCTTCAGGAATTTCTTTCTGAGATTCTACCTGTAAGAATCAATCAACTAATACATAAATAATTAATCAATTTTAAGTCTACATAACTATGATTAAAGTTTTAATAATAATTAATTTGTAAAATGTCGCGATATTTATAACAATAATGTTTTATAGTTTATAAGACATATCATAATAAACTTAAAAAGAAGAATGGCAATTGCCGCGGTGAGTATCGACGAGAACCGAGTATTTTACTCCAATTTCAAAGCTTCAGTCCCAAACTCAGTTGGAGTTTTATAATTGCTCACTCTTCCTATAATTCAAGATACTTAAACTTTTCTAATTTCTTCGCTATTAAGGTTTATTATATGTTATCTAAGATACAGTAGACATGGAAATAAGGAAGATCATAGCAGCCAACAAAAGCTACATTGGGTAAAGCAAGCACCTATGCAGACGGATTCTCAGATATTTCCACCTTTATAAGACTTAGGTGCGTCCCGTAATTCTTTATTGATTGGACTATTCGACAACTTCAAAGACTACTGAAAAGGAACTCCTTTTTTTTTTCAAAGAGAAAATCTCCGCTTTTTGGAGGAGTGAATGTTGGAGAAGAATGGAAGCGCCGCGGCACACCGGACATGACCTTTACAATGCTTTCGGGGAAGCTGGTGTTGGTAAAGCAATGAAGTTGAGGGGTTTAAGATGTGCAGGGCATATTTCGATGGTGACAGATTGAGAACTGCCTAAAATATTGCTTGCACACCCAATCTACGGGACAAGGAGAAGTGGGACACCAAAGCTGTGATGGACGGACGGATGGTGTGACCGGAAACGCCCTCAACATGCTGGGAGTTAGGAGATCGAAGACTTCGGAACTAGACTGTAACGATTGAAGGAAACGTTTGTGGTGGCCAAGACCTGGAAATAGGTTGTAGTGCCGTGAAAAAAGTAATAAAGACACAGTAATTGAAAATATCGTAGATTTTAAGCATACTAGAAAGCTTGATTTTTTTTTAAATTTAATTTTCTTTAATATCAATATAAGTTTTCGACTCATAATTTTCCTCAATGCTAATATAAGTTATGAAAGGAGCCTTTTTTTTATTTTAAATAATGTTGATTTTAAGTCTGTCTCAGTATCACCTATCTAGATAGAGTTTATAAACCACCCTTACTTACTTCTCCAATCACCAATATAATCAACGATAGAAGGAGAATACTCTATATCGGGAGCGAATGTCTTTTATTCAATGAAAGAATGTAAAGATACCAAGAAATTTAATCAATAGTCCTTATCGAGTAAATCTGGGATCACCAAGTCTGTCTAGAATAGGTCCATTTTGGATAAAATTTGGGCAGAAACACAAAAACCCCAATTTACACCAAAGCTGTATGGTTGCATTCAAAGGACCGAAAAAGGGCACAGACTTCTTCAGAAACATTCAGAACGATAAATGGGTTAAAAATAAATCGTGACATGAAGGGGACCGAGAAAGGTGTGTTTTCAGCGGTTGTAAATTTAACAATAAATAAATAAAATTATTTACTGTAAATGGTTGAAACTTCTAAAACAAAACAAAATTAGTGAAGCGTTTTAGAAAAATTATCAAGAAAAATAACATTCTGAATTTCGCATCTGAAGAGGCAATCTAGGTTAATGACAAATGCATTGTTATAAACACTGAAGTTGTTCGCCCGTTGGTTGACGATATCTCTTGAACACAAAATTCACCTTCAATATGTTCTCAGCTTCCCAATTCCTACGATAACCTCTGCTTTTTGTAATCCAGGTAGATCGTTTCATAAAACGCAAAATTTGAAATTGTTTCTATAGGTTGAATGTAAACTTCCTTTACATAGTTCATAATCGATGTTATGATGTGTAATGAGTTTTATTTTATTCGTATTCTTACTTCGTTACCAAGAATGTTTGGATGATTAGCTACAAAATAAGACAATCAGCTAAATACATTAATTTATTTTTATAAAACTAATATTTTAATAATAATTATTTTTAAAACTGGTAAAATGATATGATGAGGTTTTAAACTACATCTGAAACACCACGAAAAAGAAGTTAGCACGAAACACACAGACACAAGAATCGTGTTCCATCTTTCTCTGTTGGAAAATTGGAGTAGAATTTCAATAAACTCGAACGGCACTGATGGCTAGTTGATATTGTTATCGAATAGGTATGTTCGATAATAGTATCCTCTCTTGCTTTATTGAAAATATTTGAATAGAAATTGGATTTGAAACTTTAAACTCAAGCCGACATATGATTGTGAGTTCCATTTTCAAACAAACTGGTAAAGAAGTGGCAAAATGTTCGATCCTTAAAAGATAATAGAAAGGAACACAATATTTTCATTGAACGATACATCAATTTGTCATATCCCACATTAATGATTTAGAAGACTTCGCATGCCGAATGTAAGGTTTGAAGCATTTCAACTGCATAAACGCAGGAGAGTTACCATTTCTTAGTAATCCATGTAAGCCTATATACAAAGCTTCAAAAAATATTTTTTTTAAAATAAGTTTTCAACTTTTCATCAACGACCACATTCCCCTCTGACTGAGGATTGAAATAATATATTAAAAGAACAATATTTTTTAGCGGGCTTTGTCATGAAAATGCCAATAACCTTTGGATGAGAAGAAATTTAATCTAAAAATGCGTGAACATGGTTTGAATGTGATATGTCAACTATTCTATTTCATACTGTTTGTGATGGAATCTTTTTTTCTTTAAATTTAAATCCGCACCTATAATGAATTTAAGAATAAATGAATATATTTTTGTAAATTTGGAAAACTCCGATTATAGGCATGAGGAAGGATAGTACCCAGGATCACCTCTTCCTCGGCTTTAAACACTTTCTTTGTCCGCAAACACAAAATTTCTCAACATACTCCTGTTTACTCTTAATGTCATAGGCATGTCAGTTGTGGCCATGTCAGTTAAGTCTATTTTTGTGTCCGTGCAGTTTAATATGAAATCGGGAATCAAGAGTACGTACGTGTTAGTCGATAGTTGGTTTACCTAAGTGGGTATGTTAAGTTTTGCTGTTGACGTACCAGGGGATGCTGTTATTAGTCTTAGAATTTTGTACAGAAAATATTATAGTTACAGACATTTACTGTTCCGTTGAATGAAATCCTAAAATTTTAAAACGTGTTTGAGCGCGCAATTTTTTAAAACGCACGCATTTCACTATTTTCGTTGAGGGTTATAACTTATTAATTGTAATTCAAAATGGGTGTAAATTGTAGGTGTTTATCTTTCCGTTGAGAAGAGATCTCAAAACTGACTTGTTTACGCCCTACTCCAAGACTATTATAAATATGTTTTTTCCTCACAAAAAAAAAAGAAGACTTTTTATTTTTACTCGTATCTCAGTGAAAAAATTATACCCCATCCTAGTTTTTTTTACAAGTAACCAAAATTTATAATTTTATTTTGTAGTATGTACAACTATTATTTATAGGTTTCCATGGTTCCCTTATCCTCCTTGTGATGGACGGAAAAGTTTCAATGTATAAACTGTAAAAGTAAATAATCCATTTCATTTAGTATTCAGTGCAGCAAATTCAGGTCTTCGCTGGATATTTCGAACAAGAGATAAACAAACGATCACTACTGTCGCCTATAACAGCCCCAAAATCTACTAAAGAAGACTCATGAAGAAGAAATCGAAGTCAACAGGCGTAAGAACAAAAAAAAATTTATTTTACTAAAGTAGTTTCCCCTTCGACCGCGCTGATGTACTACTATCCTTAATACTACAGTAAACTCGAATAGCGTGAAATTTAAACGTGGGTGTATAGGCAACAAGAAAAGCTGTTATTCAGATAAAAGAGCAGGGTTGAAAATAAATTATTTCACATCAGGTGTCACATTAAATATACGTGAAATCGTCGTCGTTGACGAAGGAAAAACATGCTTCATATATTTTCCCTTGTGTAACGCCGCCCATACTTTTTTAAATTTAAATAAGTATGACAATATTCCATTATAGTCCCTTCTTTACATCAGAAATATTTAAATAATTTGCCATTATTTGTACCAGGCTCTCATTCAGACAGTTTTTTAACCCAGCTCCATGGGTATAAACCTACTCCGATTCATATTGACAAAAGAGTAAGACACCAGCTATACAATGTAACCATGCTTTATTCTCATTATTCTAGTATTAATTATAACTAGAGACCACGGGCCTATTTCATAGTAAAATACCGACTAATACTATTAGTCTAGTAGCTTGAACTTGGTACGTTTTCGTTTCATACAAAATTACAAACTACAAGTTGTGAAATTGATAGTATAAGATAAACATTGTTATTATCACGAGGTCAACTGTAGTATGTTCATAACAGTATGACATTATTATATGAAAATTAAGATCAAAAATAATAAACATGCTACTTGATTGCTTTTGAGGCCAATTCATTCAATTTTTGACACTGTTGACGAAACTCAACAACATTTTATAGGTTATTATTTCAAAGGTAATTTTTTTTTTTTTTTTTTTTAATAATGATATTTACAACTGTAAAAATACATTCAGTAAATGTGAACAAAGGAATAAAATAGCATGAAATCACATGTTGAGAAACTAACCATTCGTAGCACTCTAAAAATGTATTTACAAAAGGAGATCTCGAGGCCATCTTCTTTTCAGACGCCTCTGAGGGTTGTCAGGAATCGAAGAGGAAGCAAGGTTAGAAACGAGAGGGTCTGGATGGTTCTGAAGTTTGTTATGGAAGGATAGGTATCTGGATTGGGCCAGGTCAGAAACATAAGAAACATTAAGGTCGTTATGGATGATTTTGTTTGTGACAAAGTAAGGAGCAGTGAGGATTTTACGAAGGATTTTGGATTGTAAGGATTGAATACGAGAGGAATTCGATGGCTTAGTGGAGCCCCAGAGCTCAACTCCGTAAGTCCAAATAGGTCTTATTGTAGTCATATATATGAGTCTTTTGTAATTGACTGGGAGGTTAGAGCGTTTGTCTAGTAAGTGCTGGAGTAGTCGGAAAAGTCGAGCTGTTTCTTGTTGTTTCAGTCTGGTATGAGGATTCCAAGTTAGACGTTTGTCTAAGTGGAGTCCAAGGTATCGAATTTGTTCAACAGGAATAAGTGGGGTATTATTAAAGGATACTATAGGACAAGAGGACATAGGTTTACGACGAAGGGTAAAGGTGATTTGATGAGATTTATTGGAATTTATTTTTATTTTCCAGTTTTGACACCATTCTTCAAGGTTTGCGATGTGTGATTGAAGGGTTTGGGATGCAATTGTTGGGTCGTTATTAACTGATAGGACACATGTATCATCGGCATACGTGGTAATGACTGTGTTAGGATGGATTGGGATATCAGCTGTATAAACTGTGTAAAGGATAGGACCTAGGAACACCAGCGGACTGGGAAAAAAGGGATGAATAGGCATTATTATGATTTACTTTGAAGGATCTATCAGTAAGATAGGAACGGATAATGAGGAAGTATGTAGGGTGTAGGAATTTACGGAGTTTGTAAAGCAGTCCTGGGTGCCAGCCTCGATCAAAAGCCTGTTCTACATCGAGAAAGACTCCCGTGCAGTACATTTAGCGCTCCAATGCAGAGGAGACAACATCCATCACACGATGGCATTGCTGGATAGTGGAATGGGATCTGCGGAATCCAAATTGATGATCTGGGATAATGTGATTAGAATCTAGGATGGGGTACAGGCGTTTTAGGAAGGTAAAAAATAAAACATAAAGCATCCAGGATTGAATTGAGGAGAGGGTTTCTGCCCGAATTTTTTTTCTGTAATTATTACTACTTTGAGAGAAAAAGAAATAAACTAACTAATTAGTAATTACCTACATGAAGTGGTGTTTAAGTGATTCTTGAATTTCTATTAATGTAATTACACGAACAATAATAATTTTAGAGGTAGGTTTTCAATATTTATTTCATAGGACATGGTTATATTTTACCATTTTGGGGGAGAGAGGGCTTTAGGCCTGCTTTCTCTCCAGCAAGACAGAATAATATCTTTAACAATAAAATAGCAAAATAATATTTTTTAAATTTTAGAATAAATTATACTATTTCGAAGTACTTATGATTCATGAATACTTACAGGCGAATTTGGTACTAGTTTACATGCGTTCTGCATGGTTTAAGAGTGGTTAAAAATCACTTCAATCACACTTGTTCATGAAATCCTCAAAACAGCCGAATGTTGCTGTCTTTTGTGACGTTAGCTATTGCCCCACCAAGCAATCTTGCAATGCATCTTTGAAAAAAAGACTGGATTCCCATCATGGAACGTCCTTATTAACAATTTACCAACGAATTATGTATTTACTAATGTATGTATTATGTATTTATTATAACGGTTGTTAATCTGAAATAAAATATATATATATATATATAATGATGTTTGATTTGAGTCGTCCTTCAAAGCTTGTTAAAAGAAAATGCTTTGAAGTTGAAAATGTTTTATATTATATTTTATAACTGTGTATAAAAATTTGTTTTATCATTTGGATAATAAATAATCTGATGTTATCTAATATCTGTTGCATTTGAAATCGTTCATCGAAATTTTGTAGCTTTTTGTATTTCTTAGATATATGTGTCCAATATAAAGTTGTGATGGAGGCTTTTTATGGAAATAATGTCAGATTAAAGATTGCGCGAGAAAGGTGGACAATATTAATAAATAAAATGTACTTATTAATCGTTATATAGATAAATATTTATTCAAATAATGTCCAATCTCAATGGGACTCGTAGATCTGCTAGTTAGTTGAACTATACTATTAACTGAAAATTTATTATCTCATTTTAATCGCAATTATATTTATTGAATGAATTAGCTGCGCAATTATTGTTATTCGTAGTTATTTTGCTTAGTAATCCGAAAATGGGGACTTAATGTAGTCATTTGTAAAAAAAAAAATATACATCGGATTTATTTTCGAGAAAAGAATTAACGTACTGGGGAAACAACTAACGAAGAATATCTCATAATTCTGAGATGATGAATAATGAAAATCATCAATAAGAAAAATAATATTTTTTATAAGATAAGCTTTATTTTATAATATTAAATAGAAAGGCTGTATTTTTCCTCACATTTATTTTCATTTTTCTTCCACTTCAGCTACGTCTCAGCTATGATGTAGTTTTCAAGCTATTTTTAAGACCCGTACACAATCAATTTCACACAAAAACTGCGTTTACTATAATATGATAGTAATGCTAGTCATCCATTAAAAAAAACATTATATAAATTATAACCCTAATAAGGTCAAGTCATTATGTTAATTCACAACTCAATTAATTAAAATAAAACATAATATAGGAATATTCCATAAATGAATTTAAATATATTAATGTAAGGTCAATCAGATATCGATTCCTAGTGAATTTCAATGTTCTTACTTACATTAGTTAATTCTGCTTCTTCTGTTCAATCCATAATTGGATTGTAATCCCAATAATATTGTTTATTTTGGAAAATTGAATAAAAACACATAATTTCTTATTTGTTTGGCTAGTTAAAAACAGATATCTATATTGACTTCGTTAAATCGGTTTCTGTTTTCTCCACGTCACATTAAACATGGTATTTAAATTTTGAGATATTTTAATCCACATGTTCAAAACAGTCGTTAATATCTTTTGCTCTTTCGGACTCTCTAATTCGGCGTCGCGTTAAGATACAATTTTCAATTATAGCTCATTACAAAGAGGATGAAAACTGAACATTTCTCTTCAGATATTTTTATCCAAATTCAAAAAAAAAAAAACTTCCTCAGACCATTTTACTATTCTCCAGCTGATCGCTATTGAGAGCACTTTGTATACCACTCCAAGTAGGGACATTCCTCCATAATTTCTCTCTCTCATTAAAACAACAAAAACATAGATATTTTATTTTTCTTGGAAATTAATATTACCGTGTCATATTATAAGCATTAAAAAAAATGTTTAGCCCTCTTGATCAATCTTTATCACTGCCTTCATTTAGTACCAGCGATGCGTTGAGTGAGTAGCGCAGGGTTCTTCTCCAGTTCAGTTTTCCCTCCACAGTACGAGAGACAAGCATGGTTTGGAGTTTCCTCGCCTGATTGTAAATAGTTTATTTAGGTATATATGTGTTTTTTTTTTTTGCTTTGTTTCAATTTCCTAATTTTTAATTTATTTTATTTTATTTATTGTGTATACATTTTAATTATTATTTATTGTTATTTTGCTTCTATTTATTTTATATTTTGTGTACATATAGTGTGAATGTTATCCTACCTCACTATAACTAATATCCAAGAGACAGATTATAGCAATAATAAATAAATAAATAATAATAAATAATAATAATAAAAAGGCTTAGCGAACCCGAAGGTTCGATGCCGACACCACCAATCGCTTATTGCACACCTCCCTCCATCGTTCGCCGTCCAAACCCAGTCCCTTCAGATCGGCTTTAATGCAATCTTCCCACCTTCGCTTCGGTCTACCCCTCGGACGCTTACCATTCGGCACAGTAAATATTAATCTTTTAGGAATTCTCTCATTACTAAGCCCAACAACTTTACAAGCCCATTTGATCCGCCGCGATGAAATTATCTCAATTATATTACTCGGATACAGTTCACGCAATTCGGCGTTGTGTAACCGTCTGAACTCTCCGGTTAACTCATCCTTCTTCGGTCCGAATATTCTACGCAATACGAAAAATTGCTCAAAAATAAAAAAAGGGAGTATCTTAAAAATAAAATAATTGAAATAGAAACTAATAGAATCGAAAATAACGTAAGAGACATGTACAAAGGTATAAACAGATCACGTAAATACGTAGGGCCCGTAACGTCTGGAATTAGGGATGATAAAAACAATATTCTGACCGATCCGGTTGACATATTGAATAAGTTTAAGGACCACTTTGACAATATTTTAAATACGGGAAATTATGATCTGTGTCCTCCTTCTGAGTACCAGAGTGCTGAACCGTTGATAGAAGGACCGAGTAAAGAGGAAGTTGAATTAGCTATCGGAAAATTAAAATCTTATAAAGCAGCGGGAACCGACAATATTCCTACTGAACTAATTAAGGCATGCGGGGAAGCTGGAGTTTCTAAAATACATCGGTTGGATAAAAAGATCTGGGTGAATGAGAAATTACCTGAAGAATGGAAAGAATCTATTCTTATTCCGAGTCACAAAAAGGGTCCGAGGACGGATTGTAATAACTATCGAGGAATTTCACTCCTTCCGGTATGTTATAAAATATTTACTTTAATCTTAACCAGTCGAATCACGGAATACGCCGAGGAAATTATCGGAGACTACCAATGCGGATTTAGACGGAATCGTTCGACTATTGATCAAATATTTTCTTTACGGCAAATATTAGAGAAAAAATTGGAGTACAACGGTATTGTTCACCAGCTGTATATAGATTTTAAAAAGGCTTACGATTCTATTGACCGCCAGAAACTGTATAATATTCTAATCGAGCAGGGGATTCCTAAAAAATTAGTAAATCTAGTCAGGATGTGCTTGACGGAGACACTCAATAAAGTTAGAATCGGTGATAATCTTTCAGAAAAATTTGAGGTTCGGTCGGGTTTAAAACAGGGGGATTCCCTTTCGCCTGTCCTGTTCAATTTGGCATTAGAACATGCCATTAGGGAGGTAATGCGTACCGAGAAAGGGTTGGATCTGGGTGGGAAAACATCCGTGCTGGGCTATGCTGATGATCTGGTACTATTAAGCGAAGACCTTGAAACTATAAAACTAAATGCGACAACGTTAATGAAAGCCGGTAAAGAACTAGGACTCGAAATAAACGTGGATAAAACAAAATATATGGTTAGCTGCAAAAATGGCGATACTACTGGTGATATCGATATAGATGGTAATATGTTTGAACAGGTAGATAAATTTAGGTATCTAGGTTCTACGATAACTAGAAAAAACGAAATTGAAGAAGAGATTAAGGTTAGACTGAAGGCGGGAAATGCTTGTTATTTTTCTGTGACAAAACTACTTAGTTCGCGCCTCTTGTCCCGAAACTTAAAAATTAGAATCTATAAAACAATTATCTTGCCTACAGTTATTTATGGGTGCGAAACTTGGCCGCTTACATTAAGGGATGAGCAGCGTCTTAAGGTTTTTTTCGAAAATAAATAAATAGAAAAATAAAATATATATTTTCTACTGAAAACGATAGAACTTGAGCTTAGTATCAAAGGAACGATTTGAACAAATGGAGAACATCCTCCACACCATTGAAACTATGAGACTAAAATGGTATGGGAATGTGATGAGGATGGAAGAGGGACGATGGCCTAAGCGAATTTGGGATTGGAAACCAGAAAGAAGACGGAATAAAGGACGCCCGAAGAGAAACTGATATGAGGGCGTAAAGGAAGGAATGATAAATTGGCGCATATTTGAAGAAGAATAGCAGGACAGATGAAGATGGCTACAACTTATACAAGTTATTGACGACATATGACCAATGTAGTAAAAGTCGTGATATAAAAAAAAAATCATATCAATGAGTATCAATTTTAAAAACTTACCTAAATCTGTTGATATAAATTAGCTACAGATTCAAAATTTCGGTTTAGCCCTTCACTTGCAAATCATCTGAATTAAAACTGTCAACAGCTACTATCTCTGTCATTTAAAAGGTTTATTCACTATTTTTTTTAAATCTCGTTAAGGATGGATTAAAACTGAGAGAGCCAGGAGGATATTAAGTTATTTTTTAGGATTATAAATGAGCCGATGAATCCTCTTAGGTTTTTCGTGAATTCAGACATCACCAAATGTTGTGCCGGTCCCAGCCCCGGTAACAATAAATTAGAGATTTGCATAATGCCAGCTTCCGTTATAAGCTCCGCTTCCATATTTTGTTTAAATCCTGATGACTAAGCAGAAAATATCAGGGACTGCTAGGATCTGATTTGTCAAATTTATCATTTTCTTTGGTTAAAAAAAAAATATTTTTACGGTTACGATATGATAAAACTTCAATTTATGATTTCTATTAGTAGGTTAATTTAAAGTCCCCGAAGTAGAAAATTTCTATCAAAGTTATAATTTTCGAAAGTCATTTATGTTTCTGCCGATTCGAGTTCGGTTATGGTATGTGATTATTTATTTGGTTACATTAGTTGTAGATCGACTCAATCACTCAGGATATTCTCCAGACGCACGCTTAGTCTCTTTAAGATTAGTACCGTTATTTGGGAATTGAAAAAATATCAGGCGGTTGAGCCTGATCATAGTCAAATTACCCTCTCACAAACCATTGATCTAGAAAAAGTAATTCCTAACATAGTACTAATCCTAATACAATTCATAAGTTGTAATGATATTTTTTATATTTTCTTTTGTTATTTTTTTTATACTTGAATGATTATACTTGCAAGAAATAGAAATACTGGGAAAAAATCCTGGAGGCATGCTTAACCATTTCCGTGAACTTGGAGGCATATAAAGGCATGTAAATATTTTAACTAAAGATTGGAAATTGAGAACATGGGATCACCAATTTCAATGAAATGTTATTTTTATAATAGCAGGTCAAAAAATATTAGAACCATGTTAAGATATGGGCAAATGCCAAAGTTAGTACTGAGTTCCGAGTATTTTACTCAATTATTGACCTCACGATTCTGTTTATGATACTCAGATATTCAACTGGCCCGAATCTAAATATTTTACTGAAATGTGAAATGCCTAACTTTGAGAATTTTACTTAATAGCTGACCTGCGCCACTTTAAGTACTTTACTCACCGCCTTTATAGTTGTATAAATTATAGTAAATATAGTTTTATTATAAAATATAGTATTAAGTACTGTACGCATTTAGTTAAATATTTTTATTTATATAAATTATATATATATATACAAATAAATATAAATTATATTAATAGATGTGCCCTTGTTCTAATTACATAAATATTGTTGAATATAGACTTAAAATTGTTTAACTATTTACTAATAAGTTAGGAATTATATGAACAAGAATATTCGACATAAAAAGTCGTATAGAATAACGGAGAGTGACAAAAAATAATAAATAATAATTTCTGAAAAGTAAACTTATTTAACAGAAACCACATGTTTCCAAGAACATTAAATTTTTTTTTGTCTATAAAATATGTATTTGCGCCTGTCAACAATAAGTTGACAATCAGCAAATGTGATGGCGATAATGATATAATGACATGACAGGCATGGGGATTTTAAAATTATTTTTAGATTTCAAAAAAACAAGGGTTAAAAATTATTAAAATGCTTAGTGATTCGACGATAGCCGACGTTTTTATTATATGAATACAACATGCTGTCAGATGTGGATTCTTTCGTTATAAACTGTAGTTTTTTTTTTTGTTTTTTTTTAAATCTTTTTATTGAGAAATAGTACATTTTGCCACATTTAAGGGCACTGAGTACTAAAGTTGAGTGAGGCTCATTCATACTATATATACAATGCAATAAAAAAAAATAAAAAAAAAATAAAAAAATATATATCTATATAACAAAGGTAAAAACTATAAAACTAAAGAAATGTAACTTGAATTCAAATTAAAAATAAAATAATAATAATAAGTAAAACAAATAGATATATAAAAAAGAGAAACATTCATACTTATTATATAAAAAAGAAAAACATTCATACTTAATATATAAAAAAGAAAAACATTCATAATTTAAAACTGTAGTTAGTGTTCTAAAAGAGCTCGGTCAGAAGGCTGCAAGACTCGAATTTTAATAGCTAGGGCGTTTTAGGTTCGAGCTTTACCTTCTTTTTTTTTTAATTGTTTTAAAATGTATGCATAAGGATAATATCCATCTGGCCATAGGTATTGTCACTATATATATATATATAAATATATATTTTTTTTTTTTTTAATCGGAGGAAAAGATTACCCCTCCCCCCCAATAAGAGATTAAAGTAAAAAATGTATCGCCCACCTACCCTAACATATTGCCAAGGTCACCGAAAATTTGGTACCGACCACAGCTTTTCAGGATCCGTATATATGGTTTAAAATTGCTCAATATTGTATTGCTCATGAGGCCCTTACACGTGAAATTATATTGACAGTGTTTCAATAATGTTAAAGGAGGTTCAATAAATAAAAAAAAAATTGATATCAATCAGTTTGATTGACATCAATATAATTAATGTAGACCTTACAGAGTAAATACATTGATAAAACTCGATATTTACACAATAATATTGACCATGTAAGGGACCCTTAAGGCTTGAGCAAAGGCTCCAGCTTTCTCGACCCGGCCAAGCATCAATTCTTAAGAGTTCGGTATCAAAAGGTTCGAGTCGCGGATGGAACCTTACTTCTTTTTTCCTATCTATTTATTTACATTATATTAAAAAGATATATTCACACGGTTAATAACAACATGAAAATAATATTTTCACTTTATATTTCGGAAATATTCACATTGTTACAACGAACAGAAAATATATATTTGTTTACGATAATGTACTAAATTTTTTTAAAGTAAAATTTATCAAGTTTAGAACCCTATGAGCTTTCAACTCGAGCCTTGGAGATTCGAGGTTTAATGGTTCCAAAGCCAAATCTTTACGACTCGAGTCCAAGCTCGAGTCGGAGATCGAGGCTTGTTTTACAACACTATGCATTATTAAATACATTTGCTGTAGTTTAATACATACATGTTAAAACATTTAAACAATTTAGTGGGTAATTTGAAAAAAATTCCCTCTGTGAAATCACATCCTGGTTTGAACAAGAATGATGAAGACTTACCAGCCAAAAGAACCTTGCTTATAGAACAATGGTAGGGAGAAGACATTCAAGAAGATCAATGTAAGAATACAAATCCAGAAAAAGGAAAGAGAAAGGCACCCTGAAGAATACCAAGCAAATGAAGACCTGAACAACAATGTGGTGAGAAAATTCTTTCAAGAAATAAACAGTAGCCGACAAACATTTAAACTTAGAATATATATCTATAGAGACAATAAGGGTAATCTCATCACAAATAGAATATATCTTCTGGAACAGTGGTGACATTACTTCGATGTCTTTCTTAATGACGCGGCAGAAGAAGGTAGAGAGGAAATAGAGATGGCCCTAGAGGAATTAGATCATTATGTTATAAACGACGTCTATGAAGCAGTGGAAGAGTTACAAAAATAAAGCAACGTCTTTGTTGTCTACTGTCGACATAATAATCAAGGATTGTGTTATTTTAATGGAAGCTGTAAGGTTTAACGTATAGATCCGTTCAAAATGCTCTAAAAAACTTTGTAATAGCTCAACATTACTCAACATTAGAATTAATGTGATACACGCAGTAGATTTTACAAAAATTAAAAATCCATCTTTTTATTTAAAACATATAAAAATTTGCAATGTGTCAATATTATTTTTTTTAAATAGAAATTGTTGAATTTATATTAAATGTTTGATCACCAACATCGCGGTTTGCGATGAGATGTCTAAATCCGTAAAAGATTTGTAGCAGGCCCGCTGCTTAGGTCACTACAAATCCTATATGGTTTCAGACAGTGCCTGATTCCATATAAGTTTTGTAATTTCGTAGCCCTTAACTATGTTATTTAGCTGGAATACTGTAAAATGTATTTTCCGATTGAATTGCAAAAGAGAAAACAGTTTAGGTGACTTTAGATCTCAAGTGTGTGATTCATAGATCGGTAATTAATATTCTACTGAGTAATATTATTATTTCCATATTGGTCCGGTAAAATCATGAACAAGCAAAAAATGCTATAAATATATGGTTATTAATATTGTTCGACGAAACGGATATTTCATAATAAATATTTTTTTATAGAAGGTTGATCTTTTTATTAGGTTGCTTCCAAGAAAATATAAGAAAATAAATTATTGAATATTTAATAGTTGACCGTTGCATTATAAAGGAAGGAGATGGTCCGGGGTTGCGGTCATAAAAAGGCTAAATAGTGGTAAAACTATTTTGTTGAAAGCCAACGTTTCGACCCGACTTTGCAGGTCTTCATCAGGGAGGTGTGTTCCTCTAGGAGTTTCACTTAGAACTCATGTCTCTTAGAATCTAAGTGAAACTCCTAGAGGAACACACCTCCCTGATGAAGACCTGCAAAGTCGGGTCGAAACGTTGGCTTTCAACAAAATAGTTTTACCACTATTTAGCCTTTTTATGACCCCAACCCCGGACCATCTCCTTTTGAAAATAAATTATACTACAAAGTAATTGTAATCTTCAATTATATATTTATTTACTTCCTACGTACTGTCGGATATTAGGAGAAAATAATGTATTAGTTTCATCCCATTGTTGTGCAAGAATTGGCCACCAGATTTCCAACTAATTGTATTTGATTATTAAAAGTTATAATAGAATAAAATGATTTGGGGTCTGCACACAAGAACATGGGGTATAAACACACATATACTTTATATATACATAAATTACATTTTTAAAAAGTTTAATGACAAAATAATATTTAGTTCTCTCTTCCGGCTGGTTGAAAATATAGAATTTGGCATGGAATCAAATTCCTGCCTGCTATTTCATCTTTATGAGTAAATAAATTGGGATTAATAGAATGTGGATTAAATTAGGTGGAAGAAAAGAAACTTCATGGTGGGATGATGCTGGAGGAGTAAACTAAAATAGAAAAATATACGAGGCGCAGTGGCTCAGATGTGGCCGAAACATCCTCTCTTAATATCCGGCCCAGTTGGCACGGATTTACTACGGCATCCAGTGGCCAAGCTGTCGTATTTAATCCAAATTATGTTCGAGTGAATGTGACACACGGATTTTAAGCGGAAAAATAATTATAACTTATTATTATTGGGTGATAAATATTCAGGACGCAGTCATTTTTTATTTATGCCAACGTTTCTACCCAAAAATGTGGGTCATCTTCAGGGCGTGGTTTGAGCACTGAGAGTGTTCAAGTCAACTTCACTTGAACACCCTCAGTGCTCAAACCACGCCTTGAAGATGACCTACATGTTTGGGTTGAAACGTTGGCATAAATAAAAATTAAAAAATTTATTTTAAAAAAAGACTGCGTCCTGAATATTTATCACCCATGATATGTAGAACAGTCGACTAACTTCCTTCAATATAATTTGTTGTTATTTATTGTTTTATTCTTATTAAAATGAACTCGAAATCGGAAAATCATACCCACCATAAGGGAATGTATTTCTATATCTACTTAAATATCTTGGTAAATTATTAGAGAAATTGACATCTAGGTATATTTAAACTTCATCTAGTAGTCGAATGCCTTCTAGTACCGAAGGAAACTCAAAGCAGTGTCGGAAGTTGAAATGCACCGATGTATGGAACAAAATCTACTTGCCATGTTGGTATAAGCTATAAGTGGCAATCAAAGGTACCCGACTACCATGAAGTTTAAACATTCGTAGATTTCTCTGAAAATTTACGAAGATGTTTAAGTGATTAAGTCGATAACCAAGTAAATTCTTTGTTTGTTTGTTTTGATGTTTTGAGCGCAAAACATCTAGGTCTTCAGCGCCTTATCCATAAAAAAAATAATACTTAATATTATAATATTAAAAATGTTATTAGTTGTAAATTATTTTATAATGAATAGGATTTCTCAAATTTGATGTTTTTTTTATTGTTTTTTTTTTTATTTTAACCTTGATAAGTTACATTCAACACATCACCACGAGCTTACGGATTATATAACATGAAATCGACAAACATTTGAAAAAAAATTAAATTATAATATATTTCCAACATATTCTTTAAAAATATTTGTCCATTATTTTGAGCTCAAACTGTCAAAATATTTGCGAGAACTCATCGGGGAATTTGAAATATCTTAGTTAAAAATAAATCAAGCCATTCGCTCAGTAAATCATTACATATCTTTCAACTGATTAAATACATTCTATTTTTGTCCATGTTTTGAATTCAAATAGTGTACTGTTATATAGAAAATAGTTAGCAACTGTCTGACTGTATTGAAAGTAGGAACTGGAATAAGAGGATTTCAAATGTCTATAACCAAGGGGCTTGCGAAATTTCAAAAGGTAGTGAATACCAGACAAATGACAGAGCAGGAAACAAAAGATTTATTGAAGACATGAATGATAGGAGACTGTAATCACAGGTAGGGTAATAAAGGTTGATAACTTTATAAATGTAGATACCTAAGAAGCACAGGCGGATGTATGGAGGGGAGAGGGGGAGGCTTTCGGATGAAGCTCTCCCAAAATGTTAAAATATATCCATGTCTTACGAAAAAAAATTGTCTCTAAAAAGTATTATTGTTCGTTAAATATATTTAATAGGACCTTAAGCATCCCTTAAACGCCAGTTATTATAAGTAGTTAGTTTCTTTCTTTTTCTTCCAAAGTAATTATTGTTATATATATATATATATATATATATATATATATATATATATATATATATATATATATATATATATATAAAGCTTTCGGGCTTAAGCCTCATCTCCCCCCCCAAAAAAAATCAATTCCGTAAACCGCAAGTGCTAAGAAGTATTTAATTTGGAAGGAGGAGAAGAGCCACCCTAAACTCAGCGAAGTAGGAGAGACCGGAACAACCCGGGTGCCCGTTGAAAATCATACAAACCTGTCTAAAATTCTCTTCATTCTGTCTTGGAGATGCACAGCGAGGCCACTGCAAACACATGCACGCAGCTGTAGTGGAAGAAGATAAGCGGGGAAACTAAAAGTCAACGCGTAGATTTGGGTATGTGGTACAAAATTTAAGATTGAAAATTGATCGCTAGTAGATATGGAACAGATATTGATTCAAAGCAAGAGATTATACATTTTAGAGAGAAACTTTTCGTAGCCTTCTCAGAAAAATAATGCCATTTTCAAATAATTTCGCTGTAAAATTATTGAAAGTTAATTTTCAATAGCATTAAACTCCAAAAATTTTTAAGTCCGACTATCCATCCGAAATCTTTTTTTTTCCTTTTGACACATTTAAATCTTCAAGGTAACTTAAAATTTTTAATTCTCGAAATATTTTAACATTATTCTATGAAGCCTTAAAAATTCTGAAAAAATATGTAACTTCGTTTTCACGTACTATGTATCAATGCATACAAACAATACATCAAAAGAAATAATCGATGGTTACATATTTTTTTATTTCCACATTTAATTAATATGTTCTTACCTTTCAAAATGAAGATTCAATAATTTATGAGCAAAATATAAAAAGGAAACGGGATAGCAGTAACAACAATACATGTCAGACAAAACGAACTTGGGTCTTGATTATTTTTTTCTGATATTCTACCCAATCACATTTTTTTTTCAAACGTCAGTCACTGGCAGGATGACCTGTTGATTTTGAAGTTTGCAAGATGTCGATGTAAACTGGAAAATTTCTGTCTAATATCTCCGAAATAAACATCAGCCTCAAAACAGAGATTAAAAGGTAAATTTATTAGCCATTGAAATATTCTAATTATATTATTAAAAATATATATTTAACATTATTAGCCATAAAATAAAAGATATAGTTCATATAGTACTTTATACTTTTTTTTTTTTAGTCCTCCCCTTCTTCGCCTTTAAGGCTATATGAGTTTTTTCTCGGGCCAGGGAGTTTGGACGGGGATTTAAAAGACTCTTCCGGCAACGGGACGTGAACTCGTGACTATATTTTTCCATCTTGTCTAATATATCAGGTGCTGTGCACACACGTTAGCCCGTTCGTATATATGTATATAAGTACACGTTATAAATGCAAAACAGCGTTGCTAGGAAATTGTCCCAGTATTCTTATATATCTAATCATTTTCATAGAAGAATAACAGTGTTATCTGCCACAAGGACAATAGTACATACATACCATTTTCAATCATTTTATTTCTTTTTAATCACTGTGATATAATAATAATACAGCTAGTTACTATAATTCACCAATCATTCATGCTGTATATAATCTAAATTACCCATTAATATTATATTGGCTAAATTAATCTCTTGGAATACTTAATTAATTAATTGCCAATGTGATATAATAAATAATATTTCCAATATTTGAATTATGTTTAATGAGGATGATAAAAGATCTCACAGTAATTCATTAGAAAATCATTCAATTTACTAATGAAGTTATACACAAGCCTCTCATACGATGTGTTTTTCAAAGTCAATTTACATGTTAAAACCATATTTGCTTATAATTTTGAACAAACATTTTAACTAAAGTGCTAATTAATTTATTGAGCAAATATAGTAAATCGAGGGATTTGCTTTTTCAAACATTTCGACGATTAACATTAAGCTGTGGATTTGGTCTTATTTCTGACCACCTGTTAAGACTCGCCAACAACGAAGCGAACACCAAGCCTAGTACCCATCCACGAGTAGAATGAAATGAATGATCGGAGGAGGATAGGAATTGAGCTAGAGGATTCAGATGATGAATAAGGTTGTGGTGAAAATTTGAAAATCTGAATGGAATGATATCGAGGAGGACATAAGGAGGTTAAGGTTACGGTGTACGGTTTGTTTGAGACATAATAGAGAGCATTGAATATTGTTCGAAGGACTTTGGACTGGCAGGACTGGATACGGTTGATATTCGATTATTTGGCTCTCCCCTATAGTTTAAGTCCGTAAGTCCAGATAGGTATAGTACAGATAAGTATTCAGTATGGTCTTGTAAAGTAATAGTTTGTTTTCAGTTTAGAGATGAGATGTTCTGTTTAGTAGACTAATTAAAAATTAATATTTGAAGAATAAATTTAGATTATTAACTTCATGTAGCTAAAGATTTCGTTAGTCCATGAACATAACATTTTTTTTCTTATATTATTATTTTTTTATAAATAAAACAAAGTTAAATATGATCGATGGGCGTATCATGGCTGAGGGAGAATAGTATATTTTATTAAATACGAGGAAGAATGAGGGATATCACAGCAAAAGTAACATGAGAACATATGTTAGTGACCCTAAAACAATTTGGAGAAACGTGCATTTTTTTTTTTTTTGTTGTTGGCATTACAGACCGTGTAGATCTTTTCCGCCTTTACAAGCCTGCTCCATGTTTGCCTGTCTTGGGTTATTTCTTACCATTTATCTGCACGCAGCTTTTTTTTAGCATATAAAAAAATTTATATGCTAAAAAAAAGAAATCGTACTAGACAAATTTTATTTATTAAAAGCATTTTATAACTTAAACGAGAAATTCAATGATTTTCAGGATAATGAAAAAGGGTTCCACGTACCTGAGCCAAAAGTAATTGGATTTTCCACGAAGTTCAGAAGTAGTTTATTTAATGTTATTTTTGTAATCCATACTTTGGCTCATTTCATGGCGGGCAGAGTCAAGTGGAATTATTTTATTTAATTCGTAAAATACAAAAACTCAAATCACAAGGTTGATTGGTTATCGTTGTATTGAAATACATTCCCGAAATTTCCTTTGAAACTTTTCGCGGAGATGGTGACGTTTTGCTTTGTGATAGTAGTGATCAAAGTATACATAAAATAAATAATAAAACTTCTAATTATAAATTATATAATAAGTAAAGTTTGTACAGTTTTAATAAAATAATTTTACAGTTTTAACAAAACCTGTTCCACTCAACTCTTCTGTAACGTTTCTGCAATATTCTCGCAGTATTGCACAAATATGATGATACATTTACGTACATTTACGTAATCACTTATCAGTACGTAGCAATTTTAAGCTCAAATTGTTTAAAGAACTCATGAGATCTCACCAAGTATTTTGAGCTCGCAAACTTTAAAATTGATCCAGCCGTTTGCTCAAAAAACTATTGCATAGTTTTTAGCGAACAACCCAAACATATAACCCTCGTGTCGCTTCGCTTAGTCAAATAAAAAAAAACATATTTTTACATGACTGAAATATGTAATTATAATAACTATGAAATAAATTAATTATGATTGCTTTTTATGAAAACGTAATAAAAAGATTTCTATCAATATTTGAAACGGAAAAAAAAGTTTCGGTATTACTGGATCTTTTTCCCTTGCAATTTTTAAGTAAAGGTTTTAGCTTTATTTAAAAGTTATATCGATTTCACTAAAAAGTTGATCTAAAAAATAACTTTTATACATAACTACTTAAACAAGCGGCATATAAGAACCATGTATAATTCATTTAGGACATTACGTAACTCAAATCTAAGCCCAATTACTGTTTGATTTTTGATTTTTTTAAGAGCATGGACAAGTTAATGTTTACCATAAAGCTATAATTTTATTACGAAAAAGTTCTTTAGAACTCTTATTTATTTTATTTTTTTTATTTTATTGAAATTCACAACTGTAAACATATACACAACTAGAAAATCTGCTATAGGAATATATAACATGAAAGTACTTGTGAAGAAGCTACAATTAGGTTTGGTGTCGTGATTATAAATAATTATACATTTACTAAAAACTTCCAGCGTTATAATGAATCATTTCTTCACTGTTTTCAATGTAAAAATTATCATGGTTTTATATTTTTCTAGGAATTTTATAATATGCTATGAAATTTTATGTTATAATTTTTTGAAGCACTTATTAAATCTATTTTAAGTAAAAAACATCATAGTTTTATACTTTATTAAGAATAATTTCGTGTTCACTAGTTATTAAAACAACATTGTAAGTTTTGGTCTGAAAGCTAAACAAAATAATTATTGTGGTAAGGCTGATAGGATTTTTAATATGAAATATCAATCAAATTTCGATTCAGAAATAGTTTGGCGATAAATATTAATTTCATATTTTGATTGGATATATTCAAATCGTTGTTACCGGGTCACTCAGGTATCATAGGTAATGAGCTAGCCGATATCATGGCAAAACAGGCAATTACAGAAGGAACTCCAGTAGGGGATGCTTTCCCAAAAGAAGCAATAGCTGTGGTAAAGCGAAAGGCTCTACAAAAATGGCAGGGTCTCTGGCATGTGTTAAGAGAGAATAAGTTAAGAGTGATCGAGCCCTCTGTAGTTCCCAACCGAGCGGACCTTCAGATAAATAGAAGTGAAGAAGTAATACTGATAAGGCTCCGAATCGGCCACTCACGGCTAACTTATGAGCACCTGATGACAATGGGGACGCCCCCTCAGTATCTCTGCTGCGGGGTCAATTTAACAATCAGGCTCATTTTGACTGAATGTTATGGATATGAAAATCAACGTAATGAAGTTGAATTGGAGAACGATATAATTGAAATTCTAAAAAATAATACCAAATTGGCAAAAAAAGTCTTTACGCTTCTTCAAATAACGCACCTTTACAACAAAATTTAAAATTTGCTGACTCTTTTTTTGTTGTAAATATTTTATGTTTTCAATTTATTGTTAAATTTAATTTAATCTAAAATCAATGTAAAATAAATATTTTGTAAGGGCTAAAATGACCCGTAAGAGGTTGAGGAGTCCCACCAATGTTGTAAATAAATAAAAATAAATCGTTGTCATATTTTTGACTTGTAACGAAAGTACATATAAGGAAGATTTGATATCCAATCTCGTCGCTCCAATAGTCTTAGATGCTATGTTTTGGGGTGTTTAAATTTATTCGGGATGCCACTGGATAATTATTGATGATAATTACCCAGAATTATCTAATAATAAAAAATTAGTAAAATAAATTTGGATCTATAATATATTGATTGATCAAGAATTAATGAATCGGATTTATTTTCTCAAAGGCTGGTTTGTGTTTATCATACTTTCTAATTACCTACTTTACCTGTGATCCCCATGAAATAAATTGGTGGCAGAATTAAAATAACTTTTACCAAAAAACATAATTTATTTCTATGTTAAATAAAGAATTTATACAAATTATATTTACAAGAATTTAAATACGTGATTCAATGAATTTAATAATTAATTATGAAGGAATGATTTCAGATGGACTGTTTTGAAAATTATATTGCCATGAAATATTCTAACATTGGTAAATTTATTGCTGGTAATAACACTTATCAATTGTATATGAAGTCGTGTGGTTGGTTTGTCTCATCCCTGCCTCCGCTAAGTTGAGATCATCTCGTCATGGTTCAAAGATCTGCCAGGATCATCATGGTTTATGTTGGGCCAAGGCTTCAGTCCCCAAGCCATAAGAAAATATAAGATCTATCCTCAAGGCCGCTTATCAACATAAGATCTATCCTCAAGGCCGGGCATCAACATATGACCTCTTACTTCTTGGCGTATTATATAGAAATATTCAGGGTGGGGCAAAGTTGTTCTCATTGGTTCTTAACTTCACCCTATTACTCCATGATAACTGGTAACACCCTAAAAGGAACCAGTTACTTAGCCCGTTACTAGTTTTTACTCTAAGCCATCCCCAGGGTCCAGGTACAAGTCGGTCCTTATCTACCTGTTCCTCCTCCCTCGACGCCCTTGTCAGAAATCGGCTTCATTCAACATTATTTTTGACAAATAATAATTTTAAAAAAAATATTTGCCAGGTTCAATAAATAGCATTGAGCATAAGGTTTGGTGAATAATTGTATGTTCTTTCAAAATAACTTAATCACAGTTACTTTAAATTTGAGAAGATGGCAAACTTTGAATCACTACAGATAATAGCTCAACAAATATCAGTAATATTTGATTATCTGAAAGAAACATGAACTGCTGTGTTTAAAGTCAACATTAATCTAATGAGTACTTTAGTAGTTTTAATCATGAAATAAATATTTATAAGATTTTTAATTTTATTTAAATTTATTTTATTTTTATTTCAATTTATTTTATTTTTATGAATTTCTTTTATCTTTTTTTTAAAGAAACATAGAAGGTAATATTCCGAAAAAAATGGCCATAGAATTCACCACTAAAAGGTAACAGGAGGACTATATTATGTTAGGAAACTAAATTGCCACGTAAAGATATCTATCTCACTCGAATGAGACCAGTGCCCCAAGGAGTATTTCTTCTAAGGGAGCCTTGAGCCCAGTCGGAAAAACTCAATGAAAACCCTTTGATAAATGGCTAACGACTAAAAAAGGAAGAGGGTGGGAGAGGAAAGAAATATTATCTGTTGGGTAAAAAGTGTCGGGTCGGATTGGTAAGGGGCTGCCCCTGCTAACAGCTCTCTGGGATAAAAAATAAAACAGAATGTTATCTGAGGTATGGAATCCAACTTAACAACTTGAGCCTGGGAGTTCAATCAATTTCTATGACTTACATGAAAGAACATACATATTAAAAATCATTAGCTATTATTAAGATCAATTATTGGAATATCGGGTAGGCTGTGAACGTCAACTGTTGAACTTCATTAATATCAACTGATGTTAAATTCTCGAGAAAATTATAAATAATGTCAGATGATTATGATTTATTTAATTTAAAATTTACACCATTGTTTCCATTTTTTGTTACGCGAATAAATCTTTTTATGTTTTTAATTAACCCATTCATCCATACCGGCCTTTGTTGCACTTTGTATCATGATCACGATTCACGAGATGGAAACCATTATTTTAGCCTTTCTGGGAAATCCGCTGAACCACCTATATTAATTATGGCCTCTTTATAAATTCTAGGGATAGAAGGGAAAAAAGGAAAAATCAAAACATTCATTATTACAATGACAGTCCAATCTAACTTTTTCTTTTTTGTCATATTGAAAATTATCGAATTGAATAGGTATGCTGTGCCGTTAAGCAGTTCAACCCAGTTGAAAAGACTTAAAAATGATTTTATTTTTCATGAAAATTTATTTTCAACATTCGAAATTGGATTTTCTTAAAATTAAAAATCATTAATTACATGATTTCTATATAATTTTTGTTGCCTATTAAATGTGTCCATATTCTTTTAGATTTATATTCATCGCAGTAATTATACGATATAAAATCAAGTTTTAAAGGCTTATAATGAACAATTTTTTACAAAAAAAAATTAGGTTTTAAATTTAATATATATATTTTAAACTTATTTATTGCAAAATATTACAATCTGACTCTAGGACAGTTTTAATATTAGTTTTTTTTCTATTTATTCGATTTTTCAATTTGTAGACAAAATATTTTTTTGAATACCCAAGTATTTTAACTTGTTTGAACCTTTTCAGATTTCTTTAGATTTTACTCTGATTCCAAAGTTCTATTTAAAATATTTTATAGTTTTTTTATGATATATTATATAATCCATTTATTCTATATTTGCAGCACTTATAACATTTTTTTTCTTTGTTAATTAAAGAATGAATAATTTTTACTTTATCAAATAATAATACAATCCGCCACTTTTTATTGGGCAATAAGTATTAAAGCTAAGAGTGTTCATTCATACAATATATACAAAAAATATAATTAACTGCTAATATTAAGAAAAGTAATAAAATAAATAATAATAAAAAAAAAGAACGATAATTAAAAATAAAATAAATCTTCTTAAACACATTCATACCTTTGTTCAATATTCACATTTGCCTAGGAAACTCCGAGCCAAGCTCTGTCCTCCTCCTGTGAAAGGCAAATCAGGACGCGAGTTCCCGGTACCTCTCTCCCAACTGCATCAATGGTATTGATAGCCAATAGAGACAGAGAGGGTACTAGAGCCACAGACTCTCAGAACTTAAGTGGAAAAGCTGGACGTTGCCCGAAATCCAAAACCATATTTACAAGAGATCTCGGTGCCACTGCCGTTTTAACCTTTGAGGAGGATGAAATGAATGATCGGAGCTGGATAGGGATTGAGCTAGGGGATTCGGATGATGAATAAGATGGTGTTGAAAATTTGAAATTCTGAATGGAATGATATCGAGGACATATGGGATGTTATGGTTACGGTGTACGGTCTTGTTTGAGACATAATATGGAGCATTGAATATTGTTCGAAGGACTTTGGACTGGCATGACTGGATACGGTTGATATTCGAGTATTTGACTCTCCCCTACAGTTTAAATCCGTTGGTCCAGATAGGTATAGTACAGATAAGTATTCAGTATGGTCTTGTAAAGTAGTAGTTTGTTTTCAGTTTAGAGATGAGATGTTCTGTTTAGTATAATAATAATAATAATAATAATAATAATAATAATAATAAAAAGGCTTAGCAAACCCGAAGGTTCGATGCCGACACCACCAATCGCTTATTGCACACCTCCCTCCACCGTTCGCCGTCCAAACCCAGTCCCTTCAGATCGGCTTTAATGCAATCTTTCCACCTTCGCTTCGGTCTACCCCTCGGACGCTTACCATTCGGCACAGCAAATATTAACCTTTTAGGAATTCTCTCGTTACTAAGTCCAACAACTTTACAACCCCATTTGATTCGTCGCGATGAAATTATCTCAATTATATTACTCGGATACAGTTCACGCAATTCGGCGTTGTGTAACCGTCTGAACTCTCCAGTTAACTCATCCTTCTTCGGTCCGGATATTCTACGCAATACTTTATTTTCAAAAACCTTAAGACGCTGCTCATCCCTTAATGTAAGCGGCCAAGTTTCGCACCCATAAAGAACTGTAGGAAAGATAATTGTTTTATAGATTCTAAGTTCTGTTTAGTATACTAATTAAAAATTAGTATTTGAAGAATAAATTTAGATCATTAACTTCATGTAGCTAAAGATTTCGTTAGTCCATGAACATAACATCTTTTCTTTCATGATTACTTTTTTTTATAAATAAAATAAAGTTCAATATGATCCATGGGCGTACCATGGCTGAGGGAGAATAGTACATTTTATTAAATACGAGGAAGAATTTGTAGTTTATTAATAATAATATTAAATAATTGTAAATTAAGTAATTACCTTTTATGAAGGTGATAGCAACTAGACCTCCGTGGTTTAAGACTATTTTATTAGTAAACAACATTAAATTAAATAGTGAAGTTGTGAAACGTTTCATATTTAAAACATAGGAACTTATTTATATTAAAAGAAAAGCTTATTAAATATAATAATAGCTGTAATAGAACAAACAGAGGTAATAATTATTGCTTACCCAGTAAAATAGGGATATATTTTTTTCAAACGAAAAGTTTGCTATTGATACTGGATGTGACCTCTTATAAGTTAGTAGTGAAAACTTGGTAAGCGACCAAGCCGTGGAAAGGTCCTGCGTTGGAAAATCTTGGCTAATTTCCAAAGGTTACCTCTTATACGATATGAAAAACTGAAAATGTTCTATTCTACCCCTTCATATATAGTGAGTTGGCAGTGAGAACCAGATCATAGTTATGACTCACTACTTAAAACCAAAGTATTTGTTCTCTTTCTTATTTGAATACCCTCTCGTCCTCTGAAAAAAATGATAAAATAGAAAGAAAGATACTTTATTATTATTTTAGGATATAAATGGAAAAAATCCAAACTTCAATTCAGGTATCATCAGGACAGAGAAAAGAAGATCACATACATGCAGAAAGAACAATAAACTACATTTACATGCAAGCCATCCAAACACATACAAAACTAAGTGGAAGGTTGCATAAACACAGCAGAGAAACATTATATTAAGCTGCTGATTAATTAAAAGGGATAAAATGGAAACAAAATTGTAGACCTAACATATAAAAATCTGGTGCGCGCATCAAACTACTTTCACTTTCCACCCTCTTCTTAACAGAAATAAGTATTTTCAGATCAAGGGGATGTGAAAGTAAAAATTATAGACGCTGTATTTATTCATTTCATTTTTATTTGTTTAAATACCCTCATATATACACATTTTAATTTTTATATCGCTGTATTGTATATAATTAAATTTTGAATAATAACAACGATAGCATTTATGAAAACCGCATTTTTATATACACACTATCTTGTCGGAGTCCGTATTATATTATATCTTTCGGGTGAGCTCTAATATTCATTTGGTTTCTCCATTACAACTACTATCGATTACGATCTCTTATTTCTCCTTTAGTTAACAATCAAAATCTTTCATATTTTATATTTAACTATTTTGTATATAAAAGATTTATTTGAAATGGTTAATTATTCCAGATAAAAAGAATTGAAGGAATTTTAGCGGAAGCCACGGGTGGATCTACGGTGGGGAGAGAGATCTTTGGGGCTGAAGTCCCCCAAAATGGTAAAATATAACCATGGTTTATGGAAAAAAATGTAAAAACATTATTTCTTAAAGTATTATTTTTCTTGTAATTACATTGAAAAGGACTTAAGGAATCACTTAAACACCATTTCATATAGGTAGTTAGTTTCTTTCTTTTTTTCAAAAGTCATTATCGTTATTTTTATGAAAAAAATAAGATTTTGGGTTAAAGCCTTCCCCCCCCAAAAAATTAAATCCTGGATCCGCTATTGGAGGAAGCTAATATTGAGAATTAGTCATTTGAGCCCCATTAGAGAACATCAATGAGATAACCTACATTATATTAAAATTGCTTAATAATGCACTGATATACAGAGTTTGATCAGAATCGCTATAGCCTTTTTTTAAAAAAATCGTAAAATTGTGTAACATCGATTATATAAAATGCCACTTACGGTAAGCCGATTTCATGGAAAAAGTAGCATCCCGTGTAAATACAAACCTTAACGATACAATTTAACTTTCATTTTTGAACTAGAATGGTCACACACACATGATTCGAAAATTTTCAAGATCAAGATATATATATATATATATATATATATATATATATATATATATATATATATATATATATATATATATGTATGTATATATATATATATATATATATATATATATATATATATATATATATACATACTCAACAAAATACAGTGGATTCATAGCTACCCCAAAAGAAGCATCAATTCTTTAATCACATAGTAAAATTTTAAAAACAATTTAAGAATATGAAATTTAGTAAATCATTCAAACAGGAGGTTACTACAACATTTTTTGCGTAATTTTTTTCTCTTTCTTTAAACTTTTTTATTACGAGTACTTGAGTTTCCGTTAAATAAAACAATTTCGACAGCAAAATGGTTTTATCAAACATTTGAATGTATTCAATCACTTCCACCGAAACCGATTAAAGATTTTTGGTATACTACTCAACACATTACTCTTAAACGCAGCTGTTTGTGAAAAAAATGGTTTGAGTTTCCCGCGTTACGATGAGTTGTGGGGGCAGATCTAAGACATAAAAGAAAAAACTTAAGCCTTGAGAGCTTCTTAAGCCCACTTCTCTTCATGCAGCAAACCTGATCATACCACCACACCGGAGGGCCCTCCAAGTAACCAAAATATGTAAGCTGCCATAAAAACGGTAAGCTATTTTGCACAATCACTATAACCTACTAATCCATTAAGATACAGTCAACTAGTTAAAATTGGCATTTTGCCCATAATTTTTAATGTTGGCTTATTAAAACTCATGAGAGTAATTTTCCATAATTAGAAACGTTGCTTAAACAGCAGCACTGATTCTTGACCAATGGTAATGCTAACAGATGAACTTGTCATCAAGTTGAACCACAGGGTTTTCTTCCGCACCAGCACTAGCTGTTTTAAGATTTAATCCACGATTGAAATAAATGTAAGTGAGTTACTACAACGGAATTACAATCTCAGCCATGAAGTTGATACATTTTTTTTCTTAAATACAGTTTTTTTTTGTTTTTTTTTTATTATTTCAATGGAATTTACAACTGTATTACATAGAGAATACAATAAGTAAATGAGAAATTTGTAACATGGCATGTACAACATGAAGAGAAACTACCCATTGGTAGAACTCAAATTAAAGTTCTATATTAGAAGATCCCGAGGCCATCTTCTTTTCAGACGCCTCGGAGGGTTATCAGGGATCGAGGAGGAAGCAAGGTTTGAAACGAGAGGATTCGGATGATTCTGCAGTTTGTTATGGAAGGAAAGGTATCTGGATTGGGCCAGATCGGAAACATATGGAACGTTAAGGTCTTTATGGATGATTTTATTTGTGACAAAGTAAGGAGCGTTGAGGATTTTACGAAGGATTTTGGATTGTAAGGATTGGATACGAGAGGAATTCGATGGTTTAGTGGAGTCCCAAAGCTCAATTCCGTAAGTCCAAATAGGTCATATTATTGTCATATATACGAGTCGTTTATAATTGATTGAAAGCTTAGATCGTTTGTCTAGTAAGTGCTGCAGTAGTCGAAAACGTCGGGCGGTTTCTAGTCGTTTCAGTCTGGTATGGGGGTTCCAAGTGAGTCGTTTGTCAAGGTGGAGTCCTAAGTAGCGGATTTGCTCAACAGGAATAAGTGGAGTATTATTGAAGGATACTGTAGGACAAGAGGTCATAGGTTTACGGCGGAGGGTAAAAGTGATTTGATGGGATTTGTTGGAATTTATTTTTATTCTCCAATTTTTACACCATTCTTCAAGGCTTGTGATATGTGATTGAAGAGTTTGGGATGCAATTAAAGGATCGTTATTAACTGATAGGATACACGTGTCATCGGCATAGGTGGTGATGACAGTGTTGGATTTGGTTGGGATGTCAGCTGTATAAACTGTGTAAAGGATAGGACCTAGGATACTACCTTGAGGAACACCGGCAGACTGAGTAAAAAGAGATGAATAAGCATTGTTATGATTGACTTTGAAGTATCTGTCAGTAAGGTAGGAACGTATAATGAGGAAGTATGTAGGTGGTAGGAATTCACGGAGTTTGTACATCAGTCCCGGATGCCAGACTCTATCAAACGCCTGTTCAACGTCGAGAAATTAAATACAGTTAAAATTTTAAACAGAGCGAACAGAGAAGGCCATGGCTATGATGGTTAGAGCACTGACTTGCAAGACTCGGGGTCCCAGGTTCGAGCCTGGCTGTGGTAGGTAATTATCTATTGAGTTACATCAGCCACAGGTCAACTTTTTGACGATGAAGCCCTGTTGGGATACATCTAGCATCAATAAAATGGGCAGCCTTAATTAAATAAGAAATTAAGAAGGAAAAATCTGGCGATCGTACCGACCCAATCACCTGCCTGCACAACCATTGACTCTGAAACATTAATTCCCTACAAAGTAATGAACCCAATACTACATCGGTTGCATACCGTTAATTGCTTTTACATTTTTTTTTAATTTTAAAGAATGATTAATCTCATTGATTAATTATATTTTTATTTTGATCTTACGAGTCGCTATATGATACAATTTGAAACGAATCACATCTTGAAAATCTTTTTATTTCTGATGCCACTAGACAATATTAAAGCGACACTACAAAGAGAAACAAAAAGAAAACGATTTAAACATGGTGCAATTTATCTGTCCCATTGGGCGTACGGTAATTTATTGTTCCGACCACTAAAATACGCTTTCGTATCTCTAGAGGAATACATGTTATCAACGGAATCGATAGCAATGCAGTAGTTTTATTCAAAGGAAATTTTCAAACTAAATCTAATGGTATAAATTAATTTTACTATATGAAATTTCCGATTTAAAAATTTAATTTAAAGAATATTAAGAAAATTTAAGAATAGTGGGAATTTTAATTAACGAATCGGAAGGAAAGATAAAGTTATAAAATTAAGATATCTAAGAAGAACTCCAAAAAAAAAAAATTAAGAACAAGATGTAAAATAAAACATTATTTAATAATCATCATAAATTTCTTTATTGTGAAACTGGCAGAATTACTTTTGATAGTTCACATAACGTATCATTTTAATTACCAAAGAAGCTTATATCCTCTTGATCAGCTCAAAAAATATTTCATAAACATCTGGAGTGATGTGCACCAGATAATTTTCAATGACCACTCCAATTAAATAACTAAATGTCTGCTCAAATAGAGCTATGTTCTACTGCATTTAACTAATCCACACTGTATATCTTTTAAGTAACCTCAAATTACTTTTTGTTTTAACTTATTGTTTCGGATGAGTTTAGTTAAAACCTTTAACCCATTGTAGAATCTCAAATTCTTCCTTCCTATCAGTTCACATTTCATCGCAACACTCCACAATCCAACAAGAACTCCGAGCTGATTATCATCAGCTCTGAATGTTGAGCCCAACGGTATTTACGATTTCCTGTATTTAATTTTAAATGTTTAAGCTGGTTCAGAAACAAATAGCTCTACATTTAAATGATTGTATATCCTGTCCGATTAAAGGTTAAATTTAATTAGCACCACAACTGTCTTTAATCTTTTTTTTTTTATGAAAAACTTTTTAAATAATCCAATTTTGGTTCATCGTGGCATGCAAATTAGAGGAATAAGGAAAATTATTTTTTCTCGGCCGGAAACTTTTTCATACCATTCAAAAGTTGCCTTTTTATGTAAGCAAAAACATTATGAATGTCTTTTGTTCTGCAGTAATGAGGTTCCGCTTGATGTTTAAAAATAAATTTGTTGTAAGAATTTTTCACCACTTTAGTTATACATCTTTGATCAATTAAGTAATAAGAATAGACCCTTATATACTATAATAACAATAGTATGAAGTGTGGATGTTCTAAATTTATATTACAATTTTTTATAGTTATGCCTATTCATTTTACTTTTCTGTGTTATTAGTAATGTACACATAGCATTCTTCATCCAACATTTTCATATAAATCTATAATGCTTAAAATCATGAATAGAAATATTTTTGGATTAAATTTTAACTCCTAACCTTTTTTTCCTGCATGTAGTCAGTTAGAAACAGAGATAGTCCCTATAGAACATGATACCCTTGGAAAGGATATCTGCTTTTAAGTATAAATCAGTCTAGTATGTCACAGCGGAGGGTTCTGTGATATCTACTTGTTAAATACATAATTAATGTATTTTTAATATATCTGTTCCCTTCGGGAATCGATAAAGATATAAACATAATAATGATTGACTATGATATAAGAAAAAATAACAAAGTTAATGTCATACTTAATAACGAATAAACACTAACTCTAAGTAAGGATTAAACAAATATTTTTATGTCTAATTAGTTTTACAAAAATCAACACGAAAAAATCGGTAAGTTGTTGTTTGTTTGGATGTCTAGGCGCAAAAACATCCAGGTCATTTGCGCCCGATCAACTAAATAATACTTTTATACCGTTTGGATGGTTAGTCCAAAAATTAAGAATAAAAAGAAAAGGATAAAAACAATTAAATAAAAGGATTAATAAAATAAAATAAAGAAATACAAATAACAATAGATACTAATTGATAATAAGATAGAATAGATAAATAAATAAACTTTTAAAAAAATAAATGAGTAGAAATTAATAACCAAACGAACTTCTAAAATAAAAAAATTAAGTAAATATATAAAAAATAATAATAAATCTGCTATGGATCGTAATTTATAAACTTGGCATATATGTTGTTTAAGTCTTTCATTATCTAGGAACTTTAGAACTTTGGTAACGATTTCTTCTTGATTTCCCAGGGATGCTGATATATTCTGTGGTATTCCGAGATATTTTAAACTTGCGGTGTAAAAAGTGCACTCTTCCAAAACATGTTTTATGGTTAGTGACTGATCACACTTTTGAAATCTGGGAATAACTTTTAAATATAGGGATGATTTTATAATAAATATGGGGATAATTTTTAAATATTATTATTTTAAGAACTGTATTTGAACAGTGATTTTGTAGGTTGAAGCTCATTTATTTAAATTTTGCAAAAAAAATATAGTTACGAATATTATATGAATTAGAGAACCTAAATTTTATATCATTGTTCTAATAGCAAACAAGGGTCTATTGAAAGTTATAAAAAAATATTCAATCAGAAAAATGTAAAACTAAAGTAGAGAAAAGTTTTAACTTATTTTTAAGCCTCTTACGGGATCTCAAGATATAAATTAATTGTAAAAAAGTATTTTTTTTTTCTAACATAAAAAATCAATTTTTAAAGGCTATTAGAAAGTTGTTGGCAGAAAAAAGTGTTTTTCTTTCTACCCCTAATGTACATATATAAAAATCCTTTTTGAAATATATCCCTGATGATATATAATTTTTATTTCCCATAGGCCTTCGGAATGGCCTAATAACTTCCACACCCGACCGATAAGGTCCTGCTCCAATTACTACAAACACAAAGAACCGTTATGGAACCCTGGCTGCATTGGCAATGTGTGCCCGTTTGTCCCTATCAGATTGACTTTACCAAAGTTTGCTATAGCTATTAGTTATAGAGGGACCTTTGCTTCAGAATCAGTTCCCAGCTTCGTTTGTTCAAACTTAGCTAATCTGGACTTTGTCCATTCTCCAGAGCCCACTCTCATTATTCCAGCTAAGAAGTTGCAGCTGACCTCCGCTATACTTGCCGATTCGGAACTTATTTCACCAGGTAATCTTTTATATTTCGGTCCAAGAACCGAGAATCGATTCAAGGTTCTGCCGTATCCGGTTACTAAGGTCTTCAAGTTACAGCAGTAATTAATACGAAAGGGAACCAAGCATGAAATGAAATAATTGGGTGAGATTCCTTAACTATGATAATTAACTGTCTAATTAACGTAGGATAGGTTGTTATTTAATTTAATTACAGGCGCAAGATGAATCCAGGAAAATATATTATAATATTTAAAACAAATTTAAAAACCATTTTGGGAAAGAAGTTCATTAGTTGAATTTTACCATGTTCCCAATTACTAACTTCTAAGGCATGAAATTAGTATTTAAAATGTTACTTTACTTAATGATCAATTAACTGAAATACTTTAGAAATAAGCACCTCTAAGAGAAAATAAATCACAATTTAAAATAATAACGTAGTCGTTTGAAGTTCAGAATAGATAAATTACTACTTTAAAACTATTTTCACAAACTTAATACTTGATGGTTGACCGTGGTGTATTATTGAGTAAGAAGATGGTCCGGGGTGATGGTCATAAAAAGACTAAAATGGTAACAAACTATGTTATTTTATTAAATATTATTTACTAAAATACTATATTAGTATTTATAGTCCTTTTTAACTACTTATTTTAACCTGTAACATTTAAAATTTCTTGTTGTAATTTGAACCTATTGGACTTGAATCATCTGCCAATTCCCATTGTAACCTTCAACTTTCAACTTTAATCATTTCAGTTAATTTTTTTTTTAAATTTAAATTTTGATTTTTTTTTTGTCATCTCTTCTTTCTTTTATCTTAAACTTCTAATGTTCATAGTTTTTGTTAAATTTTCTCCTTGTAGTCTTTAATATATAATTTTAAACTGAACTTTTCAAATTTCGTCTTGTAATTTTAACATTGAATCCTCACCTGTCAACTCGGCTATTGTAATATTGTAATCTTTGACTTTTAATTTTACCAGTTTTAGTTAACTTTTTTATTTCAATATTCAACTTTCAATTTTAATGTTTTGTTCAACTTTCTTTCTTAAAATTCTAATCTTTTAAGTTTAACTGTTTTTTTTTTTTTTGTTGGTTTATTTAAATTTCCCCTTTTATTTCTAACATTAAACTTTAAATTGTAGTTGTTTAATTTATTATGCCAATCCCTTCCAAGGCTGTCAGGGATATTGTCATAATAATTCTGCTTTAAGAGCTGGTGTTAATTTATTGTTGTGGACTGTAAAATTAGAGGAGTTAATGGATTAAAGAAGTGAATATTTAAAATTGATTGCTATATTTTGTTACATGTAATTTTATACGGAGGTGCAGTTTCTCTTTTCTTCTAGTTGCCAGTCTTCTTGTACATCTTCTCTCTCTTCCTTTCTTGGCCCCTTGCCGGCCGCTGTAGTTTTTTACTCCATGTTTATTAAATCAGTGGAATCACAAAATTTTCAAACTGCCCAGTTTCGTCAATCTCTCACGGCAGTATGCTCCAGAAAACAGCTGTGCTGTGTTTACTTGATTTAACTTAAATTAAATTTAAATATAAAGTTTGATATGTTCCCTAAACAGTAGTCATTAACTTTTCTTCTTGTAATTTTAAAAGATTTTTAAACCGTAGATGGTAACGTTCTATGGTATTATTATAGTAATGTTTAAATTTTAATTTCACCAGTTTTTGTTAATTTCACTTCATTTCATCACTAACATTTAATATTAATTAAATCTGTACTTTTAAGTTTTATTAATTTTGCTTGTATATTTATTAAGCTGTAACTATTTATTAACTTCCTGTATTCACTGTAAGCTATTGATAAACTGTATTTGTCATCTGTAGTTTTGTATTGGATTGGCAAATAAGTCCTTTCCGTTTTCCATGGTGAAATAAACTCAATGTATTATATGCATACAATTTATTTTAATGTACAATATATTGATCATAATTTAATATTACTTTTTGCCATCTTTTCACTAACTGCATAATGCCGTGTTCATAGAATGTCTGGAGTTTATTGTTAAAAAACTGATCCAAGTGGTTTTTTATGTCCTCTTCCTTTTGGAATTTCTTTCCATTCATGGAGTTCTGCAGAGACCGGAATAAGTGGTAGTCACTTGGAGTTGGGTCTGGTGAATATGGAGGGCGTGGCAAAATGTTCCATCCAAAGCTCAAAAATGTATTGCGAGTAACCAACGAGGCGTGGCGCCGAGGCATGTCTAGGTGGAACTTAACATCCTTCCTATCATTCATAACTCTTCCGGTTGTTCCCCTAATTCGATGTTACTATATCCACTGAAAAGCTGAATTATTGGTTAAGTCTTCAAAGCAGTATGGTTGGTTTTTTTATTTAAGGAATAAATTAACAAAAACTCCTTATAGGCTTTTATGTTTTATCTACAATTGTTGTTTGTTTACGAAGGTCCTGTTGATGTCATTTTTTGTAATTTATGTGGCCCTAAATTCCTGTTAAATTGTATATAGCTAACGTCATATTGAAGTTGAATAACATTTTTTTTGATTTTCGAAAAAAAAAATCATGTGAGGGACCCAAACATCAAGCCTGGAAACATAGCTGAGCTTGTGCAAATAGTTGTATACTCTTGTGCGACACATTTAAGGCTATATCAATCCCTCGCACTGATTGGGTGGGATTTTGATCAATAATGACCTTAACATTGCTCGTTTCAATTTTATGTGAGTGGCCAGACCGTTGATCATTATTGATGTCCAAATTTCCTGAATGAAATTTAGCAAACTAATTTCGGCAGGTGCGTTCGATTAACGCATCATCCCAATAAATATTGCCAATTTTTCTATGAACTTCTGAAGCACGCTTACCTATTATAAAATATGCCAATAATGAATGCTATTTTTTTCCATATTCACAGCGCAATACTATGCTAGCTTCAACAAGAGTTAGCAAGTATAGTTGTTGATATATTATAAACAGGATAAGCAATCCACCTTAGGGATTAATTCATCAGATTTATGTCATTATTATCATAGTGACATAAAAATAAACATAAAAACCGAAAGGACATAATTTCCAACCCAAGCAATACCATTAGTTGATTAAAAAATTGTAATGCAGGGTGAAAATGACCCAGATGGTTGAAATCTCCTGATTATTTTGTAAATAAATAAAATATTCTTTTTATGACCGCAACCCCAGACCATCTTCTTACTCTATATCCACGAATATTTTAGTTGCAATTAAAATTTAATGAATAGAATGAAACTGAAAGTAAATTCAATAGTTGTAAAATCAAAAACACCGCAATAATTAATTGTTTTTACTTTTTTTTCATAAATTTTTGGAATAAGCAATGCTTCTAAATAAAATTAAGAAAAAAGTTAATTTTAAAAATCAACGTAAATATTTTTAATTTTTTATATATTTACTATAATTTAAATAGTTGAATATGATTTGGCCAAGCCAAAAACAAATAAAAAATAAAAACTTCACTATTGAAGGAGATATAAATCAGTATAGAAGATTAATTAAGAAAACACTTAAATAAAAAAGTTATATCCAATTATAGATGTTATTTGGATTATAAATGTTTTAAAAAGCATTTACTATGAAAACGATGTGAAAGGATAATGAAAAATATAATATATGGTCCTTAGGGCTCCTACAAATAAAGTGGGATGCATCTCAGGGTTACGATATTCATGTAGGCGGCGATATGGGGATATATTTGTATTATTATCGTTTATAATAGACAGTCACATAGAGCATGATAATCCGCAGCGATCCCGACAAAGGGTATCGTTTCACCAGGGTATAACTCGTTCTGTGTGTAGGAGCTTTTAAAACAAAAGAGCCTATGTTCAAATTTGAATGTGTCTACGCGAAGGTAATGAGAGTAGGGTAAACATTAAATTTTAAATGTGCCACTGGACCATTATTATTAGTTACTAGCTAATAGTGAGAGGGCTTTAGTCATTCTAACTATTAAACTATTAATGTATAGGCACCTTGTCCATATTTTTTTCTCACAGTACATTTTTTCAATCTTTGGTCAATGAAATTTTTTGTCCTTATCATTTATTTTTAACATCAGTTATTTTCATTTATATTAAGGTTTAATATTACTTTTGTTCACTATTTCCATGCATTTCTTTTCTTATTAATTTTTTTTCTTCTAAAGTGCTGACATATTGTACATTTAAAAAAAGAAAAATCGATGAGAAATGTTTAATTATTTGATTGTACCAGAGAAAATTTGGCTACAGCACAAAAGTTATCAGAAAACCAAAAAGGCTGTAAAAAAAAAAAACATTAGAATTCCTAAAAGCGGGAAAACTGTTTATAATAATTGAATTAGAAGGTATTGACAATGACCTTGCAGAGTAGTAGCAACAAAAAAAAAATAAATAAATTATTTGAAATAAGCAAAGCTATGTTACTTTAAAGAAACTAAGAAAATTCAGTGTTAAGCCAATTTAGATTTATCATTTATCAATAACATTAATAACGGGCAGATCATTCGATTCCACACTTATATAATAAGTTTAATAGAAATCGTTAGAGTCATTGTTTTTGAAAAAAATCTATTATGAATGACAAAAGTAACATTTCCGGTAAGTTAATTTTGGTGAAAATGTTGCTGTATCATTCCAAGCATACACTTACTTTGTATACAATTTGAGTTTTACAAGACGAATTTTCGTTTTTGAGTCTATGAACTTTTTCTCCATGAAGTAATACCTAACAGTAGTCACATGGGGATGAGAAACAGGTGTTGAGAGGTGGTTTTAGTGGGTAACAATCCCACACGAAGGGCCTATTCGTGTCTTTTGAAAATTTTCACGTGCTTCATTAAAATAAACAAATTTTAAAAAACGTGCACACGTGCGCAATCACACGACACAACACACACTTTTGTAAAGCTTTGTTATTAAGACTGAGTGGGTCTGAAAACTTGTATTTCTGTTGACAGCTCGGCTTTTAAATTTTTCACAGACTGAATACTTTCTCCTCCATTCTATTTTACTTTTACTACGATATATTTATCATACGTAAGCTGAAGTTAAAATGATTTGAAACTGTAATGTAAATTTATGATTGTGAAATGTTAAATTATATTTTTATGTTATATAAAATATATTTCAGTTCTGAAAATAATGATAAGATGCTAAATTCTACCACTAAACAAATTATATAAAACTACAATATCTAAAAATATTTATTTATACATACAACTCACCGAAATTGAGGTATGAACCAAAGACGATTAATTAACAGTAGTTCTTACCTAAAAAAAACAAATAATATAAATATACTGACTTCACTCATTATAGTATATATATATTCAGAATATTCATTATTATCAACATTTAATGACAAATTGTATTAGAGACAACCTAATTACTTTTAAAAAAGTGATAGGTGTGTTATACATCATTATAGAGTATCTTCATATTTATTGAACTTTATCCTTCAAACGTATACGAAAAATATTAAATAAATAATTTTATATATTTCAACAAATACTAATATTAGATTTGAAGGAATATTAAAATTTAATTTCTTAATCACAACCTGTCAATTATCCTCCTAGTATTGAGACTCCCTTATTTTGGGTAATACTATCAACACTATGATTCTATTTTTTAGTTCTTAACGAACTGATGTGAAACCTGTTATAACAATCCTCATAACCTGTAAACATCCCTTTGTCATGTGCATTCCCATATATCAGTAATGATAGTAAATAGATAACTGAAGACGTAAGAGGAAGAATATGTCATTTAACAAAACTTAATTTTTAGAAAAATTAAATTTAAGGAAATTTCAGCGCTCTTTTAAATTTGATTAAAAATCTCATGATTTCCACCCGCCCCAACCCCCTCTCTCCGTGGGTACACCAGTGATCCAAATGTTTGTGTTTTGTAAGTAGATATGAAAGCCCAAGCAAAAAAAATGTTTAAACGGGTTATCAAACAGTTGTTTTCGAGTTTAAAAATGATAATTAAAAAATATAGTCAAGAAGATTCTTTTTTTAATTCACCCATGTGTATAAAGATGTTTTTTTTTTAATTTCTTAATGATATCATAACTGTATAAAAGAAATACATTTAGTAAATTTGATCAAATGGATATAATGATGTGAAAACTCTTGTTCAGAAACTACCCAATGGTAGCACCCTAATGATATGTCTACATTAGGAGATCACGGGGCCATCTTCTTTTCAGACGCCTCCGAGGGTTATCAGGAATTGAAGAGAAAGCAAGGCTAGAAACGAGAGTGTTGGGATGATTCTGAAGTTCATTATGGAATGATAGGTATCTGGATTGGGCCAGATGTGAAACATAAGAAACATTAAGATCATTATGGCTGGTTTTATTTGTAACAAAGTAGGGACCATTAAGGGTTTTACGAAGGATTTTGGATTGTAAGGATTGGATACGAGAGGAATTCGATGGTTTAGCCCCGTAGCTCAACTCCGTAAGTCAAAATAGGCCTTATTATAGTCATTTCTATGAGTCTTTTGTAATTAATTTGTAAGTTTAGAGCGTTTGTCTAGTAAGTTCTGAAGTAATCGGAAACGTTGTGTTTCTTGTTTATGGTTTCTTGTCGTTTCAGTCTGGTATGAAAATTAAATTTAAAACAGTTATATTCGATTTAACTGATTTATTTGCTCCCTGATTGCAAATGTTGTATATTTAAAATGCTTCGAACAAAAAAAAAAAAAAAATATACAATAGTATTAAAAGTGTAAACCTGAGAAGAGGAGAATATTTATCCTACCATAGTGAGATCCAAAGAGGGAAGGTATCGGTTGGAGGAGGTTCGTTAGGAAGGACAGTTAGGACATCCCTATTGTCAAGACCAATCCTCCACCCCCTCCGCTCCAATATCTCTTCCCCTACATATCAGATTTCCATGGAGGTTCTATATCCGATTTTCAGCCACGAGAAAAGCCTCTCACCTACTATTTATGTGGCTTTGCTTTCCTAACACAAAGTGAATGATAGACGTGGCCTTGGGTTTCGATTTGTACTTGCATAGTATTGTTGGCTATGAATACTGACAGAGAGTTTGTCAAATCGGAAGTCAGTGGTGTGATAGAAAAAAAATAGTTGATTATTCAAACTTTTTAATAAAACATATTATATATAATAGAGATATATTGATATTATTATAGAGCGTGTAATGTAAATTTTGGGAAATAAATATTTAATAAGGTAACCTCTTAAGCAGCCAAGAAGTGTTTATAGATCATGTTCAGATTCCTACCCGAAAAGAAGGAAATTTGACTGATTATTTCACATTTTCTTTTATTGACATTACATACCTGCCTGTCTTGGACAATTTCTTTCCAGTTGTCTGTACGCAGCTCTGTTGCATCTTTGTTGATTCTATCTAGCCATATCCTTTTGGGCCTTCCACGTTGTCTTTTGCCTTCTGTTGAGGCATTCATAATTGCGTTGAGGCTTCCAGATGGATTGCTACGAGCTACATTTACATGCCCCGCCATCTTAAACTCCATGCCTTCATATCATGGGATATTTACTGACCAGTTTCTGTAAGCAGTTCTTAATTGGTCTTTCTTTTCCACGTGTTAGTACTCTGATTCCAGATCGCTTGGGTTCTCGAGTGATTATTTAAATTATCGTTTTAAAAGTAAGGTATTACTTACTTAAACCCGTACTCATCACAAATATACGATTTCGCTAAAAAGACCGACTTACAAAAACATCAATCCTTCCAATCAAAATTATTGCGACTCATAACAAATACACCTTGGTATGTGACTAACTCAACATACTGACCTCCACCTACCTACAGTTGGCCAGCATATAACGACCCTTTACCAACGATTTTACACAAAGTTAAACGGACATAATAACGTACTAATAAGAGACATGGCCACAACTAACATACCTCAGAACATGAAGAGGAGCCTAAAAAAGGCGTTGGATGAGAGATCTCCTTCCTTAAACAACCTAAGTAATTGAAACAATTTAGGGAAGAGGTACTGCTGACTACTTTCCTTCACCATGACTGTCGTGTCATTATTTCCTGCATCGCCATCACATTTACTGATTGACTGAAGGCGCAAATACATGTTTATACAAAATAATCTACTTCTATAATTAAGATGTGTGTGCGATGTGTGCAGAGATCACTTATAAACTATCAAAATGAATGTTTTTTTAGAGCGGATTTTTTAACTTAACTTTGTAGGTAAGAAAAAAAGGATGAGTAAATCAGAGGATTAGAACGGTTACACAACGCCGAATTGTATTCGTTAATTGAGGTTATTACATAGAAGCGACCAAATTGGACATGTAAAATAGTTGGGTTTACTAACGAATGAAGTTTTTATTGTGAAATATTCAATCATTATTGCAAGTGGATAAAACAGATAAGATCCGTCATTTGATTTTTATGTGTTTACTAATAGATCACCTGCGGCATTAGTGAAGTAAGGAACAACTGTGGAGTATTACCACTATTAAAAATTATGAAATTCATTAAAAAAGGTATAAGAAGAAATATTTTTGTTTTAAATTAATGATATGAGTTATTAAACACCACCTTATTAAACTATATACTTTAAGAAAAATAATGAGTTTATCTATCTAATATTGACAAGCTTACACTATACACATAGTTATAATTTAATGACGAATGCAAAAGATTTTCCTAATTGAATCTAACAGCTTCCATCCACCATTCTCTTAATGACAGTTAGACCCGGAATCCAAGGGAGCCAGTTTACTGACAACCTGTTGACAGCTGAGAATTATTTTCTCGTCCACCACTTGTTAAGAAAGGTCAGCTGAACGTGCTGTCTACTGATGGCCAAGGGTCGGATAACAATTCCGGGTAAGAAATAAACGACTTCATATCCCGTAGTTTATTTGTTATAACTTTTAAAATCATATAAAACAATAATTAATATTGAATAAATAATTAAAGAACATTTTTTATAGATGAACGAAAATAAGAGACCTTTTCTTAGAAATCATTTTAGCTTGTTTTTTTTTTTTCATTTACAAGTCCGAAAAAATAAAATTATTCATAGACCTTATTATCTTACAGCAGATATTTTTGTTAATCCCCATCTAATTTTAGTAATTTATACCAAAAATGAATTTTGCATGAATAGATTGAAATGTATGAATTTGTTGGAAGAATTTTGATCGAAAAGTTTCTCAATAACATACAGCAGGAAGCCTATGAGGTTTATTATTTTAATTTTTTTTTTCTTATAGATTTTAAGATAGACTTTCGTTCCCTTCACAGGTAATTAATTAGTTTGTTTTTTAATCTAGCTATATTTTGTCTTCCAGTCAGTATTCTGATTCCAGATCGTTCCACTTATCTTGCGGAAGAATTTTCTCTCAAATCTTTCAATACCTCTGTCTAGGGTGCAGGTCTTGAAGTCATATTTCAGAACTAACTTTATCATAGCTTTGTACACCCTTAATTTGAGATTTTTTATTGGGATTTCAATATCTTTGGCGATAACATCTTTAAATTATTCTCAATATAACAAACCTTCAATGAAGGAGGGAAAAGCTCCTTCACAAACTAAAAGTCTGCAAAAATTTTCATTTTGAAGGAAGAGGGTGAACGATTTACTCTATCGAGCCAATTTGATCAAACAAAAATTACATATTACTAATCTAATTATAATTGTTTTAAATGTAAATTTATGACTGTACTTTAATATGTGCACTTTTATTAAAAAAATATATATTATTTCTCATACAAATAAATTTACTATAAATTAAAACAAAAGAAATGCGGTTTGAATGAATAAGGGCTTTTACTTTATGCGACTTATAAAATATAGTTTAAACAAACTAAATTTCTATTTTTTATCACGTTTTACTTACAGTTTCTCTAACATCAAGTGAAATAACCGAATAAGCTTTAATTCCCCCTAAGTGTCCGCTACTTAGAAATATTAGTATTTACTATAAACCAAAATTAATTAAACTTAAGCCTGTTGAAAGTTTGTCAACTAGGATAAACTATAAACAAAACTAGTACAAGGATTGTGAAAGTTTCTTTTGATTTAAACTTAGGAGACTAATCGGGTTAGTGTTGCGGAATGCACAGACTTCGCAACAATAATATTTTCTAGCATAGCAATAATATTTCCTGAATTTAAAATGTTTATATGTACCTAGTACGTTTTCTTGGACTGAAGGATGCCGTAGGCACTGAATGAAGCAGACCATCCCACCAGATAAGCCATAATGCCCATTTAGATTTTACCAAGTAACATTGTGTTTGCAATTAATAACTTGATCATTTTTCCAATCAACTCTATTTACACTATCGTTGTCCTGTAATGATTTCTCAAGTGTTTATAAGTTGTAAATTTGTAAACAGATTTTTTTTTTATTATTATTATTTTTTTTATGAAATCTTAATTCCTTAACAAATATCTCTACATGAAACCATTTAAAAATTAGTATGTTATCTTTGAGTTACAAATAGTAAATTTTAATCATGATATCTTTAGAAAAAACGTCCAATAGAAATTATATCCACTAAATTATATTATTCAATCTTGAATAATGCAGTAGGGGGTTTGAGGTATCTAGCTTCCAAATACCTAATTGATATATTTTCAATTATATAATTCCTTCTGGAACCGATAGAAGTATAAAGATAAACATCAAATATAATCAATAGGAATAAAGATGGTTTTTGAAACGGCTTAGAACAGAGATGCGTCAGAAATACAGCATAGATATATTCAATTTCATCAATTATGTAGGTATTATTTACACTTACATGATCACATCTTCATTTACCACTGAGGGATATAAAGAAATTAATAATATAATCCAGAATTATAATAGAGAATAAATATCACATAGAAACAAGAATAAAAATAATAATATAAGATATATAACGTTGAAGCAATGTTGAATGATACACTTTGTATGAATTAATGGACAGTGTTGTTGGCGAAATGTATGACACCTTGCATTGTGTCAGGCGTCGCTTACCAAAGCTAACCAGATTAATATCGAAGTCCTGATCCCATGTATGACCCAATCAAGAACAGATCATACCTCTCAATATGGTATCAATGGCTTATATTTCGGTGAAGACGTTTACTTAATATGAGTGAGATTAAAATAACCAACACAGTAAAAACAATAGAAGTAAAAAGGAACGCTTCATTTAATGATTTATGATTATATTATTTATTTAGTTATGTTAGGATATCATGTGCAACTGGTAAGGCTAGGGGCACCTTATTCAATTTCATTACCAATAAACATATGTCTGTAAAAATATTATGTTGTGTCTGGTGAGATAGTGTTTTAATATATGTCTATAAACAATCTAACATAATAGGAAAAGATATTTTAAGTTTTGTAGGGCTTGTCGATATCCCCGGAGACATACAAGGTACTTGATTTATCCAAGATTGGACAATCAACTAAAATATGTTCTGTTGTTAAAGCTATATTGCTTAATTAAATTATTCACTAAAAGTGGTGTATTTGTGAGCAACCGAGGGCGATAGAAAAAAGTTGGGAATAAGCCACGATTAAATCAACCACAGAATTAGCATAAATTAACTGCTTAAAGTGTCCACTTTAAATAAGTTGAAAAAGATAAAACTCTACTTGTTTTATTTTACTTGTTGATAAAAGAAATTTTGTGTTATTTACCATGAAGCAATTGTTAATTAAGTGAAATCATTTTTTTTTTTTTAGTTCTCGCTTTCTGCTTATAAAAAAAAATAGTCCCCCTTAGAAAAAATATCTGTTGTGCGCAACACACAACTTTCACTTACCGAAGTGATTGCTCTACTTTGAATAAAAATAATTTTATATTATTATAGGATTATTATAAATTCCTAATATAAGCCTGCAATACTGGGCTGTTAAAAAATTTTTGAAGTGCATTTTAAACGGAGGTAAAGCTTACATTATATCGACGGTAGGCAATGAAAATCTATTTACTCCATCTACTTTTATAAACCACACAACTTGGGTCTCTGAGCCTTTCAGTTGCATTCTGTCAACTAACTCAAATTTCAACATTCTTGAGTAATTTCATTTCAGTGATAGTTCTAATTAAAAAACGTATATCTATACAGACAGTGAGTAAGTTTATTCCAGAGTAGACGATTGCAGTTTTGAAACATAGAACGGTAAATTATGAATTTCGCCACTAGAAACATCACTAAAATTAAAAATTAATAATGTTGGAATTGGAGTAAGTTATTCTGTTAACCGAAAGCCATATATATGCCTAGAGAGGTGTGGAAGTATATCTGAATATTTAACCTATAAATGATTCTGGATTGTTGGACTATTAGTTATTAAACTGTTATTTTCCATTGTTAAGTTTACTAAAATGAAATAACGATATTTTCATTGCCTGCCATGGATAGGTCAAAAGTTGTCAAAATAAGTGGATGATGTTGGGATTCCACAAAGGGAAAATTCATCAAATTATTCACTAATTTAATTTTCTAAAAGGTTACTTGGTGATTCTTTGGAATAAACGGCCTTTAGATAAATAATTATTTAAATATAATATCTTATCTAGAATTATAAAACTATAGAAAATATATTTCAGATTATAAACATGCCCGTGAAATATTTTTGTATTTCAATTCTTCTTTCATACAAGTACAATCTAAGGCTAGGACATCTAAAGCATATACTTATCTTAAATACCTAATATCAGTTTCGTACAACTTTTGGTTTTTGAACTAGACTGTTCACATACACACAAGCACACAGACCATTTTTCGGGACTTGGTTATTTGGACTCATGGGACCTCAAAACGTATATTTCCTTTTAAAACTCAGATTCAAAAATTTTCACGATCGCAATACTTACCCTTACTATGTATTACACATATAGATAAATGAAAATAATAAGCTTACTATATATTACATAAATAGGTAAGTGAAAATAATACTATATAATACATATATAAGTAAGTGAAATTAAAAAAAAACTTACCTGAATTTTGAACTCGACCATCAGACTATGGTTTATATAAACGTTTTTATAGAATGTAAGATCTGATGTCACATCATAAAATACTTCCACTTGCTAAGGGAACAACATATATATAATGTATAAATTATTTCAAATCAATGTTTGTCTAAACACATATAAATAACACAAAATTCTTAATAGATTGATATATAATTATATAATACTATATTTTAAACAGAATAGTATCTTCTACTAAGAACAACGCAATCACATGCTGTTTGGAACAATATTTCGTGAAAGTGAAATTTTATAAATTTAATAGGCAAAAATGATTTCGAAAACATTGAAGTTACAAAAGTATATATATATATATATATATATATATATATATATATATATATATATATATATATATATATATATATATATATATATATATATTTGAGAAATTTAAAAAAAAATGATAATTATTTCTGTTCTTATCCATCTCCTTCTATTAAAATCCAACGCAGGAAATTTCAGGAATTGTTACCAATAATTAAGATACAAGGAATGAACTTTTTTCTGACGAATTTCAGTTTTTTTTTATGTTTAATATCTCGAGTAGCAGTGTTTTCCTCTAGTTTTTCCATATTATTATGGCTTCATATAAAAGTGGTTTAAAATTATTTAATAATACTAATAGTTATTAAATAATTTTAATTTTAAATTATTACTAACATTAATGATGTTATTAATGTGCATATGCTGTTTTCTCTAGTTCTATAGGTGTATAATGCCATATGAGCGGTTATACCATCATTTAAGTGTTTATTCCTCTTTGACATTTCGATCTCTGCTGGCATTATACAAATAATGGTATCTCCTATAGAAATATATATATATATATAGACGGTTATATATATATATATATATATATATATATATATATATATATATATATATATATATATATATATACATTTTTTTTTGTCTTTCGGTTGCCTTTACAGGCCTTGAAGATCTCCTAGACGATATCCTAATTCCCGATTTAAAGTACGGGGTAGGGTCATCAATCCTACGTCCGGTCGGTGTGAGTTGTCTCCAGTAGGGTAACGTATCTCACATACCGAGGGGAGGGGGAGGGAGCGTGGCTTTCCTTGGTGGACGGTCACTCATCCAAGTGCTAGTGCCACACTCGCCGTTGCTTAACTTTGCAAGCGCCTTAGCCCACAGGCTACCCGCTCCCCCCACCTCACGCTATTTCTCTCTCTCTCTCTCTCTCTATATATATATATATATATATATATATATATATATAGAATAATAATTTGGTGATAACGCTAATTATAATGTGCATGATGCATAAAATAAAAACCTCATGATTAAGGAAGTTTTTTCTAACACTAAATAAATATAAACGTTTTTTCACAGAAAAAAGTATTATTTCATAATATAAAGAAAATTATGAGTAAAAAAATGAAATAAAGATGAACAAATTAAAAATATTTTATATAGTTTGTTGATTTGAGAGGCGTAGGATTCGAGTAGGAATCATTTTTGCTAACAGTAGAGAAGGTTGGTCTTTCTCCTGATATTTATTTAACAAAGCCGAAAGTCAACAGTACTAAATAAATATAACTAGGAAAGACCAACAACTTTGTTCTCTTTCCCGGAGAAACAAAATTTCAGTTCGTCAGATAGGAGGGAGAAGACTTGGTAACAGAACTTGGGCAGATCATCTTTGACTATTTTTGTCAGTTGGGATTATTTGCCATGATTGTGTACATCACCAACATAGATTTTAGCAGAACATTAGAATACAGAATTAGAAGAAAAATAATTACAACTTTTTAAAAATGTTTTGCACATCCGGATGTTAAAAATAATTGTACTCTAAAGATTAATATAAGCTATGATTATCTGAATAATTTTTATACAACCTCAGTTATGGTGTGTATTTAAAAAAACAAAAAGGAAATCCACGATAAACAAGACTATAGAAAACAATGAAACAATATAACAAAAAAAAGTTGGTTACGTAATCATATTTTGTTTCTCTTAGTATTAGATAATGTACATCGCATAACAATAAATGGTGTAGGAGGTAAAAGAATAACCTGAATTAAAATACAAAACAAAAAAAAAGACTATATTAACTTTTATTAATAACTTCTAAATTACCTCTAGATCATCGTCACAACGGTCATTGTTATTTTTTTCTCAGTCTAATTAATATCCTACCCTGTATGTTATAAATATATCTCATATAAATATAACATGTCATATATTCAACTCTTATAAAACCTGTCCTAACATATGGATCAGAGAACTGGACCTGACAAGTAATGAAGAGAGAGAAATTCTTAAATTTGAAAGAATAATTCTCCGACGAATATTTGGACCCGTAAGGATTGGAGAGCACTGAAGATGGAAGACAAACAAGGAAATTTACCAACTTTATGGCAAAACTGACATAATAATGTTTATTAAGTTGTTAAAAATGCAGTGGGAAGGCCAGGTTGCACGCATGGAAGAAGAAGAAATGCCTAGGAAACTGCTGGATGGGAGGCTACACCGGGCAAGAGGAAGAGGAAGACCTCACTTCATATGGGGGAACACTGTTGCCAGAGATGACCGCAACCTACTCAACATCTCCAACTGGTATTTGGGGGCGGGATGGCCGAATGGGCTAACGAGTGTGCACATACCGCGAGTTGCCCGGCGAACAGATAATCGAAGTTATTAAAGATTAAAAAAAAGTATGAGTTCACGTCCCGGTGCTGGTAGGAATTTTAAATTCTCCGCCCTCACCCCCGGGCCGGAATAACCCAATATAGTCTAAAAGACAAGGTATGGAGGAACAAAAAAAAAAAATTAGGTTTGTCCACTAACTCGACTTTCCTATTCAGAAGAGTTTTATAACCTTACATATTTCCATTAATAAACAAAAAAAAAAAAAAAAAATAGAATTATAATTCCAACTTTCCTGAAAATATATATGAAAGACATAGTAAAGCTTGTGTGATGCAGGTAACAGGTTTTCTTACTTTCACTTAGTTATCTTTTTTTTTCTCTCATTCACCCCTTTCTAACACTAGGATATAAAACCGTAATCTTACATTGGAAATTGCATTGCTGTAACTTCGTTAATAGTTGTCCGAAGTGAACAATTTGTATGTAGTTTCGTAGGGAATTTCATTACATTTAAAAAAACAGGCTAAACAGTTTTTTTTTCAGACAGACAGACCAATGGCTAAAAACGTGTTTTTTCGGACCCAGGGGTTCTGAAACGTATAGATCCGCCTAAAACCGCATATCGGAAATTTGGCCCGATCGCAATAATTTTCTTACCTAGTATAGGTAAGAAAGTAATAAATTAAAACATGTGTAGAAAATAGAATAAGCAGTAACATCGCTAATACTGGTTCGATTCCGATAATTTTTTTTTTTGTTTTGTAGGTAATTTAATTACCTTTCAAAAGTTTTATTATAAATTTTACCGTATAATATATAGTTATGGAGTTAGGCTCCATAACATTTTTCTTTTCTTTATAACTTTTTTCCTGATTTTTTTCGAGAATTTAGTCTATATACGAAGATTGAAAAAACAATTATTAGAACATTATAGGAAAGTTTCATTAAAATCGCTAGAGCCGTTTTTGCGCTACAGTCAATAGAAAAATATGTTTTTCATTTATTGTGCGCAAGCTATTGCGCATGGAGCGCCGAGTTTCTGTCACAGGCATCAGTAGTTAAAACCCTACAAAATAAAAAAAGAAGTAACAAAATCGATTCACTAGTTCCCGAATATCTTGGCACAGAAAGACAGGAAGGCCCAATGGCTAAAAATGTGTTTTTCGGACTGAGGAGGCTCTGAAACGTATAGATCCATCGAAAACCGCATATCGGAAATTTGACCAGATCGCAATACTTTCCTTACCTAGTATAGGTAGAAAGTAAAAAAAAAAAAAAATCAGTTTCTCGAACTGCTGAGCGACCGGCACAAAAGCGAATTACCTGACGAAGACTTGTCGAAGAGGCCAAGGACCACATCGGTCTGTATGTAGTGCAGAAGAGTAAGTAAGTATGTTATAAATAAAAATAAAAACGTATATTTTATCTAAAGACCGCTTGGTTTCTCGCGGTTGTAAAGAAAAAAAAGTATTATGGAAGAAATTTCCTTGAGGGAGAGCGAGAGATGGTTACATTTCATACTTCCATTTTTCATGCAACATCAAATTATTTCTACCTCACTCTTGAAAATGAGATTAAACATGCAAATATTACCTTCACTTTTTTTTCTCTTCTGGATTAACTGATTAAATATTAACTTAAGTTTTTTTCTAGATCTCTTCCGAAAATTTTACCCCTCCTTCTCCCGACCGGCTTACAGTAATGAAAACAACTTCTTGAAGAAACACTATTAGCGAAGCTGATAGTGAACTTTTCAGATTCATTTACATACATAACACATGGGCCCGGGGCTCAGTTGGTAAGGAACCGTTGCGGCTGTTCTAAGTAGGCCGTTTATAAATTCCTAATGGAGCACTCAGCGGTTCTCCAGGGGCTGTTTCATCTTGCCATCCCTACCATCTCCCCCCTCCCCCCTCCTAACCCAGGCAAACAATATGATTTCCCCTCCATTAATTCCACCACAGTCCAAATACACGCCATTTAAATCTACCTACTAAATTCATCAGGAATAACCACGTACGAATTTCACCAATCCAAAAGTAGATTTTAGAGATGTAGATTATATATAAATTACTAATCAGAAAGAGAGTTAATTTGTCATCTATGGATCATTATAAGGCCTATACCTAACGAGTAATTGATTAAAATGTTAATCTAACCATATTTTTACTTAACTGCGTAACGCACCATACCAGACAGAAACATCTAGAAACCATTCGACGTTTTCGACTACTGCAGCACTTACTAGACAAACGCTCTAAGATTTCAATGAATTACAAACGACTCATATATATGACAATAATAAGACCTATTTGAACTTATGGAATTGAGCTTTGCGGCTCCACTAAACCATCGAATTTCTCTCGTATCCAATCCTTACAATCCAAAATCCTTCGTAAAATCCTCAACGCTCCTTACTTTGTCACAAAAAGAATCATCCATAAAGACCTTAATGTTCCATATGTTTCCGATTCGGCCCAATCCAGATATCTATCCTCCCATAACAAACTGCAGAACCATCCGAACCCTTTCGTTTCAAACCTTGATTCCTCCTCGATCCGAGGCGTCTGAAAAGAAGATGGCCTAGGGACCATCAAATACAGAATTTTAATTTGAGTTCTACCAATGCATATTTTCTCTTCATATTGTACATGTCATGTTACCAATGTCACATTTACTTGTTGTATTTTTCATGTAATACAGTTATAATTTTATTAAATTTAAAAAAATAAAAATTGCGTAACGAATGATAAAAGATTCATATGTCCTGTTTCATACATTATGAGAAAACTATCACTCGGGTATATTTTCAAATCACACAGTAGTTTTAATAAGAGAATATATATATATATGTGTGTGTGTGTGATTATATTTTTTTTTATTGACCATTTTCATTTTCTCTTGTCAACAAACAAAACAAAATACAAGAAGATGGAGTCCGACGTCGTTCGGTTCAAACACAAACTTGGCATAAGCAAACGCTCAACACAGAGCAAACGTTCCCGTTCAAGAACACTTTTACATGGTTTCGAAGCAAACTCCTCCTGCTTGTTCCGAGATTACATTAACCCTACAAACTTGGAAATCTGTAGAATTCACGAAGTTCTCAAAAATTCTTAGTCTCTTAAATGGTGATGATCCTCTCTCTTCTTCTAGTTCTAAGAGAAATGCATGAAAATAATAATTTACTTTAACAAATCTTCGTTGACACCAGACTTTTCTTCGTTTGCAAACCATAGAGTTACAATTTTCGTGGGACTTTTTATCTATTTTCCTAACAAATGTATTCTATAATATCATGACCACTGTTATGATTTTACTGATATCCATTGACAAATACTACAAATCTACAATTTATAACAAAAAACTCCAATACATTATCGTTATCAGCCTATTCGAACATAAGACATTTGGCATTTGGGTTCTACAAAACTATAGAATTTCCTTCTTATCCTATTATTACAATCTTAATTCCTTTTAAAAATTCATAATGCTCATTATTATGTTACAAACAAAATTATCCATAAAGATCTCAATATTCAACATTTATGGAAATAAGTGTACCTTGGCCTATCTTAAGAGTAGGAAATTCCACCGAGGGAATGCAAAATTAAGTAGGCTACGCTGCCAGAACACTTTGTAGCTGATTTTGGTCTCTCTGATCCGCTTCATCTTTTGATATTATTGATAAGACTGTTTTAGAGTTAGGAAAAGTAATTTCTCATTACTCGATATAATAATTGTTCATAAAAAAAGTTCATAAACAAACACAAAAATATTAGTCCATTGATGTAAAATAATCTCTCTAGCTTCTTTTGAAGGCCAGTTCTAAGCAAAATACTTTAGGACTTTTCTAAAAAAATAAATTTAAAAAAATAAAGTCATATAATTGTATAATTGTACCTTGGGCCACTGTTTTATAATGCGCCTTTAATCGGTCCAAAGTATGTCTCTCGTAAGAATAAATCCTCGATTCATGGTTTTTACATAAAAAGTTTATAAAAGATTATTTATTGACTGCAGGACGATCCACCCTCCTCCGCTTCCTCCCAAGGTCGATGGCGCAAGAACCTACCCTCCCACTGCCTCTTCTCCTCCCAAAATATTTTATTCCTAGCCTTTTCTTAAAACGGAGCAAGATAAGATAGATTTAGAAAAATCGTAGATCATGTACAATTACATTAGCTGCGGTATGTTCCATGTTTTTCCCCTTGCCGCTCAGTCCGAAAATTCATAACTCCGGTGTAATTTACATTCCTCAAAAATTCAAAAACCCGTCAAAATAAAACCCCATTCTGGGCACCCCTGACTATATATATATACATTATAATTAGCGTTATCACCAAATTATTATTATATATATATATATATATATATATATTCAATTGATGACGTGAAAAAGTTAGCATAAAAATGTATATAAGTGATATTGATAAATATATAATAATTATTTAATATATAATAATTACAACAAATATTTATTAACTCAATGCCGAAGGTGTAAGTAGTTGACCAAGGCACAACTATAGTAACCTTGGGTCATTTATTATTTTTTAAAACGATTTTTTTTTCATGATCAAAGCCTGGTGAAAATAAAATAATTTAAAAATTAACATAACATTTTTAAAGCATAAGAAACAAGATTCTATTTCAAACTTTTAAAAATAATTGTTATTTTAGAAGTTGTGGAGCATTGAAAAAATATTATCCAATATACACGTACATTCCCTAAACATGTCTTCTTTAATTTTGTAATTAAATTTAATTTAGTAAATTTTGCTTTATCAAAGACAAACTGTCCAAAAAGTGAACTCCCAAAGTTCATCAATCAGTATGCAGGGAAATGATCTCTAACTGTATAATACAAATTCTAGTATATGCTGATGCCATCAACATTTTTAAGAGATCGAAAACTGTAAAAGAAGATTTCTTCTTTGCCTTCGAAAAGCTACCAACAAAATATACAATTCCTGGTCAGGTTAAAGGTATCAGCGACATATTGTCATAATTCATTGATGATGTGGTATGGTAAGCGCACCATCAATGGACATAGGTAAGGATTTGTTTGTTTTTTTGTCTCATGCCATCGTAATTCCTCTAGTTATAAACTTATCCGTTTTTATTAGACACTTTAAAATTGAAAAAAAGTTATGCAGCCATAATTTCCATTTTAAAAAAAAACATCTTTTTGAACTAGTGATCGACACCTGGAAATTTAATTGTTCTAGTCATGGACAGGGGATTGGTACACACCTCAGAAATTTATTCTTAGCAAAACCATTAGTAGGAAGATATGAAACTGTTGTCAAGAACACTTAGAAACAATAATGATAAACATTATAAAATTTTAATTTGCCAATTTTGTTCAAAACGTTGTCGATAGAGGGCATTGTTCTTCAACCTAGAAAAAACTGGAACCTTTAAATCAACGAGTAAGCTTATTATTTACATTTAAAGTCCAACTTGTCACTGGGTATTCTGTCCATAACTAGTGCGTTCAACCTAAATGTGTATTTCTTGATTTTTTAAAAACTGATTTGAACATTTTAAAAAGAAATGAAACATTATCTTCTTAGAGATGTTAGTGTTGCTAATAACGAATCTTTCCAGTGTCTACATTAATGTAATATTCTGTAATATTTCATCACACTTAGTGATGAAACTTTTGTGTAGTTGAGAATTAAGAATTTTAATAGTGAGTCGCTAGTCAAACAAGTTTAGTTTGTTAAAGTTCTGTCAAAACGTTAATGCCTCTTAAGTTTGTCTGCTCTTAATTTACTGTTATTCAACACACATTCGATCTTTTCCTCATTAAAGTGAATTTGATATATACAATTTAGTAGTAAAAACTTTTACTAAATATATAAGGATGGTTATAGGATAAAATTCGGGTAGTAAGGTTTTATTTTTAAATTTTCTATACCTAAAAAAAATTGTTATAATATTATGATTTTTTTCGCCTCTACAAACCATCATTTATTTTTTAAAAGTCAATGATTTCGTTTCTTACATAGCTTAGCTTTAAACAAGGTTAATGTGTATTTTAACCTTATTTATCGACGCACAAACACGAAGTTCATGAAAAAGACTCAAATCTTATTGTATAGCAGAGTCAATCAAAATAAATACAAACTTGTCTGATATCGTTAAGAGTACTGAGCGATTTAATTTTCTAAACTGTCACTTAATGGATTTTAGCAATAAATCCACGATATAATATAAAGTACTGCTCCCATCTACACGCGTTTAGTTCAGTGATGATTTATGTGAATTTTACGAATAGTTTTTAACCGCCGTACGATTAGTTGGAGCCTATTCTTCGGATCGTTCTCCTCTCTGTGGTATTCTTAAATGTAATTTATGGCTTGGCAAGTTGAGAACGAAGTTCATTATCCCAGAGATAACCAACCATTTGCTGGCAGATCCAACTCCCAAAGCGACTAAAAACGATCCAGCCCCTATTGTTCTGCTATGAAGTTCCCCTCACAGTGGGAACGGATTGGTTAACCACAAGTTTATTGCTTTTTTTGTTAAGCTATTCAGTCCATTTTTTTTTATACATTACACTTGTATTAAAATTTATCATACTTCTAATTCTTATATGCATTCCAATAAACCGATGTAATACGAAGCAAAAAAAGGAAGTATTCCTTGATTTCTAATCATGTAAATTAAATAGACAGAACCAAACTAATACATCTATATAATAATCGCTGTATGGTATTGAAATCTTCAATCTTACATATCACTACTTCAAAAGAAAGGTGGCCGACCTAAAACATTAACGATTTTCGACTTCCATGTACTCATAATCATCTTATTTATTATGATTTGGTAAAAGTTTTAATCTTTTAATTTTTAGTAATGTCGGATTCATTTTAATGTAGCGATACAAAAATATGCATATGTACATGAATATATACACGTTTACCTATTGCCATAGAGCGTTACCTCTTCGGAATTCTTTAATTACTAAAATTAGCTCAATTATATTGACTGAATAAAGTTCACGCAATTCGGCATTGTGTACCCGTCTAAATTCTCCGGATGTCTTATCTTTCTTCAGTCCAAATATCCTACACAAGACTATGTTTTTAAAAACCTTAAGATGTTACTCATTCCTTAATGTAAGCGGCCACGGTTCACATCCATGAGGAAGTATAGGTTGAACAGTATTTCTCATCGATGAAATATATTAATATTTCACTTCTTCTTTCACACAACTACAATGAAATAGTTTTTATGAAATATCATTGCCTTGATTAGGTGGATTTTAATACTTTTTTCAAACTTAAAAATATTTTAAAAGTTTACATTTAGTTAGTAAATTTCATTTAATTTCCTTGAAAACACGTGATTTACTTTAATTAATATTAGTTTTCAAAAATTATTATTTATATTTTTTTAGCCACTCTCCATTAACTTCTACGACTTTCTATATTAAGTATAGGTTTTTTCTACTATATATTATACGTATACCTTCTGATTATTATTTCCGGTGATTCGTTTTCGGGCTAAATATGCTTTTTTCTCTATTATTAATTACAAATTTTTACAAACGCTATATCTAGCCTTTTTTTTTTATAATTTCTATCAATGTGGGATAGTTAATTATATAAAATATACTAAATTCGAGGTACTTTAGAGGAAGAAATTTTAAACGTTGGGCATTTATGCCCTCATAGCGACATCAATAGGAATATGACCTGAATGACATTAAATACCACTTAATTATTCATTGATCTGTTGAGCTGCTTATAAGGGAAAAGGTTTAAGGTTGCTGTAACATTCCAAGCATATACTTAGCTTTAAATATATATTTTCAGTTTCGTACCACTTCTCTTTTTTTGAGCTATACTGTTCACACAGACAGATACACACACACACACGAACACATAGACCATTATGTGGTACTCGTTGGTTTGGACTCAGGGGAACTCAAACGTGTATTTCTTTTAAAAATTCAGATTTCGAAATTTCCGCGATAGCAATAGTTTTCCTTACATGTATAATAATAATAATACTTTATTTATTCTGGGACAAGTCTCCTAGGAATAGTACGAAAATAACGAAATTTAAGTTAAGGAGTCTCAGAGATACATAAAATTATCTCAAAATAAATAAACGGTTATTATAAAAAATTATCAGTTATATTCTAACTTTAATCAATTAATAAAAAAATTAATTTGAAAAAATATAAAACGTAAGTAAAAATAATATAAGTAAGTGAAAGTAAAAACTTTTAACCGCAAGAGAAACTAAGCCGTTTCTGAGAGGACCTAGTGTATTGTTTGGCTATATAGACGGTATTAAATTGTTGGCATCTACAAGACCTGAAAGTTTTGAAAACAGCATAACTGAGTGAGCGTTATCAAACCACGCACTGTGTATCGGAAATGTACCATCAAGAACTTGAGAACTATTGTACATTGTCCATTCATGGTACTACGTTCTGAAATGTATTGAAGCACTGGTGACATTTTCGACTAGATTGAACTTGAATTATACCTATCCTACCTCTCAACCAGTTAGCATTCAATTATAATTATCCTGTTTTGATCAACTTCACTGAGTCGGAAGAAATAATTAGTTAACGAACTCTGTAACAGATAAAAGATTGTAATATGGACTAGCGTGGCAACAATTATACTCATTTGATATATAAAACATACATTTTAATAATAAAAACCTAATTCAGTCCGTTCTATCTTATCTTTATAATTTTTAGTCCAAGCCTATGTATTTTATGTCTAACGATTATTCTATTCAATACGTAATTTACCACGCTACTATTGGCTTACCCTGCGTTAAAAAAAAAAAAAAAAAAAAAAAAGAACTGAGTATATTAAATAATCTCATTTCGAAGTCAACTTTTTTGATGTTTTGTTATTTATCCATTAGGAAGAAAATTATTTTGAGAACCAAAAGAGAAATCATCCATTCCAATTTTATACTTGCTAAAATTATTTAAGTCAATAAAAACCTTTTTGAACCGCTTGTAAAAAATTTTCAGAAAACATAAAACCAATTTCATGAATTTTCGAATGATAAATAGAGCAACACAATTATACTAAATGGCCAAATAAAAAGCAAAATTATCTCCAATGAATTACTTAAAAAATTAATCAAACTGTTATTTTAAATACTATTATAACAATATCGTTTTGAAAAGAGAATGAAATAATGAACTAGGGACTAAAAGAATGAGAGACTCATGGAAGGCGGTAAAGGCTCTTAGTAAAAAGAGGTTTTTGTTCAGCTCCACCTCCTGGCTGATTTATAATGTAAGTACACACACTTCACCTGTTAGGATTTGTCTCCAGCCCCTGATTAATGGCCAGGCTTATATTTCTGGCCCTCTTTATATTGTAGCCTTTGCGATTTGCCTTTCAAGGAGGGTACCCTCCCAAAACGGTGACAAGATAGCAGTTGCTTGTTTTTTCTGTATCATAAATGTATCTCTTTTGTTGTGCCACAATTTATTCTAGATGTTGAAAGTAATGTCAGTAACACATCAATGATATGCCAAGTAGAATGACAAAGTGTCACTTTGCTTTGGTGAGTGAGCCCTCTTGATTGCATTCCTGAGTTCGGATTCCGAGAATAACCGAAGATTGGCGTGTTCACAATATAACGCCCCTTTGTTAAGTAAGATGGTGATTTACGACAAACTCCCAACTGGTCCTTTTCTGTTTCTTTGTTTGGCACCCTCCCTTGCCTGTTAGGCTACACGAGTGTTTGTAGTACTGGAATATTAAGCATGAATGTATAATAGCGTATTTGAGCATAAAGACATTTGAACATGAACAGCCCGGTGAACTCGTGTCAATAGTGAACACAGGTGGATCTACGGGGGAGGGAGGGATGCTTTCGGGCTGAAGCCCCTCCTTCTCCCCAAATGCTAAAATATATCCATTTTTATAGCAAAAATATTAAAAAATTATCTCTTAAAGTATTATTTCGTGTAATTACATTTAAGAGGACTTCAAGGATCACTTAAACACCATTTCATATGGGTAGTTAGTATCTTTCTTTTTTCTTTTCTAAAATAATTATCGTTATATACATATGAAAAAAAAAAACTTTCGGGCTGAAGCCTCTGCCCGTTAAAATTAAATCGTATATCTGCCAGAAATGCTGAATGTCGTCTTCCTGGAGTCTTCTCGTCGCTAGTCTTCTTCTCCTAGCTCCAAAAATGAAGTGGGCTGGACCGACTGCTTTATTCCAGCAAAAAATTAATTCCTTGAACCGCGGAAAGTTCTCCTTAGTCAGCATCCGAGGAAATTCATCCTAAGTAAGGACTGTATTTCCGCGGTTCTCATCATTGTTGCCCATATCCCTTCAAATGCAGTTCAGGTCGTAACAGTCTCCTGAATCCCACAAGTGACACACAACCCCTCTGTCACACAGCTCTTAATCTGTATTTAAGACAGATTAAGTCTTAATCTGTATATGTGAATATTATATAAGCCCATGTATACACATGTTTGTTGTCTTATTTAAAAATTAAGAGCGTGTAATAGTTGAGAAGTTACATGAAAGTCTCGGACATATCCTTCCTACACAATTTTACATTGATCTCTCATATTATTCTCGTAAAAAAACAATTATAAGTGAAAATAAATAACTTCTAATCATTAAATAATTATCTTTGTTTAAAAATTTCCAATTAAACAACAATTTATTCATGTCTACATGTTAACGTTTCGGGATATTTACTCCCATTTTCAGAAATAGAAGTGCTAAATAATTATCATTTAGATAACTATTACAAACCGATAGTTGTTTCTCTATCTAGATTATTATGAACTGAAATATGCATAATACAACGATAATCAAATCATAATGCATAATATAATACTGAATCAGAAACAATTTATTACGATAACAATAGTAAGCCACTAAGAGGATATTGTTTGTACAACCCGATGACAAGCACCATTACTATAAAAGGTGAGAATAGATTGCAAGTTGTATAACACGAATACAATATGTACTTATATTACAAAACAATACCAACATGATTTTATATCGCTGATATGTTCCACTTATTAGATGAGTGGTTTTAATACTACCCTCTAATTTCTATCCCGTAAATACTAATATCCTGATAATTCGTATGGATTCGCCGGTCTAACTCTAAATTCAATTTTCAAATAAAACCTATGCGTTTCAGTAAATTATAAAATTCTGTTGATTAAAAAAATCCTCAATTCTCCTTACACGACATGTCCATAGACATTTTTTTAATTTTAACTAAACACGGAATGAGTTCCATAGCTAATACATTATGGCGATTCTTACAAAAAATATTTAATTTTGTCACTTCGATAATTCGTATTTATAATATTTTAAAGATCTTTTACTTTAAAAAAAAAAAAAAAAAAAAAGCCTGGTTGGATATTAAAAGATGGAGGGACGGGTAAGTGAGAGATTACGATTTTTATGAATTTACTTTTGTTTATCTTTTAATATGTATTTCAGCACATTCTTTCCATCAGAGCTGTGACCTGTAGTGAACCAAGAAACATTTTTAATGCAGACGAGGCAAGATTATTTTACTACTGCCTCCCCGATAATTTTGTTTTTTAAGAAAGAAAAGTGCCACGGTTTAAAAAAAAAATAGTTATGAAAAACAATTTAAGGAAGTGTACATAACTATAGACAGGAGCCATATTCAATGATTATTTCAAATTGTTCTTTCTATATCATTTACAAGTTGATAGTGACACATTTTTGTAATAATTTTGTTATTTCCTATTTTTTATTTTAACTCTCTATTATTGAAAATCTTGATACTAAGTATTTGTTCTCGGTCCCTTGAGGATGCGAATTATCGGTATTCTATTAGTATTAAAAGCATGCTTACGATCCTCTTGCAAAAACAATAATCTAAAAGAAGTTTCGTCGAAATCGATGACCTCACTTCCTTAACCTCCTAATGTAGTCATTTCATCTTTAATAAATCGATCCATGTTCTGGAGTAAGCAGTTATAAGTAGTATAGTATATATATATATTCATTAAGCATTAAAGTATAAAAAGGAATGAAAACCAAGTATAACCCGAAAACAAGACTGACGTAATCAATTTACCCCAGAAAAGGCAGAAGGATAACGCCTGGGGACAAATTGGATTAGGTTAGGCAGTTTAGGTTTCATCATCGAGGAGCCGTTAATCCTAAAAACAAGCATTAGGGGCCCCCCTCGGTGCATTAGGGCTGATAACGTGGGTGCCCACCTCATCGGCTCTCTTGTGGTCTTGATGAGCTCTGTAGGAAAAACGGTATTTTGATGTTTCCCATCTTCGATGAAAAAATATTAATAATGTGGTATGATGACAGGCATGATTTAAATGAAAATATATTAAAATGCCTGGAATACAAGTATATATGTTTTATGTGTACTTAACTTAATCTCAATACTTAAAAAATAAAAATTAAATATTTATTTACATACTTTCTACTATATTTTATGTATAAAAAATAAATGTTTTAACACATTAATACATTTACTTTTTCTAAATGGAAGATTAAATGTTTCTGAAACTTCTATTTCCTATTTTTGAAGTAGAAAAATACTTATGAAAGATTAAATGTTTTTGAAGCTTCTCTTTTCGATTTTTTAAGTAGAAAAATATTTTTAGGAAATAAACTATTTGTTTTATGATGCAAATTACAAAAGATATGGTATATATTGAACATAGCAAATAAGTTTTTTTTTTAATTACTATGAGTTGTCAAAACAAAGTTGGAATATACTGACACGATAAACATCAAATAACAGTGTCGAGGGGGAGAGCAGGTAGATAAGGACCGAAGGTTCTAGGGGAGACCGTTCCCTTGAGTAACAGGCTAAGTAACTGGTTCCTTTTAGGGTGTTAACAGTTATTATGAAGTTATAGGGTGAAGTTCTGAACCAATCAAAACCATGCTTGCCCCACCCTGAATATTTGTATAAAATCACCCAAGAAGTCAGAAAAGGTTTCTTATGTTTTCTTCCGGCTTGGGTACTGAAGCCTTGGCCCTACATAAACCATGAAGATGGGTCTCCTGGCAGAGTATTGGACCTGACTTGACGAAATTATTTCGGATCAGCAGATGCAGCGATGAAACTTACCAACTACACCAATTCATATATAACAGATAAGTTTTATTCCCAATAATAAATTTCCCAATGTTATGATATTTCATGGCAATACAACTCTCAAAACAATCCATCTGAATTCACTGTTAATTACTAAATTCTTTGAATCTTCTTATTTAGTTTATTGTGTTTAGTGTTTGCACATTAAGATTTCTATGTTATTTGTATATTATTCTTTATTAAACATAGAAATAAATTAAGTTAAATTAAATCAATAGTGATGTTGGTAATTATAAAGCATAATAAACACAAACCAGCCTTTGAGAAAAGAAATCCAATTAATTATTCATGGACCAAATATATTATAGATCCAAATTTTATTACTAATCTTTTATTATTAATTTTTATTAAACATTTCTGGGTATCATCGATAATTATCCAGTGGCATCCCGAGTAAATTTAAAGACCCTAAAAAATAACATTTCACATAATGATTTTCACAATCAGTGATCAACAATCAGTAAACATAAAAAAACTTATCTCTACTATCTGCTACATTCCCCGTGATTTTGCTTTTCAAACACCTTTTACGAACCGTTTTTAAGTTCAATGAAAACATATATTTATTTTATTTTTCATTTATTTTCTTCCCTACCTCACCTATTCGGCTAATCAGGTTTTCCCCAAGCCTGGGGGGAGACCGAGGGATTTATGCCATTGTTAAAAATCTCTAACACAGTAACCCGAACTAGTAATATTCACTTCATCATGTTCCCTGACACTGAACCGCTGATCTGCCCCGTCCCCCCTATCTCTTGAAATACTCTCTGATTCACTCTACCAAACTTATTTTTTAAAGAAATCCTTTCTGTAAAAATGTTTGACGTTTTCATGGATGAAACAATATTTACAATCTTGGACTGTTTACTAAGTTTGTCTCCGGTACTTCGAGATAGTCTTATATATCCCAAATGTATGGAGATCTAATTTGATTTTGAGCGAATTGACGTGACACAAAAGATGAACATCCAGATTTTTAGGGCGGGGGATTATGTTAAACGTCCCAGCAGGCACCGAGATTTAAACTAGTACTTATTTGTCTATAACGCTTCGCACTCGCGTTAACCCGCCTCTTACAGCTCAAAACCTCAGACCACTAAAAAAATAATGTGTTTCTGACCTCTATCTCTCTCCTATAGAACTAAAAACACCAAACGTTCATTTCTAACCCGTTCCGTTGCCTTCAGGAATTGTCATCCGACATTCACCATGATGTCTCTTTCTTGTCATAATCAAATATATCTTTTGCCAATACCTTCTTATGTTCCAAACAAACACTCTGCAGTCGTGAAATTTTTATTTATGAATAAAATTCTGTCAGAAGCAAATAGTAGTTCCTACAGTTCATGCTTTAATATTAGAAAAACTGTGTTTTTCTTTATTTAATTTTGTTATTATTTTCCTTCTTCAGGCTTTTGCCGTTTCTTTATATATATTATTTTTTTCATTTCAAATACACTTATTCATCAGAAAATGTTGAATTATTTTTAATATTTTACATATAATTATATTAAGTTCCTGCTTTTTGGTTACGATTAGAATTTATGTTGTTAGTTTTTGACTAGATATGTCATTTTTTTATTTATTCATTATTTTAATTTTTAGGGAACAAAAAAGTTCCAGGAAGTTTATTTTATACATAATTGAATTACCTTTCTATGTGGTCTAAACTTTAACAACGGAGAATCTTTTTTTTTTTTATTTATTTATTTTATTGGAGCAGAATGTGGGTCGGATCATGAATTAGTAATCGCGAAACTTCGACAAAAACTTAATATAAAAAAGAGAAAAGAAAGCCGTTTCGATTTTGAGAATTTTAATTTGGAAAAATTAAAAAATCCATCAATTAGAAACCAATTCGAGCTAGATGTTAAGAATAGGTTTGAAGCTTTGGAGCTTCCTGACGAGGACAACGAGGATATTGACAAGTTATGGATAGAGATCAGGGATAATATTAAAGCGGTCGGTAACTCGTATCTAGGAAAAAAGGAAAATAAGAATAACAAACCGTGGTTTGATGAAGATTGCTTAAACATGTGTGAAAAAAGAAAAGCCGCTAAATTAAGAGCTCTAAATAATCCTAGCGAAGACAATCTGGAATACTTCCGAATCTCAAAGAACGAAACGACAAAATTGCTCAAAAATAAAAAAAGGGAGTATCTTAAAAATAAAATAATTGAAATAGAAACTCATAGAATCGAAAATAACGTAAGAGACATGTACAAAGGTATAAACAGATCACGTAAATATGTAGGGCCCGTAACGTCTGGAATTAGGGATGATAATAACAATATTCTGACCGATCCGGTTGACATATTGAATAAGTTTAAGGACCACTTTGACAATATTTTAAATACGGGAAATTATGATCTGTGTCCTCCTTCTGAGTACCAGAGTGCTGAACCGTTAATAGAAGGACCAAGTAAAGTGGAAGTTGAAGTAGCTATCGGAAAATTAAAATCATATAAAGCAGCGGGAATCGATAATATTCCTACTGAACTAATTAAGGCATGCGGAGAAGCTGGAGTTTCTAAAATACATCGGTTGGTTAAAAAGATCTGGGTGAACGAGAAATTACCTAAAGAATGGAAAGAATCTATTCTTATTCCGATTCACAAAAAGGGTCCGAGGACGGATTGTAATAACTATCGAGGAATTTCACTCCTTCCGGTATGTTATAAAATATTCACTTTAATCTTAACCAGACGAATCACGGAATACGCCGAGGAAATAATCGCAGACTACCAAAGCGGATTTAGACGGAATCGGTCGACTATTGATCAAATATTTTCTTTACGGCAAATATTAGAGAAAAAATTGGAGTATAACGGTATTGTTCACCAGCTGTATATAGATTTTAAAAAGGCTTACGATTCTATTGACCGCCAGAAACTGTATAATATTCTAATCGAGCAGGGGATTCCAAAAAAACTAGTAAATCTAGTCAGGATGTGCTTGACGGAGACACTCAATAAAGTTAGAATCGGTAATAATTTGTCCGAAAAATTTGAGGTTCGTTCGGGCTTAAAACAGGGGGATTCTCTTTCGCCTGTCCTGTTCAATTTGGCTTTAGAACATGCCATTAGGGAGGTAATGCGAACCAAGAAAGGGTTGGATCTGGGCGGGACAACATCCGTGCTGAGCTATGCTGATGATCTGGTACTGTTAAGCGAAGACGTTGAAACTATAAAACTAAATACGACAACTTTAATGAAAGCCGGTAAAGAACTAGGACTCGAAATAAACGTGGATAAAACAAAATATATGGTTAGCTGCAAAAATGGCGATACTACTGGTGATATCGATATAGATGGTAATATGTTTGAACATGTAGATAAATTTAGGTATCTAGGTTCTACAATAACTAGAAAAAACGAAATTGAAGAAGAGATTAAGGTTAGACTGAAGGCGGGGAATGCTTGTTATTTTTCTATGACAAAACTACTTAGTTCGCGCCTCTTGTCCCGAAACTTAAAAATTAGAATCTATAAAACAATTATCTTGCCTACAGTTCTTTATGGATGCGAAACTTGGCCGCTTATATTAAGGGATGAGCAGCGTCTTAAGGTTTTTGAAAATAAAGTATTGCGTAGAATATTCGGACCGAAGAAGGATGAGTTAACCGGAGAGTTCAGACGGTTACACAACGCCGAATTGCGTGAGCTGTATCCGGGTAATATAATTGATGTAATTTCTACGCGGCGAATCAAATGGGCTTGTAAAGTGGTTGGGCTTAGTAACGAGAGAATTCCTAAAAGGTTAATATTTGCTGTGCCGAATGGTAAGCGTCCGAGGGGTAGACCGAAGCGAAGGTGGGAAGATTGCATTAAAGCCGATCTGAAGGGACTGGGTTTGGACGGCGAACGGTGGAGGGAGGTGTGTAACAAGCGATTGGTGGTGTCGGCATCGAACCTTCGGGTTCGCTAAGCCTTATTATTATTATTATTATTTTATTGGAATATGAAAATTTAACTAGTCTGACAAGGGAAGGCTACAGTCAGTGAGTTACGAATTTGAAACAATTTTTTTTTCGGTGATAATACTTCGAAAAATATTGGTTTATGTTCCGGTCATCGTTCCAATAGACCTTAGGAGCCGAGAAAAAATATATTTTGCATAATTTCAAAAAATAAATGTTATTTATTTTTTAATTTACTTTACCCGGATATTCAGGTTATTATATATATCAATCGATATAATTTATTGTTCAAAATATTAACAATAACACTAAATGAGTTGTGATGCATCATAAATTACAGAAACCAAAGGAACTCCCAGTAAAGTTGGCCGAGTAAATTTTCCATACGAAAAAATAAGCTAGATTCGTTTTTAGAGTGCTTTGAAAATCTTAAATACGATTTTTAATAGAAATAAACATATGCAAAATTTAATACTGATTTTCGGAGGATTTTTTTTTCGGGCCAAAACTAAAGCATTCATACCTTTTCAAGATTTTCTCTAAATTTAATGTCAGTACAACCGTAATCCTATGATTTTTTATTAATATAAAAATCAGCTATCATCGATCGGGATTTTCGACTATATTACTAGTAAATTATTAATTTTAGATATTCATTCGGCGCACAAGTTAAAGTTCGTTAATTTTTTTTACGATAACGTTTTTAGCTTCGATGCACCATTTAGTAAAAAAAAAAAAGATCGAAAAAATCTGGCTCATTTGTCTCTAAAAAGTGATTTCTTGGTGGTCTGTATTGGATACATTCGAGTAACAGCACTTCCAACACACATAGATAACATTTAGATTTAATTCATTTTTAAACTAGAAAATAAGAAAAAAATGTCAATCATTTTTATGAGTTTGTTTTTAATTTGTTTAAGAACAGAGCCCTAAATCCCTAATAAATTTTGTGCGGATCGGTGAAGTCATTCGACAGACATCACAATTTTTGTTGTTGTCAAACAAATTCGATTGCTATAAAAATTCAGTAATTCAGAGGTTTTCGAAGTGCGAAAAAAGAATATCAACTTTATTTTCCTCTAAAACATATTTACATTAGACATCAATTCTTTGAGGTACAGATGATTCTGAAAAATAAAAATTTACTTGTACTAAGTATTATTGAATTTAATGAATACGAATTATATGTTGATTTGATTCAAATTTCATGTTATATCCTAAATATAACAAAATATATGAACCACTAATTTATGGAAATTTTGCGTATATGTTGGTTCTGTATACAGATGGTAATATTAACATAATACATGCAATAACAGTGACGTAATGAACCAATTTCCTAATGAAGTTTAGCCAGCATATTTGTAAACAGTAGTGAAGAGAATCTCTGGCAATGCCATTCATATATTTTGTTTGATGTTAGTGTCCGCAGCTTTGGCTGTTTCAGCAACGAGTGTTTCGTTGTTTAATTGTTTGTTAATTAAAATTTTGAAATCCTTTATCAAGCGTGATAAGTTTGATTTAGATTGTGATTCCGTACGTAGTTTTATATATAGTTACATAAAATTACTTCATTTTTTTAAATTCATTCATAGAGGGTAGTATATTTATGATGATGCAAATAATATAGTTGAATATTCATGCAATTAAATTCATTAAATCCACCGCTAGATCAAGTTAACATTCTATGCTTTGAAATATGCTGAGTTCTCAATATTTTTATTGTATCTATAGTATACACTGTATACAATAGATACAATAAAAATATTGTAATTGACCAGAAGACTTGCCACAAATTGAGGATAACCGTCACAGGAATGGAGGGATATCTTCTGGGGATAACTCGAAGGGATAGAAAAACAAACAGATGGATCAGAGCTAAGACTGACCTTCCAGATATTGTGGAAAAAGTGCTCATCAGGAAGTAGACCTAGACCAGACATGTAATCAGGAGGAATGAATTAACATGGACCAGGCAGTTTATGGATTGGTATCCAAGAGAGCACGTGAGGAAGAGAGGACGCCCGCCGACAGACTGGGACAAGGAGATGAAGAAGACCAGCGGGGGAGCAGCCTGGAAGAGAGTAGCATTGGAGAGGAAAGAATGGAAAAGGATGGGACAGGTTCATTACCTAGTGTGGTTACAAGAAAGTTAAATATAAAAAAAAAAAAAGAAAGAAAGAAATCGATTTTTAAATTTAATTAGCTATGAGAATATTAAATTATGTGTTACTACTTGGTTTTTTGTTTATGCACTTTTATGATGATATAGTTTTGATAAATTACTGACTCCCATTACAGAAGTTATATAAAAAAAAGACAAAGTTTTTGTTAGATATTTAGCTATTAGATTTCAATCAAAACTATTCATCGCATATTTTAGTTATCATAAACCTATTGTATCATTTTACCTCAACTAAGTTGATTTTGTACATATATGAGATTTTCTATATTTTTATCCATTGTTTTTCATTGTATGCACAAATAAAGGTTATTATTATTATTGTTATTGTATACACTGTAAATACTATACAGGTATACCAAAATTCTAAGTATGTAGCACTTACATAAAAAGTCTTATTTTTATGTACATTTATTTAGATTTCAAGGATTTTTTATATAACATGTTAAAGTCATTTCCGTGGACATTAGCGACAACTGTTCCTCTTACATCAATTGAATTCGTTTCATTATTTTACGTCGATTACGAGAGTTATAATGCTCAGTTCAGAACTAAACACAATTTAGTAAGAGGCTTTTACAAGCTGAGGAATAAATGGTGCATCTTTAGTCTATCTTTGACCTTATTAGAAATTTATAGCTTAAAGGGTCTAATGGTTTCAAAGGAACTATAACATCTTGTCCAATTCAAAATCCTTATAGCTTAATTCATCCCATCTCGAATCGTCTACTTTTGGAGCTATCAGAGTTTTTAAACCTCTCAATTTTTTATTAAATTTTATAGTAGTATTAAAATGTATTAATAGGATTTTAACTTTTCGTTATCGGAGATTAGTATTTATCAATTTTCCTCACAGGCAAATCTACGGTGAGGGAGAGAGGGGCTTTCAAGCTGAAGGACACGAAAAAATGGTAAAATATAACCATGTTTTAAAGAAAAAAGTATTAAAAACTATCTCTTAAAGTATTCTTGTTAGTGTAATTAAATTTAATAGAACTTCAAGAACCACTTAAACACCATTTCAAATAGGTAGTTAATTATTTTCAAATTAATTATCGTTATATATATATATATATATATATATATATATATATATATATATATATATATATATATATCATACGAAAAAAATCTTTCAGGCTGAACCCCCTCCCCCCCCCCTTCAAAAATTCAATCCTGGATCCGATAATTCTTTTCCATGAAATTCATTTTCCTCATTCATCAAAATCTTGATCGCTCCTGAGAGCAGAGAAATAAATCTATACTACCACATTATATGTAAAGTGTAATCCCAGTGAATTGGTTACATATTTTAATTTGTCGTCTATATTTGCGTTTATATATTTTTTTACTGAATTATTACTGTATTCATCATTATTTATTCTTTTAGAATATTAGTTACAACAAAGCCTTAGAAAACTTGCTCCAAAAATGATGTACAAAATATATTGTATTCTAAATCAAATCTAAATTTAATAAATACAAATTATGTTACATAAATAATTATGATTTTTCCCTCCAAACCAGTTCTGTGATTCGGGTGGCATTGTATTAATATGCTTAATCACCGGTCCATAATTGATTGGCGTTCTTTCTAACGATCACTAATCATCGGCCGACTCCAATCCACATTCGACCTGTTGCCTATTCAACGGCCCCATAGAACCACATACCGAATACTCTGCCCTGAATCCAGTTTTCAGGGAATCCAGTTTCGTCATTTGGAGAACCAGACCAGGGTGGTGTGCAATACTCATGCTAACAACAGCCAGAGCAATTTTCCTTGGTATCAATCAAGTTTTCCTCAAACTAGAATAGAAAACAAATCGAAATAGAATTAAGACTGTACATGCTACTATTTAAAAGAAATTTTTTAATAAATATTTGATGAAAGACAAATTATTTTTTTGATATCAGTAAAATATTTCAATGAACTCAAAAGACTACAGATCCCAATTTTTACGATACAGTTTACAAACATGGCATTTTCTCTCAGATAAAAAAATAATGGTATCGAATTCGATATATACAGAAATTTAATAAGACTCCAGATTTTTTTTTATTCATTATATTTAAAACTGTATTAAATCAAAAATACATCTAGTAAATGTGTACACAAGGAAGGATACAATAACATGAAAACGCTTGTTGAGAAACTACTCATTGGTGGCACTTAAATAATCTACTTACATAAGTAGATCACGAGAAGATCTTCTTTTCAGACGTCTTGGAGGGTTATAAGGTATTGAAGAGGAACCCAGATTTGAAACGAGAGGGTGGTTTTGAAGTTTGTTATGGAAGGATAGGTATCTGGATTAGGCTAAATCGGAAACATATGGTACATTAAGGTCGTTATGAATGATTTCATTTGTGACAAAGTAAGGAGAATTGAGGATTTCACGAAGGATTTCGAATTGTAAGGATTGGATACGAGGGGAATTCAATAGTTTAGTGGTTCTCTAAAGCTCAATTCCGTAAGTCCAAATTGGCCTTATTATAGTCATGTATAAGATTCTTTTGTAATATATTGAAACTTTAGTGCGTTTGTCTAATAGGTGCTGGAGTTGTCGAAAACGTCGAGTAGTTTCTTCTCATTTCAGTCTTGTGTGAGGATTCCAAGTGAAGACTCCGGAATTAAATATTCTTTTCATCAGTCATACTAGTTTTTAAGGAAACATTGGATAAAGGCGAGAGCTTAAGCATCTTGTTCACTGAGTGGTAGAAGGAAAGCCACTCAAGTTCGATATTGCCAATTAAAGGGGCGATTCATATTGAAGGAAAATCAAGTGGCTATAAAAGGTCGATAACGACCATATAGCTCAGCTTTTCCAAACTTTATCTCTTCCGTTATAAAATTTAATTAAAAGGAATGTTACCATTATAGGATCGATTATATTATTATTGCCAATAAACGATAATAGTACTTCTAGCCTTAAAAGAACAAAGAAATTTTTTTTTAGAATTTTAACCTATATATATATATATATATATATATATATATATATATATATATATATATATATATATATATATATAATGAGGAGAAGAATAGTTGGGGTGATCAGTCAAATAAGAAGGCAAAAATAAATATTGTCATTTATTTTTGCCTTCTTATTTGATTGATCACCCCAACTATTCTTCTCCTCATTATTCACGACAGTCAACTATTTCACCACTGTATATATCTAACTTTATATATATATATATGTATATATATATATATATATATATATATATATGTATATATATATATATATATATATATATATATATATATATATATATATATATATATATATATATATATATATATACATATATATATATATATATACACATATATATATATATATACATATATATATATATATATATACATATATATATATATATATATATATATATACATATATATATATATATATATATATATATATATATATATTTTTTTTTTTTTTTTTTTTTTTCTCTGCTGTAGTAACCCTACAGAAGAGGCGTATATTTTTTAGAAGTGTGCATACACCATGCAAAAGCATATTATATGCATTACAGTGTTATTTAGTATATAACTATAAATATAACTTATTACAATATGTGTTGGCTAAAGATATTTAAAAAGAATGGTACTTAATTTGTATTACAAGGAGAATATTTATAGATGTTTAAATAAAATAAATAACAATAAACGATTAAATAAAGTAAATAACAGTATCAGATGAATGAACAGTACCAGAATATACTAAGACAAAATACTCTAAAACAGAGGCAGAATCAAATACAAAAATTATGCGGAGAATAAACAAATGTTACAAATTTACAATTGAGTATCAACAAAATAAAGAATAAAAGACATAAGTCTAACTTTAGAAGTATATTAAATAAAAGAGCTATGCTGGAATGTCTTATAATTTTATGCTATTAATGAATTCCTTCAACTCCTTCTTGTATTTTTTGTATAGTATGGGTTCGGGAAGAGGCCATGTGTCTCCTTGCGTCAAAGAAGATTTCAGGAAGTTGGCTCTTTTGTGTTCGTATAACTGGCAGTCGTTTAAAATGTGTATGAAAGTTTGTGGAGTCAGTCCGTCACAATTGCATGCGTCTGTCGCTTTTAAGTGGAATCTGTTTAGATATTGGTTAGTCGGGCCGTGTTCAGTAAGGAATTGGGTTAGTTTATAATGGGTGCTTTTTGTTGTGTTGCAGTTTTGTAGGGTGATGTTTGGAATGTATTTATGTAATGGTCGTCCTTTGGTAGATTGTTGCCAATGTCTATTCCACTCTTCGGTTAAATCAGTCCATAAGAGTTTTTTAACGTAAGTGAAGGGGGCTAAATTATATTCATAAGGCAGTTGAATATCACAAGCAGCTACTTTTGCCATTGCGTCAGCTTTTTCGTTTCCGCGGACGCCGCTGTGTCCCTTTACCCAAATCAATATATATCAATATATCAGATATATATATATATATATATATATATATATATATATATCAGATATATATATATATATATATCTGATATATATATATATATATATCTAATATATCTATATAATATAATCTATAAATCTATAATCTATAATATAATCTATATAATCTAATATATCTATATCTATATATCTAATATATCTATATATATATATATATAATATATCAGATATATATATATATATATATATATATATATATATATATATATACATATATATATATATATATATATATATATGTATTTTTTTTTCCCCTTATGTGGTAACACCACACAAGGATCGTTTATTTGATTTTCCTTCATGCTCCATGCCTTCATGCTGCAAAGACATACTACATGAATTACATTTGTTTACAATTGTTTTTTTTTTCTAGTTTCACATGATATACATTTTTAGTTCAAATTTATATACATTAACAAACAAAAATACAAAGAACAAACACACAAAAATTAAATCGGAAAATTAAATATTAAACCAATCCAACAAAGCCAAAAAGAAATCACCCACGCTGCCCATCCCTGGTTAGTAAGTCGAAGTCGATCGATCTAATAAATCTAAGAAAGTCTGTCTTGAATTCAGTAAATAACTTTTGTTCCGTCTCAGGCCAATTTCCTCTTTTGATAATTTTATATATATATATATATAAGTTATGGTTAGATGTAAGTAATATATTAGTTAATCCTATTCAATAATTGTAAACAAACCGTAATGCTATATATATAGCATTACGGAGAGAATAAAGTCAGTTTAGTTTGAGCAACCACGTGTCTTATTTCAAGCCTTCTTTCTTTTTTTTGTCTTTCTCAGTTCGAACCGACGTAAGTGGTGCCGAAACCCGGGAAGTTTAAAAAATTTAATTTTGTACTTGTTTTTCGTTTTTTATTTTTTTTTCGAGATAGATAAAAGACAGGATGCCGAACGGAGTAGGGCAACCACCAGTACGTCCACCACCACCAGTACCGCCTACAGCCCAGGTAGCACAACCGACTGCGGCACCAGCGGCACCGGCAGCATTTCCTACGTTGGCAGAAGCGTTAGCGAGGGACTTTCCTCCGCTACCTACGGAGACGTTAGCGTCAGCACATGCGACGACGCTGGAATGGCTGAAGGTGAGAACGGCGACGTCGCAGGACCTGAGGAGAGCTATATCTGACCTGGAAAGATTCGATGGAGGAACAGGTGAGTTGAACCATTTCCTAAAGGGAGGCGACCGGGTGATATCGCGTATAGCGGCCAAAGAAGGGGAAAATTTGATAGATCCGCTGGATGCCAACGCATTGAGGGCAGCCTTGGTATGCCGGGTTAAAAGGAGTGTGCTGAACATGATCCAGGCGGATGAAGACACCCCATGGAGCACCGTGAACGACAGGCTGAAGAAGGCATTTGGAGGGGGCCGTTGGGCCCCAGAAGAAGACATCTTGCAGATGTTTCGAGAGAAGAAACAGCCGTATCAGTCCAACGGACAATATGCGGCGAACCTGTTGGCACGATTCAACAATATAACGGAGAAGACGAGGGAAGTAGCGGATGCGGTGGAAACGGGAGCAAGAATGGCGTTCTTGGCAACCATCCTTAAAGTACAACTGGGTAGAGACACGGGAAAGAGGGACGGACTACCTAGGGACAAGGGTTTTGTAGAGTGTGCCCAGGAAATGATTGATGCAAGCGCTCGGGAGGAAGAAGCAGCCAGGGGAGAAGAGGAGAACGAGAACGGGTGGAACCGAGTATCGTACAGGAGAGCGGAACCCGGTAGATTTAGAACGAGACAGGAAGGCTGGAAGAAAAGAGGAGGAGAGGTTAGTGCAAGAGAAAGAACGGCGATGAGGGAGAAAAAGCCAGGGAAGGAGAGAAGGAAATGGACAAAAGAGGACAGGAGATGCCACGGGTGCGGAAAGATAGGTCACCTAGTGGCGAATTGCCCGCGAACCCGATGTTTCGAATGCGGAACTGAGGGGCATATTGCGAGACAATGCCCATATATGAGTAGACGGGGGGAAGTTGGCCGAGATGAGCCAATGGAGGTGAACGCCCAGAGATTGTGGAGGAAGAGAGGAGCGGCATCGGAGTCGGACAATTCGTCGGGAACATCTGAAACCGAGGAGTAGGAGCCGGTGGTGAGAGCAGCTCGAGGAGGCAGAGTTAGCAGAAAGAGTGGAGAAGGGGGAGCAGTCGCGGACAGGAGAGGAAGATCAGACGAATGAGGAGAGGAGCAGAGGAGAGGCAGCCACGCGGTAGTGAATAATATTGCAGGTGAGTGCGTTGGTTTGCCAATTATAAGTGTCGTGGGGAAGGGAAAGTGTCTGGTGGATACGGGAAGTTCTAATACAATAGTATCTAGGCAGATGTTGGAGGAGTTGTGTAAAGGAGAGAGGATACCGAGAATAAAAAAATGTACGTGTAGGTTGATTACTTTGGGTGGTCCATGTAGGATAGAAGGGGAAGTAGAGTTGGATTTAGACAGATGGATCCCAGGAAGTGGGAAGTTGAGGGTTCATGTAGTAGAGAATATGCCGCGGGAATACGGGGGTATAATTGGATGTGACCTATTGAGTAAGGTGAGACCAAGAATAGATTACAGGGGAACGGGTTGGAGGGTGCGAATGGGAGGGAAGAGGTACCGGTGTAAGAAAGGGAGAGTGGGAGGAAAAGGGAACATTGGGCAATAGAACAAGCGGAACATTGGGCCCAAAGGATAAAGAGGGAATACGCGGATATTTTTTTTAAAGAGGGGGAGGTGTTGAGCGCAACGGGGAGGACAGCACATGAGATTCCGTTAAAACAGGAAAAGGTGACGTACGTGAAGGAGCGGCGTTACCCGCAGGCTTTACGTCGCCATATCAAGGAGGAGCTCGAGAGCCTGAAGAAGCAGGGCATCATCGTGGACAGCACGTCACCGTACAATAGTCCTCTGTGGGCGGTGAAGAAAAAGACGTCGTCGGGAGAGCAGAAGTACAGGGTGGTGGTAGACTTCAGGAAGCTCAATGACAACACCCTAGACGAGAAGTATCCGCTTCCGCGATTTGAGGATATTATTGACAGGCTTAGTGGGGCAACCATTTTTAGTACTTTGGATTTAAAGGCAGGCTACCACCAAATTCGTATGAACCCCAGGGATCAACACAAAACGGCGTTTTCTTTCGAGAGGGGGCATTACGAGTTTACTCGGATGCCATTTGGTTTAAAGAACGCTCCCATAACCTTCCAGAGATTTATGGACGAATTCTTGAGAGGATTAGACGAAGAATTCTGTCAAGTGTACATGGACGATCTCTTGGTCTTTAGCAAGGATGAAGAGCAGCATGTTGATCATTTAGGGCGCGTATTCGATAGGTTACGGCAATTTGGGTTGAAATTATCAGCGGAAAAGTCGATTTTGGGACAGGACCAGATAACCTTTTTGGGACATTCCATTTCGAAGGAGGGGATCAGGCCCGATAAACAGAAGGTTGAGGCAATACGAAATATGGCGATGCCCAGGGATGTAAAAGGTATCCGCAGGTTATTAGGAACACTAAACTATTACCGTCGGTTCGTGCCGGAAATGGCGGAGTATTTAGCACCTCTTAATAACCTTTTGAAGAAAGGCCGGAAGATTGCAATAACGCCAGCAATAGAGGATAACGTAAGAAAGTGCATGGCGCGGTTACAAGAGAAGCCGGTACTCGCTTTTCCCGACTTTACGAAGACATTTGTCATTACCACGGATGCGAGTGAGTATGCGTACGGGGCGGTACTTGCTCAAGAAGGAAGTAATGGGGAACAACCGGTAGCATATGCAAGTCGGCGGCTTACAGACGCGGAAACGCGGTATAGCGCCCTGGAGAGGGAACTCGTGGGCATAGTATGGGCAGTAGGGCATTTTAGGCCATATATTTTTGGCAGAAAGTTTAAAGTCCATACCGATCACAGACCGCTGCAATGGGTCGGTAATCTGAAGGAATCGTCAGCAAGGGTCACCCGATGGAAGCAATTTCTAAGCCAGTACAATATGGAGGTCATGTACAAACCAGGTAAGGAAAATGTGGTAGCGGACTGGTTGTCCAGAGCCATCATGATAAATGCCATCGAGGAGGAAGAAGGGGAGTCGTCAAGGGACGTGCGGCAGTTTTTAAGAACGTGGACACCGGAAGGTGAAGGGGAACCTGGGGACGTGGGGGCAGAGGAGTCGAGAGGAGAAGAGAGCTCGGTAGACGAGAGGCCTACAGATATGGAGGAATGTGAGGAGATCGTCAACGATAAGAGACGACAGGTCATTTGGAAGACCAGAACGTCGGGGCTCATGAAGATCGACTTCAGTAAATACGGCAAGAAGAAGATTAACACCATTTGGTCCCAACCAGGGGTGAAAGAAGAAGAGATCTGTAAGGCTTTGCACGACGCTTCAGAGTCGGGGAAAACTCACCATTTGTATGTGGGCAATGCGACCGTCTGGGAGAAGATCAAAAAACTCTGGAGAGCAGAGAAGATAGGCGTTGACAGGTCGTTCATTAAATGCAAATACCTAGTTGAAACATTAATGGACAAGGAGCAGCAAAAGGAAGTAACGCTGGCACATCACCAGGGCAAGACCAACCATAGGGGGGAACAGGAAACGTTTCAAGCGTTGCGCAGAAGATATTTTTGGGATGGCATGAGGAAGACAATTGCCGAAATCATTGGGAGATGCGCAGTGTGCGCGCGTACTAAATACGATAGACGGCCACCTCAAGGTTTGCAGGAGGAAACCCCTACGGGAGACATGCCATTGAAAGATGTGCAAATTGATACATTTACGTGGAGGGGGTTTAAGTGGGTTACAATGATCGACCTCTTTAGCAAGGTAGCAATGACACACCAAATACGAGATAAGTTGTCGGAGGCGGTTGTGGGGGCTCTACAAACGTGGGCCCAGTTCTACGGAGTGCCTGATCGCATAACGTCGGACGGAGGGAGGGAGTTCGACAATAGTACCGTGCGTGAGGAGGTTAAACGATTGGATATAGCTTGGCATTTTAATACTCCAGGACATACAAAGGGCAGAGGAAATATAGAGAGGTTGCACAGCACGTTAAGCGACCACCTACGTATTTATCAAGGGGAGCAAGGATTGGAAGGAGATGTAGCCATGAAAAGAGCAGTAGCGGCCTATAATCATTCAATCCATTCCGTTACAGGGTTTTCTCCGGTCGAGGTATTGTTTGGAGTAAATATACGGCGACGGGATTGGATGGAAACACTCACGGACGAGGCACAAGCTCAACGGATCACGTGTAACAGGGCAGAGATAAGGAGAGTATGGGAAAAAACGAGAGGAAAAATAGAGCGGGAAAAACGGAAGAGGGTGGAGAGGGCCAATCTGAACCTCAAGGACAGAATGGGGGACTTGAAGATAGGGATGACAGTCTATCGTAGGGTAGGTTCTAATAGGGGGAAAGAACTGGCACGCTACGATGGACCATTCAAAGTGATCGTACTTCGCGAACACAATCTTTGTACCATTCAGAGTTTGAACGATCCTAGGAAACGACGGACCGTTCACATAGAACAATTGAAACTTCCGATAGAGTCGAGTCAGTTGTAAATAAGTGGTATATCCTCTTTTTTGTCTCCTACAAGCTATGGAAGGTTTATTTCATTTGTAGTTTTATTAGTATTGCAGGAAAATGTCTAATTTTATTTGTTCCGTGCTATGGCTGTATGGGAGCGCCAAGGAAGATTATTTATTTTTTTTTTTGTGTGTTTTATTATGTATTATATCACTAACCCTGCGTTAGTTTATGAGGAGTGTTCATAAACTGGCGGGGGGGAGTTATGGTTAGATGTAAGTAATATATTAGTTAATCCTATTCAATAATTGTAAACAAACCGTAATGCTATATATATAGCATTACGGAGAGAATAAAGTCAGTTTAGTTTGAGCAACCACGTGTCTTATTTCAAGCCTTCTTTCTTTTTTTTGTCTTTCTCAGTTCGAACCGACGTAAGTTATATATATATATATATATATATATATATATATATATATATATATATATGTAGATTATATTTTATAGATATATTTTATATTTACATAGATGTTATATCTATCTATATATATATATATATATATATATATATATATATATATATATACAATATTACTCACTTCTTCTTCGGTGCATACTATTTATTTTCAAGTTAATTTATTATTAGCCATATTTACACCAATTTTTAAAAAAATTTGTCACTTAATGACTACTCATCACAATGACGACATTTCGGCTCGTCGAGCCATTTTCAAGTCTAAAATACCCATCATGTACCTGTCCTTTTCACTTATGCGAATTGCAAGCACCTCTCTACTCAGTCTCTGAATAGAAATGAGATGGATGACATGTGGGTGACTCAGAAACAAGGTGAACATGACAATAATAAGGAATTTTATTATGAGTAGACGCCTGCAATTCGCATAAGTGAAAAGGACAGGTACATGATGGGTATTTTAGACTTGAAAATGGCTCGACGAGCCGAAACGTCGTCATTGTGATGAGTAGTCATTAAGTGACAAATTTTTTTAAAAATTGGTGTAAATATGGCTAATAATAAATTAACTTGAAAAAATATATATATATATATATATATATATGTGTGTGTGTGTGATATATTATATATCAAATGTTTATTTTATTTGGTTTAAATTGATACTAAAATAAATTCCCATGTATTGTTTTTTGATACACGATAGTCTTTCTTCTTGTATTACTGTGCATAGAAGGTTACCATTATTTCTTTGTTAGAATTCTATAAGTATATAGTATGATCCTGAACTCTAGCGATTGTGATTGTAATTAAGTATTTCTAAAGAGGTAATATAAAATCTTCAAACATCCATAAAAGTATATGTCAGTGCGAAAACTAAAACATTCTCGTTGTTAGGGGTGAATTGATAATGATATCACAGTGGTGATTTTCAGATCCCATCGTATATTAGATTCTTTTAAAAGTGACATATGGTCGTTTTGTTGGCCATGGAAGTTTTTAAAAATTCTAGAGTACTTCTATGTATGCATAGATCCTAAGGTAGCTTTACACAAAATTTGGTATTTTTACCATATAACAGTAATTGCATTAAGCCACTATACTAATGTTTTAGAAGGGATTCAGGCGGACATAATCTGACGGTTATAGTCTATTTGTTGAGCAAATCGGAATATCTACTCTTAACCTAATAATGAAATTATGGGTTATTAAAATCAACTTCATGCTTTAATACTCAAATAATGAAAAGAAGAAGGACTCTCTCAACCTGTTTGGTAACTCGAAAAACAATGTTAAAAAATAAACTGTTTTAGTCCCGAACCCTCAGTTCTGGGTAGTAATGGCGAGATAAAAGCTTTTGCCAATGCTAATGGAGAAGCTTTGCCAAGTTTCAAGCTCTCAACCAAAATGATAAATGATTTCTAGGTTTTAATTATTATTTATTCTATTCCATTTCATTTCTAAAATTAGAACTTTTTCTTTATAAGTTGCAGAACATAATGCACACGAAGGCTAGCAAAAGTTAAACATAAAATATTCAAAGGCCAATAAGTTTAGGATAAATTCTATATTGGTTTCAAAAGTAAAGCACCTCCTCAATAAAATGTCAGAGAAATATGATATATTTTTAATATTCACATCAGATTGAAAATTATCTGCGAAAATTTGTAAATTGATCAATATTGCTTCATTTAAATGAACAGAAAATTAAAGAAAAGAATGACTTGGAATTCAAAAACTAAAAATTATTGTTGTCATTAAAATTTCTAAACATTTTGCGGTTTTATGATTCCGTAACCAACCAGCTCTAATTGTTCTTAGTTTGTCCGGCAGGCAAGAGTTGTAACTGAACAATAAAATAAGCTGTTTCATTAGATTATAAGGATTACCATATTTCGAGTTTGTACATATGATATGCAGTTAAACTCAGTGTTCCGACGTCACTTTTTAAAATGCTTACCCAAAATTCTGGAAATGTACCTGGGTTAATCTAATCGCAATGTCTTCTCCAATTTTAAAATACCTTGTACCAGTAAGTCATTCATTATCAATCCGACTTCAACTCCAAGAATAAAAGTCTTATTCATTAATTAATATTAGTAAACTTAAATAAATTATTGAAGGAATTTAGCCGACTGTTCTACATACATGGATGACAAATAGTCATTTTTAATTTTTTATTGGTGCCGACGATTCAACCCAAGCATGTGGGTCATCATCAGGGCGTTTTTCGAGCACTGATGCTGTTCAAACATGGTAATTTGGTTCTTGAATTTATTTATTCAACTTTATTTATTTATAACTTTATAACTTAATTTATTTATTAACCTCAATGCTCAACCATATTGCCAGGTGCGTTAAACACGCACTGATTATGGCCCACATGCTTGGGATGATACATAGGCCACAATAAAAACAATGGTAGCCTTAAATGATGGAGTTAAGCCTTAAAAATTTAACACTTTAGCTGCGGTTACGGTCCCCGGGTTCCGATGTTCTTCTTGACTGCCAAGTGGCTAGAATTGTTTCAAATTTGTTCTTTCTTATGAAGTCAAAAATGGTCATGTTTAAATAAATTTGAATGGGAGTTGGATATATGTAAAGATACAAACTTAAAAAATCATTATATCTAATTAAATGCTGTAAGACGCTGAAGATCGATACTGTACCAGATTGATAAAAAATTATTCCCTTGCGGTAACATCTCCCAGCGTCCGATACATATTCCTGACGTGGCAGGATAGTGCACATAAATGGTGATTGAAATAATTCTTGGAACATAGGTGGTCAATTCTTGGATCATCTTTAACATTAAAAAAGAGAAACCCGAATCAATTACAAAGTTTAGATTTGCTCTCGCTGATAAACCCGCAACTCATCACCGACCATCGTCATCACGTCTAATGCGTCGTGTCTATTCTTTTATTAAGCCTTCTGGTAAGAGGGGAAAACAGCGAAAGCTTCACAAAGAATGCTACAGGTAACTGAGAAAGAATCAGAGAAGTAAGGAGGCAAGTAAGAAAACACGGAAAGTCACTAGTTTCTGTGAAGACTGTGAAGGTATGTCCGGATTCTGTTCGCCGCGCTTCAACCACAAGCAGCTCGCAACTTAATACTTCACTTTCATTTTTATTTTCCTTAATATAAATTCCAATGTAGTGTTGAATACGTAAATATCTATATTTTTCTCGCATTGCCACAACATGGTACTTATTATGTAACTTCTATTTTTTATATTCCATTTTTATCCCGACATTGAAATAGTATTATACAAAAAATGAATAAATTATATCATGAAAATTATAATTAATAAGTAATAAGTAAACTTTTTTACACTATTTCACTTTCAATATTTAAGATTCATATCTCCGAAAATAATACTTTTTAACTTAAATAAAGAGAAATAATAAAAAAACTCGTTGTATAAACAGCATGGCTCGTCGGAGTCCACTCCTACGATTTCTGGCCATTAATTAGGACACAATTAACAGGTAGAGACACTGAATATGGAATTTAGGTAACTTTTTTTTGTAAAAAGGTAGCCTTATACCTCGAAACTGATGTATGTATCCAACGCCCGATGCCGTTAGGAAATTCGTAACTATTGTCGGTCGCTGAAACCGATATCTTAGCGAAAGACATTTAAGAGATATGCTCAGCAGCTAACATGTTAAAATAATTATGAGTTACCCAGTACTACATAGCGTGGTAACTCTTATAGAGAGTCTTTAAATATAATTGGGTTATTCTAGCAGTCTATCACTATCTATGATTTTCTTGAAATGAATACTTGTGATAATGAAAAGACTGATAATTACATATAGTTCTTGGATTACAGAGCCATAACAACTTTCTTAAAATTTGTATTTTTTTCTTTATTCTAATTATTGTATTATTATTATTTTATTTTATTTACTTACATTATATAAATCTGGGGCGAATGATTTTTTTTTTTTTTTTTTGAGACAGTACATGTTTTTCTTTTATTTAAACGGTTATTTTTTAAGGTCCATAGAAAATTGTCTGATATAATGAAGTGTCCGCTTGAAAGAAGTTTCAATTTATATTATTGCCCCTTTCTCCGATTATTGAAAAAGAACTACGTCCATGTGTGGCATTAACTGAGGTACATGAGAATTAAGATTTTTAATTTAATAAGTGAGGAAAATTTGTTTCGGTTTAAACAATTCACTTACTGCTAGAATGCAGCTGGTCCGATAGTTTAACATTAACCTTGAAACCCGAGGAGCAATAGGAGGCCATGTACCAGAAATATCAATGGATTTTGCCCACATGAATAGCAATTGAACAATTCTATCTGGTTCTGAAAACTAATAACGCTACATCGGCGAATAGGAAACTCCCACGCTGTGCATCTACAGCTTAATTCGATCGCCGCCAATCTCTGTATTCCCGAAATCGAAAACTGGAGATGTAAATAAAAAGAATTTAGGCGCAACACAGTGGTTGAATGATTTGGCATTTTATGCTTGCCTGTGGGTATAAGTTCGACGAATCCGCCATTGGCGATTATGATAGTATCTTGACATATGATGGCAGTATCCTGAAACTATCTTTGAAGTCAGTATAAATAAACCGCAGGTATATTTTTTTAGGATATAGAAGAGTACTTTAGGGAAGTCTGTTTTTTTCCCACGGTTAATACATATATTTTCTTATCTAGATAAGGCTGCGGGAATAGTCAGTATATACTTGATCCATAGGAGAAAAGAAAAATATCATTTATGATAAGTTGAGTAAAGTTTCTTTCAATATTTTCTAACGTTGTAAAGAAATAGGATTCATTAAACTGAAGACGCTTTTAACTTGCTTTCACGAATATGTCAATATTCGTTAACATTAACATCTATTGACAGTATTGAATATAACATTAACAGTTATTGAAGACAGGGAATGAAGTTCAAAAGACAAACATCACTACACTACGCCTCTCCAATAACTCTCTACCCTCATGGTTCTTCAACACTAGAGAAAAGAAATATCTATGTGTACAAAATTTAGCATTAAATATGATCGTATTAATCGCGGATCAACACTAATTAAAATTAATAACTATGGTGATTACTTTAAATGCGACTAAATCACGGTCCATTACATACTTTACAGAAGTGCAGTAAATACGAAAGCTGTCTGAAAAAAATACTCCTTCATTTAAAACCATTGAGTTTTTCTGCAAGGGCTGGCATATTAAGTAATTTATGAGCCTCAAAACGCAAGGAATCCGCGGTCTAAAGTGAGGTTTTTAACTTTCTCATTAACGTATTCTGAATGTACAACTCCTAGCTACGAACCGTACAACAGTCATTTTGATATTATAAGAATATGGGCAGCATAAAATTTCAGTGGAAGTTTTAGGCAAAATAAAACACTACACCTGTGTTAAAGTTCAATAAAATTTGAGACGGTGAGGTTCAAAATCTGTACGGCAATATATATACTAAAATTATTTAAATCTTTAGTTCTTATCCAAGAATAATCAAAAAAGGATACGATCATTGTAGAGTTTGTGAGGGCCCTGAAAGATAGGCTTTAACCTAAAATCCCTGCAGCTAAGCCCTACTGAGGGATTGGCAGGTGGAAGAAAATTGGCCCTTAGTGGTTGAGATCTCCTGTTGAATGGTTGTCCACTCCCTCTATCATCTATGATAGCTGTCCCATTTTCGCTATTCCTTCAGGCAGTGGGATCGCTAACATTCCTAAGCTTTTACGGATGTTATTGATACTTCCAATTAATCATTAAATGATTACTATAGACAACATTTAACACAATAAATAATTAATAATTATTTAATTAAAAGTGATCATTTTAGATTTTTTTTATTTTATTAAATACTTGATCTACACTAATATAATACGGTAGTATCGTTCTCCAATTATACGGTGGTATAATTCCCGGCTCTTGATGAATGAGGGCTTTAATGAGAAAGTGACGAGTCATATTTTAAAAACTTGAAACTTTACCGCAATCACAATAAAAGTCTTTAACAAAATTAGGTTTAAAATAGATTTTTTCAAAAGTCGTCCGATCAAGACATTACAAATTGTTCTTTTAAAGATTTCGACGCGACTACCATGAGTAAGTATAGCTGTAACCTATCCTAATGGTTATAAATAACTATGCATGCCATATTTTACCCTCTAAAAATGCTCAATGAAAGATTATATGTTTCAAAGTTTATGGTTGATGATATGGTTGATAAACTGCTAAAAATAGACAGAAGCTTTTCAGTTTAGTTTCAGTCCGGTTTTTGTTCAAGAAATTTAAATATATTTTGAAAATTGTCCAAGAGTGAGAGCCTACAATCGATGGGTCACGAATTTTAACCAATTTTTTTCGGTGATACTACATCAAACAATATTGGACCCATCTCTGGACGTTGTTCGAATGGGCCCCAGGTACCGGGAAAAACATTTCAATAATTTCATACAAAATTTGATTTAAAAAATATAGTTAATTTTTCCCTGATTTTTAGATTAGTATATATCAATTAATTTTTTTTTGTGTGTTTTTTTGTACATAATAAGAAGAAAATATTGACTACTGCGTTAAATCAGTTATAATGCATCATGAGTTACAAAAACGAAGAAGCGCTTTTAGTAAAGTAGTTTTTTTTTTCTTATGAAAAAGCAATTCAGATTCGTTCTAGGGCCTTAAATACGAACTATTATATAAATAAAAAATATAACCGTTAGTACTTGATTTTCTAGAAAACTGGGTTTTGAAAGGAATCAGCAACAGAATATGGTAGAAACTATTTTTTTGGATTCATTGAGAATACTGCATCATCACCAATGTTAATTCAAGCAATTTGTTTATAAAAATATTAATGAATAAATCATAACATTCTGTATTTAGGATTATCGATCTGTAAAAATGTATCCTTTTTATATTAGTTTCCTAAAAATTATCAATTAGATCGCTCAGTGTGTATCATTCAGCTATTCGAACAATTGAGAAGTCTTACAGTTTTATTTTACTTCTCTTTTATATATTTTTAATTTACTTGTTTACGATAATATAACTCATGACTTAGAAATAATCTTAATAATAAATAATGAAGTCGATCCGGAAGTCCAACTCTATATCCAAAAACTAGAGTCTAAGTCTTAAATATTATATTATCAGCCCTTGAGGGAAATCATATTCCAAGGATAGCAAACACTGTGGGACAACAGCACTCCGAGCTAACTTACAAAATAATTTTATGAATGAAAATGTGAAAAGATATTAACAATGACTCATATTTTAAATGAATAACCGTTTTGACTTTAGTTAAAATAATTCGGAATACCTCTGAATATATCTGCTTTTTAGCATAAAAAGGAAGAAAACGTGACTAAAGTTATCAACTTCCCATACAAAGGAAATCTTTATCAGTCTACATTAATGACCCTCAATCAATCTTTTCTTTCTCATTAGCACTCTCTCTCTCTCTCTCTCTCTCTCTCTATATATATATATATATATATATATATATATATATATATATACATGCATGCGTTATTTATATTTATATATCAACAGGTTTTATGCGTTTATCTCCTCATAACTAGCACAGACTAAAATAATTTCAGCTTCATAATGCGAGAAATACTTTCTGGTTTATAATTAGATAATGAAAAAACTGTGTCGAAGTTATTTCGTTAAGTTAAATCAACAGGCTTTGTAAACCTAAATAAATTTGCGTTAATGTAGAGCCGTGATTGGGCGCAATCAGTGGTGGCATCGATGTGTAACATTTAGGGACCATGAGGGGTAGTTAGTGGGGGTGACTAACCCCAAGTTTCCTTCAACTAGCTCATATCCTAATAAGGAAGTTGTACCTATTAGGTTGTCCTGGCTGAGGGGACGCCAACTTCTAAACTACCCTTGGAATCCACCCTAATCCTCGGTCGGCTAAAGACCTCGGATTTTCCGCGGTAAACTAGTTTTCGTCGGAGAAGCTACTAGAATCCTTAAAAATAAATTAATAAAAACTTTTCAACATCTGCAGAAATAAAAAATATAAATAGGTTAAAAATATAGGAAATACATAAATAAAAAAAATTGCCATGATAATAATGAATTAGGTTTATATAATAATGATAGTATTTGTTTATGATATTTAATACTGTATTATAATATAAATACATCAATTAAATGTGTACACAGGAATATAATAACATGAAAACGCTTGTTGAGAAACTACCTACTGATAGCACTCTAATAATATGTCTACATAAGGAGATCACAAGGCATCTTCTTTATACATGCCTCGGAGAGTTATCAGGAATTGAAGAGAAAGCAAAGTTAGAAACAAGAGGATTCTGATGTTTAAGTTTATTATGGAAGGAAAGATGTCTAGATTGGGACAAATTGGAAACATAAAGACCATTGAGGTCTAAATAATAATAATAATAATAATAATACTTTATTTATTCTGGGACGAGTCCCTTTAGAATAATACAGAAAGACAGAAATGAGGGCTAAGGAGCCTCAGAGATATATAAATAAAAATACAGAGTAATTGAACAGTCTTGGTTAAAAAAAAAATAATAAATATATATATATATATATATATATATATATATATATATATATATATATACACATATACATATTAGTTGCTTTCCAATTTTGATCAGTTGATAATAAAAGAGAAAAAAAAAAAAAAATAGATAAACAAAAATTGGGGAACAAATAATGAAGAACGAACTAATAACTTATGTACATATTTCCAGTAGTATCTATTTACGATTTTATGGGGACTGGATGGATAAGAAATGATTGAACAGGCGGGATTTAAAGGTAGGAAGGGTATTAGATTGACGGATATGGGAAGGGATGGAGTTCCATAGAGATGAGGATCGGATAATGAACGATTTGTCGAAAGCAGCGGTTCGGTGGGCCCTTATGTATAAATCAGAAGACCGGGAACGAGTATTGCGGGAACGAACAGAGGATTTGAATTGAAGGAGCTCGGAGATGTATGAGGGGCGGTGGGATTGGATGACTTGAAAGAGGAAGGATGCCAGGAAATACTTACAACGGTAGGAAGGATAAAGCCAATTTAACTCCGCGTAAAGATGGGAAACAGAGGCGTCCCTTGGGATCCCGAAGATGAATCGTACAAAGCAATTTATCAAACGTTTTAGTTTCGCCTCGAGATCCCCAGAGAGGCCCCCATATACCGTACAGCAATAGTCAAAGTGGGGAAAAATTAAGGAAGTGACTAGGAGCCTACGGGTTTCAAAAGGAAATAGGTGACGGGAGTAGTTAAGACGTTTTAGGATGGAAATGGTATGGCGGGAAATATTGGATATATGATTTTTCCAAGAAAGCGTTTGATCAAATAGGTCCTATTATATTGTTATGAAAATAATAGTCATGTATACGAGTCTTTTGTTATTAATTGGAAGTTTAGAACGTTTGTCTAGTAATTGTTGGAGTAAGAAAAAACGTCGAGCAGTGTTTTGTCGTATCAGTCTAGTATGAGGATTCCAAGTGAGACGTTTGTCCAGGTGGAGTCCTAAGTATCGGATTTGTTCAACAGGGAAAATTGAGGTATTATTAAAGGATACTATAGGACAGGAAGTCATAGGTTTACAACGAAGGGTAAAGGTGATTTGATGGGATTTATTTAATTCCTCCAGTTTTGACACCATTCTTCAAGATTTGTGATGTGTGATTACAGAGTTCATAGTAAATTTAAAAAATATTTAATTAAAGTGAAAAACAAAATAAAAAAATGAAAACAAACAATACGTTATTAGTTTTAAGAACAATTTTAGGCAGTGTAAGGAAAAAAATTTACAGAATAAAATAAATCTGCATAAAACGAATACAAAAATATACAGGTAAGTGTGTGTAAAAATATATCACCACCACAGCATTAACAAGACACAATACTACAAACAATAATTTATTTGATTGTTACAGAATTGAAATTATTAATAGGGCAGAGAATGAGGAAAAATTAAAACTTTTGGAATGACAATTATGCTACTGAAAATCTTAGAAACGCAGTTTTAAACAAATATATAAAAGGGATAGCGTAATATTATTTTGATATTATCAATAAATGATTTTAATAAAAAATAATTGTAATTAGTTTAGCATGATTATTAGTATAATAAAAGGGTATAATTAGGAGCAAAATACGGCATGAACTGTTATCTATAACGTTTGGGATAGATAACAGTATTGGTTCTACCTGCAAGATAAATTGCTTCTTCTTATTTGAAAAAAGGAGTAAGGTTGAGATGTTTAATTTATTCCTGTTTAATCTAGGCTTGAATTTAATTAAGGTATTATGTTTAAGATATGATTTACATTTAATGGGTAATAGGATACATAAACTTGAAATCGTTTCTAATAGAATGCATTATTAGATAAATCTCAATGAGCATAGTAATAGTATGCGGTCTCACATACTATATATATAGGAACTAGTATATATAGGAACAATTATATAAGGTGACTTTTTAATTAATACATTATCTTCACAATAAATTCTATCATTATTTTTTATTTTTAGATTATAATATTTAGATTCCATTCAGAGCTTTGGGCTTAATTTATATAATTACAGGAACTAACAATTTCAAACCCTATTATTTACATCAATATACTTAAATCATAATTAATCAATTGTTTTAAAATTACCTGAAAGATGGGTTTGTGAGGAAACAGTCGTCTCTCGGATGTCTAGGTTTCATTATGTAATTATCTTAAGTTAAAAAAAAAATAGAGCAATCGGCAGTAAAAAAAAAAATGTTAGTTGATAATTCAGTTCTGCGCATGCGTTAACCCTACACATACACTCTTTATTTCGTCTCTTATAAAGTGACTTTATTATCAGTGAAATAATTCATGTTATTTGTGAAAAAGTAGTGTGAACTGTTAAGTTAACAATTAAGTTGAAACTGGACATAAATAAGGTGAGTAATCACTTATTTATAACGGCATTGTGAACAATGTAAATAGACCTGAGGATAGTGATAGATAACAAGCCGGCCATATACATTCGCTAATCCGACCAGTGGGCTGCTGCCCTTCGGCGGAAGCACATCTACGTTTCTCAGAATTCCACAAATTTGCGTAATATATACGTAATTGATAAAAGACTTTTTTTTACAAACTATTACATTTACCTCTAATTAATTAACATGAGATGCGATATTTTCACATGGTAATGTCGAGCAAAGGTAGCAATCGAACTTTAAGATCTAGGAGTCTAGATACCACAAAGAGTTCACCAATCAAGAAAAGGGCTAGACGCTCTAAAAAAAATACCCCACCAGCTACACCAGAGAGCTCAGTTGACGAAGTCGAAAATCAACCTGGCACATCATCACAAAATATGTCAACACAAGCTATATCAATACAAGGTACGTTAGAAGAATCGCCCTTTTTTACAGCTAATCCATTCCAAGTGTTGTCAAACACACAGAATGAACAAATGGAAGCAGTACCCATCCCTAGTGAACCTAAACCCCCACCAATATTCGTTAGAAACATTAAAAATTTTCAATTAATGTGTCTACAATTAAATAATATAGTGGGCTCAGGTAAATACTTATGCCAAAGCCGCATTAATGACACGAAATTAATGCCTGACACCCCAGATACGTACAGAAAAATTGTCAAGTATTTATCTGACACTAAGGCGGATTATCACACATATCAACTGCGCCAAGAGAGAGCGCTCAGGGTGGTGATCAGGAGATTACACCCATCAACACCGCTGGATGCCATTAAAGAAGAACTAACTGAGATGGGGTTCCGTGTTCGCCAAATAGTGAATATATTCAAGGAAGATAGAGAACAGCCTGGCTCAAAAAATAAAATACCGCTCCCACTATTCTTCGTTGACCTTGACCGAACGCCCCAGGTCGAAGACATCTACAAGGTCACACGCCTTTACTACACTAGCGTTGTTGTAGAAAAGCCCTACACTAAGCGCGACATTGTACAATGCCATAACTGCCAGGCTTATGGTCATACGAAACGCTATTGTCACCACATTCCTAGATGTGTTCGGTGCGGTGATAAACATAAAACAGAGGACTGCCAGAAGTCCAGAAGAACACCAGCTGTATGCGCTTTATGCCATCAAGGGCACCCAGCGAACTACAAGGGTTGCCAAACATATAAGGAACTAAAAGCAAGAATTTATTCAGCTCCAAGAGAAGAACGGCCATCCAGGCCACCAAGACAACCCTCTAGAACTGTAAATACAAGAGTGTCCTATGCTCAGATATTCAAAGGAGATACTGCACCCACACAAACTCAGGCCCTGCCACAAGAACCTCAACCTCGAGTATTCACATCTCAACCTCAAGTCCCTTATCCCATCTCTGAACCTAGGCCTAATAACCAGGCATTCATTCCTCCTCCTCCCAATGCCACTGACCTCACAAGCCTATTGACTTCTTTTCTCTCTGAATTCAGATCACTCATCACTCCTCTCATTTCCTTACTTACCAATGTTGTATCCAACCTCATCCCACTGCCGAGAAATCCTTAAATGTCCCCAATCAAATCCCTCTCCGTCCTCCTTTGGAATGCGAATGGTATTCGAAATCACATCAACGAGCTAACAATCTTATTACAGGACAAAAACATTGATGTAGCATTAATAACTGAAACTCGACTTACCAACAAACGACCACTTAACATCCCCAACTATCATATCTATCGAACCGACCATCCTGATGGAACAGCACATGCTGGCACTGCCATAATTATCCATCAATCCCTTTCCCATCACCTATTCCCTTTGCCGACCCATAATTTCCTACAATCCACTGCCGTGATAATCCAAACTTCTCCTTACCCAATAGCAGTAGTTGCAGCATACTCCCCGCCTAAAATACCTATCTCAGAATCCCAATTAACTTCCTTCCTTAACTCCTTAGGACACCACTTCCTTCTAGGTGCAGACTTAAATGCTAAACACCAGCAATGGGGAGCCAGAACCACAAATTCCAGAGGACGAACATTGCTATCTGCACTTAATTCCCATCACAGCAACATCCTCTCACCCAATTCTCCCACATACTGGCCAACAGATCCTAACCGCAATCCCGATCTCCTAGATTTTTTCATCCACAAAGGTCTAGGGTCCCTTAATTATAGCATTTCAAGACTTGATGATCTTTCCTCAGACCATAGTCCCCTAATCCTAACGGTCTCCACATCACCAATTCCCAAACCACCTCCACCTTCATTTATCAGGGGGCCAGTTAATTGGAACCTCTTCCGTCAAATACTGGATGATAATATTGACCTCAGAGTTTCCTTAAAAACACCTGCAGACCTAGATGAAGCAGTATATTCCATGACTACCTTGATCCAACAAGCAGTTTGGACTGCATCTTCACCTGATCCTTCTAAAAAATACCGCAAAATAAATCCTCTACCCCAAGACCTACTGGACCTTATTAATAGGAAACGATGCTCTAGGACCATCTGGCAAAGAACCAGGCATCCTGATGATCGGAAATCATATAACTATTATTCCAAGCAGGTAAAACAAAAACTGGCTACGTTTAGATCCCAATCCTATAATTCCTATCTTTCCTCACTATCTGCAAGTGATAACTCCCTCTGGAATGTAACAAAAAAAATCCTTAAATTCCAATCCTTTTCCCACCCCCTCCGCCGTGATGATGGTTCCTGGGCTTCGTCAGATGAGAATAGAGCAGAAGAGTTTGCTAAACATCTATCGTACACATTCACTCCTCATCCTGAACTCCATCCCTCCCATACTGCTGAAGTTAAAGAATTCCTCTCTTCATCGATTCCTCTCTCCTTACCTCCTACAGCCGTCAACCCCTCTGAGGTCAAATTCCTTTTAAAGAACCTAAAACCTCGCAAATCTCCAGGACACGATCTCCTTACTTCCCAGATCCTCAGACAACTTCCCAAAAAAGCAATTATATTCCTTACATATCTATTCAACTGTATCCTCCGCACAACCCACTTTCCCCTGGTGTGGAAACACTCCATAATTATCCTCTTTCCTAAACCAAGTAAACCTGTTAATTATACATCATCCTATAGACCGATAAGCTTACTTCCGATCCTTTCCAAAATCTTTGAGAAAATCCTTCTCAAACGCATCCTACCCATACTCGAATCCCACAATATCCCTTCCCATCAGTTTGGATTCCGCTCAAGACACTCCACTGTCCAACAAGGCCTTCGCGTTGTGGACCACATATCCTCTGCACTTGAAAACAAGCAATATTGCACTGGTGCCTTGCTTTTCAAGCTTAAAACCCATTTACCTCAACCCTTGTACCTAGTCCTCAAATCTTACCTTTCAAATCGCTCCTTTCAAGTCCGCTGCGGCACTGAACTCTCCAAACATTATCCAATTGAGGCTGGTGTTCCACAAGGCAGTGTCTTGGGCCCAGTTCTCTATATCCTTTTCACCGCTGACATCCCTTCAAGTCCTGATACCTTCCTAGCAACATTTGCTGATGATACTGCCATCCTATCCTCCCACTCGGATCCTCTAATAGCGTCCCAGAACCTGCAAAGACACCTTTCCTTCATTGAGCAGTGGTGCAACAACTGGCGCATCAAAATTAATGAATCAAAATGCAAGTATGTAACTTTCACTCTTCGACGCAGATCCTGTCCGCCAATCCTTTTTAATTCAATTCCTCTTCCCTACTCAGACACAGTCCGATACCTTGGCTTCCTTCTGGACAAAAGACTGACTTGGAACCCACATACGAGACTTAAAAGACAAGAGCTTAACCGACGATTTGGTCAGCTATATAGACTACTAAACAGAAGATCTCATCTCTCAACAGAAAACAAATTATTAATCTACAAGACCATACTGAAACCTATCTGGACCTACGGACTTGAACTGTGGGGGACAACTAAATCATCGAATATCAAACGCATCCAATCCTTCCAGTCCAAAGTCCTTCGAACAATAGTCAATGCTCCATATTATGTCACGAACAAGACCCTACACCATGACCTTAACATCCCATATGTCCATGACATCATCCCATCCAGATTCTCCAACTTCCACCAGAACCTCATTCATCATCCCAATCCTCTAGCGCAATCCCTATCCAGCTCCGAGCATCCATAACATCCTCCTCGAAGGTTGAAACGGCAGTGGCCTCGAGATCTTTTGTAAATATGCCTTTGGAGTCCTGGCAATGGCCAGCTTCTCCACTCATGTCCTGAGCGTCTGTGGCTGTATTGCCCTCTTTCAGTCTCCACTGGCTTCTAATACTAGTGATGCGACTGGAAAAGTGGCACTGGGATCTTCCGGAGTCTTGCTTTGCCTTCCGCGTGTGGAGGTAAAAGCCTGGCTCGGAGATTCTTGGGCAAATGTATATATTGTATATAGTTATGATTGTGTTTAGAAGTTTTTATTTTATTTTATTTTATTTATTTTTTTTTATTTTTTTATTTTTTTTTATTTATTTACCTTCTTCAGTATTATTTATTTACTTCTTATATTTATATTTATTTCTTTATTATTTGTATATATTGTATGAATGAGAACTTTTAGCCCTAATGCTTATAGCCCTCCAGCAGTGGCTGATTGTATTATTATTCAATAAATAGATTTAAAAAAAAAAAAAAAAGTTGATAATTTTTAAAATTTGTTAATAATGATTCTTAAAAATCTTTCTTTTATTGTTGATGTCTTGATAAAAATGTAATATATTAATAATGATTGTTATAAATTTATGGGAGCAGAGTAGATCAGTGTGTAAGGCATTGACTTTCTAGGCTTAATAGAAAAGACAGAGCTCAAAGTTTCAGATAAAATTAGAGCTGATTATTAGATAATTATTAGACTTGTTGTATATGAACTTGTAGGTTTATTATACAAGTCGGATTTTTTTAAGGCAACATTTCAACAATTCAATGTGAAAAATAATTCACATTTTCGCGATAACCAAAACATTACGTAGTTTAGTTTTGGTTTAAAGATTAAATGATATTAACAGAAACGAATTCTGGTGGATTTCGGTAAAATGTTGTCTATATTAACATCTTGAAAATAGAAACTACCTCAACTTAATGATATTTTATTTATCCTTTCCTAAGTAATAAAAAGTATGACAGCCCTAACGAAACAAAAAATATAACATTAGTCCTCCCATGTTGCAGATTGGAAGATTGCCAAAAAGTAACATTTCTATTATGATTGGTCTACTATCACTGCATTATAATCTACCCACTTTTAGATATCGGTACCCATTAGATACTTAGTCAACTTTATCCAACTTCAAGGGTGAATGGTTGTAAAGAAACTGGATATCCAAAAATTAAGTTATATAATGAAAAAAATATTCAATATTAGGTTTCATAATTTATGTCAAACTACGGATTTAATTATTTGGTACGTAGGTGGGGAATCTTTTAATCATTAGAGACTGCAGTAAGTTTAGATTGATAATGGAGGCCGAAAATTGTTTAATAATTTACTGCTGCAATTTATACTTATATGAAATACAAAGTACACACATATATTAAACTTTAGCCTATTAATTTTCAAATTATCGTAGCCAAAATAATTAATTCTTATGCTAGATTAATGGATACCATGCTGACTGAGTAATCATGATTACTGTAATCTTAATCATTGATTATGATTATGCTCATCTATGGTTTAAGGGCGTTAGGAGAATATATCTGGAAGTCTCGTGTAAATCATTCCAGCTGTTTTGGTGCAACAGATTGTAAGAAAAAAAACTTTTTTTTAATATCCAGCAGAGCAACGGTATGGAAAAAAAATTCCAAACATAATAAAATTTACAATTATGTTTCATAGTATGAAAATAAATACGATATCTAAATTCATTTATAACCTAAAGCTAATGATTTTATGAGAAATCACAGAGCAAGCAAAATCATTAATGATTGCCAGCTAATAGGATAAACTCTGAACCAACACTAATTATGAATGGATGGTATAGATTAGTGTTGTAGAGCAGGTGGGCCTCGATCACTAAGGGGTAATAACACTGGGTAATGATCATCATTTCACCAATCTGTGATTCAAATAGCATTCATTATAGGACTTCGGGCCACTGTTTAGAAAGACATTCGAATGTAAGATATATGGTCCATGGAACCTACCATGAATATTAAACGGTGCGAGTTGCAGAAAAAAAAAAAAAAGTATTTCTTCTGAGTAATGATTATAAATTAATCATGTTGAAATACTTTTGTTATAACGAATAAAAAACAAATAACGTATCAAAATCTGATTTGAGGTATATAAATGCCTTGTACTATGTCTTTTTTTTTTTTTTTATTTGTGCTTCTCTACCTCGCCTTTTAGGCTATACGGGGTTTTCCCGGTCCCGGGGATAAGGGCGGGGAATTTAAAATCATCCCCGCCACCGGAACGAGAACTCGTACTTTTTAATCTTTCATCAGTTCGCGGTGCTTTTTTTCACGCGTTAGCCCATTCGGCCACCGCGCCCCCCCTTGCCTTACAAAGGAGTGAGATCGCTATGGGAGTAAGATTCGATTCCAAAGAAACTATTTTTGTAGATACTACATCGAAAAATATCAAATCCCTATACGAGGATGATTTCCAATGCACCTTAGAAGCTGAGAACATAAATTTATAAATTAAAAATATTATATTATTGTTTTCTGTTATTGGATATAAGATTCGATTTTTCCACTAAAAAATAAAATAAAAATCTCGTTTGGAATATATCTATAGTAAGTGAACGAGATCGGAACACTTTGCACTGTCCGAAGAAGTTGGTTAGTTACCAAAGATGGTTCAAATATTTTTTTTTTAATGAGAAATGAAATTCAGACTTGTATTTTGTACCTCAAAAAAGCCTTAAAAAGTCATTTTCATAGCAATCGAAAAATAGGAGAAGTTTCTAAGGAGTATGAAAGGCTCTCCATTTCAAAGTAGTAAAATATGCCGTTTTTTTTTAATAACAGAGAAATAATCTGTAGATTAAATGGTTGCCATAGCATACTTAAATATATCGTTCTTTAGGTTTTTTAAAAATTATAAATACAGCTTTTTATTAAATAAATTAAAAATTTATAGGAAATGTGAACGAATCGTTCTGAGGTCCCTGGGATATCCCGGATAATATTGAAAGTATTACTTAAGAGTGATTTTGATATATGTAAATGGAAAAATCCACACAACAAAGCTATGAGTCTCCATCATACTAGTAAATAGTTAACTTGCCAACGTTTTACCAATTCAGGCATCAATAGTGCAGAAAAACTAAGATCACATGTAGAGAGAAAAAACAACAAAAAAGAAAGAAAAAAAATTATTGCTGTAATCATTCCACGAACCTTCTCAGACTCATGGTGGAACCTTCACTTTCTTTCAGTGTGTGTTTGGTTGGCTTATTGGGATGTCTACTACAATCGATTTTGTTTTCTTTCCTTTTTGTTTTTTTCTGCATATATGTGATCTTGGTTTTTGTGACCTGATGATGCCAGAATTGGTGAAACGTTGGCAAGTTAACTATTCACTTGTATGTTGGAGATTCGTGGCTTTGTTGTGTGGATTTTTCCATTTATAACAAAATTGGAGGTATTTTTTTTGATATTTTAAATAAAAAATAGGCATGTATATATATATATATATATATATATATATATATATATATATTTAAATTTGTTTTTCGTTTTTAATATTGCCATCATCATCACCAGATGGCACTATGGTCTCTGTAGAACCTTGGCGTCCTCTACTGTCTTCCTCCAAATCGACCTGTCTTCGGCCGCCCTTCTCCACCTGCCTACACCCAGAATCCTTAGATAATTTTTGACCTCTTCCAGCCAAAGAAATCTAGACCTGCCTCTTTTCCTTCTTCTACTCGGGTGTTCATCCATCATCATTTTAGGGCGGCTACCACGTACCATTTTTTGCACATAACCCAACCATCTTATCCTTCTCCTGTTTATGGTGGATATAATGTATATAGTAGCTTTTTTAGGTCGTCATTTGTCTTCACAAGCCAAATATTTCCTTCTTTGGTTGGGCCATAAATTCTACGAAGGATTTTCCTTTCTCACCTGTTCAATCGCCCCTCTTTGTTGAGTCTGAGCGTCCAACACTCGCTTCCATTTATAACAACTGGTTGCAGGACCGTCATTTATACTCTTATTTTGAGAGCTCTTGGTATATGTATATCACGGTTTCGAAAAATAGTGCCATAGTTTTATAAAGTAATTATACTTGCTTCGGCATATTTTGATGCAATGTTCAACATAATAAGTAAGAATGAATTTTATGGAAATAAAAATACCTAGCTTACTCATTTACTTTACTTGTATGTTATACCCCTATCTAACTCTTTAATAGACGAATAATAACTGCACAAGTGTTCATTCCTAAAAAGATATTGCATTTTAGAAATTTCATCAGTCCATCTGTCATTTATATTAAAATAACTTCACAATGAATAATGGTGATTAATTTACACACACCAAATTTAGCTTCCTTACTTTTTGAAACTATAGATATTTTTTTTCAATTATATAATATATACCATAAAAAACATGGTAAAAGAATTACAATATATAATAGGAAGTGTAGGGGAAACCGCCTGATGCATTGAATGAGAGGTTAGCCACCTTTCTTGGCCTCGTGATAAATTTGATCACGTCAAGCTTATAGTTCCATTCTAGGCAGTTCCCTACGCGCCACCTGAGCCTCTCACTCCGGTCGCGAATAAAGTGAAAAATAAATCCATCCGGCTGAAGTGAGTGGCTTTAGTCCCACCTCTCCGGCTTTATACTCTATCAACTCTCCCTCTGCTAATTAGTCTGACAGTTAAATATCCCACACCCCATAAACCTAAAAGCCACTAATGTGAAGCTGGAAGATGGTTGAGGCAGTGAAATGGAAGTTTTGAATTCAGAGTAATTCAGGGTATATGATCCAAGGTAATCCATTTCTGATGTATTATAAAATCATAAGTAATGGGAACCTAATAAATTTTTCGATTACAAAAATTGACAAATGTGGCTTCATAAAGTATATTTAGCTCTTCTTAAATTCCTAGTGACACGACTGGAAGGGAAGCTTTGGGATTTCCAGAAATCCTGCATCGCCTTTTACACTTGGAAGACGAATTATGGCTCGGAGACTTTTGAGCAAATGTTAATATTATATGAATACATTTTAAATGGCTGTTATTTATTTTCATATTCAATAACAATTTATTTTTCATCTACTAAGTTTGTTATAATTAGCTGTTTATACATAGTTCACATATTGTTTTACTTTTATTATTATACATTCTTTGCCTCTACTACTTATTATTATTATTATTCCATATTTTTGTTTCATAATTTTTGCTTTGTTTTATTTTTTTTCTTTATTAATTATATTTCCTTTAAGTATATATTGTACGTATGAGCTGATATCTTTTCCACAAATATAAATCAGACATATAGAGAAATAATTTTATTCTTTTCAATTGTAATTATAACGAATAATAAATGTTAAACACTGATAATCATTTTTAATTATAATTATATAAAACAAGTACAGTATTTACTTGTCTCTTGATTAAATCACATCTGAATTCTCATTTGACATTCCTGCGACTAATACTGAATTCGAGATAAGAGGCCCATATAATGTGACGAATTGAACCAGTTTATATTACTAAAGGAAGGCGTAGTCTGTGAGTTTTCGATTACAATTTAATCAATTTAATTATCATTTATTTTCCTTTATTTTGGGGGAGAGGAGAAGAGGGAGGAGTAACCCTACATCAGAAATATTATATACATATCCCGGCGATCGTTCCGATTAGCTTGAAAAAAAAATATTAAGATTAAAAATCATTTTTTTCCAGCTCCTTCTAAAACTGCTAAGTCGCTTCAAGTAAAATTTCTAGTAATCAAATTCACAATAATGAAGTTAGTATTTGTTTTCAGCACTTTGAAAACCCATCAATACCAGTTTTCATAAAAATAAATTCCAAATGAACAAGCTCTTTATGCAACCGACCATTTTATCTTCTAAGTAGAGATGGATATCTGGAGTACTTGGTGAGGATAGTAAGAGTACCGCAAAAAATTAAGGATATTCGAGATATCAAGGCAACAAAAAGTATAAATAGCGTATTGAAAACTTGATGGTCTTGTCTGGATCCAGTGGTCCTATTTGAATATATCAAAAAAATAAAATAATCACAGACGAAAACACGTAATACTTAAAAGGTAGAATATATCGGAAGTGTATTAATTTATTTGCCATGTTGAAGTTGTTTTTTTCTTAACTTTATTTTTCAACTCTCGTAAACCTATGACTTCCTGTCCTGCAGTATCCTTTAACAATACTCCACTTATCCCTGTTGACCAAATCCGATACCTAGGACTCCACTTTGACAAACGACTCACTTGGAACCCCCATACCTGACTGAAACTACTAGAAACCGCCCGACGTTTCCGACTACTCCAGCACTTACTAGACAAACGCTCTAAACTGCCAACTATTTACAAAAGACTCATATATATTACTATAATAAGGCCTATTTGGACTTAGGGGATCGAGCTTTGGATCTACTAAACCATCAAATTCCTCTCGTATCCAATCCCTACAATCCAAAATCCTTCGTAAAATCCTTAATGCTCCCTACTTTGTCACAAATAAAATCATCCATAATGACCTTAATTTACCATATGTTTCCGATTTAGCTCAATCCAGATACCTGTCCTTTCATAATAAACTTCTGAACCATCCGAACCCTCTCTTTTCCAGCCTTGCTTCCTCTTCTATTCCTGATAACCCTCCGAAGCGTCTAAAAAGAAGATGGCCTCGGGACCTTCTAATATAGAAATATAATTGGAGTGCTACCAATGGGTAGTTTCTCCTCATGTTGTACATGTCATATTACTTGTTTATATTTACTTGTTGTATTTATTATTAATTACAGTTGTAAATTTCGTTAATAAAAAATAAAAAAATAATTTTTCAACTCACTCCTGTTGAGAAAAGCAACAACCAGCGAGTTTGCTGTTGGGAAGAAGAGTATGGAGTAAAACATTGGCAGGCGTGAGGGGAAGGAGTGCCCAGCGGCCCTCTTCCTAACTTGATTTGATATTTATATTAAGTGGAGGAGATCCCTAATTCAGCTTCTTTTGAGCCTTCTACGGGTGCTATTTGTCATGTTGGTTGTGACCATGCCTTGAATCAGTGAGTTGGTATGTCCTTGCAGGTTATGGTTGGTTCGTTTTGTAGTTTGTTCGTTAACTGTTGGCATATGTGAGTCTTTGTGTAAAGTAACGTTACCGACTTACCCGAGAGTTTTGTTTATAGTCCAGAAAGTTTTTTATTGAAAAGTCTATAAATTACCTATGAGTGTCTTTTAGGCTGTCAACTAAACTATAGCTGTTAAGTATAGGTTCAAATGGGTTTGAGAGAGTAATTTATATATTCAATTTTTGACTAAGTTTTAATTTCGAACGTCTTGAAAGAAGCCGGAATTATTACAGCGTCTTATTTGGAAAAAATCCTATACTTGTCTTACAAACGTTGCAATATTATCTAATAAAACTAAATGACTGGTGAAAACTCTAGAAAATTCGACTTAACCAAATTACAACATATTACTTTGATTCTTCGACGTGAAAAATTGCCCTCCTATTGACCTCGACAATGTCTAAATTCCTCAGACAGATTAGGTTCAATAAATTGACATTTGATAGAAGAATGACATGGGGTCCACATATCAAGAACAAAACCAAAACAACAAACCTAAGACTACGACTGCTAGATTTACTCCTTTCAAGATGTTGGAATTTTAAATCTAGTTTTAAGCTAATTCATAATTATTTTTCTGAAGTGACATCATTTTATCCTGAAACATCAAAGATAAAACGGGAATTCTTTTTTTTTTTTTTATGATCAACCGCGTCAAAAAAGTACATGATTAGTGAAGTGTAGTGATGAAAGAATTTTGTTTTTTATCATAGCCACTTGGAACGAAATTCTCAAAATAACGGCCATCGCCGTGAGGCTTATAAGACCCGGGAATAGAAATGGGTCACGAGTTGAAACTCTAATCCAGAGTGAGATTAGAGATGTTTCATCTGTCAGGGTCTAATCTGAACCGCCTTTGCACCAGTTCTGATTTATTGTTAGCAAAACGTTATACTTTCAAGTCATATTTCTCTTTTACCTGAGATCATTGAGAACAAATATTTGATCGAGTTACAAATATAAAAAAATCTAAAATAGGTAAGTAACTATTGGGAAGTTATTTAGTTAAAAAATTAACTGCAGGTACTTAATAATAATTTTTTTTTTAATTAGTGATGTCAATTTTAATTTTATAAATGATCATGAACGATTTGGAATAGCTAATGAATTAGATTTAAAATAAAAACTATATCTACGATTATTATTAAAAATAATATGTTAATTAATCATTTCCCTAGCAAATAAAACATAAAACTATAAACCAATTCTCTTTAAACGTGTCACGATAAAATTTTATGACACGATAAAAAGGAATAATAGAACTTTTGTTTAATTTAAGAAAAAGCTCTGAACGGTGAACTACATATATAAACAACTAAGCTTTTAGGATCTGACATCAAAACTCACTTTCTAAAACAGATTTTTTCTTTATTTCATTGGAATACTACTGCATTTGATTTATTTATTATTCAAATACTACCAACCAGATCTCCTTTTGCTGTTTTTTTTTTTAAATATTGAAATCATAAAATAATCGTTATTTTTAATAAAAAATAAAACAATGTTCGTTAATGGAAAATTTATTATTGAATCAATTAACTTAACTGGAAATATTTAGTGAAATACTTTATTTTTATGTTTAGTCAACGTTTCAAATATTATTATTTATTACGCTTTAACCATTTTTTTTTTTTATAATGTAACATATTTTATTCTTTTAAAAATTTAAATTGACTAATTTAAGGATATATTTAGTTTGATAGTAAAGTGAATAAATATATATATATATATATATATATATATATATATATATATATATATTATTATATATATATATATATATATATATATATATATATATGTTACAATATACAACAAAAAAACTAGTCTGGTACGATTTAAGTTCAGGTGCATATATCTATCAAAATCTAGGTAAAAATTGTTTGCACCAATTCAAAATTTTTATATTCGATCTGTGACGATAAAATATACCAAAAAGGAAATTAAAAAAAAATGTTTTTACTACATTGTACTGAATAGAGAAATGCAAATTCCGTATAATTGTACAGCTTTTACACATATCACAACAATATACTTTTGTATAAACTAAAGTCATCGCTTTGTATGGTTTGATTGCTTACATCAAACCATAACTTTACAGATTTTTTTAAACTGAAACTCAACTAAATACTGTGAGGATATCAGTTTCATTTAAATCTATAAAAAAAACAACAACAAAAACACGAAAGCAAGATTCTGAAATACAAGTAAATAACTAATCTGCGAACGATTTGCCAATTCAGATATCGCAAGGACAGAAAAATAACAAAAGGATAAATTCAAGAGAAATTAAATATTAATCTATAGAAAATTCAAATAAATATATTTTTAATCTTCTTGGAGTAAGGTTAGTCTTTTTTCAGTCCTAAGAGGTATTACATTGTTGTTTTGCATTTATGTTACGGTTTTCTATTCTGATGATATCTGACTTGGCGAAACGTTGGCTTCTTAGTTATTTATAAGACATGTTGGTTGGGAATTGAAGCCATTAGTAGCAATACAAAAAAAAAATATATATATATATCTGTGTGTGTGTGTGTTCTTTTGTCGACGTTTTGCCCTAAGTTGTATGCTTCCAGCAGGACCAAGCAAAGACCATAGACTCAAATAAATATTGAGGAAATAATAGGATAAATATAAGTAAAAACATTTCAACTAGTGTTTCGAACTCGGGAGAAACAAATCGGGGAATATGTCTCCTGTTCAGCAATGTTTTATTCTCCTAAAAAAAGTCTGACATTGTTTCTAACTTGTTATTTCATTGGGACTTACTCAATTTTTTGGGGAGAATAAAACATTGCTGAACACAGATTCTCAGAAACGTTCAATAAATAACTATCAATCGTTTATTTTTTAAACTTATTTATTGAAAAATATTACAATCTGTCTCAAGGATATTTATAATAGTGTTCAGATAGCACATTCACACTCTATGTACAATAAATAAAATAAATTATACAGAAAAATAAGAATAATAAAATAAATAAGAATAAAATAAATAAATAAAAAGAACACATACATACCTATAAACAATATTTATAATCTGGCGAGAGAACTCCAAACCAGACTTGTCCCTCCAACTGTGGAGGGAAAAGCATCACTCCAGGAAATCTCTGCACTTCTCTCTCAACCGCGTCACTGGGACTAAACCCCGTGAAGATTGAGCAACAGTGCTTTTGCAAGAGTACTTTAGACACTCATGTAGTGAGTGGAGAATCTGGCCATTGCCAGAACTCCAATATTTACAAACTACAAAAGGTCGCGGGGCCACTGCCATTTTAACCTTCTTGGAGGATTATTGGGATGGGTGTTGCTGGATAGGGATTGTGCAAAGGGATTTGGATGATGGGTAAGGTTCTGCTGAAATTTGGAGAATTTTGCTGAGAAAAGGTCGTGACGTAGGGTTTTGTTGGTTACATAGAAAGGATCATCGACTATTGTTCGAAGGATTTTAGATTGGAAGGATTGGATGCGTTTATCAAAAGTTGATTTTGATTTTTTACTATACTGACCTTAAGGTATACACTTAAGTGTGAGTTAAGTTTAACGTTAATAAATATATGAAATGGAAAATATATGATTCATAAATTTAGGAAACTATAAAGTAACGGTAACAACGTGATGAAGTAAACGATCATAAAATAACGTTAATAAGTTATGATGTTATAAAATAACAGTAACAATGTTAGAAACTAGTAAGATAACGGCAGCAAAGTTTGGAAGTAATAAAATAACAGTAACAATGTCAGGAACTTGTAAAATACCGGTAACAAAGATAGGAAGTTTTAAAAAAACGTTAAAAACGTGGTAAAGTTAACAATGAGAAATTAACGGTAACAACGTAATGAATAAACACATAATAAACAAAACAATGCAAAATTAAATGTAGCGGAATATTAAGTACCTATCATTAGTAAATAGGATAAATATAACGGGCAAGATGTTATAATTCTATGTCATATTTCAGAGAAAGTTAAATAAACATAGAATAATAATAAAAACAAAGAAATAGGATATTAAGTAATATAAATAAAATTATAAAAAGTATAGAAAGTAGTAAGTAATGAAATCTACCGAAACACATTGCTAACATAGAAATGAACTGAAATATTAACCTATATAGATTAAGAGACTGCCTATGATTCTGTGGGCAGGATCTGTTTTTTGCAAACTCATGACTGAACTGGCAATTCCCGGTAACTTGATGAGATTGACAAAGGCGTGAGAGTACTAATGTAGGGCACTAATACAAGCAGAAGTATCTGAAGCTTTAAAAGTTCGAACGGGCTTGCGGCATGGAGATATACTATCACCGATGTTGTTCAACTTTTCTCTGGAGAAGGTAATATGAGCAACATCACCTGAAAATGGAGTGGTCCACGTCGGTATGAATTATAAAATCCTTGAATACGCAGATGATATAGCGGAAGGAGAAGAAAGGCCAATAAAGAAAAGCTTACAGAAACTGGTCAATCAATATCCCATGATATGAAGGCACGGTGATTAGGATGGGCGGGGCATGTATCTTATACCAATCCCTCTGGAAGTCTCTACGCAATACAATGAATGCCTCAATAGAAAGCAATAGACCAAGCGGAAGGCCAAAAAGCAGATGGATAGATAAAATCAACAAAGATGCAACAGAGCTGCGTGTAAATAAATGGAAAGAAGTAGCTCAAGACAGACAGAGATGGAGCAGGGTTGTTAAAGCGGCAAAAGGGCGGTCTATAATTCCAATAGGAAAAAATAAATTAAGAGAAAAAATATATTTATAGAATAAATCAATGCAATAGTATAATAATGTTGTTAAGGATATTATAAAGAACAAGTGATGAAGAAAAAGAATAAATGATAAACGATAGGGCATATGCTTGTACGCCGACTTGAATTGGCTCTATCCTTCTTCCCGACGGCAGTTCGTTCTTGGTGTTTTCCTTTTCCAATTCCTAAGAACCACAAATTCTTCCTACATCCTAGAATTCCTCTACGTACCACTCTCTTAATGCCAGATCTCTACTGTATAACTATATATCTCCTGCCATAAAACAACTTCCTTCATTAAATACTTTGTCATTCGTGCTATCTCCTTTTGGAGCTCCTTACCTATCCCCATACGTCAAACCACGTCCACAAATACCTCCAAACCACTCCCATTCCACCACCTGCTTACTACACATTCAAACTTCCAAATTTTTTCAGGTTATGTGATTACCGTTGCTCACCAAAAGTTAATTAATAAGAGTCATTTTAATTTATCTATTAGTAATTTTTATACATATTTGTATTTTCCTTATTTATTTTGTATATATTTGTATTTTCCTTAGTATTGGTTGTATATATTTGTATTTTTCTTAGTCTTTTTTTTTGTATATATTTGTATTATATCTACATGTCAGAATGATGTGTATATTTTTTTAACTTTTCTATTATTTTAAGAGGACTTCAGTCCCAGAATAAAATTATTTTTCATTTCATTTTACCTACGTTCAAAAAATATCAGAAAAATCAATAGGTTAGTTAAAAATGTACAGCACGAAATAAAGTTAAAACTTTACATTTTTTATACAACAGAACTATAAAGTCATTACAGTAATTGTGTCTGATTTTCTGAGCTTTTACTCTTATGCTAACAAATAAATCGAAAATAAAAGGAACGATATGTGGAATTGCGTTGATACGGTTAGAAGATACGAATATTCATGGGATATGAAATACTGAATTATCTAAGCATACTGGGTGACTCAGTGTTAGCGTGATTCCAAAGCAACAATGTCACAACATTTACTACGGATATGGTTGCCGAGAAAGAATTTTTCCACAGCAGAATATCCGCCCTCTAACTTCCTATTTTTAAGCAATTCCTGCACAAAAATCGTACATACAACCCTCATAAATAAACAGATAAATGCGAATAACTGTTTACATTCATCTCAAAACAATAACAACGCTCATAAGCTAGATTCTAATTGAACCGCCAACGTGACACGTTCACCGGATCTCACGCTCACTCTCCTTATTCATGTGGTGTTATATTCCCTTGATTCCATGAATATTTATGATCCAGAAGAGGGGCGGTCTTGATTATAATTAAAGACGATTGCTATATCAAGCAGGTTATTATCACCTATGCTTTGTTTTGACGTAAATCATACTATATGATTATCTAAGTCTGGATAATATATTCAATTAAACCCCGTAATTAGTTTTAAATTAGCCGCGGTGGTAAGCTCTCAATTTAAAATTCAAATTTTAAATATTCGAAAGATTCGTGAGAAAGCTTTTACTCAACATAAGGGTTTTCTTTATTTAAATAAATGTACGGTATTAAAGTGTTTTAAAACATAAAAAATTCGTTTGAATGAGTTTAAATACTAAATTACAAATTAACTTAAAGTTCTAATCTTTATTATTTAAGAGGTCCGTTACATATCTTTAAACCAACAGATTAAATAGTACCTGAAAACAATGACTCATAAGTAAATAAAATGTGTTTAACAAACTTACTCAAAAGGTATGTGACGATTCGTTGCGTGAACGGCGGGACTGATTTTTAGGTATAATACGTTTATATTTTTAGTAGAAACCTACAAGTGTTTTGAATCAATTTGGGCTCAAAACACTTACAAATTATTGCATAATGTGTACTTAATCTGCCCGTTTAAAGGAACGTAAAGACCTTTGGAGCGAACGATTTTTAAATTAATTGTTTCAAATGACTCAGGGATATCTCGTGAATATTTCGAAAAAAAATAAGCTTTTTTGAAAGAAATAAAGCTTATCTTTATTACTAGCTTAAAAAAAAAATTAAACTCAAAAGTGGTGACAGTTATAAGAGAATTAATTTTGCATTCCAATGGTTATATTAAAGTTGAATTAGAAAAAAATCCTTATTGCTTTAGCTGTCGGCCGGAAAAATAAATCCAAGATAATCAAGTACTTAATTTATATTACAATTCATATTTAGAGTTTTAATGGGCCCTAAATCTAATTTGCTTTTTTATAAGAAAAATTTGCTTGGCCAACTTTACAGCAAGCACCTTTTGATTTTTGTATCTTGTGATACATTATAACCTATCTAAAAAAAATTATTAATTTTTTATTGTTCCGCACAAATAAAAAAAACGAAAAAAAATTGATATTTAATAACCTAAAAAATCCGAACAAAGCAAAGGCAAAAATATAAATAACATAAATTTCTGATTGTGGATTGATGGTTGACTGTTGTGAACGATTGAAGAGAAGGATGGTTGGGGAGTTCAGAAAAAAAAATAGTAAAAATAAATAATTTTATTTATTTTTATTTTTGCCGACGTTTCGGCCCAAATTTCAGGGCTTCATCAGAGCTGGTCAAGCGAAGAGGTTTCGCAAGATGGTCTTGTGATAATTTGTAAAAATTAGGAGGTTTCTACAAAGAGGGTTTCAAAATTCGATCGAAACGGGATAAACGATTTTTCTAAATAATCATAATTTTAAAACCCTAAAATGTACATTTTTGAGATATTATAAAAGTCCAACCTTATCCTAGAGACAGTGAATCATGATTCCACGGTCACCGTTGACTCCTAATCATTTGAAAATAAAAATATTTAATATATAATATTCCTAGATTTTTTTTTCGGTGATGATACCCTCCATTTTACAGGTTGTCTTCTCCTTCAGTTAGGGACGGTTACGTAGTCACATTTCCTCTAAATTCCAAGAGAAAACGTTTAGAACCTTTATTTGTACACAACTGCTGCCTGCAATTTATAGCCAATTGCAGGGTCAATCTCAGTATGCATTGGATTAACTTATTTCTATATTATTTTTCTGTTTGTTCAGTGACCAATATACTATACGAATTATTTGTACTGACCCATCAATTCTTGCTGATAAGTAAAATAATTCTATTAATTTTCGAAATATGTGGAAATATATGTCAATGAAGGCAAGTCCAATTATTCTTGAATCTAAGCCCAGCGATAGTTTAATTGATGAAAAACATCAATAGATTGATTTCAGCAGCTATGAACATCAGATAATCGCAAGTTTCTGAACATTCCATTAATGGAATATATCAATTGACCATGGACAGCGATTTAAGCCATTTAGTTGTCACCCACAACCTTTGTCCACTTAACCTAAAAATCAAAGTTACAGGACTTAAGCGCTTAAATAAAAAGTTGAGGCCAATAGGTATTAGAGTTCTGTCGGTGAAGTCACACCATTATGCACCCCTGGAAAAGATTACAGTCCAGTCTCCTATTGTTAAACAAGTTCTTTTGTTTCATCTTCTTTTTTTTTTTTTATTGTGCCCGACTTTCTTCTCATTGTTTTCTTGTAGTGTTTATTTTTTGTTTCCTTTTTAATCACGAGAGTGCCACTGAGAGAAATGCACTTACATTTTTTTTAATATATATTTTTTCTTCCTTGCAGCTTAGCTAGATAGAATTCAAACAAAAAAATATGAATTGAAAATTTAGAAAATTTATCTATTGTTAAAATAAATAAATTAATAACAGAACAATACCCTTAAACTTAATATTTCATTTTATACATGTTATGTATTATAACTTAATTGTATTTTAAATCAATTTCTCCTCAACATAAGGTAATTATTGAAACTTGTGTGAGGAGCTCACCAGACCAATCAAAAAACATATTGCTTTCAGCTTTAGTACAATTTAGAAATGCATAACTCTCCTAGGTGACTCCTAGATAAATGGGACGATAGATCTCTATGGGTTTAGTATTAACAGCAAGGGCGGTCGTTATAGGGCCCAGGCATGGTCTCATTAGGGTTCAAATTGGCGGTTAACGATGGTTCAGCAATTACGAACCGCCTTCCTTAATGAATATCTCGTCTTAAGCTTAGACAACGGCCAAGCCTTCGATATCCTAGGCGTTCCGATTTGAGCAAGGGAGGATTCAATTCGTATTAAGAAACTGTCGATTCTAAAACGGCGGTTAAATTTTCTATTAATCCACCTTATAGATATTTATCAAACTAGTGAAAATTTTATTATTATATTTGTTTATTTAGAAATATTACATTCTGTCACATCAAGGACATTTATAATAGTGTTCAGAGAAAGCACACTCACACTCTATTTACAATAAAAAAAATAAAAAAATAATACAGAAACTTAATAATAATAAATACAATAAAATAAAATTAAAATAAATACAATAAAATAAAATAAATGTATATAAACAAAAGAACTAACCTAATCATACACACTCGGGCTTGAGTGGAGGATCTGGCCATTGCCAAAACTCCAATAGATGCTTATTTACAAAAGGTCTCTGGGCCACTGCCGCTTCAACCTTCGAGGAGGATTGTAAGGATGGGTGGTGCTGGATAGAGATTGTGCAAGGGGATTTGGATGATAGGTAAGGTTCTGGTGAAATTTAGAGAATTTTTCTGGAATAAGGTCTAGGACAAATGGGATATTATGGTCATGGTGTAGGATTTTGTTATTTACATAGAACGGGGCATCAACTATTGTTCGAAGGACTTTAGATTGAAAGGATTGAATACGTTTGATGTTAGAAGCTTTTGCTGTCCCCCACAGTTCAAGTCCGTATGTCCATATAGGTTTCAGTATTGTCTTGTAGATAAGTAATTTGTTTTCAATAGAAAGTTTGGATTTTCTGTTTAGTAGTCTGTATAGCTGGCCGTATCGTCGGTTAAGAAGGAATTATTATCAGTAATTCGAAATGCTGAGAAATATACTTTTTTTTTATTAACGAAATTTACAACTGTAATTAATGATAAATACAACAAGTAAATATGAACAAGTAATATGTAAAAGCTACGTATTTTCACACAATGGTTTATTATTTCCAACTACTTATCTATCAAATGTAACATTACTTTCCTTACTACTTCATAGATAAATAGATGAAAAGTGTATGCTAATGTGGAGCTACATAGGAATATTAAAAATAAGAAATATAAATAACAATCTCTATTACGCCTCTTAATGTTAAGTGTTTTTACTCGCGCCCTCACCCCCCGGCCCGGGAAAATCACGTATAGCCTAAAAGGCGAGGTAGGGAAGAACAAAAAAAAAAAAAAAAAAAAAAAAAAAGGACGGATGGATTTACTTATTTGATTTTCGCATTCTACGTATCTCGAAACGTAAAACCTCAAATTTTGAACTAGGCTCAACTTTCTTATCTCTTGGTCGATTACAAAAGTTTATTATTTAAAGTAATAAAACAAAAATAAACTTTAAGCTAATAACGTTAATAATTCAAGAAATAATTATATCAAAAATTAGAAAATAAAATCATTATAATCAAATTTAACTACAGACTACAAATACTAATTTTCCATTAGTTTATAATTACCAGTAGAAAAGCTCAACAAGTAAGCTTTTTCCTTTATATGAAAACTTGTTGCACAAAAAACAAATACCTAGTAGAAAGTTTGAAGAGAGTAGCCATTATAAAACACTGAAAATAAAAAAGGAATTAAGAAAGTTTCAATTTGGTCGATTAATGAACTTCAATATCCTTTGTTTGGCTTTCTTTCGAGCTTTTAAGTGGTTTTATACATCGACTTGATATTGGTAGTAATATCGTTCCCTGATTGGAAAACAGTTGTTTCAACATTATTTTTATAGCTTTTTATTTCAGATTGACATGTTGTAAACGGATCGATCCAGATTAGATTTAATTAAAATTATTATTTTAAATAGAATTAATTTCCATAAACTAGAATACTTAAGTAATAATAATCGGTTCAATAACGATTAATTATACAAGAAAATGATTGTGTTTTCACCCTAATCAACCGAAATTATTCCACTGAATTTTCGAATGGTTTAGATAAAAACTTTTTATTCTTTCCTAAAAATAAGAGGCGAGAAGAGAGCGATAAATTAAAGTGGGGAATATTTCCTTCCTTCATCGTAACACCCCACCACCCCCCTTCGAGAAACGCCCCCTGGTGGCCATGCCATGGTCCAAGGGATATAGAGCGATTAAAACCAGAATGCTCTACGGCAGTATTTTTGCCAAGTGCGTAAAACATCTGAAAGTACTTCTTTGATTTGTGAACTCTGACCTGACGTGGACTTATCTACTTCAATGGTGAAAGAAAGAAATGATCTTTCATTTTTGTAGTACCAGGCTTAAGACATTAAAAATTGATGGCTTTAACTAAATAATTAATAATTAACTAAGTATGAGAAGAAACTATATGAATAATTAACTCATTTAAAATAATTAAAAACATGATTAGTATATATTTATACTAATTTTATTTATTATTGTTTGTTTTTTAAAGATTTTTAAAAACTAAAAAATTATTATATTAGATTTAAAAATATATACATTACTTATATTCTAGCTATAACCTCATTTGACCATAATAAGAATAAAAATATCTAATTACTTAAAAAGAGTAGATAATTATAATTTTATTTATTTATGTATTTATATGATATTTACAACTGTATACAAAAAATACATCTGGTAAATTTGCATATGGATATAATGACATGAAACACTTGTTGAGAAACTACCCATTGGTAGCACTCTAATAATATGTCTATATTAGGAGATCACGTGGCCATCTTCTTTTCAGGCGCCTCGGAGGGTTATCAAGAATTGAATAGAAAGCAAGGTTAGAAACAAGAGGGTTGGGATGGTTATAAAGTTTATTATGGAAGGACAGATATCTGGATTGGGCCAAATCTGATACATAAGGAACATTAAGGTCATTATGGATAATTTTATTTGTATCAAAGTAAGGAACATTGAGGATTTTTTTCGAAGGATTTTGGATTGTAAGGATTGGATGCGAGAGGAATTTGAAGGTTTGGTGGAGCCCCATAGCTCAACTCCGTAAGTCCAAATAGGCCTTATTATAGTCATATAAATGAGTCTTTTATAATTAATTGGAAGGTTAGAGCGTTTGTCTAGTGAGTGTTGAAGTAGTCGGAAACGTCGAGCTGTTTCTTGTCGTTTCAGTCTGGTTTGAGGATTCCAAGTTAGACGATTGTCCAGATGGAGTCCTAGGTAATTATAATTAAAATAAAATCCCTTTTCTATGTGTGCAATTTATTCTCTTTCACTGTTCTTTTTCTTAGAAGTCATAAGATATTTATGATCGATATATAATAATTAAATTACTTACAAAACCCTATTACATACAAAACCCTACATCATCACCTCAACATCCCATTTTTCCTAGACCTTTCTTAGATCCCATAAAAATTCTCCAGAACTTTACGTATCATCCAAAGTGTCTTGCACAATCCTTATCAAGCACCAACTATCCATATAATTCTCCAAGAAGATTAAAACGGCAGTGGCCCCGCTATCTTTCCCTCTATAGTTGGAGAGATAAGCCTACCTTGGAGTTCCTTCGCCTGATTGTAAATAAGGTATATAAGGTGTTTCAGGATTAAGTGGCCATACTGAAAATATGAATTAAGAATTACTTAGCTTCAATTTAAATCAATTCTTATTATTTATTTAAATAATTTAACTTGAACAGTCTTAAATAAATTATTGGTCCGTGGTACAGACCCTTTTTTATTAAATTTTTAACATCCGCCTGAAACTTCGTAAATAACTTCATCTCATCGTAACCTACAAATATTTTATTTACAAAAATTCTCAGTATTGAGGCTTCTTCAATCTGGAGGGTAGCTAACATTTTATATTTTATTAGGTTCTAAAAACTCATAAATATCCATTTGTTTTCCACCTGAATCGTATGATAATTTTAACACAAAATCGAAAAAAAAATTGACTTCAAAAATATTGAGCCGTTTGGCGTGAACTATACCTATCCAATTATCATAATAACGAGGTTATTTAGAACAAACGGTCCAATATTTTTGTAGGCCACCTTTTTGATTGATTTTGTGATTAAATTATCTTCAGAAATTAGAAAATACAAAATTCAAAACTTACTAAATTTTACTGAAAAACTTACAACCACTGACAAATCATTATGGATGACCACCAAAAAACTTCTTAAGTTTCAAGACTTTAATCACCCACTACTTACTGATTCCCAAACCTGGTCCAAATCCGACGAAGAAAAAGCCCAACTATTTGGAAAACATCTTTTCCAAACTTTTAATCCACATCCCGATATCCTTAATTCAACTCACATCAATCGTATTGAAGCAGAACTGGATATTCCTCTCCAAATGTCTCTGCCACCCAAAGCATTTCATCCCATAGAAATATCCAACATCATTCAAAAATTACCTTCCCGTAAAGCTCCTGGACATGACCTAATTACATCCCAGATCCTAAAACTTCTTCCTCGAAAAGCCATCCTATTCCTTACTTATATATATAATGCTGTACTCCGTTCTACATATTTTCCTGATCTTTGGAAACGATCTATTGTTAAAATAATCCACAAACCCAAAAAACCACCAGAATACCCATCCTCTTACCGTCCTATCTCTCTTTTACCCATCATGGGTAAAATCCTAGAAAAACTCATCTTAAAACGCCTGTACCCTATCCTAAATTCTAAACACATAATCCCAGATCACCAATTTGGTTTCCGAACTTCCCATTCCACTATACAGCAATGTCATCGTGTGGTAGACGTAGTCTCCTCTGCATTGGAGCGCGGAATGTACTGTACGGGAGTCTTTCTCGACGTTGAACAGGCGTTTGATAGAGTTTGGCAACCGGGACTGCTGTACAAACTCCGAAAATTCCTACCACCTACATACTTCCTCATTATCCGTTCCTACCTTACTGATAGATACTTTAAAGTAAATCACAATAACGCCTATTCATCCCTTTTTTCCCAGTTTGCTGGTGTTCCTCAAGGTAGTATCCTAGGTCCTATCCTCTATACAGTTTATACAGCTGACATCCCTACCTGTCCCAACACTGTCATCACCACATATGCCGATGACAAAAAATACATCTGGTAAATTTGCATATGGATATAATGACATGAAACACTTGTTGAGAAACTACCCATTGGTAGCACTCTAATAATATGTCTATATTAGGAGATCACGTGGCCATCTTCTTTTCAGGCGCCTCGGAGGGTTATCAAGAATTGAATAGAAAGCAAGGTTAGAAACAAGAGGGTTGGGATGGTTATAAAGTTTATTATGGAAGGACAGATATCTGGATTGGGCCAAATCTGATACATAAGGAACATTAAGGTCATTATGGATAATTTTATTTGTATCAAAGTAAGGAACATTGAGGATTTTTTTCGAAGGATTTTGGATTGTAAGGATTGGATGCGAGAGGAATTTGAAGGTTTGGTGGAGCCCCATAGCTCAACTCCGTAAGTCCAAATAGGCCTTATTATAGTCATATAAATGAGTCTTTTATAATTAATTGGAAGGTTAGAGCGTTTGTCTAGTGAGTGTTGAAGTAGTCGGAAACGTCGAGCTGTTTCTTGTCGTTTCAGTCTGGTTTGAGGATTCCAAGTTAGACGATTGTCCAGATGGAGTCCTAGGTAATTATAATTAAAATAAAAATCCCTTTTCTATGTGTGCAATTTATTCTCTTTCACTGTTCTTTTTTTTAGAAGTCATAAGATATTTATGATCGATATATAATAATTAAATTACTTACAAAACCCTACATCATCACCTCAACATCCCATTTTTCCTAGACCTTTCTTAGATCCCATAAAAATTCTCCAGAACTTTACGTATCATCCAAAATGTCTTGCACAATCCTTATCAAGCACCAACTATCCATATAATTCTCCAAGAAGATTAAAACGGCAGTGGCCCCGCTATCTTTCCCTCTAGAGATGGGCAGTACTCGATTACTTTCATGATTTGAGTTATTTTATTATGAAAAAGTATCGAGTAGTTTCTGTACTCGGCCTGCCAGCGGCGAGTACTGAGAGTACTCACGCAGCGTCAATCATGATTTAGTTAAGTACAGAAAATACTCGCGCTGTTATATCGAATTACAGAAAGTACTCAGCCCAATTCCTACAAAGAGTACTTTTTATTTTTCAACTACTCCGTCACTATTATAAAGAGTAAAAATGTTTTCTTTTATTTCCTTCAATAATAGCGGCCATATTCGACCTGACCAACTCCGAGCCCCCATTAATCGATATTAGACTAACCATCATGTCTTGGGGGGCCCTTTTTATAAAAATATACTGTCGGATTTTAGATAGTGCCCCCGGGCATCGAATTTTCATAACTTTTCCGGTTAAATCGATATCAGGGTCGACTATTAGGTTTTAGGGGGTGCTTTTTATGAAAATGATATCGAATTTGAGATAGGGCCCCCCGGGCCCCGACTTTTTTAAGTTTTTGGATTAAATCGATATCAGGGTCGACTATTATGTTCTGGGGGGCGCTTTTTATGAAAATGATATCGAATTTGAAATTGGGCCCCCCGGGCCCGACTTTTTTTAACTTTTTGGATTAAATCGATATCAGGGTCGACTATTAGGTTTTAGGGGGTGCTTTTTATGAAAATGATATCGAATTTGAGATTGGGCCCCCGGGCCCCGACTTTTTTTAACTTTTTGGATTAATACGATATCAGGGTCGACTATTAGATTTTAGGGGGTGCTTTTTATGGAAATGATACCGAATTTGAGATTGGGCCCCCCGAGCCCCGACATTTTTTAACTTTTTGGATTAAATCGATATCAGGGTCGACTATTAGGTTTTAGGGGGTGCTTTTTATGAAAATGATATCGAATTTGAGATAGGGCCCCCCGGGCCCCGACTTAAATGTGACGGATATGAGATTGCACCCAGTGGATTCACTTTTTGGAATTAGTCGATATCAGGGCCGTCTATTATGTTTTAGGGGACGGATTTTATAAAAAAAAAAAATCCGACATCATTTTCATAAAAAGTGTTCATCAAAACCTCATAATCAACATTGATATTGATTAAATCCGAAAGGTTACAAAAAGTCGGGCCCCGGGGGCACTATCTCAAAATGTATGAAGATGATTCGTAATCTGATATCATTTTCATAAAAAGCGCCCCCTAAAATATAATAGTTACCCTGATATAGATTTAATCCAAAAAGGTAATAAAATTCCAGGCTCGGGGGGCCCAATCTCAGATTCGATATCATTTTCATAAAAAGCACCCCCTAAAACCTAATAGTCGACCCTGATATCGATTTAACACAAAAAGTTAAAAAAAGTCGGGGCCCGGGGGGTCCAATCTCAGATTCGATATCATTTTCATAAAAAGCACCCCCTAAAACCTAATAGTCGACCCTGATATCGATTTAATCCAAAAAGTTAAAAAAAGTCGGGGTCCGGGGGGCCCAATCTCAGATTCGATATCATTTTCATAAAAAGCACCCCCTAAAACCTAATAGTCGACCCTGATATCGATTTAATCCAAAAAGTTAAAAAAAGTCGGGGTCCGGGGGGCCCAATCTCATATTCGATATCATTTTCATAAAAAGCACCCCCTAAAACCCAATAGTCGACCCTGATATCGATTTAATCCAAAAAGTTGAAAAAAGTCGGGGTCCGGGGGGCCCAATCTCAGATTAGATATTATTTTCATAAAAAGCACCCCCTAAAACCTAATAGTCGACCCTGATATCGATTTAATCCAAAAAGTTAAAAACAGTCGGGGCCCGGGGGGTCCAATCACAGATTCGATATCATTTTCATAAAAAGCACCCCCTAAAACCTAATAGTCGACCCTGATATCGATTTAATCCAAAAAGTTAAAAAAAGTCGGGGTCCGGGGGGCCCAATCTCAGATTCGATATCATTTTCATAAAAAGCACCCCCTAAAACCTAATAGTCGACCCTGATATCGATTTAATCCAAAAAGTTGAAAAAAGTCGGGGCCCGGGGGGCCCAATCTCAGATTCGATATCATTTTCATAAAAAGCACCCCCTAAAACCTAATAGTCGACCCTGATATCGATTTAATCCAAAAAGTTAAAAAAAGTCGGGGCCCGGGGGCCTATTCCCAAATTCGATATCATTTTCATAAAAGGCGCCCCCCATAACATACTAATCGACCCTGATATCGATTTAACACAAAAAGTTAAAAAAAGTCGGGGCCCGGGGGGTCCAATCTCAGATTCGATATCATTATCATAAAAGTCAAGTGGTGTAAAAAAGAAAAAAAAAAAAATGGTCCCCAAAGTTGATTAAATCCAAAATATTTTAATAATTCTTTATTTTATCGATTTACATTAATATCGATACTATTTTTAAAAAACTATACCCCCATAAGATAACAATGGACTTAAACATGGAAGAAATATTAAATATTCTACTCCTGTAATTTTTATAATGAAATACTCGATTACTTTGAAAAGTACTCAGAGTAAAATATTCCCGAGTAGATTTGAAAATAGAAAGTACTCACGAGGCCAGCTGATTACTTTTTGTACTCGTCAATCATGAGGTCGAGTAGTGATTGAAGTACTCGATACTCGAACCGGGCGAGTATTTGAGTAAATTACTCTGTAATTGTACTTTTTACTCAGAGTACAATTTTGCCCATCTCTATTTCCCTCTATAGTTGGAGAGATAAGCGTACCTTGGAGTTCCTTCGCCTGATTGTAAATAAGGTATATAAGATGTTTCAGGATTAAGTGGCCATACTGAAAATATGAATTAAGAATCTCAAAACAATAAAAAAATTCCTATGAAGGTATGTCCGCAAATGCTTTGTTTAGGATATATTCACACCTAAAGATTTTCGTTGTTATGAATTATTTAATTTATATTAAGTAAATAAAACTTATGTATTTGTTCCGAATACTTTATTAATTAAACGTTAACGTTAAATTCATATTAATTGTTGTTCAAAGTGATTTCCTTGAGCATCAAGACAGGCTCGGGGCATCTTTCTTCAACAGCAGCAGTGGCAGAACAGCTCTGGAAATGTGTTATTGCTTCACAAGATTCAATTATCCTTCACACATACCTTCACTTTGAACAACATTTAATATGAATGTTAATGTTTACATTTAATTAACAAAGTAGTTAGAACAAATGAATAGTAATTTTTGTTTATTTCATACAACGGAAATAATTCATAACAACGAAAATATTTAGGTGTTAATATCTCCTAAAGAAAGCGTTAGCAGATATACCTTCTTTTTTTATTGTTTTTAGGTCCTTAGTTCATTTTTGAAGTTTGGCCACTTAACCCTGAAACACCCTGTATATGTATGCATGCGTTTTTTATTTATTTATTTTTTATAATTTATTTATCTTCAAGTTATTTTATCATATTAATTGTATATACTTTTTGATTATTATTTAGTTATGTTTCTTCTGTTTATTTTTGTTTTGTGTACATTTTGTGTGAATACTTTCTTACTTTCCTATAACCCATTTTCATGTGACGGATTGTTATATTATTCAATAAATAAATTTTTAAAAACTTCGACGTAAAATATTTCATAACTATATTTTCTATTTATTAATACCAGTTTCAAAAGCGCTGAGGAATTTCAGATGAATTTTTAAATTGCCTTCGTTGTACTCTAGCATGTACAAGGAATTATGAAATGAACTAAAATAAAAGGTGCATGAACTCGTTTGTAATGAGCAAAAGTAAACATTATAAGTACGTAAATCTTCATATTTTTGTAGGTCTTCCTGTTTTCAAATAATTAAAAATATAGTACAAAGTTTTCACACTGCTTAGTAAAATATATATATATATATTTTTTTAGTAACAACATGAGGATTTGATTTCTGTGTAGTATTGTAATTTGAACTTTGTTGTATATCATCTACATTAACCATGTAATGTATTTTTTTTATTCAATTAAAGACGAATCTAGTTGCATTTCTACTTTGTAAATTCGCAATACAGAATCTGTTTTAGAAGGGAATATTTGAGGGGGTGATAACAGATTTCAAGGGTTACAAAAAAGTTCAAACAACCAATAGTCCAATATTCCGCTAAAACTAGAAAATTTAAGAATGTATTTCTATAAATAAGCCATTCTAGGAATATGAATAGGAATTGGAAAGCTAAAAAAATACTTTATTGAAGTCATTTAAAATTGCTTCATCATAAACTAGACAAAATTTATTTCAAATGAAAGTATAATTTGTCATTACCAATACCATTTAAAGAGGACTTATGAGTGGATAAACACAGCCAAGTTCTGTTAAAAACAAAAATCATGCATTATTCGCGTTGTTTTTTTTATCACCATCCAACAACTATAAATCAATTAAGGGGCCAAAGGCTGTCAAAATCTTCCACTTTTAATAACCCGTGAAAAAGCCAATGTTTGTTACTTAGCTTCAATTTAAATCAATTCTTATTATTTATTTAAATAATTTAACTTGAACAGTCTTAAATAAATTATTGGTCTGTGGTACAGACCCTTTTTTATTAAATTATTAACATCCGCCTGAAACTTCGTAAATAACTTCATCTCATCGTAACCTACAAATATTTTATTTACAAAAATTTTCAGTATTGAGCCTTCTTCAATTTGGAGGGTAGCAAACATTTTATATTTTATTACGTTTTAAAAACTCATAAATACCCATTTGCTTTCCACCTGAATCGTATGATAATTTTAACACAAAATCGAGAAAAAAATTGGCCTTTAAAAATATTGAGCCGTTTGGAGTGAACTATACCTTCTAATTATCATATTAACGAGGTAATTTAGGATAAACGGTCCGATATTTTTGTAGGTCACCTTTTTTTATTGGTTTTGTGATTAAATTATCTTAAGATCCAATGCAAATGGATATTTACCAGTTTTTAGTATCTAATCAAATAGACAAAGTTTGTCTCCCTCCAAATTGAAATCGCTCCAATTTCAAAAGGTTTAGTAAATAAAATACTTGTAGGTTACGACGAGATGAAGCCATTTACGAAGTGTCAGGTGGGTATTATAATTTGATGATAAGATATCTATACCACGGACTATTTCAGAAACAGTTTGAGTTGAACATATAATCCAAAAATTGACTTTTTTAAAGATGTTAGACGCCCGTCTTTCATAAAAGGCAACTTATTAGTTATTTACTTAAAATAAACATTTTTTTAGTAATCGCAGCCAATTCAACGAAAAAACAATTGTTAAAAAACACAAATCTTATAATCTTATTGTTAAAAATTTCTTCCCGACAAATTTGACCACTCTTAAGGTCTGATATATATATATATATATATATATATATATATATATATATAATATATATATATATATATATATATATATATATATTATATATAATATATTATATATATTATATATATATATATATAACGGTAGATGGGTTCAACAACTACAAACGTATATTGGAGCAATCTTTAACAGATGGCCTATGTTTCGAACTATGTTCTAGGTCTTCATCACTCTACTGTTTTTAAGAGAACTTTTTTTTTAGGAAATGGGAGGGAGGAGAAATAAAGCCTTTAAAGAAAAAAGCAAACGACAAAATCGAATAACGAGCACCGAATCAGAACCGACAGCGAGAAAATTTTAAATCGACTAAGTCAAAAGCTCAACAAAGAATTTAAAGAACTGCTCAACACGTATACGCTTCTTGTTGAATTTTTAAAAGCTAGTTCACCAAATAGCAAAATCTATATAGAATTGGGATAGATTTGTGGAAGAAAACTAATCAAAAATAGCGTCGATTTTTTAAAAATTTCAACGTATTTTATCTGTGTATGATAATAAACATCTTTTTCCAAACTAATAGTCTTATTTAATCGATTTAGAAAAATAATAGACAACCAAGATTGAACGAATTTCCGCCTTATATCGAAAATAATTTTATTCAAATTTTCAATACTTAGTTTTCTTATAATAAATAATAATAACAATAGTTAAGATGTAAAATTAACTTACAGGAAATATACAGTATCCTCAATCATAATTACAGCATATACGTGCGCACGTACCTGAAAAAAAAATACACATTCAAATACAAAATATTTATTCAAAATGGAATTAATATAATTCTGTTGAATTTCATTTTTTTAAAAATAGAAAACTATTAATATACGAAATAAGTTGTTATAATTGCTGTTTAGAAATATTTTACATTTTTGCGGGTTTCTTAATATATCATCATTTTTTTTTAGTTTAGTTTTATATACTAAGTTATCTACGATACAAGAAGCCGTTGAATAACAGCAAAGATGTAGGAATATGGTATCTAGTTAATATTTTTCATGTAGGGCAGAATATTTCTCCGGTTAAAAGAAATCATTGCTGCCGATTAGTTGAACTACACAATTTAAAATACTCGAACTCCACAATTGACATCTTATTGAGATATACCAGCATATTACAAGGAAGAAAAGAACCTTTGCTTCTCTGAATAATGAAATACGGAAAAAATCTCAGAAAGTTTACTTTAATGATGGACATGGCTCTAAGATCTGATATACAAGTGTCAAAACAATAACGAAGCCCCAGAAAAGTAAAATCTAGAGCTTTAAATTGAAAATCCTTTACAAGATAAACAATGGCATCCAGAATCACAAAACAGAATAAACGTATAGTAGAGGAACACTATAGAAGTGCTGCTTACCGAAACCTTCAGTCAATATCTCAAGACATTAAGGCAAGGAGATTAAAATGGGCGTGAAATGTAGTGCTAGGAAATTATTTCATCCAAAAATCAAATGAGAATTCTTAAGTTCTATAGAAGTAAGGGAAAATAAAATATTGGTACATTTTTTTTACAAGTAATTTTATTTTCCTGAAAGATAAACCGATTTATAATCCACCATTCAGAATTATAGAACGATATGCCCAAGCAGACAACGCTGCAGTAATATTTGTTTACACCTCTCCTGCTCTTTCGCTTTAACATAGATATCTATTATTAAAAAGAATATATTAATATATTCAATAATTAATAAAATTTAAAAACAGCTTAATATTAATTAAATTTTCCTTTAAGTTTGAAATATATTTTTTTTAAAAATCATTTTAAAGCAACGTGAAGGTTATCCCATTTCGTCTTTTCCTTCCTCAGCCAGCCTCTTTTACAGATTTCATTAAATAAATGTCATAAATCTTATTTATTGAATAATTGTTTTTAATATTTTTTTAATCAATTAAATTTTTTAATAGAACTTTTTTTAAACGGATCATATTTCATTTTTTTATATAAAAAAAAGCACAAATTTAGAAGATAGCTTTGTTAATTACCATTCCAATACGTAAGCTAAGGAAAATCACCACATTATAATAAAACAATTATCTAAATATATTAAGGTTAAGGTTGTGAATTGAAGCTGTAAATTGCCACCAAGATCCAGCCTAAAGGATTCCCAGTCTATTAACTTGGAATGGAATCGTTTACGAGGTTACAGGGTGAAGCAGTGAATGCTAGGATCCACCGCTGATCGTAATCGTGATCAACTTCTTGTTTCCACCCGAGTTAACGCGTTGGCAGGTGGTAACCTCTAGGAATATATTAAGTAGATTTATAAAAATACTTGAAAAGACTTATCAATATTTAATGCCGATGTTGAAAAGTTTAAATGAATAGTTTATGATCGATCTTGGGTTCAAGGATTAATGAAGCACTTTGTGACGAACATATCACGCACTTACAAGAAGTTGATCCGCCCAAAATTTGTAATCCAACTCATATCCACTTTATTGTTCCCTGGGAGAATCAAAGGATCTTCTGAACCCTAAATCAAATCACGCCTGAAAGAATAAAAGATATTATATTATTGTTTTTAGTTATCGAGTGCTTAAGTTATGATAATTATATCGGTTTTAGGATCGATTGCTGACGTATTGATTAAATTTTACTTTTCCGTTTTCTTCGGTGTTATTCCATACATAGATTCTGCTCGATTTTAAGATTGATTTATCGTATTTTGGTTTGTTCCAACTTTCGTTAGCTTATTTGTTAATTACCGAGTGTATAACATATGAAAATGCTATCGGTTTTAAGTCATACGAATACATTTCTTTTAACTTTATAGATTTTATTGATATTAGATAGATAGACAGAAAGTAAACTTTATTCTGGGACGAGGTCCCTAATGAATAACAGATATGAACAAAAAAAAAAACTACATCTGCAAAAAATACATCAGTCAATATCCTCAGTGAAACCACACTAAAACAAGCAAAAACAACACCGTTTTGAGAAAAAAACAAAGTAAAAAAAAATTATTTATATGAAAAGAAAACAAAATAAAATAAGCATGGGTTGATTTTAAAAATTAAATCTCAATCAATTTTAACAACCATTCACCTCAGTCAAAATCTGTTTCGCAAAATTTATTTTATTGTATAACGTCATTTTGGGATGTGAGAAGGAATTGGTAAAGATGATATTTAAATGAGGACAAGGAAGAGGCATGGTGGATATCAGATGGTAAGGAATTTCAGAAGGCTGTGGATCGGGCAATAAAAGAATATCCAAACATCTTAGTTCTATGGAAAGGGATATAAAGGTTGGAAACACGGGATCTTGTTTTCTGGGAGTGGAACACGGGTTTAACTGTAGGAGACTGTAGATGTATTAAGGGTGTTTGGTGTTGGTTGTTTGGGATAGGAAAGATCCAACGAAATATTGTCTGCTGAAAGAAGGGAAGAGCCACTTTAATTCATCGTAAAGGTGGGACACATAAACTGCCTCAATGTACAGAAGACAAATCTTAAGCACGTTTATTAGAATATATATAGTTAGATTATCGAGTGCGTACACTTTAAAAATAAAATTGAATTTAACATTATAACGGTGAGATTGTTATAGTTATTTATTCCACTTAAGCTCCCTCGATTCCTTAGTCAACCTACCATCTGGCAAGATTAATTAAGTTTAAATATATATTTCTAGCTATTCCACTCCATCGATTCCGAAAGAAAAGCCGCTAAATTAAAAGCTCTAAATAATCCTAGCGAAGACAATCTGGAATACTTCCGAATCTCAAAGAACGAAACGACAAAATTGCTCAAAAATAAAAAAAGGGAGTATCTTAAAAATAAAATAATTGAAATAGAAACTCATAGAATCGAAAATAACGTAAGAGACATGTACAAAGGTATAAACAGATCACGTAAATATGTAGGGCCCGTAACGTCTGGAATTAGGGATGATAATAACAATATTCTGACCGATCCGGTTGACATATTGAATAAGTTTAAGGACCACTTTGACAATATTTTAAATACGGGAAATTATGATCTGTGTCCTCCTTCTGAGTACCAGAGTGCTGAACCGTTAATAGAAGGACCAAGTAAAGAGGAAGTTGAAGTAGCTATCGGAAAATTAAAATCATATAAAGCAGCGGGAATCGATAATATTCCTACTGAACTAATTAAGGCATGCGGGGAAGCTGGAGTTTCTAAAATACATCGGTTGGTTAAAAAGATCTGGGTGAACGAGAAATTACCTGAAGAATGGAAAGAATCTATTCTTATTCCGATTCACAAAAAGGGTCCGAGGACGGATTGTAATAACTATCGAGGAATTTCACTCCTTCCGGTATGTTATAAAATATTCACTTTAATCTTAACCAGTCGAATCACGGAATACGCCGAGGAAATTATCGGAGACTACCAATGCGGATTTAGACGGAACCGTTCGACTATCGATCAAATATTTTCTTTACGGCAAATATTAGAGAAAAAATTGGAGTATAAAGGTATTGTTCACCAGCTGTATATAGATTTTAAAAAGGCTTACGATTCTATTGACCGCCAGAAACTGTATAATATTCTAATCCAGCAGGGGATTCCTAAAAAACTAGTAAATCTAGTCAGGATGTGCTTGACGGAGACACTCAATAAAGTTAGAATCGGTAATAATTTGTCCGAAAAATTTGAGGTTCGTTCGGGCTTAAAACAGGGGGATTCTCTTTCGCCTGTCCTGTTCAATTTGGCATTAGAACATGCCATTAGGGAGGTAATGCGAACCGAGAAAGGGTTGGATCTGGGTGGGACAACATCCGTGCTGGGCTATGCTGATGATCTGGTACTGTTAAGCGAAGATGTTGAAACTATAAATCTAAATACGAAAACGTTAATGAAAGCCGGTAAAGAACTAGGACTCTAAATAAACGTGGATAAAACAAAATATATGGTTAGCTGCAAAAATGGCGATACTACTGGTGATATCGATATAGATGGTAATATGTTTGAACAGGTAGATAAATTTTACGGTATCTAGGTTCTACGATAGCTAGAAAAAACGAAATTGAAGAAGAGATTAAGGTTAGACTGAAGGTGGGAAATGCTTGTTATTTTTCTATGACAAAACTACTTAGTTCGCGCCTCTTGTCCCGAAACTTAAAAATTAGAATCTATAAAACAATTATCTTGCCTACAGTCCTTTATGGATGCGAAACTTAGCTGCTTACATTAAGGGATGAGCAGCGTCTTAAGGTTTTTGAAAATAAAGTATTGCGTAGAATATTCGGACCGAAGAAGGATGAGTTAACCGGAGAGTTCAGACGGTTACACAACGCCGAATTGCGTGAGCTGTATCCGGGTAATATAATTGAGGTAATTTCATCGCGGCGAATCAAATGGGCTTGTAAAGTTGTTGGGCTTAGTAACGAGAGAATTCCTAAAAGGTTAATATTTGCTATGCCGAATGGTAAGCGTCCGAGGGGTAGACCGAAGCGAAGGTGGGAAGATTGCATTAAAGCCGATCTGAAGGGACTGGGTTTGGACGGCGAACGGTGGAGGGAGGTGTGTAACAAGCGATTGGTGGTGTCGGCATCGAACCTTGGGGTTCGCTAAGCCTTATTATTATTATTATTATTATTATTATCTATTCGACTAGTCTCTCGCTTTTCGATTAGTCTCTCGCTTTTCGACTTTTCGACTCAACTCGACTAACCGCGGTAATATAAATAAAGGTTGAAGATATGCTCCTAAGAGAACCAAACAGCTCGAAAAGAGACATTATGAATGGAACAATCCAACCTATAAAACAATGAGTCTCCGACATACAAGTGAACAATTAACTTGCCCACGTTTAGCAAATTCAGGCATCATCAGGGCAAACAAAAAAAAAACAAGATTATATAAATTCAGAAAGAAAGAAAAAAAGAAAGAAAAAACATTTTCTTTTGATATATCCTCAAGCCATCCAAAATTATAGTGAGGGAAACAGTAGAGGAAGGTTATATAAAATAGCTGATTAGCAGAGAAACAGGTAAAAAATTACTCATACTTGAAATATAATTGTACAAAAACGTGTTATAGAATTAAATCAAAAATGAAAGGAAGAACGAATTAATAAATACAAAAAAAAAAAAAAAAAAAATTGGAAGATATGTTTTTACATACCTGCCCCACAAAACTACTAGATAAGAACTACTCTACAAATAATACGCCTAAAATAAGCAAATAGTATGAATAAAAACATTATAAATGAACAATACAATCTATAAAGTCTCCAACATATGAGTGAATAGTTAATTTGCCTCGAGGCATATCACACGGAAAGGACGTAGTAGTGACGACCCTCATCTCTACTTCAATCGAGGATCGCAATGTGGTTTTCCAGGGTATCAATATTCACCAAAAGGTTTGGTCCAGTTTCGGAGAAAAAATTATATATCGCTTCTTGTATTTGCTGACTGTAAGCAACCATAATCCATCGATCTAGAGCAATTCGTCTCTGTTGCTGTGTACAGCACAGCGGGTAACCCTGTGACCTGATAACAAACATTAATTCTTCTATTAATCCATCGCCCTCACACTGTAGCCCGTGAAAACCCCGTACGTCTAAAAGACCCTATGGTGTATAGAGCAGACAGATACCTCCAAATGCTATGGATATATCAGTGATCTTCTGTTTCAGAATAGAGACCATTGTCCGTAGCAACGTGAAATTGAGTGACCTCCTCCAGTATATCTGTTCTCCCCAAGCAATATACATCTCTAAGCAGAAAAACTCGCACACCCAATACGTGTTGATCTACATGGTATGTAGCCATTTAAAAAAAAATGATGCTTACATATTTTAGTTACCATTAGAAAGAAAATTTATTGACTCCAAAGCAGGACCTCAATTTATTTATTTATATATTGAATTAATTATTTATTTTTTAAGAATCCTTTATCAAAAAATAATTTTAATTTAACAAATAGTTAAAAACCCTTTTTTTAAAATGCAAAAGAATGCTGATAATTGTCACTTTTCTTTTCTTTTTTTTTGTCATTTTTTAAAATTATTATTGGTTTATACCTATGTATTTATATCTAAATTTTTCATATGTATATTTTGTTTCATGTAGTTTTAATATGGTTTCTGGTGTATTTTTCAATGTGATTATTTTAGTGTTATTTGCTTTCTAAATTTAAAATTAAAATTATCAACTTTAACCGAAAAATAGTATTTTGTTATTGTTATAAGAAATAGGTGGTAAATGTAACATAAATTATTATATCCATACCACAAAATTATTATATTAATAATATAACTATACATATTTTGTTAAAAAACAAAACATTTTCTACGCTAAATAACTTCTATAATTACATTTATTTTTTAAATAAATTAATGTTTTTAATTATTCTGAATATATATTTTGAGAGACTGAGGTTTATTTTTTCTTAAGTAGTACTAAGTAAAGAAGGCAACAGATTTTGTGGGCTGAGTAGTCGATTAAGTTCATAACTCGGGAAACTTTTATCTTTCTTGGAGATTTCCATATTAATAAGGACGATTCTGCTAAGGGTAGGAGAGAGCCCCTATTAGTATGTAGATGAGTTGGAAACTGATTTCAGAAGGCTGCGGGATCCGCATTCAATTGACAGTTTTTAATGTCGCAAACCACTTAGAGGAAAGGTGTCCAGCCCGAGGAAAATAAACATAAAACTGCCTTCATTAACATAAAGAAATCTTTGTATATCTGGAAATATAATGTCCTTATTTAGGCTTGAGTAGTCTCAGTCACAACATAAATTTATTAATAAGTTATCCAAATTTTTACCAATTCAGTTTTGTTGAAAATCTAAAAGATTATCTTCTTTACATATTTTTAATAACCTTATCATCTCACATGATATCGCTTGAGGTTTGGGCATTACCATCTTAAGTGTTATAGCTTCAAATCGACTAGTATTTGTACTATCTTTTGGGTGTATAAAGCTCATTATCTATTAATGAGTGGAAAACTGTCTATTACTGGTATAGTGTCTATTACTGGTACAGTTAACTTAAATACCTAACTAATTTTAAGCCAGTAAAGTTGTACCAAAGGGAACAGCCAATCCTAAGCATTATAGTTAATAGATTTCAGACCAGAGATGGGCAAATGCTACCCCGCGTACTGAGTACCAAGCATTTTAATCAAATACTAATCTTTTATTAGTACCAAATAATTTAATTACTCCTTCATTTATGTTAATCATCTGACATATATATATATATATATATATATATATATATATATATACTTATAATTAATATATATATATATATATATATATATATATATATATATATATATATATATATATATATATATATATTATAAATATATATATTAAATTATATATATATATATATATATATATATATATATATATATATATATATATATATTTATAATTATTATTATTATTTTTAGCTCCTTCGTGGGATCTTTATGTCAGATGATTAACTGAAGTAGTGATTGTATTTGCAATAGTGATTAAATTTGAGTAAAATAATTTGTTCATATCCGATTCTGACTACCCTCTTGATTGTCTATTGATTATTGTTTTAATTAAAAAGTGCATATAATTAAGTTTTTATTACTAGGATATCAATGTTTCACAATATGCTAATATAGATATATAATTATTATTATCATTTTTAGCTACTTCATGGCATCTAAAAGCCACTATATTAATATTCTATTGAAGACATGAAGTATTTTTTTGCAGCTTAAGAATTTATTTTTATAGAATTCATATGACTTCATATATTAGTTATACATCATATCTGAAGTAATTTAGACTCCAAGAAGACTTAATGCGACATATTACTATTTTGAAACAGGAACAATAATTTTTTTCCAGAAAAAATTCGGTCAAAAAAAGAGAGAGCGAGAAAGGCTCCATCAGAACCCGGAAGGCCATACTGTCAGACTCTGCCCTAGAGATTTGGCTAAACTGTTCATCTGACTGATGGAGATACAGGTGAGGGGCGATTTACAAAGGATCCAGGAGGCGGTTGGGGTTGGAGGTAAGTGGCCGTATTGTCAGGGGCCCTTATATTTCTATCCCGGCCAAGAATTGTGTGCCCCTCATTCATAATACGGTCCGACTTCTGAATACCAATAGACCGTCTCATCTCGACCGTTTTCCTCTCCAGATGGAAATATCACCTCCTTGGATATCTGTCTCAGAAGAGGTGGAAAAGGATACTGCTTTCAAATGTAGGTGCCATGGGAAATAAACCATTAACGCAAGCAATGTTGTTATTTTATACATATATGATTAAAAAATTAGCCAAAACTTTCAACACTTTTCTTTTAATACTGATTACAAAAATGTAAATAGTTATTTAACAAAATAATATATATATATATATATATATATATTATATATATATATATATATATATATATATATATATATATATATATATATATATATATATATTGACAAATAATATATTGATTGGTCCAGAATTAATTAATTGGATTTCTTTTCTCAAAGGCTGGTTTGTGTTTATCATGCTTTCTAATTACACACATTACCTGTGATCATCATGATATAAATAGGTGGCAAAATTAAAATAACTTTTACTATAAAACTTAATTTATTTCTATGTTTAATAAAGAATATTTACAATATTTATACAGATATTTAGAATATTTAGAATATTTTAACAAATTATATTTACAAGAACAAAATACGTGATTCAATGAGTTCAATAATTAACATCTGACGTATCCTCCAGGCTGAAAATCCACATAAGACCTATTCTCAAGGCCGGACATCAACAGAAGCTCTTTCCTTCAGGCCGGAGTTCGACATAAGACCTCTTTTCTTCCTTTTCGGCGTATTATATACAAATATTCAGGGTGGAGCAAGGATGGTTCTCATTGGTTCTTAACGTCACCCTGTTACTCCACAATAACTGGTAACACCCTAAACGAAACCAGTAACTTAGCCCTTTACTAGTTTTTACTCTGAGTAGAGGCCTTCTCTAGAGCTCCTTGTCCTTAATTGACCCCTGCTATTTACCCTTGACGTCGTTTTTGATGTCAGAAGTCTGTTTCGTTCAACTTTGCCATTGTTCAATATATATATAGTTGATTTAGTCATATAATTTGTTTTTAAATAAAATTTTCTTTGATATTTATATACCCTTATATACCATTTATATTTATATAATTAGATATACCCTAATTTTTGTAATTTATATTTTCCTCAAAGTATTCTGCAAATGAATGTAATATTATAAAGTATAAAATACTATAAAGTATAAGATATGGCTATTAAATATCAGGACTGATGATGTAAAACATTTTATTTCGGTTTCATAGAAATTCACTTATTATCACCTTCAATTCACACCTCCCCTCTATTCCTAAAGCTCTATGAGAATCATTCATTGTTTAAAACAGTAATGAAAGTCAGGTCTTATTCTGTCAGGTCGTTCAGGACGCGTGCCACTTGCTTTTTTACCGCTTAAACGGACTCAAATATTTAACCTTCTATTGCAGATTTTATCTTAAGAAACGGATAGAAGTTGCACAGTGCTAGATCTGGTAAATAAGAGAGACGGTCTAGCACTGGGATGCTGTACTTGGTTTGAAACTCCCTAACAGACAATGCAGAATGAGCTGGTGCAGTCTTGGAGAGGAATCCATGATTTTGTCATTCGATATTTAAGTCTTTTTTCCATTTTTCTGTTACAGAGTTCAGCAAGATCGTGAATGTAGTAATGATGAATTATACTTTGACCTTCAGGAACTTATTGAAAATAAACAATCCCATGAGCATCATAAAAAACGTCTTATTAATTTATAAGACTACTAATTGAAATAACATCAATGGAATAAGGTTCTCTTTGAGAGACATGCTATATCAACAGGGGTGATTCCCTTTTATATCGCAACAAAGAATACATATACATCCATTTTAGGCATAGAATAAACATATTTTTACTTTTTTATTTATTTTCTATTGTATTTTTTTTTATCTTCTTTCCATTCTATTCGTTCCTTTTTCTCCATTGATTTTCTTCTGATGTCACACTAACAAATAGACTGTTTCTGTATTGGTTTATCTTTTTTATTACCCAAATAACTCAAACACGGCTTCACATTCCCCATTCCATTAACCTCATCCTAAGACTTATATGAATTCATAAATACAAAAAAGAATAGTCTAATGCTAAAAAAACAAATAGAAATTTATAATCAATATGCTAAATATAAATGCAAAACATTTCAAAGAATTTATTAAATAACAACTAAAATATTCAAGAATCTCTGTCAACCTGTTAAAAGCATCGAGATGTATCTGCAGCGGTTTTGAAAGGATATGTAAATCAATCTATTTATGTGATAACGATTTTAACACGAACAAAGTATAGGGGGAATTAAAATAACCGCAGTTGAAATAAATGAACAGGGATGCAAATAATTCTATTAAAAAATTTAAAAGAATAAAATATGAATGTGAATGAATGAAAATTCTGTATTTCGTAATTAATATATACAATTACAAGAGGTTTATATATATATACAATTACTCTCCATCAAATACATTATTACATAAAAAAGAATCAAAATAAAATACTATACAAATATAGAAGTAAATCGGAGAAATATTCTCTTTTCATAAATAAGATAAACAGGATATATAAATTGTTATGTAAAAAAAAAAAAAAAAAAAAAAAAAAAAGGCAGAAAAGAAAAATAACTTTGTATAACAATATAAATAAAGAGTATTGCCTTTGAAGTGTATAAAAAAAATCAAATAAATATACATTAAAAATTAGAAATTAAGAATTTTAAAAATAGCAATAATATATTCCTACAATACAATGTAGCAGATTGCAACAATACATATGGTCAGCTTCTTGGTCGAAGATAACAATGTCTTGTGGTAAACATAAACATAGACATAAATATTGCTGGCTATAAAAGAATAACATAAATACCAGGGTTGTAGCTATTATCTGCTTCTCGAATATATTAATAATTTTGATACCAATACTTTATAATAACTAGCCCAAATAAATCACAAATTAGAGAATATGTAGTTGTTACAGATAAGAATAAAAAAATCAATTAGCTACATGACTTTAAAAAAATGTTCTAATTCATTTAAATTATTATATGTAAGGAGTTTACTAATTTCTTATCCAGTGTGTGATTAACTTTCTTTGAAATCGACAACAATACTAGGTATATCTAACAAGGGAAGATGACGGTCACCGATTTCAATGAAACATTTTTTGGTGTTACTAGGTCGAAAAATACTAGACCTATGTTTGAGGATTCTTGTCAATGCTCCCTAAGAGCCTAGAAAAAAATAATTTTTAAAATTTTATTATTATTTTATATATTAATGTTTTTTTTATTTTGCTCTAAGTGGATTTTTAAGTTATTATATATCAATTGTTTGTTTTTTTGTTGTCTTTTTATAAAATAAGGAAAACATATTTCTAAATGTATTAAACGAATCCTAACGTATAATTAATTACAAACACCATTAAACTCTCTTAATTTAATTTAATCCAATTTACTCTCATCAAGAGCTGTTTGTAAAAGGCTGAAAATTGAGTAAAACAAATTACAAATTACAAATTTAAAGATTTTCGGATTTGCTCATTTAAGAGGGGATTTACAAACCAATTTATATTTAATAGTAAGTGGACGCTAAAAACGAATCGTTTTTTCATGACAAATTATAATCTGTTTATACATACTTTATTCTTATTTCGGATCGAATCTTGAGAAAATACTAGATTTTATGTAAGTAGTCTTACTTTTGAGACCTGTCCGATTCAGAAAAAAATATATATTTAGCATACTTTGTTTCTCCTTTAAAAAATATTTTAACCCACTTTAGTCCTTAAGTCAGTACTAATCCTTTCAACATTGAACGCATGCTATATCTGTATGCCCAAATACCTACATTTTCTAAGTCGAACGGGACGGCCTCAAAAGTAATGTTACTAAGATAAAATCTGGTATATTCGTTGCAATCGAAAAATGTAAATTTTTTCCTCAATATTGGACTTTCTACTAATTGCTTTTATGAGATCCACCAATGTAATTAGCTTTACAGTAGATTCGATTAGATTAAACTTGGCCTAATTTACTGGAAGCGTCCAAGTTTTTTTTTTAATTATTTATATATTAGAATTCTTTTAATACAATTAGCAATTTTTTTTCTTATTCTCACAAAAAAAAAATTGATACATCATAAGTTAGAAATCCATGCAGAGAAAAGTGAGAAAACAGTAATATAAAAAAAGTTGTTTTTTTTCCCTCAGCTTCTAAGGCGAATTAGCAAGAACCCTCGGACAAAGGTCCACCTTTGCACATTTTTCGACCTAGTATTACCAAAAAAAAGGTTTATTGAAATCGATGAACCCACATCTGTTATCTCCCATTTAGTGTTGCCCAAATGGAGGTAGCGATGGCCGAGTCTGTTGGAGCGTTGCCCGTTTTAGCACCTTCGTGCCTAACGACGCTGATTCGAATCCGGCCTGGGAGTGGTTAACTTATATTTCGTGGCGGACCCATGGAATGAAACTCGGCCCTCCCACTCCGGTTAGAATAGGTTTGGTTGTACCTCTATAAAAAACGCCTTATATTTACGTTTTTGCAGACCATGATTTAACAAGATGTAGAGAAATCTATTGAGCATAATAATAATCTCTTGATTGCCAATGGCGTCCAAACAATTTAACACGACATCACCAACTAATATGATATGATTTTCATTGTTGTGATTCATGAATGAATGAAAAAATAATTTTACTTTGGCACTACAGTCCCCTAAGAATAATAATTGTATTACAAATTTATGAGTACTAAACATTATTGTTTTTTTTTATTACAGTAGTTAATTCTCCATGCTAGGTATGTTTTCCATCCTAGACCAACAATTAGCACAAACAGAACTCTGAAATCGACAGGCAAACGGAAAGTTATCAACTGCACGGCTGGCCAGACTTTGTAGTTGTTTGTCAATATAGCAAAATAATCTTTTTTAAAACGATTACGGATATCTTCAATACCACCACCTTCCATTAATGTTATGCTGGTTAAAAAAGCACCTAGCATCGCAGGTGCCATTGCCAATTGGTCTAAAGTTGTTTTCTTTATTACAGTCTTGAAATCTTGTTGTTTTCCTACGACTTTATCTATAATTGTGTACCACATATGTATTGTTGGGCCTATAACTGTACCAATTACTACAAACCTCAGAGTTCTTCTATGGTCAATTGGGGTTTCATTTGGTTCAATAAGATATGAGTATCTGGCTTAAAATATTAAAAAATACAAACTAATGAACTGTTGATTGTTATTGCAATTGTGCAGTAGATTGAAATTAAAGAGTACACAGATACGAGCAATTTTACATGTTAGCGGAAGTTTGAATGTGGAGTAGGTGGCGGAACAGGAGTTGTTTGAAGGAATTTGTGTACGAGGATTGGTTTATGTGTGGTTATATATAACCAATATTTCTCTGAATAGTTCTGGATGAAGTTTGCATTTTGGTAGAATACTTCATTTTGGGTCGGTGGTGTGAAGATATATCAGCATGTATATATTGTACACGACCTTTAAATTATGTTATTTTATTTTATTAGTATGGCTGATATAATATTAACGAGAATTTAATTTATCAGCTTCATTATAAAGCTTTAGGAACTTCTATATTGATAATAGAGGTTCTTTAAATGTAAGGTTTTACATCGTTCGTTGTTGTACTTCAATTATCGAAGCATCATAACTCAAATAAAAATAAAATTATAATTAATAAAATTTAATTAGCCTGAAAAAAATTCATTTATAGCCATTTATGACACAAAAATACTAACAAAGGAAAGTAAAAAGCTAAACAAAAAAAAAATAGATGAACCTCTTTCATGAAAACATGATGGTAACAGGATGTATAAAAAAGTTAGATTATTTTCAGTATAAATATCAGCGGAAAATAATTCTCTGGACTTATTTTTTTAAAAATCAATTAAGAAGGTTAAATAGTTTACAAAAACAAAAGAAGAAATTTTTATAGCAGGTCATGACATGAAAATAACAATGGAAATAAAATTGTTTTCATGGAGGCTAATGTCATCTTAATTATTATAATTCGAGGTAAAACATTTTTTTTTTATTGTTAAATTATACAATCAGCCACACTCAAAGCCTATTAATATTACTTATTATTTATTAGTATTAGTATTATTTCTTATCAATGGAAATTTATAATTACTTCTTCATCCAGGAAGAAAATGCTTAAGAATTTATCAAGATTAGAAAATAATCCAAACAAAACTAAAAATTTTTGACATGTTAAAAAATCTGACACTTAGTTTTTTAACAACAAAAAGGCGTAAATAAAAGTTACCAAAATATATATTTTTTTTATTGAAATTGTTTTACGGGATAAATACAACAAGCAAATATGAAACAAGTAACATGGCATGTACAACATGAAGAGAAAATGCCCATTGGTAGCACTCCAGTGAATGTGATTTATTTACTTTAATTTCATCTAGCTTTTATCTATTATTTCATTTTTTTTTTTTGTACACAGGCATACCAATTTACTTATTTTATTTTTTTTTTATATTTCTTTCTCTTTATTATTGATATTAATTGTATGTACATATTGTGTGAATGAATCATGTAGCCTTAATATTAATGCCCTTCAATGTGGCAGAATGTATTAATATTCAATAAAGAAAGTTTAAAAAAAAAATATTAGAAAGTCCCGAGGCCAACGCCTTTTCATAAAACTCGGAGGGTTTTCAGGAATAGAAAGAAGAGGAAGCAAGGTTGGAAACAAGAGGGTTCGGATGGTTCAGAAGTTTATTATGGAAGCATAGGTATCTGAATTGATCTAAATCGGAAATATATGGTACATTAAGGTCGAATTATTATGAATTAAAGGTACATTGAGGATTTTGGATTGTAAGGATTGGATACGAGAGGATTTTGATGGTTTAGTAGAGCCCGAAAGCTCGATCCCGTAAGTCCAAATAGGCCTTATTATATTAATATATATGATTCTTTTGTAAATAGTTGGTAGTTTAGAGCGTTTGTCTGGTAAGTGCTGCAGTAGTCGAAAACTTCGGGCGGTTCTTATTCGTTTCATTCTGGTATGGAGGTTCCATAAATAATAATAATAATAATAATAATAATAAAAAAACTGTACCACTACAACCCATGAAGGGTCTTGGGCTCAGTACTATTTAGGCAATGTTTCAGAGAAAGCACTTTTTTATGGGAGTGGGATAGCTCTGTAATAATATGCTGAACTTCCAATGTTCAAGGTCCCAGGTTCGAATCCCGGCTCATTGGATCAGGTTTCATTGACTGTGGAGCGATACTGGGGGTCAGTAGAATCCCCTGGGGAACACCCAGCCTCTATAAAGTGTATAACCATAATTAAATAATTAATTAGGGGAAAAACCTGGTGGTTGAGAGTTATTTCTGTCAAGTCACCTCCTTGCACAACTGTTGAACAAGAAACAGTGCTTTCCTAAATAATTGACTCAAATAAATTGTCTTTTCATCACGAAATTATGGTATGTATGATGGATTCCTACCAACAAAACAAGATAATAAAAACACTGGTTAATTATATATATTTATATACAAAGAAAATCAATTAATTTTACTGCAAATTTAGATATAATTATACAATAAGTAATTAATACCGTATGTCATAAAACATTAACATTACCCACATAGTTAAAATGTTCAATTCTTCGGTTTTGTAAAAGTAGCCTTATAAAATAAATTAAATAAATATTACAGCACTTAATCAATGTATATAGAAATCAAAATAATATTGCCAGGATATATTTCCCAGGACCTGACAACTGGCGCAGGACTGATATTACTGCCAGTCCACCTGTCATACTTTCTTTTGCCCGAATCTGATATGGAAATAATGCCACTGTTTTAAAAGCTCGCTAATGTAATTTTAGAACCTAATATTCTTAGAAATAAAATTTATTTTACATATAAGAAAGATATTCTTGTGTAAAATGTGTTGACTCACCTAAAATTTGAACTGAATCTGTTTAAACACAAATACATAACATAATGCACATCAAGATTTTTCAAATTGGTGTGTTCGTAGGAAGCTTTTATTTCCATTCATTTATTCTTTTTTTTTAAATATAGTTTTATTATGATCAATAAGCGTTAGTCACCCAATTCTTTCCATAATTAGCACTTGTTTCGTTCTAAAATATGTTCCTAAATAGAACGGATTTGAAGTATGTTACACAAGGTAAATAATAAAATAAATATCCATACAAATAAAAGTTATCACGAATCAAATAAATAATCCAATAAAATCATAAAAAATCAATAAAACCATAACAGAAATGTGAGAAATGGAATGTAATTAATTAATTTTCTCTGTTTTTTTTTTACATTTGTTTTCTTCATAACAAAATAATAAATATTTTTAATTAGGCTAAGGCAGAGAATCATATATTTGTTTTATAAATTTTTGGATATTGTTAGAAGACACTAGACGGTCTAAATGATTCAAGTTATTTACCTTAACGCCACCCTAGTTCCCAAAACAAACAAAGTGACCCAAAAAAATACCTTGATAACCTAACATTTGATAGAAAAATGACATAAGAAGCACTTATAAACAAAAAAAAAGAAAAACTTTGAACCTCAGACTACAACTGTTTTACGTATTTATTTCAAGATGTTTAAAATTAAACATGAAAATAGAAACTGAGCACTTACATTTACCAATTGATGCTTCTTTGGAGCTACGATTGACAGATATACGGGACAGCCAAAACAACCCACATACATAAACTAAAAACTTTTCAGCCAAAAACTTTCACAACTATAAATAAAGCTCAATGGTATGTCATAAGCATTACTTTACAAAAATACCTTCATATTCCAACAGTTAACAGCCACATACGGACACACTACCAAACTTCTACGATAATCACACGAACATATCGCACTTCTACAAGATAAGGTAACAATTAATATGCTTAGGAGGCTCAAAAAAAGATGAGGGATCACTTCGTTTTAGAACAATATTAAAATCAAGATTATAAAGGACAATTCTGGGTAATCTTCTGCCTAACGCCGCATAGCGCACCGAAATGCTAAAATCTGGGATTAAATTTTCAAATATTTTATTTTGTCAAAAACTTTTAAACCTTCTTGAAGCCAGATAGTTAGGGACATCGAATGTACAAGAAATGGTCATTTTAAAAATGTTTCTCATGATGAAATTTAATTCAAAAGTTGTTGTCATTGGAAGAGAAAATTTGAATGAAATGTGATAGCGATTTATATTAAATTTTAAAGCTCAAAGGAAAAGACAGTTATTAGACCATTGAAATAACAGTTCAGAATACTTTCTGTGACCTTTTCTGATGTACTTCTAAGGCACTTCTACTAATACTCGATCACAGTAAAAGATTTTTTATTTTTTATTATTTTAATGGAATTTACAACTGTATTACATAGAAAATACAATAAGTAAATGTGAAAATGGTAACATGACATGTACAACATGAAGAGAAACTACCCATTGGTAGAACTCAAATTAAAGTTCTATATTAGAAGATCACGAGGCCATCTTCTTTTCAGACGCCTCGGAGGGTTATCAGGGATCGAGGAGGAAGCAAGGTTTGAAACGAGAGGATTCGGATGGTTCTGCAGTTTGTTATAAAAGGACAGGTATCTGGATTGGCCCAAATCGGAAACATATGGAACATTAAGGTCTTTATGGATGATTTTATTTGTGACAAAGTAAGGAGCTTTGAGGATTTTACGAAGGATTTTGGATTGTAAGGATTGGATACGAGAGGAATTCGATGGTTTAGTGGAGCCCCAAACATCAATTCCGTAAGTAAAAGATTTAAAAAAATTCTTCCTTACAGAGATATTTCTACAATATTTTTTACTTAATTAAGGAATATCTAATTTTGTAAGCAAGAGCTACCGTGCATTTGGTTCTCATATTTTCACTGGGATAAAAGTATACATATTCAGAGACAATTTAGCCTCGACCACATTTTTGGCACTTTTTTTTTTTGTTTGTTTTTCTCATTGATAAAAAAAATTAATTGGAAAAAATGTTAAGAGCATTTCAGTACTTTATTACAGCCATAAATCGATGTGAAACCTCGCGAAAATCCATTTATATTTTCTCCGTAAGTAAATTGAGTTTCATTGGTTCAGTGGTTAGAACCTTTTCTTTCTAAAAATCTTTAATTTTTATTCAAGTATGGACATTAATATGAGAAATTAAAGCAATTCTTACATATTGTTTTTATTAAGTTAATTGCGATAGGGGTCATAATAAAATAAAGTAAAATTATTTAGTCCAAATGTACTTTTGTAATCAAATTCATTTGTAACCAAATGTAAATTTTGAAAGTGTATTGAGATTTTTAGCAGAAATATCTGGCGTTGATAATTTAAAATCATTGAAAGACTCTTTTCTTAAACACTTTAACATAAATTGTACCAAAAATAAGATGCATAAAAACAAAACTCGTTTATAAGTACTGGTTGAAATTTTTTTTTTTTTAAATCTGTTGAGGAATCGAAAAAAAAATTGTGTATATATATTATTTCTCTGTATCTTTTTCTGTGTCTTTGGGACAGATTGTAATATTTTTCAATAAACAAGTTCATTAAAAAAAAAATTGGTCAAATTTTCCTTGACTGTACTTAAGAGTGCGGCGTCTGTGATACATTACCGCAAGGCCGTGCGGGTTTGCTGGAAGGTTGGTTCTGTTGTTTCTATTATTATTTCTTCTCAAACCTTTTCTCACAAAATAATAGTCATAGTTTTATTAATTAATGTAAAACTAATATGTTTAAATGTAATAAATTTTAATAATATAATTATTAAATTTCAAAAAATTGCAAATAATAATTATTTCAAAATCTTAAATTGTTTTATAAAAAAAAAATATCGCTTAGAATGACAACAGTTTCCAATAAATAATTTAAGGTTGGATATTTTATTTATTTTATTTTTTCTTTATCTTAAAATAATAACGTTTTGAGTGAGAGACAATAAAAGGTGTATAAATATTCGGATACTGCCGGATGTACTGTTTCCAAATATATCCTCTTTATCCCTTCCCAGGCCTCTTAACTTTCCGCTACCTAACCCGTTCCAGTACATTCAAGTTTTCTGAGAAATATATACTCTTCCATGAATATTTTTTTTCGGTTTATTACACTTCAAGTATAACATAATGTGTCTCATAAAATATATATATATATATATATATATATATATATATATATATTTAATACTTTAAGATGGTATCATCTTCATCATCCTGTATCATCCTAAAATATGTTAAAGTGTAACATTGAGAAGGAAAACTCAGTGAGGATGAAGGAGAAATATAAATAAGAGAAATCAAGAATTGAATCCAAAAATTATTTTTAATTAAATTCAATCTTAAAAATTCTTGCGAACCCTTTAATATTTTTTCTCATTATAGTAATTAGTTTATATATCTTCTGAAAGCATGAAATAATATAGTATAAACTATTCAAATTTTATAAAAATATTTTAACAATAGCAAGAAGAATTAATAATAGCAAAAATAGAGGTGTGATCGCTTGACAGAATCAAATATTACCTATTATGGAATTAAGATTTAATAATAATGATTAGAGATGCCACAATGTGTAGGTGAATCATTTTTAAGTATTGAGATAGATTATTCTAGCGATTCCGAAATTGTTCATGTCTTCCTGAGTTCATCCTGAAAAAGTTTGGACTCCTTGAGGTGATGGTCTCTTAGGAATATCTAACAATTAATTTATATTTTATAAAATATGTTTGATGAAAATAAGGTTTTAAAAAGGTACATGAATGTCGAGTTGCGGAGTAAATACTCAGTTGTGCATATCATAAATTTATACATATATATAAAAGGAACAGATTATATTACGTATGTTTAGTCAGGCGCTACAGCTGGAGTCTAGGGTAGTTTAGCAAACTTTAGACTATATCCTGCTTCAACTATAAGCATACATATACATACAAAATATACTATATAAAATACATATACATACATTTAAAATTTACAGTCATTGAGTTACCTATTTCAACCAATTTTTTTCCGTGATACTTGTCTATACGTTCGTTCCCATGAGCTCTTTTATATACTTTCAAACAAAATTTGTGTTATTTATTTTCCTTTGCTTTTCCCGAATTTTCAGGTTTATTATTTAATATTAACTCTTATTGGAAAATATTTAATCTTTGGCAGATAGCTACGATATGAGCACAACTCGAACCAAAAACGTAACAATGTGAGAGTGAATATTTTATTTTAGGGAGAAACAAATGTTGATATTCGTATTTCGCAGCAAACAAGAACAAAAAAAAACACGAATTTTCATAGGAAACGAAAAATTAAAATTTTTGACTATGCACAAAGAATTAAAATTTTTGTCTATGCACGAAACATTGGAATTTTTGTCGACAGCCATAAAAATGGTGATAGCTTTGCAACAGCCCCACCGATTCACACAAAAATTACAAGGGATTTAGGACCCGAAAAGGTAAAAACCAATTTATGTAAGCAAATTAAAGTTTGAAAAGTTTTAATTATTTTTTGTTTATAATTAAATTAAAAATAAAATTTATTTATGTGGTTCAAAAGAACAGTAATTCAGCTTTCCAAAACCTGTACTAACTTTAAAGTTTGAGAAAATTCTAAGAAGATTTAAATAAAAATCCTCTAAGAAAATCAAGCATTAAATTTTGCAATTTATGATTTCTATGAAAAATAGTATAAAAGCGTTTCAAAGAACATCAAAATCGAATCTAACTGGCTTTTCATAACAAACATTTACTTGGCCTACTAAATAAAAATAATATTAAGCGCCTTTTGGTTTTTAGAATTTATGATTACATTATAACTTAATACAATAGTCAATGTTTTTTTATTCTGCACAACAAAAAATAAAATAAAATGAATCGATTAAAATACAGGATGATTCGTAATTGTACGGCACTATTTTAGGCCTGTGTTCACCAATACAAAATAAACAAACAAGTTCATTTTAACATACATCTCAAACTCATTTATTAAACAGATATCAAAGGTTAAAGATTTATTATTTATTTACTACATTAAGACTGACAGTACAAAGTTTAACGTGTTTAATACTAAATAACAGGTTTTAATCCACTGATAAACAAATGAACTATAAGCAATGACAGTAGTTGCTCATCTGTTCGTCTAGTTCTGTGTGTTTTAGTATGAGTGAATACTGCAACAGCGTATTCAATTTATGGTTATCATTGGTGACACCATAAATTTATTCACTTTTGCAGAACGAACTGACATGCTTTTAACTTATGGTGAGGTACATAGAAACGGTGCTGCTGCTGTTCCATGATATCGTGAAAAATATCCGAGTCGAAAAAAAATGTTTGAGGCCATTGAAAGACGCCTTAGGGACAATGGCACGCTAAATCCTATACGAGTTAACGCCGATCGACAAAGATTTCGACAAAATGCAAACGTTGAAGAAGAAATACTATATGCTGTTCAGTTATCTCCTACAAAAAATACCAGAAGTCACGTCGTTTCATTGTTTCCTCTACCAGCGTATGGTGGACTTTACGGGAACAAAAATTGTATCAATTTCACGTATCTATTAGGCAAGATTATAACGAGCGCAGAAATTTCTCCCAGTGGTTAATTCAGTAAGGCACAAAATATCCTAACTACCTGAACTGCATTTGGTTTTGGTTACTGAAGAATTTTACTTTACAAGAAACGGAATTCTTAGTTTTCGAAATATCCATACTTCGGTTGAAGAAAATCGTCATACGACTGCTGTTGGACATTACCAACATACCTTTTCTTTAAATGTCTGGTGTGGTCTTCTAAGCGACAACATCAACGGCCCTTCTTTTTGCCACCTAGTTCTGTCAGGATATCTTACTTGCATTTTCTTGCAAAATAATCTTCATGAACTCCTGGAAGATATTCCGCTAGACATTGGGCGAAGGCTGTAGTTTATGCATGACGGTGCTCCAGCTCACTTTTCTAATAGTGTCACTGATTATTTAAATGCAACTTATGGAGACCGATGGTTTGGTCGAAACGGACCTGTTAAATGTCCACCACGATCTCCGGATTTAACGCCATTAGATTATTTCGTGTGGGACTAGATGAGATCTATGGTTTATTCTGCGGCAGTTGGCACGCAAAAAGAGCTAAGAAATGGAATCGTGGAAGCCGAAGTAACTACCTAGCACCATCCTGATGCTATACGAAGACCCATAGAAGCATGGATTCGTCGTGCTGAATGTTGCATTCAACATAACGGAGGCCCCTTTGAGCAGATATTCTAAATTTTGTAATAATAATAAATATTTAACCTTTGATATCTATTTAATAAATGGGTTTGAGATATGTGTTAAAATGTACTTTTTTGTTTATTTTCTGTTAGTGAACACATTCCTAAAATACTGTCGTGCAATTACAAAACACCCTGTATATGATACTTTCATATGATTGGATTTCTCTACATAATAAAAGATTTTTTTCTGTTGAATTAGTTGTTTCAGTCATAACTATAGAATCTCCGATTTATATAAATTACCTATTTCTTACTACAAACTCGTGCATGCAATTTGCGGTAGCCTAATAAATTTCAATAGAACACGGCCATACATCACGGAAAGTGGACCTAGAATACTGAAAAGAAACTGAATGAATGAGCTAGCAGGGGCGTCCTTGAAAAGGTAAGTATCCAGCCTCTCGTCAGAACCACTTCCTTTTATTACCTAAACTACATCACATTCAGAAATCCTAATAGCTGCTTTTGTTAAATTATTTTCAAATGTACAGATATAGCAATTTAAAATTGGCATCGTGTTAAAAATAAAGACGTTTATAAGGAAAAGGACCAATCATGACAGGTTGACATATATATAAAAATCGAACTATTAAAACCTCGAAAAGTTCGAAAAATTGGATTTAAAAATAACTCCAACTAATAAAATAATAATTCTTGACTTTAGCAGGATTGCCAGAAATCAATTCCGGACGTATTGATTTTTTTTTTCTATAAAAGTAAAAATAAATTTTTGAAAAATATCAAACTAAATAGTAAAAAAAAAAAAATGAAAAAAATAATTACTACAGGAATCACGTTTACACTACGGAAGAATTTTATATTACTTGATGAAAGTTGTTTTTAATATTTAATAAGGATTTTCATAAACACCACGAATTATCATCTATTCACATAAATTCAAATCAGTAAAAAATTAGAATACATAAGTAATAGTTATTAATAAAACAATTTTTCTTTTCACTATGTTTTACCTACAAAGTCGATTCAATAAAATAATCACGCTTATCTTGTTGATTATGAATTATTAATGAACGTTTTGGGGTATGTCAGTCCACCTTTTCAGTAAATAATACGTCCAAGAATTGAGTAAGCTCTAATTATCAATAAGTTTGGACAATGGTTAAAAAAAAAGCTGACGAGTCACTCTGGGAGAGAACATTCCTATAACACTATTACTAGTGTCCGTATTTGTGACTACATGTAATATTATTCAATATTTCAATTAAAAATGTTTAAATAAATAAATAAATATGTTTAAATTTTGACAATTAGATAAAATATAATTAAATCCTCAGTCGTCCCTCTTATTATATTTAGTCTCCGACGCAAATTCCTGTCCACCAGTGCACTTTAATTCCATCCAGCGTCCTTACTCAGACAAAGTCCGGTATCTTGGCTTTCTATTAGACCGAAGACTGACATGGAACCCACATACAATACCCAAAAGACAAGAACTCGACCGACGATATGGCCAGCTATATAGACTACTGAACAGACAATCTCAACTTGCAATTGACAACAAACTACTGATCTAAAAGACAATACTGAAACCTATTAGGACCTACGGACTGGAACTGTAGGAGACAGCAAAATTTTCTAACATCAAACGCATTCAATCCTTTTAGTCCTTCCAACAATAGTTGATGCTCCGTTCTATGTAACCAACCCTACACCATGATCTTAATGTCCCAGTTGTCCTAGACCTTATCTCTCAAAAATTTTCCAAATTCCATCAAAATCTTACATATTATCCAAATCCTTTGCACAATCCCTCTCTAACACTACTCATCCCTACAATCCTCCTCGAAGGTTGAAGCGACAATGGCCCAGAGACTTGTAAGAATATATTGGAGTTCTGGCAATGGTCAGATTCTCCACTCAAGCCATGTATGTCTGATTATAGTGTCTCTGCTCAGCCTGCATTGGTAATGATGCGCTGAGTGAAAGACACTGGGTTCTCCTAGAGTCCTGCCTTTTCCTCTACGAGTATAGGAAAAGGCTTGGCTCGGAGATCTTTAGTGAATGAATATTGTATAAAAGCATGTGTGTAGTTAAATTTTGCTAGATTAGTTTACTTTTGTTTAGTATCTTTTAGTTTATATATATATTATTATATTGCTGTTTATTATTTTTATTTATTGTGCTACTCTTTAATACTATTATTATTGCCCTTGAATGTGAGAGATTGTAATACATCTATATAAAGAAATTTTCAAAAAAGAAATTTCCTCAATCGTCTCTCCAACTTAATTATTAAACAAGTCGGACTTTAATTCTACTATCAGGAGTAATAATGTATTTTATTTATTCAAACTAGTGATAATTTACCAATTAGCTCTATAAACCAAATATTATAAATTCGAAACCTTAAATATAATATTATTTTCATAACAAATCTTATACAATTGAATATATATACACCTTTCAATAAAGTCAATCTATTATAGCAGAGATCTTAATATTTTAAGAAGATTAAAAGTTGCAATGTGAACTTGATATAATAAAATTTCAAGTCTTTGGATTCCAAGGCTCGACTCTGACATTTCCCTTATTTTCTCAAGCGTAGAACCTTTTGAGACTTCAACAATAGCATCCCAAATGCGTTACAATAGATCCTTCTACAGTAAATTTGCTGTATATCATTGACCTCTTGTGAATGACTGAGACTACTGTGACCAAAATGTTTTCAGCAAAAATGTTGTCTACATTTTAAATATTAGAGGTATCTGTTTACGTGCTTTCTACGACTCACCTAATAAAATTATATTCACAAGAACTTACATTTTATAAAAAAAAAAAAAAAAAATGCACGGGTTGGATTTGATCATATATAGTCCGTGGTACGTACCCCGTTTTATCAAATTATTAACATACGGGTGAATAACTTCATCTCATCGTAACCTATACCTATTTTCATTACGAACTCTCTCGGAATTGGGGCTTTTTCAATCTGGAGATCGGCAAACTTTGTCGATTTAATTTGTCTATTTCACTAAAATCTCGTTAATACCCTTTTCTTTCAACTTGAATCGTAAGATAATTTGAGCACAAAAGAACAAGGAAAACGGTGGTCATAAAAAATATTGAGCTGTTTGGCGTGACCTATACCTCCAAAATAGCAAAGTTATATAGACAAAACGGACCAACATTTTTGTAGGTTTCCTTGTTTGTCGATTTTGTGATCCAAATATCATACGAACCAAGTGCAAAGCCAATGGGTATTTACGAGTTTTTAGTACTTAATTAAATAGACAAAGTTTGCCGATCTCCAGATTGAAAACGTCCCAATAGCGAGAATTTTCGTAAATTTAATAGTTTTTGGTTACGTTCAGATGAAGCTATTTACGAATATATTGCCGGATGTTAATAATTTGATAAAAAGGGGCCTGTACCACGGACTAATATATTATTATTATACTTTAGTGATTTTATTGGATCAAAATATATAAACATATAAGCTGAGAAAGTTCCGCACCAATGAAAATTCAAATATGTCGAGGATTCTGGGTTATAAAATACGACAGAAGACGATAAAGAAAATCACTATACTTCAATCTTTTCCCTCCAATAGAGTTTTCTTTGTCGGGTAGGACTCAGGAATGCCAGCGATTCATCCAGGTCTAGCGGGCGTATACCAGGGATCAATATGGCTCCAATATTGTGCTCAGTATATAACCGGCATATCTACTAACTCTTAAGACATTGATTGCCATCAATGCTTACTAATAATACAATTTACACAATATATTCAATGTTGCTGCCAAAAATATTTCAATACGTTTAAGAAAATTAAGAAATTCTGTTCTCTAATTCATTTCGGCATCTATAAATTACAAATACAAGAAAACAGGTAAAATATCTCGAATAAAGAAGGAAGTAATGACTTTGTTAATTATAGAGAAGATGACAGTCAATAGTTAACAAAATGTTCGTTGTAGTTAAACAAATAAGAAAATAATGACACAATGAAAAGACAGAGAAATTATGAAAACAAAATTAACTACTCAAAATAGCATGATAAAACATGTTTTGGTATTAAAAAGTAAGGTTACAAAATTATTACTAACTATTTATAAAATAACTCCCCTACCAGCGAAAATCCCGAAGGACTCAATAATATTATGAGGCAGGCGAAAGCGAACGTAAAGATAGTTGGGTATTTTTTCTTGGAGCTCTTCTGTGTACATTAAGTTGGTTGGAGGTTCTTGATGATTCCTCGTGATTATTCATTCTAGATGCAGATCTCAGAGGAAAAGCGGGCTTGAGCCTGTCGATCGTAACTCTTGTTTTATTTTTTTGTTTTTTCTTTATATCAATATCAAAATATTTGTCGAGGCGTTTGAGGACGAGATGGGGTTCTGAATAAGATGGTTGCACCATAGAATAAAAAGACTTTGGATTTAGCGATTTTTTCCTGTAAAAATTTTGAGATGGAATTACAGAAATATCTGCTCCAGTCGACATAAAAAGGCGACTTGTTTCGGCCGTGTATCCTGTCGACTTGAGAGGACGGGGGAGGTAGTTTTTCTGAGACGAATCTTGTTTATTTCCTAAAATGTATGGTGGAAAGCATTTTCGCGCCTCACCTCCAAAATTATAATGATAATTGCAAAGACTTAAATTTATACTTTCAGAAGAATCTTTCGCTGTTCTGGAATTTGGGTGAAAGGGCTGTTGTCTGCAAAGAGCACTGACTTATAAAGATAGTTCTTCAGCTTGCTTCCTAAGGGTTTCTAATTCATTTGGTTTTGGATCTGGGTCGGTTTGAGTTACTGGAGAATGAAGGTTGTGAATTAAAGATGTCGGATTGAGTTCCAAAATTTTATCGGCCATTAGTGCTAATTGGGTAAGGTTATCGTTATAGGTTGAAGGAATGCCCTGAGAGTTTTCGGAAGGCGCTGTAACCATAGAGCTTTTAACAATTCATCTATAATCTTATTTTGAACGGATCATTTCATCTCACTAAAGAGTTTAGGAGGTCCCACAGTGGATTCCGATCCAGTAAGAGATTTTAGGGAATAAGAAAGCAGATAGTCTAGCCAAGTGAGGAGCAGAATCGCCTCAACCAGTCCATCCAAAATCTTACGATTCAATTCGACGAATGGTGAGATTGGTAGTGAAGAAGGAAATGAAAAAAATACACAGAGACAATGTGGAAGGGAGACGTTATAAATGTTTGATGGAAAACCCGATTCCATCTGATATATCAACAAGATATTCTGTAACCTACTTCCGCCTAGCCACTGTCCCACTGACCACAAGATAGGCGTGACTGAGGATCCTAGGTATAAATTATGTAATATAATAATAATAATAAAAGGCTTAGCGAACCCAGAGGTTCGATGCCGACACCAGCAATTGCTTATTACACACCTCCCTCCACCATTCGCCGTCCAAACCCAGTCCCTTCAGATTGGCTTTAATGCAATCTTTCCACCTTCGCTTCGGTCTACTCATCGGACCTTTACCATTCGGTACAGCACATATCAACCTTTTAGGAATTCTTCCGTTACCAAGCCCAACAATTTTACAAGCCCATTTGATTCGCCGCGATGTAATCACATCAATTATATTAGCTGGATACAGTTCACGCAATTCGGCGTTGTGCAACCTTCTGAACTCTCCGGTTAACTCATTTTCCTTCGGTCCGAATATTCTATACAATATTTTATTTTCAAAAACCTTAAGCGTTGCTTATCCCTTGATATAAGCGGTCAAGTTACACATTCATAACGAACTAAAGGTAGGATAATGGTTTTATAGATTCTAATCTCTAAATTCCGGGTGGCAAGATGCGCGAGCTAAGTAGTTTTGTCACAGAAAAATAACAAGCATTACCCGCCTTCAGCTTAACTCTTCAACTTTAATTTCCTCTTTAATTTCGTTTTTTCTAGTTATCATAGACCCTAGATACTAAATCTTCTCTACCTATTCAAACATATTACCTTCTATATCGATATCACCACCAAAATCGCCATTTTTTGCATCTAGCCATATATTTTGTCTTATCAGTGTTTATTTCGAGCCGTAGTTCTTTACCGGCTTTCATTAAAGTTGTCGTATTTAGTTTTATAGTTGCCGTGTCTTCGCTAAACAGGACCAGATCATCCGCATAGCCAAGCACGGGTGTTGTCCCACCCAAATCCAACCCTTTTTCGGTACGCATTACCTCCCTAATGACATGTTCTAATGCCAAATTGAATATAAAATTATGTAAATTATTTAATCAAGCAAAAATGAAAGTAGGCCACCTAGACACCACATGTCCAGCTTTAATGGACATGTACATTCGTAAAAAAAAATTGTAAATGAATACATAAAGAAATCAAACTTAGACTAGGCAGCAAGATGTCGGATGGTCGAATGACCAACGACTTCGGGATAGGAAAAAAAAAACTGATGACTATGTAGAATTTGTTTGGTTATATGTTATTTTTGCCATTCTAAATCGAGCCTTTAATTGAATAAACCATATTTTGAGATCGGGCTTCCAAAAATGTAGTATTTTAGGAGATAAATGGAATACCTCTGATGGAAATGCTGGGGATGCTGCAATAATTTCATTTTCGTTTGAGTCTTCCTCGTTGACGAGATACATGTTCGGGTTCACCAATGTAGTTAAACAAATAAGAAAATAATTATTTTTAAACTGGAATATCATCAACTTTTAGAAATTCATATATCTACTTTTATCAAAATAGTCGTTGAATTAGTACAGCCCAATTCGAACTCTCATAGTATATAACTATCCTTCTCCCTAATGTATTGAAGTTACAAGCGACAATAGCGAACTAAGTTTATTTGTAATGCAATATAATACTGTAAATATAACCTGTGCACACAAATGGTGAAGCATCATACTTTAAAGTAACAATTCGCTTAATAAAGTATAATTCGTTCATTCTCCATAAAATGTCTTTTTATTTGATAATTTATTTATCATAATCCATCGTTTTTTAGTGCCAGAAATTGGATCAATGCTACCGTATTTTTATATAATACAAAAAAAAATCATTACACTACCATATAAAGCTTATAAGCCATGATATAATGGTTCTTTAATAATATTAGAAAGCTTAGAAATCGATAAAAGGCTAACTTAAACAAAGGATAGTCATTCTACAGTGTTTATTTATAGGAAACCAAACCATAAAATATTTTGGAAATTATTCAATGTAAATCAACAAAATTATATCAAAAGTACATTTCGAAAATGTGAAACACTCAATTTATTGAATTTCTACTATATGCCGTTACATTAAAGTTATGATAGTTTCACATCTTTGATTCCATAGTTTTTATTTCCACCTACCTATATATTTATAGTTTTTTTTCAATTTTAGTCATATGAAAACAGTTTTCAGAATGGAAGTCATTTTTTAGATGTATTCAGGCTAAAAGTCATTCATTTCACACCTGTCTCTGACAAAAGTGACAGTAAGCAAATGTGCTAACAGTCAGTGAGAAGCAAATGACATTTCAGGCATAGGAAGGATGGTAGACTTCTAAGATACGGTTGCGATTGGGTAGAGGAGGATGAGAGATGTGCAGTGACAAAACATTTTCTCGCCAATCTCCCATTCTTTGGTCTAATTCGAGTTATGCAGTACTGTCTACAATAATACATAATGTGGACAATTCGCTTGAATTAATTAGATTCTGAAGTAAATGAAAAGGGCTCTTCCCCATTACTGAGTATCCACTTTTCTGTTCAATGCATTGCATCTATTTCTTAATTTCTTTAGTACCCATTCCTTAGTAAATTTAAAAATTCAGATCCGGGTCCTAGTAATGACATCTAGTTCTGTTAACAGTAGATCTAGCGAATTTATTTTGTTTTTATCAATTTGATTACTTAACCATCCTTGGCATTGTTTTATTTTATTTCGTAATGAAAATCCTTGCATTTAATCAACATTTGTGCGAAATTTGAAGATATAGGAAAACCCTTTCCAGTTATAAGGTTTTTATTTTGGGAGGGGGGGTCCTCCTATTCCTCGCCTTAAAGGCTATACGGGTTTTTCCTGGGCCAGAGGGTGGGGGCGGGGATTTAAAAGACTTCCTCGGAACAGGGACGCGAGCTCGTGACTATTTTAAATCCGTTATCTCATATGTCAGAGTGCATGGCAACGACGGTGCTGTGCTCATACGTTAGCCCGTTCGGCCACCTCGCCCCTCCCTCCCCCCCCCCTTATAAAGTCGATGCTATGATGAAGAGGGGAAGTGGAGGTGGAGAGAGTTCTAGGGAAGGTGGAACTTGAGAGGGGGAAAGCTGTGCGAGCTCCCTTCTCCTACACGCAAATTTATCTTAGATGCAAATATCCAGAATCACTTCTTCCCAGTCTTCATTAAGAGGTGGCCGAATAGGCTAAAGCGTGTGTAACAGCACCGCTAGTTGAGTGGCAACCAGATAACAGAGATTTGAGATTATATAAAAAGTACGAGTTCGCGTCCCGGTGCCGGAGGGGATTTTAAATTCTCCGCCCTCTCCCCCCGGCCAGGGAAAATCCCGTATAGCCTAAAAGGCGAGGTAGGGAAGAACAAAAAAAAAAAAAAAAAAAAAGTTCCTTGATTCACGAAAAATCTCTCATCCATCTCATTTTTAGTCGCGTTCTTACATGGATTCCAGACATGGCCATATTGTGTATCGGTCTGTTGGTATGTCCTTGGAGATTGTTATGGAAGCAAGATTAATGGAATCGTGTTGGTCGATTATTGGTTGCAGTTTTTTTTTGTTTCCTTACCAATTAATTGTATTGAAAAGATGTATTGTTATAATTATAGTATCACCTGCATAGGACAATATCCTTTAGTCAGTCCTATGGCATGTGTGTTTAAAATGTATGGTAAAGGAGCCAGTACAGATGTGTTACTCCTTGTGTTACTCCTGCTAAGATTGATTGAGCTGAAGAGGTTTCTGAACCCAGTCAAATGAATTACATTTGAATTAAGAATTTAGTTGTTCTTAATATACAGTTTAATTTATTTTATTTTATTCATTACTTAAATTATTAATTAATATAAATTAATTTTATATTAGATGTAATTTGTCTTACATATACCTTTTCAATTGTTAATTTCCTGAAATATCTTCATTTTGATTACGAAATAAATGAGAAATTACATAATTTTAGTTTTAATAAGTCATGTCATTAACGGTACTCCTTCAGCAATTTTCGCGTTTTATTTCAGTAATATGGGTCCTACTAACATAAAGCACCTTTTTGTAAGAAAACTCACTAAAGTATGCCCCAGCAAGCATTGAATTTCAGCCCGAAAACTGTTCCTTTGATGTCGGGAACGGGGAAGCAGAAAGGAAGCAGGTACGATGTAGAGGACGGAAAATGACGACTAACTCGCGATAAAAGAGTAAGGTTTTTCACTCTATAATCCTCTACTTACACACCAAGATATAAAATTTTCTATCTGCAGCTCCCAGGATACGAGCTAATTAAAACTTTTTCAATATCTAATTATTATATACTACCGCTATGAATTTTATCGAACCCTTAAATCATTACTAAGATGATAATTATAATGAATTTATAATAACAACAGGTTATAAATTATACAGCCAATTCCTACCACCCAGACGATTGATAAAGTTTGGCAACTGGGGCTTCTGTCACACATACCATCTTACTATTCAATCCTTCCTTATTAACAGATTTTTCTTTATCCGACAAGGCTCAGAAATTTTTTCAGTTCAACCAGGCTTAGCAGGAATAACACAAGGATTAATAATGTCTCCTCTACTATGCATGAAACAAACACATAACATACAATGTCCGTCCAATACATTTCATAGTCGCCTTCTACGCAGGATGCATAGAACTGAATCATCATAAACAGGATGCAGCATTTACAGTATGTGCTTACAGTATGTAGGTCTGATGTTTGGTTTCTGAGACGTTTTAATCCATATCTTCCATAAACTCGTTATTTGGTTGTCGGCACTATTTTTCCTTTTTACTTCCCTAACACGGCATCGCGTTAAGATATAATTTTTAATAATAGCTCATTACAAAGAAAATTAAATGCTGAACAGTTTCAATGCTTACAGTATGTAGGTCTGATGTTTGGTTTCTCAGATGTTTTAATCCATATCTTCCATAAACTCGTTATTTGGTTGTCGGCACTATTTTTCCTTTTTACCTCCCTAACACGGCATCGCGTTAAGATATAATTTTGAATAATAGCTCATTACAAAGAAGATTAAATGTTGAACATTTTCAATGCTTACAGTATGTAGGTCTGATGTTTGGTTTCTGAGATGTTTTAATCCATATCTTCCATAAACTCGTTATTTGGTTGTCGGCACTATTTTTCCTTTTTACTTCCCTAACACGGCATCTTGTTAAGATATAATTTTGAATAACAGCTCATTACAAAGAAGATTAAATGTTGAACATTTTCAATGCTTACAGTATGTAGGTCTGATGTTTGGTTTCTCAGATGTTTTAATCCATATCTTCCATAAACTCGTTATTTTGTTGTCGGCACTATTTTTCCTTTTTACCTCCCTAACACGACATCGAGTTAAGATATAATTTTTAATAATAGCTCATTACAAAGAAAATTAAATGCTGAACATTTTCAATGCTTACAGTATGTAGGTCTGATGTTTTGTTTCTGAGATATTTTAATCCATATCTTCCATAAACTCGTTATTTGGTTGTCGGCACTATTTTTCCTTTTTACCTCCCTAACACGGCATCTTGTTAAGATATAATTTTGAATAACAGCTCATTACAAAGAAGATTAAATGTTGAACATTTTCAATGCTTACAGTATGTAGGTCTGATGTTTGGTTTCTCAGATGTTTTAATCCATATCTTCCATAAACTCGTTATTTGGTTGTCGGCACTATTTTTCCTTTTTACTTCCCTAACACGCATCTTGTTAAGATATAATTTTGAATAACAGCTCATTACAAAGAAGATTAAATGTTGAACATTTTCAATGCTTACAGTATGTAGGTCTGATGTTTGGTTTCTCAGATGTTTTAATCCATATCTTCCATAAACTCGTTATTTGGTAGTCGGAACTATTTTTCCTTTTTACCTCCCTAACACGACATCGAGTTAAGATATAATTTTTAATAATAGCTCATTACAAAGAAAATTAAATGCTGAACATTTTCAATGCTTACAGTATGTAGGTCTGATGTTTGGTTTCTGAGATGTTTTAATCCATATCTTCCATAAACTCGTTATTTGGTTGTCGGCACTATTTTTCCTTTTTACCTCCCTAACACGGCATCGCGTTAAGATATAATTTTCAATAATAGCTCATTACAAAGAAGATTAAATGTTGAACATTTTCAATGCTTACAGTATGTAGGTCTGATGTTTGGTTTCTGAGATGTTTTAATCCATATCTTCCATAAACTCGTTATTTGGTTGTCGGCACTATTTTTCCTTTTTACCTCCCTAACACGGCACCGCGTTAAGATATAATTTTGAATAATAGCTCATTACAAAGAAGATTAAATTCTTACAGTATGTAGGTCTGATGTTTGGTTTCTGAGATGTTTTAATCCATATCTTCCATAAACTCGTTATTTGGTTGTCGACACTATTTTTCCTTTTCACATCCCTAACACGGCATCGCGGTAAGATATAATTTTGAATAATAGCTCATTACAAAGAAGATTAAATGCTAAACATTTTCCTTGCTTACAGTAAAGTTGTCCGATTTTTAGTATCTAATATATTTTAGTCGATATATTCAACTAAACTCGTTATCATTTGGTTTTTAACACTATTTCTCTTTTCGCCTCCCTATCGCGGCGTCGCGTTAAGATAAAATTTTGAATTATGGCCTACTATAGAGAGAATGAAATGCTGAACATTTTTCTTGCTTACAGTACACAGGTCCGATTTTTAATTTCGGGGATATATTAATTCATAGGTTCAACTAAACTCGTTACCATTTGGTTTTCGGCACTGTTTTTCCTTTTCGCCTCTATAACACAGCGTCGCGTTAAGGTGCAAATTTCAAATCACATCCTATTACAGAAAGGATAAAATCCTAAACAATTTCTAGTTTACACTATGCAGGCCCGATTTTTAGTGTATGAGCTATAATAAAATCCATATTTAAAAAAATTTCAGTTAGTCGGCTCTAGCCGACTTTACCCGAGCGTTAACAATCCGAAATTCTTACAGATAAATTTAATTCACTCTCCATAAGAAAGTTCAAAACGCGCTGAAAGAAGTTCTCACTTCGATAAATTAAATCACACCACATTGGGTTCACGCTTGGACGAGAATCGTATTTTTCAGTTTTATCGGCAACAACCAAATTCCTCGAACGACAGCAATTCACCTTGGACTTATTTAATCAAAGGATTATCTAGTGCCCACAATTGAAAATGAAAACAATGGCTTTACAGAAACGATTGAAATTAATGTACTCGGTTTTTAAACTGAATTAAAAAAAAAGAAGCTCTGAAACAATTTTTGTATATATAAAGTTTCGATAATGTATCTAACGAATGTATTTAAAATGAAAGAATTTAAAGAAGAAAAAAATTAAAATATGAAAGATTTTTTATTCTTTTTCTTTGTGAAAACATGTCAATCGCGAAGTGTCATAGAATATGAGTTAATACTTTTGACTTTTTAACAATTATAATTATAAATGATTAATAATGATCCAAAAAAATACTAAAACCTTATTTGTCATTATTAAAACCATACAATCCCAAGTATTATTTATTATAAAGACCATTAATTAGTCATTTTTTTTATTTCTTTATTGAGTATTATAACAATCTGTCTCTTGGACATTGGTTATAGTGAGGTAGGATGACATTCACACTATATGTACAAAAAAATAAAATACATAGAACGAAATAATAATCAAAAGTAAATTAGTCATAGTAAATATTTATAACATATAATATAATTAGTTTTATTTTAGCACTGGACCAACTTTTTAAATTTTCATTTAATTTCTTTTTTTATTTATTCATGAGATTTACAACTGTATAAATTAAACATAAATCCAGTAAATGTGCACAAGGTAATAATACAATCACATTGGTAGTAGTCTGTATTTAAATTTAAACTAAAAAAACAAAACAAAAAAACATTAGACACAAATTACTAATACCTCGACCGAATGCAAACAAAAGGAGATAAACGTTTTAACTTTAAATAACTACCCCTTTATTTATTTGTATAAGGTTACTGCGGAATTTTCTCTTAAGGACAAAAAAAATATATATTTTTTTAAAACATTTTACTGAGAAATATTTTGCGATCTGTCTCAGGACTCTTATAATAGAGTTCAGAGAGTACATTCATACAGCGATTTTAAATATTTAATAGTTATTCTCCACACTGAAGTTCGTTGTAGTCCATCTATTTTCCAGAAATAAGAACAATAAAATTTTAAATAAACACATGATTACTTCTGTGAATCGAGAGGACAATAAATTCCTTATACTAGCCATAAAACTGTAATGTCAATTGAATCTTCAATTTCTTACTAAAGAAATTTATTTCAAGGCGGTGAATCGAATAAAAACGGCTCATCTTCTGAAATATTAACTACTACTCAATTGCAACCAATTGGCTGCCATCAAATCTAAAAATCTTATCTTTAATACATATTCAAATTCACTGAACAGTGATTATCAGGAAATTTTGGATTTATTATTATTACAATAATTTATCTTTTTGCTCGTAAAATCATTACTGCAATAGAGTGAGCGTGTGAAAGAGTTGGAGAGGATCAATAAAGATGTAGATGAGAGTACTTTGGACCAGAATTGGATATGACCATATAATTTTATTAATAATATAAGTCAAAGATAAGAAATAATAAGAAGCACTATGATAAAAGATATAGGATTTGATTAAATAAACTAAGATTGGTTTAGAACGACAACGTCCAATAAATAATTGATACGTGGAAGCGTAAAAGGTTTTTAAGTGCATTTAAGACAAACTGTAACACAGAAATTTAATTTGGAAATTACAGGTGAATATTCCGAAAATAAAAATATAGTTTTATTTCTTTATACAATTACAGCTGACCAGGGAAACAAAAGCATTCTTTTTATTAAGCCACATTCCTTTTGTCATAAGTATGAAACTTCAATTCTGTAAAGTTTTGCTGAAATCACTTAGATATTTTTGTATTTTCTTGCCTCAATTTGAAGTATAAATTGAAAGAGCCTCTTCTTTTATACTATTGTTCCTATTTTATTTTTACTGGTCTTATTTTAATTATTATAATTGTTTTGTTTTTTAATATCCGTCATGAAAGTATCGCGGCCTGAGCCTATTATTCGCCAAAACACTATCAAAACAGATCAATATCCTTGGCAAACTTGTAAATACTGTTACGGTTAATTAATTATCAAAGCTTACGGTCAATAATCCTATCCCTGCCAATATGGAGGCACTGCATCCCAGTCTGCACATCGTTGTTGCATATTATTTGTTAATTTTCTATCAAGCAGAATCTGGAGATAGGTGCCTAAATTAGCTCCAAAATAAAGATAGATTTGTTTATTTAGTCAACGGTGACAAGTAACTTTCATTCTATATTGTTCTTATAGTACATTTACTTGATGTCAATTCCACTGACGCGGTTCGTAGAGAGGGACAGAGATCTTCTGGAGTCTTGCTTTGCCTTTCACATGTTAAAGACTTGGCTCTTGGGCTCTGTTGTCTGACGATCTCTTGGGCGAATCTCTTGTATATTGTAAGTAATATACAACTTGTATATATTGTAAGTAAATAAGTAAATAAATAAGTAGATAAGTATGAACGAGTTTTGTATGATTTAGTTTTTACTTTAATTTGTTTTTTTATATCTACTGATCTTGTTGAATTTAATTGGTGAAGTTAATATGTTAGGTTACTATCTGATATTTGTAAAAAATATCAAAAATTTCTAGTTAAAGTGTACACAACTAAACAAAATCTGTTCTGTTAGTTATTCATACCTCAACAGGACCAACGATACAAAAATAACACCAGATACTGTTAAAACATACTGAAAAATAGTAAAGTACCTCTCAAAACGAATGCTAATTATCATACGTACCAGTTTAGGCAGGAGAGATCGTTACGAGCATTGATAAGATATTTTCCCCCAAAGATATTTATTATCCCAAGTGATTAAAGAAGAACTAACGATGCTTGGTTTCAATGTACGTCAGCTAACCAATGTTTTAAAGGAGAAAAAGGAGAGGCCAGGGTTAAGAAATAAAATCCCAAAAAATACCATATTTGTTCTAGGTCTGGAAAAGAAGTACGAATACTGGAAAAGAAGATGTCGAATACTTTTAACTTATTTCAACTGTTTTTTGGACAGCACACTGGAATAATAAGATAACAATGTCATTTGCATGATTTAAGTTTATACGACATGAGCACGGGAGTGAAAAAACGAGTGTTTGAAAGATAGTGAAAACCAAAACTCGTTAGTGGTCAAGTTTAAAAGTTGACTCTCATTCAATCCTTCACGCTCAAAGCACTCACGAAAGAGCGTTCGTGTTGCCTCAACAATGAGTTTCAAGTGAATCGGTAGATCATCTACCGACGCAATATTAAATATGCTGTTTCAAGTTGCCTAAATATGATCATAGATTTTTATACTTTTTTTTTTATTGACACTACAATGCAATGTCATTGGTCACACCGTTATCATTATTTTTGTTTTGCCGATTTCAAGAATTTTCTTGTTTTTTACAGCTTTTTCGCCGTATAAATTTTAAGAATTTTTGATTGTCGAATTTACATGAGTTCGAGAATTTTATATTTTACTAGCTTACAATGAATAAAACGCTGCAAATGATTTCACAATGGTTTATTATCTCCAAACAAAAAGTAACATGGCCTTCCGAGTTACAAAGAAAACAAAGCAAAAGGTGATTCCAATTATTGGACTAAACTGTTTTTCATTAATCATTAGTAATATGCTAAAAAAAAATAGCATTATTTCAGAACCACACTTAAAATTTAAAAAACAAACCAAGGATATAACATTTGGAGTAGAACACATAAAAACAAACCACAGACCATATCTTTGCTCCTAATTGTCCGATTTTAACTATTTTCTTTTTTTTTTTTTTTTTTTTAGGAAATTTCATAAACTTTTAAAAAACCAGTAGTTTCGGAGAAAATGCGCGGACGGAATAAAAAAAAAAAATGTTATTCGTTTTTCGAATTCTACGCATCTTGAAACGTGAAACCTCAAATTTTGAGAGGGGGTTATGTTTTTGAATTTTTTGGTCGATCACAATGTTTCATTATTGAAAAAAATAAACCAAAATATGTAAAAACCGCGATATCTCTACTAATAGTGCTTTGATTTCGATGAAACTTCCTTCATTTTTTTAGGAAATTTAAATACCTTTGAAACATCTCACATCTCACATAACAACTAAAAAGTAAAAACTTTTCGAGTTATTCGGAATTTAATTTTAATATCCCTCGTAACTTTTTTTCCAGCTTCTTTTCGTTGAAGTATGTTATATAGATAAATTTAAAGAGCGTCGAGAAAATGACTTTAGCCAAGTTTCATTGAAATCTGTACATTCGTTTAGGAGCTACAGTTTGTAGCAACGCAGGTTTTTCGGCGAATTTTTGAAAGTTGAAGGCGGAGAGTAATATCGATGAAGGAGGATCATCCTCGGGTGACCTCTGATTTTATATCAAAATTTGAAAAAAATCGGTCCAGTAGTTTCGAAGAAAATGCGTGGACGGCGGACGGACAAAGAAATTTTTATTCCTTTTTCGAATTCTACGCATCTTGAAACGTTAAACCTCAAATTTTGAGAGGGGGTTATATTTTGAATTTTTTGGTCGATCACAATGTTTCATTATTGAAAATAATAAACCAAAACATATAAAATATAAGATGTCAACTATTGCCCATCCGTAATTTCTCCTTTATTATTCTTCGTGTCCTTGATTTTTCTTGTTCTAATAATTTAGGCTCACAATCAAGATATTTAATTTAATAGTTTTTAGTTTGTATTTATGTTTTATGTTTTATAAAACAGAAGATTAAACAGCTTACTTGACAACGGAAAAAACAAAATGATTATTCGCACGGGATAATGAGCAGATTAAAATTGTATGGTGTGGACTAGAGAAGGCTAGTCCTGATATATTACCATTTACCCTGCCAATAATAATCCTGATATATGACATTTAACGCCTGTGCCCCGCTCACCGGGCCAACGAATGACCTTTCAATGCCCAATGGAGTTAGGAATGATTTATAGGCCTCCCAATTCCTGCTTAAATACTTAATATTAACATCTACTTCTCTCCGAATCCCTACTAAAATTTCCAACACCTGTACACGTATTCGGTGCATAGTACAAAGCAGTAGAAATCATGTTTATAATTATTATGTAGTTGATCAATTCTATTTTAACCAACACAGGGGAGGGAAATAGTAGGTTTAATTTTTTTTTTTTTAACAAACACTAAAATATAAAAGGAACGACAAATGTTTTATGTTTCTATACTCATAAGGTAAGAAAATCGTCTGCAAATGAGAAAAAGAAGCGAAAAAAGCATTTTACAAAGTTTGGCAACCCCCTTTCTCAGATCGTTCATAGTATGCAATCGTTTCTGGTCAGCTTCCATCCAAGAAACTTCCTCCATTCCGAAATTTCAAGGTAATGCTTGCAGAACTTTCTTTTGAGATTTAAGAGTTTAAACAACCAAACATTTTTACTAACCATAAAATGATCAACACATAGTTTACAATACATTAAATATAATAAATAAAAAAAAAATTAAATTAAATTAAATATGAAAATACATGAGTGGCTTGATATCAAAGGACGGATTTCTGCCATTTTCAGAAAGGGGAGATAAAGTCAATTTTAGTTTTATAAGTTCAACTCAGACAGTTTCTGATGATTAAGAATAAAGGCGTATTCACTCAGTTGATAACGAATGCTCAAGTTGAATCATGAAAAAAAAATTATGATTAGTTTAAATTGAAGCCATTATACAGACAAATTTGTTTCTCAACTTTTTAAAAATTACACATGTCCTTTGGTATTAATCCACTCATATATGCTTTCTATTTTCTTTCTTTTCCATTTTTCCAGTCTAAGCCACAGCAGCGCATGGCCGGGTAAAGGTAACTTTTTGTAAGAAATAAAATATGAAAATTTTAGGAAATAATAAAGAGTAAGAAAATCATTGACAAAGAATCACAGTGACGATGTAAACTTTTTTCAGTCAATGGTGACTCATTTTATTCTAATTGGACTTTTCCCAAAATAAAACAAGAATATTATTATTATAAAATAATTAATTATATTGAGAAATAAATGAATAGGTGAGGAAAGTATGGTCTTAGGCACATTTCTGTTAGCTGCTAGTCACCAAATGCAAACCACACGGCGACCAAGAATTTGTTCGCCAATCCGTTTATTTTTTATTTATTCTTATACCATTCCTATATATAAAAGGATAAGTCGTTTATAATTTGTTCATTTGTATGGGTTAACCACGAAAACTAATTGAAGGATTTATTTATTTTTTATTTTTTTATTTTTTTGCAAAGTTGTACAATGAACGTTCTAAACTATTAAATTCGTAATCCTCAGGAGAAGGTTTAAAATATGGTTTAAAGAGTTTTTACGTATACTTAATAAAGTTTGATCCTAACTTCACATTGTTTGTGTTACATTATTGTTTGAATTGGATTTGGATGTTCTTAGAATCCCACCGAAACAATAAATGAAAGCATAATAGGGCAGAGATAGAACAAGAAGAAAAACGTGGAATTGAAATACCACTTATGTCTATACATATATAAAAGGATAGCCTGTTTTTCGTTTGTATTATCGTTATATCTGATTACCGTGAAAGATACTGAATTCAACAATAGCAAATTTGAAATATATATTTTTTGTACTTGCCAAAGGTTTTAGTAAACAGTTAGCTTGCCAACATTCGCCCAACCTAAGTATCATCAAGGGTAGAAAAAACTTGACCACATATATGCAGAAAGAAAGAAAAAATAAATAAATACTTTTTTTTTCTTCTTTCTTTCTGCTTATATAAACATCTTGTTTTTTCTGCCACGATGTTTGAACTGGCGAAATGTTTGAAATTTAAATATTCACATGATTTTTAGAGATTCGTGGATTTATAGTTTGGATTTATCCGTTCAATATATCTCTTTTCGAGCTTTAGCTTATTTTACCTAGATAGAGGTTTACATCAGGTTACGACACATACTATATGAGGAGTAACCGATGATAATTGATGTAATTAATAACTAACGTTTATTATTAATTAACATTCATAGTTAATTGCTTGGAAAACTGTAGGCAATTACGCTATCACAGCTTCCCATAAATATCACGTCCAAATGCATTGATAACCAATGCAATAACCACTGTAACCAAAACAAGAAGGCATCATTAACGAACTAACTATTAAAGTGCCGTTATGGATAAAAATACACACCAAATACATAATTTAAGTTTATTTATTATCATTTCAACTTTAATAGTTATTGTTTCATTATAAAGTCAACTTTGGATAAATCGAAATTCAAGTAACCTAGAGAAAACTTAGCTATCGGTAGATAAAATTAATACTACTAGAAAATTAATGGATATATTTGTATTATATATCTAAATATTTATGAATGATCTATATTATAGATCCAACAATAAAGTCGAAGATATAATAAAAGAAAAGGATCGAACACCTAATTTAAAAAAAAAAAAAACTTGGCAGAAAAAGTCTTAACTTTATTATCATTATATCTACAAAGATTTATGAAGACAGATGATTGATGTTGAATTTTTAATTTTCTTTTTTTTAACTTCAATTGTCTAAAAGCTAAGAAAAACAAGCATTACATCACGATATTTACAAAATAAATCGTATTAATCCAAACTTAATTTGTTTATTTTCATTTTTTTTAAATATTTTTTTTAGCTTTATCTTCACCCACACATGTCATAATCAATGACAATTAGCGAGTCTGCTGTCGGGATAGTGGCTTGATCGGCGTGAGGGAGAGGAGTGCCCAGCGGCATCCCTTTCTGTCTTGAATTGAGCATCTTTTTAAGCGAGGAAATCATTTATTCAGCTTTTTTAAGGCTGTTGAGTGTGTTTCCAGGTATGTTAAATGTGGTCATATTTTGTATAAATGAGCTAGAATGTCCATGTAAGTTATCGTGAAATCTTTTGTAGTGTGTCCGTAATTTTTCAATAAATTAAAACTGATTCTCCATTCAACCATAGTATGTGTCTAAATAAAAGTAATAAGCAATAAGAAGTATATTCATTCTTTATTACGGAGCTCATTTGATATATTCACCAACTACAGCTTTTAAATAATTCATTCACAATACAAACTATGTATTACTTTATAAAAATAAACACATAAATTAAAAACAAGATAAAGATTACACTGTTTTTTTATTAATCTACCTTTTTCTTGAGCTCTGAAATCATTTGCATTTCCTTTTACGCCCCTACACCTAATGCAAATAAGGTGTATCTAAATTCAAATTAATTCGAACTGCTCTTAGAAAGCCCTCCAGAGAGTTATTTTTTTTATTATTTTTTTTTTATTGAAATCACAGGTTCGTCCAAAAAAAACTCAAAGAGGTGAATTTCCGTTTATGATAAGTAAGATTTTTGTATAATGTAATAATATGGGATTACTTCCATAGCTTTAACAATTTACATAAAAATGTGATTCAAATAACATCTTACCAAGGCATCAAAGAAATGAAGTCCTCTCCAGACTTTCAATAGATATGAATATCGCTTCCTCATCTTCGAGTTTTTATAGATTAGCATAAATTCAAGGATTGCCATCGAAACCTTTTAAACATTAAATGGCAAATATGATAGGTTTTAAAGATAAAACGTTTACAGAGTGCGACGAATACGAAACGTAAAATATTTTAATAAATTAAATAGGCAGTTGCCCCCTTAATTAATTTGGAAGGAAATAAAACAAAATATAATGCAAAATGTTTGCCGAAAATCCTAGAAAAATAATTTTCAAAAATGTTTATTCCATATATAAATTGTATTTTATATACAAATATTTGTGCATCGTAATAAAAATAAACTACTTAGTATAATATTATTGAGCTTGGAATTGTTTATCAATCTGAGATTTCCATTTATTCAATCTTGCCCTGCCTAATATAAAAGATTGTAAATAAATCTTGGACTAATGTTGGATTCCAAATGCACCTTATACTTAATTGTGTTAATTCGTTGGTCAACAATACCACCTAGCCGTGTTCCACACTCGTAACTAAGCGGTTACATTATTGGAACAGTGATCGGGTGACAAACAGAGAACTGGGCCGTGGGAGCTCGCCAACTGCCGGCCTAATCCAGTGACAGGTGTAAGCTGTGTCCACCGTTTTACAACCCCCAACAGTGTGCCCAATAAGCGACGTGAGTACGTTTTCGCCAGGAATCGTCCAGTTTATTGTCTGCGCAACACAAAGCAACAGGAACAAAAACTAACCAAACCGACAAATCATTAAATTTGTATAAATAACTAAATCTCAGATTAAATAATACAATAATCTAGTATTTATATATTTGGTATATCACTGGTTTAATCTCTCCTGTCTTGCCCTTTTTTCTTGGAGTATCCTCCTAGCATGTTTCTTAAAGGCATCAAATAGCTCAGATGTCGCCAGAAGTAGGTCCAGGGACCGAGGAGGCCATTCCAACATAGAGTACTCTCCTGCCAATGCTTGTCGGGCGCCAGTGTACATCGGACATTCCAAAAGCATGTGTTTAGCATCCTCAATAGCTTCGCAGCAACAATTTGCTCTTCTATGAAAAAAATGTAACTTTTCATTTATGTCTATAAGACCTGTGAGGAGTTGAACAGTCCAGAAATCCATCTCCACCCAGTCATTCTTAATTCTTCACATCTGGGAAGAAATCGTGGGTCAGTCTTCCAGTCTTTCAGAAAGGCTCTTCTATTCTGTCAGCAACGTCATCGTACCTTCCACTAGGGCACACAAAGCAGCTTGTCCCCACATTTGCTGGCAGTCCTCTCTTTATTCTATACTTGGCCACAGATATTTGTATTTTTAGGTATATCGGCAATTGTCTCGCAATCACTAGCAAAGCCAAAGTGGGTGCCGTTCTATGAGCTTGCTCCAGCACACTGATGTCTGACTTCCTCAATTTCTGGCACCAGGCTGTTATCACATATAAGGCAATGGGCAAGAAAGCCTTATACAGCATTTCGTTACTACAATATTTGAGACCCCAGATGGTTCTTGCTTTCGTTTTGAAGCAGCTGTAACGAAGAACAGTTTTTCTCTTAATCTCCTTCAGGTGATTAGTGAAGTTATACCTCTCGCCCAATAGTACTCCCAAGAACTTAACTTCCTGAGATGGTTTTATTAGAACAAAAAAGGCATCAAATATCCTAATTTGGTGTCGCCTTGGTGTCCTTATTCTGGAGAGAAACTCCACCATTTTTCTCTTCAAAAACAGGAGTCGAGTCTTATGAAAATTTAACGAAAGTTAATTTTCCTGGCACTATTGCAAGACAGTGTGCAGACTTTGACTTCCTCTACCCATATTTCCAAATCTTGTCCTTCTTTCCTTATTTAATGATGCTTTGTTTTAAAAAAATGTTACCCCATCTAAGCCACAAACTCACAAAACCACCTTCTTTCTCTACACTAACATCACCACAACAATAAACAAAGGACTACTACTGTCAGTTAGATAACCCAAGCCTGCTTTTTTTACAACAGCTGTTAGAAATGTTACCAGCTAAGATACATTAACTCAACAAATACCAACCGTCAACAAAATCATGTTGCAGTCAAACATAGACGACATAACTTAGCAATCTAACTTAGCAATCTTGAAAGGAATCCTTTTTCATTGAGTATCTTAAAATTATTTCTGTATGATGTAACGTTCAAGTGGAGTTGGAGGAACAATGCTTACAACATTGAGTTATTTAAATTATGCACGAAAATGTCCACAAAAGCTAAAAAAAGAGTGAGGAGGGCTCCTTGAATGATGATAAATATTCTCTTCCTTATGTGCATTATCAGGAACGTTACAACTACAATCTTTTTTAAGGAGGAAGTGAGGAAGAGGAGACAAATTCTGGATTTATCAAATGATTTTAATAGTTCTTTTACCTACTGAATAAAATTTATTAATAACGAAACTGTCCTTTAACCATTTAAACTGTCCATCTTGTAATTTTAAATATACCTTTAGGTTCTATTTTAAATTGTAAATATACCTGTTATTTTTTGTAATCATTATTTTTTTAATATTTAAATTGTACTCTTCTTTTATTTTTTTAATATTACTATTTAGCTTTTAAAAATATTTTTAGCTAGTATTCTTTAAATCATTAACCTTCATTTTGATTGTCTTTGTTAACTTATTTTTTTTTATCTTTAATTTTTAATTTAATGTTTCTTTTCAACTTTTCCTCTTGTAATTTTCAATATTTAAGCTGTGCTCTTTAACTTTTCTACTTTTAATATTAATTTTTAGTTTTTAAAACCTATTTTTAGCTTTTATTCTTGAAATCATTAAGCTTTATTTTAATTGTCTCTGTTAACTTATCTTCTTTTAATCCTTAACTGCAATGTTTATAACTTAATTTCAATAGTGCCATATTGACGCCATATTGCCATATCATATTCAAGTGTAACTATTTTTAACTTCCTAAACTTAAAATTGTATCTTGTTAGCTGTAGTTTTATTATGTATGCCAACGTAATGGTTGAATCAAATGTAATATAGGGCAAAAATAACGTAGGAGGTGGAAGAGTCCAAAACATTTATAAACAAAAATAAAATAACGCAAAACAATTAAAAGCCTTTGATATATATATATATTCGTATTTTATCCAATAACTCATCAGAACAGTTACTTAAAAAAAAAAATTAACAGAAAAATCTGTAAACCAAAAATAAGAGGAAAATATATGTATAAAAAAAAAATAAGAGGAAAATGCCGACCGTCCAGAAATATTTACTCGCTTACAATGGAGCAGTTATTAAAATTAACTGACCGAGGAAAGAGGAACAAAGCGGCCCTAATTCCCGACCCTTTAGCAGATTGTAAATCAGCCCCTCTCCCCCCCCCCTCCTGCACAGTATATAATAAATACAAAAGGACTATATAAGGAGGGTAATTATATAATTGCATCCTCCCCCACCCCAGCCAAGTGGTGGTCGTAATTTCGAAAATGGTCCGGCGCGAGTTAGGGCTACCGGACCTCCACAGATAAGGCTCGCCACAGACCAATAAATTATCAAGAGCTTCCAAGGAGCTCAACTTTTATTTTTCCAGGATCAGCAACATCATACTGAATATTTACTACACTTTCTAGCGGCTACCAATATCATATTTATTGTTTTCATATCCTGTAGGAACGGTCAAAATTCTATTATCTTAAGAAAAATAAAACATCAAATGCTATTTAAAATATACGGTTGTTTTTAAAAACTTTTTTTAAATTTATAATATTTATAACTGTATTAAGAAAAAAAAACATTCAGAAAATGTGATAACAGAAAAAAAAAACATGAAAACTCTTGTTGAGAAACTACCCAATGGTACTAAAAACAAAAAATGTATTTACAATAGAAGATTTCGAGGCCATCTTCTTTTCTGGCGTCTCGGAGTAGGGAAAAGAGGGATGAATAAGCGATATTGTGATTCATTTTATAGTATCTATCGGTTAAGTAGTAACGAATAATGAGAAAGTATGTAGGATCTAGGAATTTAGGGAGTTTTTAATGCAGTCCTGGGTGCCAGACTTGATCAAAAGCCTGTTCTACATCGAGAAAGACAGTACATTCCGAGCACCAATGAAGAGGAGACAACATGCACCAAACGACGTCATTGGTGGATAGTGGAAAGGGATCTGCGGAATCCAAATTGGTGGTTTGGGATTATCTGATTCGTAGCTAGGATGGGATACAGGCGTTTTAAGATGAGTTTTTCACGGATTTTCCCCCATGATTGGTAAAACAGAGATAGGACGGTAAGATGATGGGTATTCTGGCTGCTTTATGGTTGTTTGTAAACGTGCCAGAAAGAATAAAGTTTAAGACATGCTCGTGAATATTTAGTTTGAGGTAATAAAAAGACTATAACCTAAACGTTTAGTTATAGTTTTCTTATATATATATATAGTTTTCTTTCAAACCAACTATTTATTTTTCTCTAGCAGAAATTATAAATAAATAAGTTATTGTAAAAAGCATCAGTTTTATGATTGAATACACTATATACACTATTATGAAACTATTCCTTCTTTGTGTTTTCCGAGTTAGATGTTCGACAACCCCATCAGTTTTTAGTAATGCATAAAGAGCTTTGCCGGAAGGTAATCTGTGAATGATATTAGATATTTATGGAGGATGAAAAGCTTAAGGTGGAAGAGTCATCAGGAGGAGCGTATGCAGTTCTGCTTCAATAAATTCAAGATGATTTGGATTAAGAATGTGGGGATGTGGCCTGAAGGTTTTGAAGAGATGGTTAGCAAATATTAGCGATTTTTCTTCGTCGGATTTGGACCAGGTTTGGGTTTCGGTAAGAAGTGGATGATTACAGTTTTTAAATTTCATGAGCCTGTTAGTGGACGTTCATAGTGATTTGTCGGTAGGTGTATGTTTTTCAGTAAAATTTAGTAAATTTTGTATTTTTTAATTTCTGATTTTTAGTTTGTTAGTCAGATGGGTGTAATGAGCTTTATCTTTCGGATACCTAGTTCTATGCCAATTCGGTCTTGCTCTGCTTTTTTCATTAATAAGATACAAATATGCTGTGTTATAACTGTATAAGTTAATCTTTTGTGATTTGTCAATCTTCTTAATGAACGTGTTATTATTTAAACTGTCTGTTATTGATGCTGTTAGTTTTTCTATGGCTACATTAATTTCTTCTTTTGTCTTTAGCGGAATTTTTAGGTCTAGTTTGTTTTTCAAATCATCACGAAATTTGTCTCAGTTTACTCGTATCCATAATCAATTTAGGAGGCGGTGGTTTAGAAGCAAAGTTTGAATGTAGTGAAAGCAGAACTGGACTATGGTCTGAAGAAAGGTCATTCAGGGAGTTGATTGTGGTTTGGGAGAGGGAAATCTGAGAGATGATAAATATATCCAGGATATCTGGACGTTTTTTTAGGGATGTTGGCTAATAAGTGTGATTCATGGGACTGAGGATTGAATAACTGTTAAAAGATGAAACACGTGCAAGGATGTTACAGCGGGAGTTGGATATTCGACAACCCCATCATTGGTGTTTAGCATTGTAATCTCCTCCACCAATAAAGCGAGATCCGAGGGATTGGAATAAGGAATCAAGGAGGTTATAGAAGAGAGAATTACCAGAACAGTATACAGCTGAGAATGTGATATGAAAAGGGCGCGTTGAAAGGATTACAGATCTTGATTGAATAGCATCATTTGGAGTGGAATGAACAAGTTTTAAAACCTGAACTGTCAAATTAACACAAAATAGGAACTATAAAAGAACGTGCACCTTTTAGAACTTCTCCCGTTGACATATTATACATTGAAAATGGCAAACAACTTAGTTTTAACAAGAGATTATTTTACTCTATCTTACGTTTCCTCTATTTCTCTTACGTTTCCTATTTCTTAAAAGAACCATAGAAACTACAGTTCCACTCGGGTAGAGGTCGTGGTGGTGAAACTGACCGAACTAATCTATCTTTTAAGTATAAAAGAGTTGAAAAGATTAAATTGTTTGTTTATTAAAGTGCTCAGTTGGCACAAATATTCAAGGATTATTCTATATAGTGGTACAAACACGTTTGCCATCATAAACTCATACTTAATTTTTGGATTCTTGTCTCGCAATCGGCCACGCTGTGCATCGGTAGTAAAGCATTTATTAATCAATAAGTCATTAGTAAAAACTATTTGTCATTGAATAATGCTAATAAATATTAATAAAATTGACAACAAATAAAAAATTAATAAATGTTGCAGACTTATAACATAATTTTATAAATTTACGAACTAATAGTAATAAACAAAGCGAAAAGATAAACCCCGATGTAATCGCAAGTAACTTTAAGCTTATCTCGTTGACTTAATATCAGGTATTAAGTTACCATTCTGCTATAATATATACAAATAACTTGGTAGTTTTACCACGAGACAGCTTGTAAAGTTACAGCGCAAAGTTAGTCAAAACTTTCACGTGGAATGTGTATGTTTTTAGACTTAGCGCCTGCACAGTATTTTACACCTCGATAAGATATTTCACTTAAAAATGTTTGCATAATTTGGAATCTGTTTTCATCAGGATAACTTTCGCACCGATTAATTTAATAAAAAAGACGGTGTATCAAAAATATATTTTTTTAACAAACCATATACAAATAAGCAAAGACAAAACAGGAAAAACTTATTTTCTTTTTTATTTTAATAGATGTTGAGGAACTTGAGTCTTATCAATCAACAAAAATAGAAAACAGTATATTTCAATAATGATGTATATGTTAATTTGTTCGAAACCGCGATCACTGAAAGTTATGCACCGATTGCTTTGTAATTTTGATATATCGTTGCGATTTAATTCAGGAGTTTTTTATATAGATGTAATTAGCATCCAAGTTTTAGTTTCAAAACGGCGGCCGAAAGACAAGCTTCGCTATAGACTATAGCGCCAAAACGGCTGTACCGATTGTTATGAAACTTGGCTAAAGTATTATTTTTCAAGTATTTTTAATTTATGTATATAATGTACTTCTTCGAAAAGGAGTTGACAAAAATCACAGCTGGATTCGAAAGTTTATTTTCGAAAAATCAGAAAATTAAAAACAGTTAAATTATGGTTACATACAGTTTATAACGACTATAAAAGCCTGTTATAAATACAAAATCTAAGGTACCGTAAACTGCCCTAGGTGAAATAGACAGAAAACCTTTCATAAAAACATCAGCCATAATGTACGAATTAGTTATAATGAACATATATGAAAATCCTTTGAGCTGCAATCGGTTATGTGGAACAGAAAAAAAGTAAAACCATTGCTATCTTCAATTAAAATAATGTTACTACTTTTCAAACTCTGCAGTTTTGGAAAACATTCACTTGACACTCAGTTCGATTTAGTTATCGAGTTACAATGATTCGTCAGTCATTTTCGATACAGGAAATATTCAAAAAAGGAACCGTAATTAAATCGGGAGATTGGACGAGTAACCTCGCAAGAGTTAGAAATGTAGTACAGAATAAGCAGAGAATTTTGAAAAACAGAGAGGAGTATAATTAAACTATGTAAGTGCCATATAGATTTTAAATAACTCTGATGCGATGCAGTGCCCGAATTTCACTTACTGCACTATTTTCAGAATAAATTGATTTAAAAAAATAAGAATATTCATTTATAAAGCCAGCTTAAGACTTGAGAGAACTGCAATAATATTAGTCTGGACTCTGCTGAAAGCATCCAAACTTTAAGTTTTAAGAAAAACAAGTTGTTTTAAAATATTAACATGATTCAAATAGATCTTGTTGATTAATCAAACAACCAAAAATATTTTTCCGAGAAGTGCTTTCGTTTAAAGTTTCCTTCCAAAATGAAACGGTCCTCAGTTCTTCAAAGCCCTCATTTATTATTGTAGGATTCAACTATTTTTATTTAATTTAAAACGAAACACGATTTTATCATTGAGAAAGTCAAAAATATAATCAACATCTTGCCAAATATTAAATTAGGTGCAAATTAAAGAGTAATTTTTTTAATTAAACATATTTTTTTTCTACACTACTTTTTTTTCTACACACTTACTATTTTATCTACACCATTAATTAATCCATGCATACTTTAAGTTTTTAAATAAAAAATATACTCAAAAATCAAACGTAGGCCAAATAAGCCAAAAGATTTAGAATAACTTGATTCATAAATAGATAGATTCTTTTTTGGTTTATTATTTTCAATAATGAGCCATTGTAATCGAGAAAAAAAAAATCAAAAACTTAACCCCCTCTCAAATTTGAGGTTTTACGTTTCAGGATACGTATAATTCGAAAATCGAATAAAACATTTTTGTCCGTCGTACGCGCATTTTCTCCCAAACAACTGGACCAATTTTTTTCAAATTTGGATTTAAAATTAGAGGTCACCCGAGGATGATCCTCCTTCATCGACATTACTATCCACCTTTCACTTTCAAAATGGCGACCGAAAAACCTGGGTTGCTGTAGACAGTAGCGCCTAAATGAATGTAGTGATTTCAATGAAACTTGGCTAAAGTCTTCTTCTCCGTGTGTTTTAAATTTTAAATATATAACATTCTTCAATGAAAAGAATTTGTAAAAAAAAAGTTAAAAAGGATGGTAAAATTAGATTCCGAATAACTTAAAAAGTATACACTTTTTTGTTGATATTGTATTTACCTTTTTAAAAGTTTACGGAATTCCCTAAAAAAAATCGTTGAAATCGGATAATAAGGAGCGAAGATATGGTCTCTGGATTGTTTTTATGTTCTACTCCAAATTCTTTGTTTTGGTTTTTGATTTTTTAATGTGTTACTGAAGTAATGCTTTTTTTTTTCTAGCAAATTACTGAAGATGAAAAAGGGTATTTATGTTTTAATTGGAATTAACTTTTTATTTCTTTCAATTTGTCACAAGAGATATCATGTTACTTTAGATTTATAATTGTTGAGAAATAATAAAATAATAAATAATGCACTAGTACATAAATCTGGGCCTTGGTTCCTTATTAATATTACAAAACTGAAAATATGAAGTATGAAAGAATTTGTTAATTTACTTTTTTTTAAACTATTGTATAACAATATTTCACAATAGCTACTTTGGGTAATTAAATTAAATGAAAGCCAGTAGCGAGAAAATATTAGGCATAATAGTTTAAAAGAAAGTTTTTCATTCATATGAAAAATTCTATTGAAATAACAATGAAAAATCTCCCGATAGATTAAATAACCTTATAACCTAAAATGTTACCGACACCAACCAGTTATAGGTATCGGATTCCATTTTGAAAAACAGAATTAACGATCAGGAAGCCGATAGCGCCTTGTCCCGAGATTGTGCTGTAATGTTTGCAGCAAATGTTTGCTGTAGTGTGCTCTGAGGCAGGAGTCCAGGGTGCGGCCTTCTGCTAATATTTATACTTCAAAATACAACTTAGTGCCTCTCTCAGCTATTGAGTTAACTGTTTATACCTATTATGATATATTTTACTATAGCTTAAAGTTTCATAACAATTATTTGGGCAATATCTCGAAATTAAAAAGTTACTCAAATTAAATAAATATATACCGAAAGATGGAGTAGCTTCGGGACTAGGCGGGTAACCTTCTGGCAGAGACTAAAATTTAGTCGGTGTTGATTCCGTGGTGGATACACTGTGTTGGTTCAGTCTATAAAAACGTACTTTGTGTAGGCATGTACAGCGCTACTACCTTGCGGCAGTTTGAGAAGCCTACTTCATTGCACTCGTTGTGCATTTAGATTTTATTTATCGCCATTGTTTCTTTTTCAAAATTGTTTTCATGAAACTTTCGCTTGTGCCTCAAGAGTAGTGTGCTGGAAGGTAGTAGCGCAGTACATGCTGACTGTATATGTACATAACGTATGTGTTATATTTCTTTATTCCAAATAAAATTATAAGACTTTCCCCAGGTTGTAATGTTAATTCAAAAAATAAGCTCTTAGGAACAAGAGCCAAGCCTGTGAACTGTTAACCCGTGCAACCTTCCTAGAATTAGACTCAACAACTGGCAGAGTGGGAAAAAGAGTGGAGGATCAAAGAGTGTAAGCTGAAAGAAGTGAACCCCAATTGCGATAAATGGCTCACTAGCAACAGAAAGTCTAGGCGTGAAGAAATTATACTGTGCCGCCTAAGGATTGGGCACTGCCAGTTCACTCATAGCTTTTTTTTTTTTTTTTTTTCTTCCCTACCTCGCCTTTTAGGCTATACGGGATTTTCCCGGGCCGGGGGGTGAGGGCGCGGAATTTAAAATCCCCTCCGGCACCGGGATGCGAACTCGTACTTTTTATATCATTTCAAATCTCTGTTATCCGGTTGCCAGGCAACTAGCGGTGCTGTGCACACGCTTTAGCCTATTCGGCCACCCCATAGCAGGAATGGCATGCACGTGTGTGATATGCCATCCCTGCAAAATCCCGTGTAGCGGAAAGGCAAGGAAGGGAGGCATAAATAAATAAAAATATTCGGCCACCCCGCCCCCTAAAGTTCACTCATAGCTATCTTTTAAGAAGCCTAGAAGCTCCTACATGCGAAAAATGTAATAATACACCGCAAACTGTGAAACACCTTCTAGTAGAATGTCCCCAATTCGAAAGGCACACAGAAAAAATAAAACTAGGAAAAACACTAAACGAAATACTAAAAGACAATGAAGAGAGAGTCTCTATCCTGTTTAAATTTTTAAAATTTATCAACTACTATAACAGAGTATAAATTATATCGAAAACGCCAATGACCCTTTAGGATAGAGGCGAGAAAAAGAGAAAAAAAAAAAGAAAAAAAATTAAAATTTCACTATTTAATTTTTGTTTTTATAATGTCAATATACAAAATGGAATCTTTCGCATTTAACAATAAATCTTTAAAATTATATTTCTTTTTCAAGAAGACCTTGTTTCTTTAACTATATTCTTGAAGATGTCTAATAAATCAAAAGCGCCACCTAAAGCCACCTACTTTCATAATGCTCTTTCCAATGCTCCCAATTCCAAATCCAAATGGAAAATACTCCGTATCCTATCCCTACCAGAATTCAATAAATTCAGTTCCATTTCGGTGACTCCAGATGATCTCAATGACCATCTCCCAATCCCACACTAATGATTATGGTCCTGGTAATATCCCAGTAAAAATAATAAAATTCAGACTTCCTTTCCTTACCCCTGTTCTTTACCGAATATACAGCTTTTCATTGTAAAATTCCATATGCCCATCCTCCTGGAAAACTGCTTTACTCCGACCTTTGAAATTTCCAACCTTACCTCACTGCTAGATTTCCGTCCTGTTCCTCTCTTATTCAACCTTTCAAAGCCGTCATAACACTTTGTCCAAAATTAACTCTCCAACTTCCTAGAGGAACGTTCCCTTATCAATCCATTCCAATCTGGCTTTCGACCTGGCTACTCAAGGCAATCAGCTCTCCTTAAAGTAACCTATGACCTCTGAAACTCTATTTAACACCAAAACCTTAACATCCTCATCCTTCTAGATTTTTCCAAAGCGTTTGACACAGTTGACCATAACATCGTCCTTAACTAATTGCACAATCTTTCTCTACCCAACAGTGCCCTGATTGGTTCAAATCGGTCCCTGTATGTTTAGTCCCATGTCGATCTCCATCTAAGATCCTCTTCCCGCTGCTTTCGACAGATTGTTCATTATCCGATCCTCATCCCTATGGAACTCCATCCCTTCCCAAATCCGTCAATCCAATACAACCTTTAAATCCCGACAATTCAATCATTTCTTATCCATCCAGTCCCCATAAAATTGTAAATAGATACTAAATATATATATATATATATATATATATATATATATATATATATATATATATATATATATATATATATATATATATATATATATATGTATATATATATATATATATATATATATATATGTATATATAATATGTATAATATATGATTATATATATATATTATATAATATATATATAATATGTATATATTATTTTTTTTTATTTATTTATATGATATTTACAACGGTATACAAAAAATACATCTGGTAAATTCGCACATGGATATAATGACATGGAACATATGTCGAGATTGGTAGCACCCAATACCCATTGGTAGCACTCTAATAATATGTCTATAATAGAAGATGACGTGGCCATCTTCTTTTCATACGCCTCGGAGGGTTATCAGGAATTGAATAGGAAGCAAGGTTAGAGACAAGAGGGTTGGGATGGTTATGAAGTTTATTATGGAAGGACAGATATCTGGATTGGGCCGAATCTGTTACATAAGAAACATTAAGGTCATTATGGATAATTTTATTTTTAACAAAGTAAGGAGCATTGAGGATTTTACGAAGGATTTTGGATTGTAAGGATTGGATTCGAGAGGAATTTGAAGGTTTCGTGGAGCCACATAGCTCAACTCCGTAAGTCCATATATATATATATATATATATATATATATATATATATATATATATATATATAAAATAGATAGTAAACATGTATATAAATTATTAGATCGTTCTTCATTATTTTTACTTCATGTTTATTTTCAATTTTTTATTATTAACTGATTCAAATAAGAAAGTAACTCATATTTTTTTTATTATGACTATTTAATTAGTCTGTATTTTCGTTTATGCATTTCTGAGGCTCCTTAGCCCACATTTTTGTTCTTATGTATTATTTTAAAGGGACTCGTCCCAGAATAAATAAAATATTAATATTATTATTAAGGAAGAATGTACACTAATTACTTGTGGTGACAACGTTCGTGTGGTGACAATTTTCACCAATCACAGGGAAAAAAAACCAAACGATGCTCTTCGACATCAGTTCTGATTTAGAGGAAATAATTAAGCTATTGGATGAGAAAGAAATGAAACCTAAGAACTGGCTTTCTGGTAATGGAGTAAACTTTTTCAGTTTTCCGGTCACTTACTTAGGAGGGGCTTTGAATATTATTGATTTTAGATCAATAACTTGAAAGAGAAGTTTGGAATGACAAGGACTTTACCTAATTTCTTAAAGTGCTCAATTTCTGAAATGTGTTCATTCGAAAATAAGAAATATTTATAAATGCAGTCTTGAAAATAAGATAAATTATGAAAAATTAAAACCTGATTTTATTAATTTCTTTTTTAATAAACGCATTAATAGCCAAAATTAAAATTTTCTTCTAATTAAAATCTAAATTTTCTTTGATTTCCCCAAACAAATCTGGTACGCGCATCACACGACATTCACTTATCACCCTCCAGTTTTATGAAAACCGCATGTGTAGATGTACATAATATTGTTGGAGTCAATATAACATTAAGCTCATGTTATGTATGAAAGCATGTTCTAATCTTTCGGGCGAGCTCGGATGAGCTCGATCGAACTCGTATTCCTTTGGTTCCTCCATTACTACTGTTATCGGTTACGATCTGTTATTTATCCTTTAGTTAATTATCAAATTCTTTCATATTTTATATTTAAGTAATTTTATATTATAGATTAATGTAAGATGGTTAATTATATCATATAAAAAAAAATAAAGGTACTTTATGAAGGAAGCTCATATTGAAAATTAACCATTTAAACCTTGTTAAAGAATATCAATGAGAATAAATATTGTATTAAAAACTTCTTAACAATAGACTGATATACTGAGTTTAATCAAAATCCTTAGAGCGGTTTTTTAGAAAATTTTAAAAATTTGTTAAATCGTAATATACGAGTTAAGTACCGAGTACGGTTTGCCGATTTTTACGAAAAGGTTGCTGTAACATCTCATACTTATAAAAACCTCAAATATGCAATTTCTGTTTACTACGACTTTTCGTTTTTGAGCTAGGCTCTTCATCCATACACACACACACCAATTTGTGGTACTTAGTTATTTTGAATCAGAGGACTTCAAAACGGGTATTTCCTTTGAAAAGTCTGATTCGAAAATATTCAAGATCGCAATACTTTTTTTTCTCTGCTTCCTTGCCTTTTAGGCTACATGGGTTTTTCCTGGTCCGGGGGAAGCCGAGTTAAATTCACACCGGTTACCGGGATTTTAACTGGTAATATTTTTCCATCTAAATTCTGTTATCAGGCTACCGGGCAACGCGCAACTATTATTATTATTACAGAAACAATAATAATGTGTTTGAAAGATTTTTTCCTAAACGCGTGGCTTAAATTCAGTAGTTAAAATACATGTGTTATAATTTCAAAATACAGAGACCAAAAAATCATCACAGATATATTGATAGTTTAAATATTTCAGTTCACTGAATGAAAGAAATATGAAGCGATGAAAAACAAAAAAAAAAAGAAATTTCTATTTTGACTTAAGGGAGACTTAAGCCCGAAAGGTCCTTTCTCCCCCACTCCCCACATATCCGCTACTGTTGTAAACTAAAATATACAATAAAACAAATCAGAAAGAAATTTACTAGAAATGCAATAAACGCGTCATACTACTGGTTTCTTGACGTAGTGACTGCATTTCACTACCGTCACCTTTAGATCTCTGCTACAGATAACATTTGAAAGTTCTAGAAGAAAGGCTGCGGGAATATCGATCTAAGGTAAATATCACTTCCACCAGCTCGCTTCCTGTCTGCCCTTATCAAACATTTCGAAAATTCCTCACTATACCAGCTGCGACAATAATTATTCATTCAGATGATCGCCAAGCAGAAATAATTTAGTTTAAATTGTATCTTTTCAACCGTATCTTTGCTCGAAATAATTTCCCCCAGTTGAGAATTTCAATATCTTTTCTAAGAATGATCATGATGAAGATGTTTGAACTGGAAAAGCTGATTAGTAAGTTAATTAGCTCACCTTCCATCTCAATGATAGTCGAGTCTTCTTAATTAATAGAACAACGAGAGAGTTGGAGTAACAATTATGGAGCTCTCGAACCAGGAGTGTAGAGGAATCAAACATAGCGATATCAAATTTAATTTTAGAACTAGGATATTGAGAGCAACTCAACAAACCTCTACATAGCACACTTAGGTATCAAGGTCGGTAAGTAAACTATTTGTCCATAAAAAGAAATCAATTACTGCTTTAAAGCCCCAATAGACATTAAATACTTAAGTATCCATAACCAATAGTAATTCGTGCAATCACAAAATTAGTCATACTGTGTAAATTATATATTGTTATTACTTTCCTTCTACGGTAATCCCTAAGATGGAGAGTTTATTAAGTGATTATTACATGCCCCATGCCTTATCATTAGGCAGATCACATTAGGTAGTACATGTTGTATAGCTAAGATAAATAATATATTTAGTTAGTTTTTAAAAAAGAATTAAATTATTAAACAAAATATTACAAATAAATGAAGGAAATGATAATAGTTAAAAAATGTCTATAGAAGAAAAATAAACAATAGTATAACGTACAGTAAAAATCTGGTGCGCGCAAAACACAACTTTCACTTACCGCTCAACTTTGAATCGAAATTATTTTCTGGCCATGTCGGGCTATTATAAAATCTTTCAATTGCATTTTTAACCGAGCTAAATCTAAAAGCTTACAGATAGCAAATCATAATTACTATTAAAATAACAAAAGTTCTATTTATTATAGAACCGGTTGATTATGGGTTGTACGATAAGGTGATTATGGATTGTACGATTATTAGTTATTAAACAGTTATTTTAAATTGCAAAGTTTGATAAAGTTGAATTAAGAAATTTACATTGTCTGTCATATACAGGTCAGAAGTTGTCACACTAATTGGAAGTGGATACTGTTGGAATATCACAAAGGAAAAATTCATCAAATTCACTAATTTGATTTTCTAACATAAAAAAAAATGTTATAAGTTTATAATTAGTAAGAAAAAATTGAAAACACGTTGTTTAAGTTAAATAATGTTAGTATTTAGAAAGTATTATTTATATTAATTTATATATTTTCGCCACTCTCCGTTACCTTCTACAATGTTCTAGATATTGTTTTTTTTTTTGTTTTTTTTATTTTCCGTTTTCCAACGACATATTGTTCGTATACCTTCTCGCTATTATTTCCGGCCTAGATTTGTATGTATGTATTTATATATTTTTTTCTTTATTCAATTATCAAATTCTTTCAACAGTTAAATTTAGCATTTTTTTAGTAAATCTAAATAATGTGAGATGAATAATTATTTAAAATAAACCATATTAAAGGTACTTAACAGGAAGATGTATATGAACACTGGGTATTTAAGCCCTGTAAAGTAACATCAATAGGGATAAGATCTGATTGATATTAAAGACCACTTCATTATACAATGATACACCGAGTTTAATCAAAATCGTTAGAGCCATTTACGAGAAAATTATAAAAATGTGTTTCAGTGTTAATATAAAGTGGCACTTTCGGTTAGCAGATTTTAAGGAAAACGTTGCTGTCACATCTAAGGCTTTACCTATCTTGAATACGTAATATCAATTTCGTACTACTTTTCGTTTTTGAGCTAGACTGCTAACATACACACCCACAGACACAATAAAACAAAAATAATTTAGTGACTATAAGCACGACAATGTACTCAAAACTGGTCACATTTTACTGAACATTTACTCAACATTCATCAGTCAACAAGTCAAAGACCACTTTATAATAAAAATTAAGATTTTTTTTTTTAAATTTTGTCATCGTCTCTGTTATTCGTTCTGTTTCTGGCAAGTTTCTGATTTTAATACATTTTTATAAGTCTTGCTTCCATCTTTGCTTCCGTCTCTATATATATCTGTCCCCGTTACAGCCTCAGTGTGTTCGTTTATCAGTAGTTGTACTTTTGAGAGGTGAGTCCAATATTTATAGTAATCTGAGAGGTCTATATTTTCATGTAAAATATATTTGTAGGCATCAAGTCGTTTTTAAATAGCAAATAGTTGTACAGTTTATATTTTTAAATTTTTGGAATCATAACTGCCAAAACCCATGCAATTTAATGAGGGAAGGAACGAAATGATTAAAAGATTTTTAAAGGAATGAGTCTTTGTTGCAATCGGAGTTTCATAAGATTTGTTTTCCGAAGCCAACCGATATTCCAAACATGAACCATATACAAGATCTTTGGCAGGACGTCTCCTTGGTATTAGATCTTAAGAATCTCCGATCTAAGATTCCAAGACTGCCGGCTGCCAATGTCAGTCTGTTTATTGTTTATAGAGTCTGATTTTAAACTTTGTCTATGTTTGTATTACAGCTCATTTTCGGTCATAAAATAGGCACATTTTTATATGTCTCATTCTTTTATTTTTGATGAATTTAATCTTCAAATTTGTTACAGACCGCTTTCATGAAAAAATTTTAAATTCTGACCTCTGTAGATTAAAAGTAATTTTATTTTAAACCCACTTTCTAAGTCTTGATAGTATTAGCTTTGTAACAGCTTCTTGATCTTCATTGTTCAGCCAATTGATTGGTATTAAAGATACAGTCTGCATGCGCAACAAGTTCAGCACCGTCAGGCTCTCTGTGTGGAATGCAGTACTAATTAAAAAGTTCCACATTACTGGAGATAGTCATGAGCGTTTTGGGGTCCGTTTACCCATTTTTGCCACTCGTTAACGAGTCAGTTAGTATCATAAGCTATTGTCTAAATAATTTTGAATTTTTGTAGATTCTCCACTTATGCTGTCCACCAAACGTTGTCGAAGAAGATTCCTTCAATGTCTAAGCTTACTACCAGAAGTGTCTTTTTTTGATCTAATAACGCGCTACAGTGCCTCATTTATTCCGGGCTGCTAAACTAGATAGAATAGATAGATCGTAGACAAAGTCCCTTGAGAATAACAAGATCGTACAAAAATAAAAGATTAATTCTAGTCTTAGATTTGAATCAATAAAAAAATAAACATAAAAATAATATAAGATACAAAAGCAAGGGAAACATTATGTGAAAATGGAATATACAAAAAAAAAAAAAAATTGTGCATGTATGCATGTAAGTATGTAAATGCTAATAAATATGTAAATACGTCTAAATAACATACAATACAAATAAATAATAATATGCAAATACACCATGAGAAGGGAATAATCATTTGTTACCAAACGATACATAAGAATTTGATTGTATATAAAAAAAAAGTGTCAAAAGCTCAGCAGGAATCTGACTGTTTTTGGAACAGGAATTGGAATATGAGGATTTGAAATGGTGGATACGGAGGAGGAATGCCGAATTTTAATAGGGAGGGAATACCAGAAATAGACAGAGCCGGCAACAAAGGAGTTTCTAAATGAGGCAGATTTGTGAGAAGTGATATACAGACCAGAAGGTTTAGATCTTGGGGTAAGAGAATGGACTGAGAACTTAAACTGGAGTAGATTATAGACATAAGAAGGACGATGATTGTTGATGATTTGGTAGAGGAATGTGCCGAGAAATTATTGTCTTAGGAAGGAGGGGAAAAGCAACCTTAATCCAGAGTAGTGGTGAGAGACACGGGAATGTGTCGGAGTACCAATTAGAAATCTTAAGAAGCTATGTATTATCCTTCTCAGTCTATCAACTAAGCTTTGTATTATAAACAAGTTTAAGGTCCAATATATCATGGGTGATAAATATTCAGGACACAGTCTTTTTTTTTTAAAATTTATTTTTTATTTGTGCCAACGTTTCAACCCTAACATGTGGGTCATCTTCAGGGTGTGGTTTGAGCACTAAGGGAGTACGTTGGCACAAATAAAAAAATTTTAAAAAAGACTGCGTCCTGAATATTTATCGTCCGTGATTTGTAGAACAGCCGACTATCTTCCTTCAATATTTTTTTTTCTTTCTTCATTTTATTTATTTTATAATTATGTATTATTATCAACTGTGCTGCAGCGCATCTAGCAAATTTGATGTTTGCTTTCATTTTGTTATTGTAGGAGTAGGCCTCTTGATCTTTTTTTTTTTTTAATCTACGTTGATCAGGTAACAGGGAGCAGAAAATAGACAGAACTAGTGGATTGAAGTGATTTTGAGTTGAAGAAAAAATGTTGTGTATTTGACGGGGGTGTAAGATTTTACTGTTTGGGTGCTTTTGTGTATTGTTTTATTGGACAATTATAGGTTAGCAATTTTTTGTAAAATTGTCATTCATTTATTTATGTAAATATTGTTTCTACTGTTTGATAATAAATGGACATTTATTGTTTGTGTGTAAGTAGGTATCATTTCTTTTGTTATTTTCTTCATAAAATAAAATGTGATTCAGAACTACATTAAGCGCTTAGCTAATCTGGTTATGGATTATAAATAAAATTATAATATTAATGATAAACATTAGGGGAATGGATATACATGATATGTACAAGGGCATTGAGCATAGGCAATGTTGGAGAGCGGAGAGATTGCTATTGGCCGAGAGGCCAGCTCATTATGTAGCTAACAGGCCAACATTTGCACTTTGAACAATCAGCTGCTATTTAAGGCTAGATCAATCGGGAACAGCTGCCATGGAACCGCTACTTGCTCCAACAATGTTATCTCCTCAGCCTCACGCTCCACTACCGCTTCTTCTCCTACCTTGTCTGCCTCTGATTACAGACAACATTTAATTGTTAATGATCTAAGGGTAAGATCCATACATCACTTACTGGCCACTAATAAATTATAGAAATGATTAATAAATTATCATAGTGACTGACATAAAAGGTCATCCGGAAAATATTGAAAGACTCCATGTTCTCATCAAATTAACCCTCTATATAAGAAACCTTCTATGTTTGACATATTAACCTTTTGTGTGGTTAAAAAACTTCAGTGGAACAACTTCAGCCTTGATGAAAATGATGGTAGCGGAAGGACTTGTTCCCTTGTTCTGCGAGCGTTCGTCGAATAAATTCCCGCAATATCTGTTCCAGAACTTGCAGATAAATTCTTAGTCAGAAAATTGACCACTGGCACACATCAACATTTTTTTTATCACAATTTAATCATTATCATTTATTTAAGTCGTATCGCTCAGTGAGTGGTCATTATTTTTAATAGAATCAAAAAAAATATGAAAGATCGATTTAAATTTCCATTTATAACTGATTATTTATTTATAATGGTGTAGAGATGGTTGATATTGATATAATATTTGACCAGTCTATCACCTGCAGTGCCCTATACTAAGCCGTGATGAAGACCTACAAAGTGGTTCGAAACATCGGCGAAACGATAAAAATACTGGTTGTTTTTAAGGTAATATATTTTTTATTATTATTGTATTAATCAAACTAAAGTAGTATACTATCTCTAAATCCTTCATTTTAGTTTCAGAAACTTTTATAGGTAAAATTAGACCCTTTTGGGGTATTGTATCATATGTCATTTTTATAGTACCTTCAACCTAAAAGGTTTTTTTGCTTCTCCTCAATATCGATATAATTTTTTTTTAAATTGATAATGATGTCCTTTTATACTTTATTATGTATTTCCTGCCCGTACGTAAAAATAATTTCACTAACATATTACTGATGTAGCTCACATATTAATTAACCAGCACTTGGCCGGGTTATTTTTTAAAATTACCGAGGAGCTTTTTTAATGATTCTTTTATTCTTTATTTCTCAAAAAAAATATTTAACACAAAATAATAAATCATTAATTGGTTCAGATGTCTCGGGTATTGAATTCCAGGTAGCGCACCGAAGATTCTTATAAAAAAATAAAAAAAAGGATGCTAATGTTGATTTTCCGGATAAATAAGGATAATAATAATAAATTTATTTATTGAAAAATTTCACAAATGTTTTTGGCATATATTGCAAATGTGATCATCATTAGTGAACTTCACCTGAATTATTAAGATAAATGCTTAATTGAAGATACGCTCAAGCGAAGGATCTCTTAACGTGAAGTTTTTTTTTAGCAGGTCCCTGCTCCAGAGGCATTTAAGTCTACTCGTTGGATAAGTGAGTCATGAAAATGTTAGTTAAATTTCTTAAGTACATCAGTGACACGTGGTATTTGTAAGACTTTACAAAGCGATTTATTGGTTCCGTATAAGGTAGAGTGACAAGTCGGATGTATTTAGATTGAAGGATTTGAATAGTATGTGTGTTGTGGTTTTTTCATGAACCTCATGCCTGACAGTCAGGCGTCTATATTAGTTTTTTATGCTAACATTGTTAAAGTTTAAGATATTAAAAATTTATTTGTATAACATATGATCACATAATACCATTTCAAATCAATTAATAATCGAGATACTAAATCTGTAATATTTTTTCCTTTCAGTACTTTGTACTCAAATTGTTTCATAACAGTCAGGAGATCTCGCTGAATAATTACAGCTGTCAAAGTTAAATATTGGTGAAGCCATTCGCTCAAAAAATAGTTACATATATTTTACTGGATTGATCAAACACATTTTACACAGAAATATTTCAGAATTTTGGGCTCAAATTCTTTCAAAATACTCACGGAATTCCACACAATAATTTAAGAAATCAAACTAAAAAATTGCTTAAGACGCTAAAACGAAATAATTAACGGATAACAAATATTAAAGATAGTTATCTTGCAAATTGACATTTTACAAGACCGAAAGGCTAATGAAGGTATGCTATTCAGGTAGCTAGACCTTTCTGATAAAGAAATCCTCATCAGACTGTGGAAGGATTAATCCCTTCATAATGTTTTAGCAGCTTTGGATGAGCTACTTTTAGTAGAAGCTTTGTTTGAGGATAAACATTTTGTATGTCGGCGATTTAAAAGTTAAACAACGGGCTTAAACATACAGCATATTTAACAACAAATACACTCAGACTAGTGTTGCCCAAATGCGAGACTGAGAAGAGTTTTGGTCTTGCAAACTCAGTCTTGGTCATGGTCTTGATCTTACCCAAGAGTCTCGCAACAGTCTTGCAGTTACTTATTAGCTTATTAGTATAGAGATATTACTGTAATTTTTTAGATAGAGGTAACGTAACTAAGCCCGAATGAAAAATTAGAGGAGTTAAATGCAAAAATATGTTGGTTATACCAATTATTTATATATAGTAACTATGATTTTCAAGTATTAGTAACTATTTTGCCCTAAATTTTATTTTAAAAAATCGATTTTTTTACCATTCTTGGTCTTTCTCTTACATCAGTTAGATGGACTTGGTATTGGTCTGACAAAGTGCAAGACCAAGACCGATTTTGGGCAACACTAACTCAGACACATGAATCTGCGAGAAGAATGGATTTTTTGTTTAACCTATGACCTATTTCAGTAGATTATAAAAAAAATATTTCTGAAACAGTTCTATAAAACTTTATTTGGTTACCATTCACCAAGGACAAATATTTTTGATTTATGCGAGAGATTGTAAAAAATAATTAATACAATTGCACTCAGATCGAAATTTTCCAGTTGCATTTACGTTGAAGACATATAGAAACAAATTTATTTTACGCGTATACCTATGTGTGGTGCCAAATCCATCTGACGTAAATATAATTTACTTTCGTTGATTCACTTTTTATGATTTTTTAAAAGCGGCGCGGGTTGTAACTTGGATGGTCACACTTTGATTTCCTCAAATTTCAACTTCCGATTACGTTCACGTAAATCTATTTTATTAGACAATCCTGTACTTTATGAACAGTTCGTTCGATTTGGCTCTAAGTAGGAACAAAGTTTGAGAATTATACAAAAAAATGGTATTGTACAAATTTTCACAATTCCATACGCTACTTTTACTTCCGGGCATAAAAATGCATTTTTCTCAATGTGGCTTTATTCCAGAAATGGCTGAAAATTCAAAGAAATATAGAGAATGGTGCTCAAATCATCTGGTATCGAAATTATCAATTGACATTGAGCAACTGAAATTAATCAATTGTTAAAAATAAAATGGTTGTAAGGATATATATATATATATATATATATATATACTTCGGTGGCTGGGGTAGCCGTACCTATTGCAAGGCGCTTGCAATAGGTAATCAAAGTTAAGCAACGTCGAGCGTGGTTAGTACTTGGACGGGTGATCACGGTCCAACAAAGAAAGCATGCTGCCCGAGTCTTTCCTCCCTCCCTCCCGTGAGTACCGACAACCTACTGGAGGTAACTCACACCGACCGTGCGTAGAACTGATGACCCTACCCCGTATAATTAAATCGGGAATCGAGATGTTAGTAGCCCTCCTGAGGTTCGGTCCATGGACGGTCTGTTTTGGAATAAAGGCTCTTATATAGGTCCTTCTGCGCCTTAAGAATTTTCAAAATGAAAAGTTCCAAATAAAAAACAAGCGAAATCATGGAACAGATCTCAGGATGTGTAATGGTATATAATCTACGAGTATTCAAATTATATTTTCGTTTGCACCGTTTCTAAGAAGAAGAGAGGAATAAAATATCATAGGAGGATTGGGGAAAGGTTTATGGTCCATCTGCCTTGGGAGGGATGGGCACCCCGGACTCTGAGCAGCCATAATCCATGGATATAGACCGATTTGTCACTGTCCTTGAACCCGAGTGAGTCGGTGGGACGGACGCTACCAGATTAGCCCCAAAGAGATCAGCTATGGAGCTACGATTGGCGTGTCGCTGCACCATAGAGAATGATTCGTAGAGATGTGAGGTTGGGTGACCCCCTCCAGGCTATCTGTGCTGCCGCAAACAAACTTATGTCTGTAAGGAGACCACATCCCGCGCCAAAGATCTTCATTCAAGTCTGGAGCGCCAAAAAAAAAAAAAAAAAAAAAATATATATATATATATATATATATATATATATATATATATATATATATATATATATATATATATATACTCACATATAGATATACAATCTATTGTTGTAAGTCAAAAGGTTTAAAAAAAAAATGAAAAGAGAGAGAGGAAAACTTATGAATAATAATTTTTGAAAACTAATATAATTTAAGGGAAGACAAATATTTCGATGGACACTAAATGTAAACATTTAAAATTATTTTTAAGCTCAAGAAATGAAAAATAAATTATTAATTGAATTGTCATTCTGAAATCATTTGAAAATATTTTTTCTAGATTTTCTGAGAAAATTGCGTCAAACTCTGATTGTTTCAAGCAGTGCTCACAGGTTGATGAAATATATAGTCATATGCTTCAATACATTTAGCAACGATGATAGATTTAAATAATTGAATATTAACAGTTTCTCTTTCAAAGTATTGGCTTTTCTATTGTTTTAACGGCATATTCATAATTTTCATTTTTTATGTAAACTCGGCTTTGAACATATGTTCTACTTTTAGAGAATGGAGTCCGCAAAAGAATTACCTACGTTGAGGAAAGGAATATCTTTAAGAAATCAAGCATAAGAATTTGTCTATAAAGTGTTTTTGTAATTTCATACCAATAAAATTAAAGAAAATCTAAAATATATCATTTACTCAATCAGCGAATGGACGAAATTGTCATGAAAAACGATAACAGAGAAAGAATGGAAGAAATCCTTTAAAACAAATAATCCTTCAAAAACATTGTTCACAACTCCGTCTCTAAAGAGAGATTATCGAAAGCAAATCATCGATGAATTTGCCTGTTCAATTCGTCAAAAAATTATATGCAATTAAAAAAAAAAAAAAGGCTTGATTACACGTATTTTTCTTGAATTATTTTTAGAACCTTGAATGGAAATGAATAAAAAAAAATCGTTAAATATATTTTAGAAAATTGATTAAACTAATTTCATTCAATTAACTGGACGGTGTTATGACCTTAAACTGTTTCAAAAGACTCACGGGATCTCACTGAATAATTGAAGTCAACAAATTTTAAAATCGACTAAACCGTTCGCTTCCCCTATTCGGGTAATTAATTAAATGTGGTTTCAAATGCGTTGACAGTCCGTATTTTTTTTTTTTTTTTTTTTTTGTAGAAAGGTCAAACATAGGTGCTTTAATGGGTACTTTATTAAAAAAAATAATTGTTTCTACCGAAGGAAGAAAAAATATCTTTTAACATTATGAAATTGTATTATCACAGAAAATATAATGGAGTGTATATAGGAATAAATAGTCTATTGATTCGATCATTTATTCATACATAAAATATAAAATTAATATTTTTCATGTAATGAAGCAGTCAAAAAACTTATAGTGCAAATTATACTGAATAATGAAACTAAATAGGTAAGCTGGCGTTAGAAAGTTTTCACAAACTAGTGAACAAAGTTTCAAATTTATACTATGGATCCAAAGTTTAATATTAATACTAAACAAGATAGAATAGCAACATATTATGCAAAATGAAGGAGCTTCACTTAACAGTAACTAACTCTAGAAAATAAGTTTGTTCGTTTGGGCTTTAAGGTGTAAAACCTTAAGGTCATCAACGCTTGTTAGTCAGTTATTTTGTTGTTGAGTTATATTGAGTTCAGAAATTACTTAAAAGAGAGAAAGAAAGAATTAACCATAAAAAACTAATGAAAAATAGGTATAATAAAAAATATTTAAAAACATGAAAAATCAAATAAAATTAAAATTATATTTATTTCTATATTTTATTTAATAACCTTTGGATTTTAAGAAAATGTATAACTGTTTTAATGTTTGATTGGTTATTGTTTAATACTACTGATATACCTGGTCTTAGATACAATATGTTTAAGCTTGAGGTATAATACGGGCATTCTGGGAAATCATGAGTGATGCTGAGAAGCTCATTGCAGTGCTGCCATTGGTATTGGCTGTTTAATAATGGTAAATGTGTTAGATTTGTGTGTCCTATTCTTAGCCTAGTATCGGCGAATTACTCTCTGCGATTAGTACAGTTTGATATGGTCCAAGGTTTCACCGATTTTTTTAACAACTTTTAATTTGCTAGGTGCGCTTTTGGTCCATATCAAACTTAAAAATTGATCCAGCCACTTGCTCAAAACAGCGTTACAATGTTTTTTTGCGAATTGAGGTTAGGATAGGTTATTTCTTTCATGGACACTCAAAAGCTGAACTTTGCAAATTGATTAAACGCATTTTATTGAATAACAGGTCAGTATTTAGTTGGGAAAAAAACGATAGCTGATATATATAAAGGAGATTTACAAAGCTTTTTGCAACTCAAATTGTTTCAAAACACTCAGGATTTCTCACCGAATAATTTGAGCCATCAAACTTAAAAATCGATCCTGCTTTTCGCTCAAAAAAGCGTTACAAAGCTTTATGAAAATTTATTAAACACATTTATTTTATAACAGGCCAGTATTTTTAGCTCAAATTGTTTCAAAACACCCCGGAGATCACACGAAATAATTTGAGCCATCAAACTTAAAAAAAACCAAGCGATTCGATCACAAAAGCGTTACATAGCTTTTAGCGGAAGACACAAACTTAGTAGGGTAATTATTGCTAATTCGAATAAAAAAAAATTGTGATAATCTTATCGCAACTATAAGAGCAATTTCTTGTCATGAAGTACAAAAATTTCAATAATTTTGGTTGATTAAGAAATTTAAATACCCAGGAGAAAGTCGAGGTTCCAAAATTATAAAATTGAACTAACACGGAAGAAATTATAAACATTGTATAAATAATAAATGAAAGTTTGAGTGATTTTTTGAAAATTAAATAATATAGTTTGAAACTGATTAATACGCAAGTTTAATTAAAGATATTAAAATGTAAAGTTTGAAGACGTAAGTCACTTATTCATGTGGGATAGATCCCACCGACTAATAAACTTAGAAATATTTTTAAAAAGTACGAAACAATGGGTAAGTGCTGGAAGAGGAAATAGAAGAGAAGAAGTGGTAGTGACAAGGATGAGAATTGGTCATAACTAACCTGACTCATGTTCATTTAATAGCAGAAGAGGGCCAACCATATTGCGATACCTGCCAGACTCCACTAACCATAAACCTCATAGAAGATTGTATATTACTGCATCAAGCCTTTGTAAAAAAAAAAATACCGCATTGTAGAGAACTAGCGTTAAAAGACTTAGGGGATTCAATAAGATAATATTTTAAAAATTTTAAAAGAAATACAATCGTACCATAAAATATAAGAATTAATAAAATACAATAAGAGAAACAATCAACTACATATAGACCGTACCACTTTTTAAAATATAAATTGAATATATTTGTATAAAATTGTAGCAACCTCCAAATATAATTGAGAATTTATACATTCGTGAAGATAAATTAATAACAACACAATAGCTCAAGGTCTTAATAACCAAGATGTGGATGGCCTAAGATAACTCGTAATCTAATCTAATCCTAGGAGTTGAGTTTGATAAACATGAGAGTAAAATATCTGTTTTTTTTTTATTTCTTACATTTTTTTATTATAATCTATTTTTTCAATTTAGAAAATTTCTTATTTAAGACCAGTATACAATTGGAGTTAAAGTCAAGTTCAAGCTTGAACTACAGTACAATCATTCGGCAGGGTGGGTGGTTAGGGGTGGTTAAAAAGATGAGTTTGATATAACATGAGAGTAAAATATTTGTTTTTTTATTTCTTACATTTTTTTATTATAATCTATTTTTTCAATTTAGAAAATTTCTTATTTAAGACCAGTTGTACAATTGGAGTTAAAGTCAAGTTCAAGCTTGAACTACAGTACAATCATTCGGTAGGGTGGGGTGGTTAAAAAGATGATTTTGATATAACATGAGAGTAAAATATGTATTTTTTTATTTCTTACATTTTTTTATTATAATATATTTTTTCAATTTAGAAAATTTCTTATTTAAAACCAGTTGTACAATTGGAGTTAAAGTCAAATTCAAGCTTGAACTACAGTACAATGATTCGGTAGAGTGGGGTAGCTAGGGGTGGTTAAAAAGATGAGTTTTATATAACATGAGAGTAAAATATTTATTTTTTTATTTCTTACATTTTTTTATTATAATCTATTTTTTCAATTTAGAAAATTTCTTATTTAAAACCAGTTGTACAATTGGAGTTAAAGTCAAGTTCAAGCTTGAACTACAGTACAATCATTCGGTAGTGTGGGTGGTTAAAAAGATGAGTTTGATATAACATGAGAGTAAAATATTTGTTTTTTTATTTCTTACATTTTTTTATTATAATCTATTTTTTCAATTTAGAAAATTTCTTATTTAAGACCAGTTGTACAATTGGAGTTAAAGTCAAGTTCAAGCTTGAACTACAGTCAATCATTTGGTAGGGTGGGGTGGTTCAATCATTCATTTATTCAGTCAATCATTGATGATTTTCGAGGTTTACTGTAGTTCAAGCTCGAACTTGACTTGAACTCCAAATGCACAACTGGCCCTTAGTGTAGTAAATATCTGGAGATCTAACTACAAAAATATGAATTTAACAAAAAAATTGTAACATAATTTGGGAGCCTTAATTGTAAACAAGTCCTTTTCCTTTACGTTTTCGTTTTCGAGATCTAAAAGAAAAACCGAAAAAAGGAGATCTTTACTATTCCCCCACCATGGAGTGGCAGGATTGCAGGCGAGGATTTTTAGTATGTTTACTCTTTAAGTACCTTCGAAAATTTCCAAAGTCAAATGGATATGCATTATACACTCCCCTTTTGATCATTGCCAGCACTACATTCCACTTTTGTCTGATTTCGCAATGAAATATTTGTTTTAACGTTTGATCAAATGCCATGGAAACTCATCGGCTTCTGTAAATAGTACCATTCATGGAAATTATAAGTTAATTTATAGTATTGTAGAAATACGGGCACCCATTCAATATAATACAAGGAAAAAAATTATATAATTTTTATAATAATATATATATAATATATATATATTATATATTTATCTCTCGATTTTATCCTTATTAAATATCGGTGTAATTTAGTACAGAAATATCAGGTAAATTTCATTTTTTTATTTTTTTTCGTTTTATATTTATTTATTCGTTTTATATTTTATATTTATTTTTTCAAATAAATAAATATTTTATCAATGACATCCTGAAACTGTCATCACAGCAAGCTTAAATAGACCTCTTAAAGATATTTTATAGAGACAGAATATCATGAAATATAATCTTCTAAAGCAAATATGAGGTAACAGTACTGCAGTATTACGTTATACACACACATAAATATATATATATATATAGTATCAGTATGTAATTTATTAACATAAACTATATACCAACATCGTGGCTCAAACAGTGTATTATGAACAACAAACATGACAAAGTAGAATTTTTTAACAAACGATCACTAATTTTAGCACAATATTTATTAAATTGTAACTTTGAAACCAATTAAGACAAATTAGAAAAATTAAATGAACTTTTAAAGAAAAGAAAATAGTTTACAACTTTCTTCTTATTAATTTCCCTGTAGGGAGAAAGACTGAGGGGTTAAAAAGACCAATTTGGCATGAAAAGTGAGCCTAAAATCAATTTTTAGAATATTGTCAATTTAAGACAGTAAATATATCGATAAATATAAAAAACACGAAAAAATGAATAAAAAATAACATTTTCTAAGAAAATTTATAAGCATATATTTTTTAATGGATAAGGTTACAACGTACCGTTTTTTGAGATTCAAAGGAAAGCCCGAAAAAATATACCTTTACTGCTCCCACCCAACCATAAAGCGACATAGGTAGGGCTGGTATATTTACGTTTACACCCCACGTATCCTGAAAAAATGGTCAAAGTCAAACGCTTCACTCTCTTCATGCAAGCAAGCTATCTGTATGGTCATTAATTAACTGGATTACGTGCCATTTTGTCTGATTTGGCAATTAACTTTTCTTTTCTTTTTTAAACGTTTCCATATATAGTATAGAAACTCACCGAATCCTGTAAACATCACCGTTTATGGAGATTACAAATTTACCGTTTACAAATTAAAACAAATTATCCATGCATATTTTACTAGAGTTGGAAAGATGAAGGCAGGAATCTGGAGAACACTTGCGAGGTATTAATGAAATATTTTGCTCACATTCTAGGACGTGACCTTTCTTGCCTGGAGTGTTTTTCTATCTCGCCAACTTCCCGCTGGTGAAGAAATAAAGTGGAAGTTCTTCTTTAAAGAAAACGCCTGAAAGGGTTTCCACTGAAGTGTCATTATTCTCTGGAAACTGATAAAAAAAAAAAAATAGAAAAAATAGAGGAAGCAATATTTATCAAACTTTTTCACCGAACATTCTTATATATCTCATTGAAATCAATTTAGTGCTCAAATTGCATTTGATCGGCTGGGGGAATGAATAATTTTTTATTATTACTTTATTTTCTAGCACATATTTATAGATATTTCAAATAGAATAAACACTCCCTAACGTTAGTAAGGGACATACAGAGCTGTCACATTTTACAAACATCATGTCACAAATCACAGAGGTGTAATATTTTTTTTTAAAGTTATAATAATCCGTGGTACAGACCCCTCGTTATAAAATTATTAACATCAGACTAAAACTTCGTGAATAGCTTCTAATCGTAACCTCCAACTATTTTATTTACAGGAGTTGATTTTTTTTTTTAAAGAGTTATATATATATTTAATAAATCTATCCTAACGATATTACAACTAATGTTATCCTATTAATCTTTCAATTTCTTTATTTTTTAACCTTTAGTACCGTTATCTGTTTACCTAAAGTTATCAAATGTAACATCCACTAGCTTGTTATACACTGATATCTTATTATTATGTTATCTTATTCTTGTTTTAGCTTTACTATGTCAATACTTATTCAATTTCAATCTCTTTATTCATTTACATTCATTTTCTTTATTTGTTAACCTACAGTTATCAAATGTAATCTTTATTAGTTTGTTATGCACTCATTTCTTATCTTTTATCACAAGATGTTTACTTTTAACTCATATTATATTCTCCTTTGTTTTCATTTTTATTTATTCTTATTTTATATTTTTGTTTGTATATTCTATATATATAATATTTGATATTTTAACTACATTGTCACCCACTATATCTCTTATATCATCTTATTATTTCTTTATCAGACCTTTTTCTTATTTGATATCCACTTATTATTCATTTATTTTGTTTTCACCCTATACCTTTTATATTTTGTATCTTTTGTAGCCCTGATGAAGACCTGCAGGGTGGGTCGACACGTCGGCATAATAATTAAATAATACTATTTCTATAATTCAGCATTTATCTGACTGTACCCTCTGATCAACTCCTTCTTATATTAAATCACGGTCAACTATCTCTACATTATTTTATTTACAATAATTCTCGGAATTGGGGCGTTTTTGATCTGGAGATCGCCAAACTTTTTCTATGTAATTGGGTACAAAAAGCTCATGAACACCCATTGACTTTTCACTTGAATCGTAAGATATTTTAATCACAAAACCGAAAAAAAAAGTTGGCCTACAAAAATATTTGCCCATTTAGTGTGACCTCCATTTCCAACATGTCGAAATAATGATACTGTTTGTAGGCCAGCTTTGTTTTCGATTTTGTGTTCAAATTATTCTTCGATTCACTTGGAAAGCAAATAGGCATTTATGACTAATTTACTCTTAACCTTTCAGTCTGTTTAGAAATAGCCGAATTAATAATGCGACAACATTTTAACTAAAGGAAATTTGTTGGTTCTGTATAGTTTGGCAAGGTTGTACTCGCATTTGTGATGGAACTATTTTTTTTATCTATCTATTTTCTTCGATAGTTCTAGGATGATCACGAAAGAGTTCTTGTAATAAAACAAAAGAATTAGAAACTAATGATGAAAATTTTTAAAAAATAAATGTCAGTAATGTTCAATATGTACAGTAATCCCTCTTTTGTCAGTTTTTTTACTTTCCTTACTCCTTTGGGTGAAAGTCTAATAACAAAATTATTTGCTCTACTTTTGCTGATATTGGTCCTATTTGTTTTTATTTGTATTCGCCTCTACCCTAGAGGGTCATTCGCGATAATTCTTAATCTTTATATTATATTATAGTGATTTGTTTCCAATAAATATTGAAGGAGAATGATGACATCTTCCTCCTTGTCTCCCAAAATATCTTTCAATGTTGTCGAAAACTTTAAATTAAATAATTTAAAAAAAAAATAATTGTTGTCTCTTTTTTTCATATTGCGGGCACTCTAATAGCAAATGTTTAACTGTCTGTGGTGTATTGTCACACTTTTCGCAGGTTGGCACTTCGAGACCTCTAATTAGGTATCCGTGTTTGAAAAGACGGGGTCCGATTCACATTCGCCACAATATTATTTCTTCTCATCTCGATTTTCTGGAGCTTGTGGTCCATGTGTTGCACTCGGTTTTTATTTCGGTTAGTTTGACTCGTTGTATTTTCCAGTGGCCTTCCCAATTTTTAAATAGCTTTTTTCTTATTTCATGGATCCAATCTTCAACGGTGATGCACTTTATTGGTGTTATGCCTGGTACCTCTCCCTTTCTCGCCAACTGAACAGCTTGGTCTGCTTTTTCATTACCCATTATGCCACTATGGGATGGAACCCAGACAAAGACCACATTTACTGATCTGTTTCTCATCTCCCACCATAAGTTTATTATTTCTCTAATGAGAGAGTTGTCAGGCCATGGGTTACCAAAGGCCGCCACAACGCTTTTGTAGTCGGTTGCTATGATCCATTCCCTTGGAATTCCATATAAAATAAAGGGCCTTCATTATTCCAATCGCTTCTCCACTGAATAAGAGGCTATCTCTTGATAAGTTAAATAGTAGCTGGTTTTCGGTTTCATAGACAGCGCAACCAACGCTATTTTCTACTTTAGAGGCGTCGGTGTAAATGACGTTATAACCTTTCTAGTAATCGAAAGAAATAAGTTTGTATTTCTAGTGGGTGATCTTTGGAATATCGAGTCATCGATATCTCTACAGACGGTCGGAATTCCTTCAGTTGAGAAATTTCTCGAGATGAGGAATTTCTGGTTCTAAATGTTGACATTCACCGGTAAAAGTTGTTATTCTCTATATTTCGGTCTTTCACGGTAACACACACACTATATATATATATATATATATATATATATATATATATATATATATATATATATATATATATATATATATATATAAATTTTGTAAAATCTTTACTTGAAAAAGGCAAATGAAAACGTTGCAGTTCTGATATAACTGAGACGAAATTGAAAATAAATATTTCAGTCATACTGAAAATTGTTAAAAATTAAAGTTTTATTTTAAGTTTTGTTTTTATGGGAACCTCTCCTGTTATTTTGTAATTTAAAAAATAACATCGTTTTTTTTGTAAGATATTTTTTTCATTTCCTAAAAAACAGCAATTGATCTACTGTACGTAAACATAGAGCCGTGGAGAAAAACCAAAAGCCCGAGGTTTATTTTCCTCGGACCCTTAGCATTTTTTTCCTCCCCAAATATAAAATTTACCACTAAATTATAAGGTATACAACAAAAGTATTATGTTGATAAATTACAAATTTATTTATCATTTTATTTTATTTTCCGCCCTTCCCTGCCGCTAAGGCAGCAGTTAGATGATTCACGTGCCAGGCTTAACGAAACAATGTTGCAAGTTAATCTTTTTACAGAGTTATAAACAAATGTGCATACAGCCTGTTTTTATTCAAACTTCAGTTTTGTCACCGTATTATTCTCTTCTTACGTTCGGCAGAGTCTCTGGTAAGGTCGTTTCTGTGGTATCCAAGAAGTGGATTGGCCCCAAAACTTCTTGCCACCCCTGCACAAAGTTCTTAAAAGGCGGGTAGTTCAGTTCAGTTCAGTCAAAATTTAGAGGTCTTTCTCCTTCATCAATTTGGCCCTCAGTTCCTCATAGTGTTGCTCAAAATCGGTCTTGGTCTTGCGCTTTGCAAGACCAAGACCAATGCCGCCTAACTGTTGCAAGACCAAGACCAGGACTGGTAAGAAAAAATCGATCTTTTAAATAAAAATTAAGGAAAAATCGTTACCAATACTCGACAATCTTAATTACTATATGTTAATAATTGGTATAACCAATATACTTTTGCATTTAACTCCTCTACTTTTTCATTCGGGCTTAGTTTAGGTTTCTCCTATCTAAAAAAATACAGTAATATTCCTATATTAATAAGGTAATAAGTAACTGCAAGATAGTTGCGAGACTTGCGAAAGACCATCACCTTGACCAAACTGAGTATGCAAGACCAAGACTCGTCTCGGTCTCGCATTTGGGCAACCCTCATAGTTGGTAAAGTTTACAACAACGCTTTCGGGTACCCCACAACTGCGGCATGAAGAATCGATGGTTTTACCATATGGAATAGTTTTCTTAATGATTGATTGTCTTTATTCGGTAAGACCTAAATTCGAATAAGACCTAAATTATATTAAATACCATTTAATTATACATTGATAGACCGAGTTTAATCAAAATCGTTAGAGCCGTTTTCGAAAAAATGTGTAAAATCGATAACATAAAGTGGCACTTGAGCTGATTTTAAAGAAAAAATTGCTCTAATATACTTAACTGAAATATGTATTTTCAGTTCCGTACGACTTTTTGTTTTTAAGATAGACAGTAAACATACACACACATACTCACAGAAATTCTTAATATACATAACATATATAGGTAGGTGAAAGTCAAAATTACTTAAGGAGCTTCATTGCCCTTCAGGTACCATATAACATCCGTTATGATTTATTTAAAAAAAACAGGTAGTTATACATGACAATATGGTGTATTGTCATGTATAACTGATAGGAAAAGAAATCCAACAAAATACTTTACACAAACTGGTATTAGCAAGAAACTCGTATTTCTCATCAAGGGATAATTGCTTAAGCTCATGTAGAACTAGTTGAATTATATGGACACGATCAATCGACTGCATTAATCTTGAGCCCACTGATGAGTACATCACCACCATATCAATTATACATACATCGACCCAGCCTGTGACACAATTAGTAATGAATTTCACCGGAAACAAATGCATAACTAATCGAAACAAATATTTGAATAAACTGCTCATTTATTCTTTTTCATGACAAACGTATTGGCAATTATATTTTATAATACTAACTAATTGAAATACTGATTCCATTTTATTTGCATTTTAATATGTTTTATTAATTTTGTTACGTTTTCTTTAGCTGCCTAATAGACTGAGCATATATGGATTTTTGATGGGGCAGATGATTTTTTTTAACGATAGATGAACAATATTTTAGGCCATGTATAAAACAAAACGAAAAGCATGACGACATTTAATTTTTTGTTTCGAGTCCAAACGACCAATGGAATATACTACCAAATATCCATGACACTCATTGAAAAGCGAAGATTCTGCTGTTCAAATCAGTTTTTCTCCCAGTGCTACCATGCAGATCGGAAAGCTGGACACTCTTGGACAAGGTTGTATCTGCAGAAATGAGATTCCTACGAAAAATATTAGGAAAAATCAGGCTAGGTCGAATAAGGAATGAAAGGATGCGAGATGAACTAGGACTAGAAGTTAGATCCGTCCTAGAGACGATTGAAGAAAGGCAGTTGAAGTGGTACGGGCATGTTAACAGAATGGAAGATGACCGTAAGGCAGGTGACTTCTAGAAGCAAGACCGGGAGGAAGGTGACCTCAAGACAGCCCAAGGCTTATGTATGCAGACTTGATTGATAGAATTTGCACAGCGAGAGAAAGCACCATGCCGGATGAGAAGGCTTGCACATGACAGGAACCGTTGGACAAGATGGTCAGATGCAGCTACTCCACGCTTAGCAGCACACAGGAGATAGTGAGAGAGATTGAAGTTTGGAGACCTATATTTGTTTAAAAACTTTTAAATAAATATCCGTACATATATTATTACAGTAAGGCTTGAAATCGGTTTTGTACCAAATATAAGCTTCTGTTATGCTCAAATACCACGAATGGGGTACCATTGGATTCAGAATTTCACGGGGGTTAGCGAACCGTATACTCCACTTTTGTTTTTCTTTCTCAAATAAATAAAGTCGATACAAACATTTTGATAGGCTTCGATACTGGAACGGTGGTAGGTCTGTAGATCGATACGGGACAAATTGGGCTTTGAAGATTTTGATATATACAGCAAGACCCGGATATCCTTCGGAACTATCGGTTCCTGCGTTTTTAAGCCGAAAAACGTACTATTTTCGAGATAACGCAAGGCATAGGGTTCGCATCCACACAACCTTACATTAATTGTAGTACTGTCATTGAATACATGTCTCACTTCGTCGACTTGAGGTCTCTATGATCGAGAGAAGGGGAGTTTATATTATTCATCAACGGTGTTTTTGATCGGCAAGCCATATCATCGTTAATTTTTCACCAAATCTCAAGATTGAGCCACCAATTTCGAAGGGTTTCAAAATAGTCCAATCACCCAGAAAATTCAGGTAAACAAGTTATGAAAGAAAATAAACATTATTTGCGAATAATTGAAAAATTACACACTTTTTCTTTGGTTATTTTTATGATTGTATAAAAGATTACTAAATTCCCTACAAAAGGAAAAAAAATCATCGCAATCGGACAATTTTTAGCAAATATACAGCTTACTGAAATTTGTATACATGTTGGTTGCGAACAAAAATGAAGATTTAAATTAATTTTGTTTGCTTTGTGGATTATATTTATCGATGAAGTAACATTTGATGTCTTAATATTTTGATAAGTTGCATTTTCTTATTAATTTGGCATTTGATAACAATATGCTGTGCGAATTTTTCGCACTGGCCTACTAGTTCACATAATTTGAGAATCGCCCATATGAAAAAAAAATGTATTTATTGTTATTAATATAAAAGGTAACTCACAAAAATCACATAATATTTGCCATCTCCAAATAATATAAGTGTATAGATCATATAAATGCAGCCAGTCATTATACAAATCGCTTCTTTCGAATATCAATAAATTGGAAGTATTGTCAGAGTATCATCCACGTACTAATGAGGACAATGGGACGATTTATCCTTCCAATTACGTTATATTTATATATATATATATATATTATATATATATATATATATATATATATATATATATATATATATATATTTATATATATATCGACTTTATTGCTTCGCTCAAAGTCATCATAGGAATATGATTTACTACGATTTGTGGCAAATGATTTACGGGTCTCGTGAACGCATATATAGGACATGATACTTGAGAGGTACTCTAAGCTATTTCTACCTCATTTCAGTAAGATATAAATAGATTTATGTGATTTTTTTTTTATTGTCATATTGTTAGATTACATACTTTTCCTACGATAGCGAAAAAAAAAATCATTTCTCAGAAGATGTTTTTTCCTGTAACTCTCATTCCACTAAAGCCTTATGAAAGCTAAAATAAAATACAAACGGTAAAAACTACAAAAAGAATATAAACATTTAAAAAGCGTTATATTGCATATGTGAAATCTTCTCTCAATTAAATTAAAAATAAAGATAGGTATCTTCTATATTTGTTTAAGTTTACATCTATCTAGTAAATAGTAATAGATATAAATACACACACACACACATAAACATATGTTTCACAATACATATTTCTATTATTTTAATTTTATATGGCACGTATATGATCAATATAGCAGCATGCCATTGGAATTGATGTTTCATTCACCCTTCATTTGCAGAACTCCGTCGTCGCTTGATTTTCTTATCACATTTTCCGCGGCATAGTTGAACAGAATCAGCAGAAGTTCATCTCAATGCTTCAACTTTAGGAATCTTCGAATACTTCTCTTTGTACCAGAACCTCGCACTTAAGATAATATGTACATGTCATCATCAAGCTCACCTATTTCCTGGTAACAATTGAGTCAGGCATGACTTTCCAAAGACAGTTTCTCTGCACGGAATAATAAGCTGATTTAAAATTGACCTACAAAGAGTTCACATTTTGAGCTTTTACCTATCAAGTTTCGAACACATGTTGTGCACTTCTCTTCTGTCTGCATCCCGCTTAGTGTTCATCTAATATATTTTCGTAGTACGGTTACAGCAGACTTAGGCAGTGTTTCAAATAAAGTATTTGTATTTTATTTCTAAAACACATAAAATGTATTTTATTCTGTATTTAAAATATATTAGATACATTATCAAATTGAGAAGGCGTCTTTAGGTTATATAGTGTGGCTGTTCGTTTGTACAAGAACTCGTACATAAAAATTGACCTTGTAAATTTTTTAAGGTCGATGGTGCTAAATTTTTAATAAAATTATATATGGCAATTAAATTGGTAGGTATTTCTTCAATGTGATAGATACTCACAGAATGAAATTGTTTAATTATTTGAAGAACGGGTCTTATACATGACTGCTTTCCTTCCAAAAAAAATTATAATTTATAAAGTTCTTATAGGAATCAGTTGAACAGAACAACAAGGTGTAAGTATTTTGTATTTTGTATTTTCAATACATTGTAATTAAAATATACTGTACTTTAAAACAAATTCACAAACAAGATTCGTGATATTTTAAATATTGTATTTTAAAATAATAATTAAAATACATTGCCCAGTTCTGGGACAGCAACCAGAGATTACACAGCTTCTTTTTCTCTTGCGTTTTCTAGATTATTTGTAATAGCTTGGCTCTCAGGTGTTCTTCTTCACTTTTATATAGCTCTGAAGGTAGAGTATCCCTTTACTGAGGCCTATTTTTAAGCCTGTAGCTATTTCCACATCCAGAATATTATTATTTTGTGGAGCGAAGACACCAGCATGGTCTATATATTCTTTAAAGATGCTAAGTATCTTATCTTATCATTTGGGACAAACAATAACATTCAATGAAATAATGATTAAAGAGATCGAAAGAAGGATAAAGCTTGGATGGTACAAATATTGGTCCCTCAAAACGACTTTTAAAAGAAATATAGCGATAAATCTTAAAGCCAAAGTTTTGACTACTTGTGTTTATCCTATGATTCTCTTTGACAAGGAAACTTGAACTCAGGTTGAACGTTATGCAGATGAAGCTTTTAAGGAGTTTAATGCCAATCAAGAAGAGAGAAAAAACAAGAAATAAAGACATTCTCCGAAAAGTGGATATTAAAAGCTTAAGGGCTGAAGCTCATCTGTTAAAGTGGAATTGGGGGCTGGACACATGGCGAGGTTGGAGGATGAAAGATGGTCCAAAGCATACCGAGTGGTATACATGTACCGAGTGGATTCCAAGAGAGAACAACAGGAAAAGGAGCCGGCCGCAGGAAGGAAATTGAACGTTCAAATTTATTTTTCAGCTAATTTTTAAATTATATTTCATACCTCTTTCTTTCAAATTGTTTCACCATCTTTTTTATTCTCATCAGCCTTTGATAAAGTTGGATTCTATTTCTTGGATGTCTTTATACACCATCATGAGGTCGATCGAGGGTAACTACCTTAAGTGATTGTCCAACTTAATTATGGATGTCATGCTTTTAATGTTAAAATAGTATATTAAGTCATAAAAATATATTTTATTAAGAACGTTTTTCATAGTTTATCATACAGTGAAAACGTTGTAATTTTACTTTGAGGTTATCCAAACTAAGGAGAAAAACATTTTTCAGTTATTAACATTATTAATTAGAAGATGGCCTCGGAACCTTCTAATATAGAAATATAATTGGAGTGCTACCAATGGGTAGTATCTCCTCATGTTGTACATGTCATATTACTTGTTCATATTTACTTGTTGTATTTATTATTAATTAGAGTTGTAAATTTCGTTAATAAATGGACGTTCCAACGACCTCTCAGGAATTGGAAACTCTAAACCGGATTCGGAGGATTTCATTGGGTGGTGTTTGTTCACTTTTTTATTTATTTTTTATTTTGTTTTGTTTTTAACATTTCGCTCTTATCGGGAATGCTCTTCCGGATATCGGAAATTCCCTCACATTCACTGTCACTGTGGGACGATAAAGGTAGGCAGAAAGAAAACCCGTTTCCAACTTTGTACAGCCGATAACTCGAAACTCGTATATCAGAATGTGAAGATTGGTATTTTGATGGTCGAACAAACATGGAAGTGGTAATAAATAAACTTTTACCAATTCTGCAGAACATACAACTACAAAAAAAAAGAATCATTATGACTTAAAACTTTCAACATAGAATAATGAAGATATTATTTATTAGTTTGCTTAATTCATATAATTAGGTCTGCCAAGAATATAATATGTTAAATTGGTAGAAAATTATGTAGCAATTATTTGATTGAAAATGATATACCTACCAGTGGAGACGGAAGGGCTCGTAAAAAAATAAATAAATGAAAAGTTAATTAAATATTACTATCTGACAGGCGCTTCAATTGGTTGAAGTTGGAAAATAGCAAAAACCATAAAAATAAATAAATTTAATTTAAAAAAAAAGATTGGACGTGGAGTGAGCTACGAACTCGGAACCTATGGGTTTAAAAACATATGTTAATTAACTTCAAAAGTCTATCGAACCTTCTTCTTCAGCTAATATTAACTTTCAATAATCCTTCGAATAGGATTTTACAATTCCTTATCAAACCTTAAAAAAAAAAACAATATAATATATAAATAAAACGTGAAAACAAACTAAAGAAAAATAAAACTGGCTATTATTGATATGAATATGAATCTACTTATTTCTATTGATTTAAATAACTGTTAAAGGAAATGAAAATTATGAACAAGAAATAAGATTTATAAAAAAACAAAGAAAATACAATTAACTTTAATTATAAAAAAAAAGAATATAAAATTATTATGGAACTAAACATTAACTTGGACTATACAATAAACCAATTACAAATATTTGAAGAAAAAAAAATAGATAGGAAATAAAAACTTATACATACATATTTACAAAATCTCAATGCCGAACTTTGTCCAATTGGCACACTGAGTTATCTGAGGAAGCGGGAACTTATTCCAGCTAGCGTCATCAGGGTTTCCTAAGTCCACTTCTTCAATTCGTGAAACTGTTCATTCACCAATTTGTCAAATCAAGCGGCACTCGTCGCTGATAATCACAGGTTCTTGGAGCGGAAATAAAAAATCCGGCGTACACCGTAAAACTAAAGTATTTCACTCACAAAATTCCTTAGCGTGCCTCAACACTCGTGAGGTTTCGCCATCCCTCTAAACTGTCTTTTGTTGTTCTCCCTCATATGTTGGGTGTTATACTGACTTAAAATTAATACTTAAAACTAGGACTTATTATAAACTAATACTAATTAATTGATTTTCTCTAATCCTCTTCGAGGTAATAAAATAAAACATTATTTTACTAACTAATTTATTTTTTGTATTTTATTTTTGTAACACTACGACCTCCGTTGGTTTTTGCATAATATTCGTTAATGCTGGAATTAATTGATATTTAATCATTTAGGTTACGAAAATTAAAAAAAAAATATAGATTTGAGTTGAATATATGAATATGGGTTTGTTTGTGTGTTTTTATAAATAATAATAGCAAGAGGAAAATGTAATAAAAAAAAAAAAACTATCACGGTGTCTATTATCACTCACTAGCTAACTTTACAGCCGCCCCTAATAATAAAAACGTTTCCCAACTATATCATAAACTGACATCCAATTACTTTTGAGACACCGTTTATTTTTTTTTTAAGTCACATTATTAATGAACAGAAAGCAATAACTAAAGAAATACTTAATTTAGTTAATTAACAATTGCAACTTCGTAAAATATACAAAATCTTTTTTTAAATAAATGTTTGGTTGTTTAAAAGCATTTGAAGATAAAATGCGCTTTTTTTACTTCTTCTTTTTTTAACAAACAATGCCGCAGAATAGTAAATTTGAGGTCAAAATTATTTATGAACTTTTTCGGTTTCATATGGCTGTGATTCATTCATTTATAAAGAAATATCAGTGGTTCTACTGGACTTCTACTAGGAAGCTGAAAAAAATCACGAATAATTCTTGATTTTAAAAAAATCTAAGGTACGAATTGATATTGTTAGAAATATCACTAGATATGCTCTTAATGTGAGGGTCCTCAAATAAAATTTGTTAATCGGACTTCAAAATTTTCATATCTTGTCTGCCTGTCAGTTGAGGACCCCCATTTGGAATAACGTGGAATTCTAATTCATGAACTTTGGAATCCTTTTCCGCCAATAATTTGATTTTCCCAATAGGGTAGATTTTGTGTCCCACATAATTTAACATAATTTTCACAAAGAGGAATCTTCTTTAAGTTTTCTTTATAAAAATGTTGAGCTATGATGTTGTAAAATGACACAGTGTCAATTTCAAATGTATAAATTTGCCCAAATATACTCAAGTCCATCGTAAAATCATTCTGATGGCAAGTTGAAAAATTAAAAAATGAGTCACATAGGGTGACTTCCTCTTCTGTTAAAAATTTAGTTTTGCACACCGGGGCCTAATGCCCTTTTTTTATGACACTTATCTAAATAATAAGCTTTGTAATTACAGCTTTTAGTATAATGGTTTTCCGACCGGAAAGCTCATATTTCTCCTGTTGTATCTTCTAGTACGGTTCCTGAGAACGAAATGATCTTTTTGACATATAGAATGAATCAGATGGTTCTAACTTGATTTGCAATGTAGAAGTGGATTTAAGATAGGCTTCCTTCGCAGTGGTTAGGGTAAGTGCTTCCGAAAAGGTTATATTTTTATCCGCAGGGTCATCTTCCATCAACCTTTCCCTTATCTTGGTCTGAGCCAATCCTATAATAAATATATCCCTCATAGTCACTTCCAGTTCAGTGCCAAACTGAAAATCTGATGCGTTCTTCCTGATTCTTACCGAAAATTCAACCACTGTCCCTCCCGAATTCTGTTGTAAAGAGTAGAATTATTTTCTGTCAGCAAAACAAGATTTTACAAGTTTGAAATGATTAGTGAGAACTTCAATTAAATCTTTCAAATTTTTGGTAGCTACCTTGGTGGGCCGGCACAGGCTGTGGAGAAGAGATCTTCATCATTAAGTGCTGCTAGAAGAATAGCTTTCTTTACCTCCTTACTGGTCACTCCTCAATACAGAAGAGTATTTTCTAACCACTCCAAAAAGTGATTCTAGGCACTTTCACCTGGAATAAAAATCGTTGGGGGCGGTAAACTCGTCATCCTCGCCGACAAAATAATAATGTTGTGATTCCAACTAAGATGAGATGAGGCATACACATAAAAAACTTACAGGATACAGGTTTAAGGTTGGAAAATAAAAAAAGATAATGCGCTCTTGAAACAAGATAGATCAAAAAACTTTTACTAACCGTAAAAAAGGTAATACAAAGAGGTATACTTGTCAAGCAAAGATAAAGCAAGATATCAAAATATAATAGATCAACATGTGACGTCAAAACACTTGGCAACGACATTTTTACCACTAGGGTTAAGATTTCTTGCAGGCCAGTCTCCTTCAATGATCATAAAAATAAAATAAAATAATAAAATTTTCTATCTCTAATGTCCTATATACATGAGAAGCAGCAATGTTTTTTGTACCCCAGTTGTATTCCTAAGAGTATGGCAATGACTTTTAGGTCCCCACAAATTTTCAATTTGTGTTCATGATATTTGAGCGAGTCCAAGATGGCTGTCATATTTGTATATGTCTCCTTCATGTGAACTGCATGACCAACAGTAATAGAAGAAGGTTACCATTGTGAAGTAACACAGCTTTCAAACTAAGGTTGGAGGAGTCTGTAGCGACAACAGTTTCCGGCATAGTTTCCGCTCTTGCCACATGGTACATCCAGTTCGCCTTCCCACTATCAGGCAGCGCCCTATAAGCTCTTACTACAAGGAACAACGAGTTCGTCTTCCCGTTACCAGGCAGCGCTCTACAAGCTCGTCCTTGCAACATACCAAAATTGTATCTTCTATTTCTTATTGTTGTATTATAAAACACTAAAATTGTAAATTGAAATATGTATATTCATTGTAAATACTTTTTATTAATAAAGATTAATGGCGATAACATATACTGACCAAAGCTTAAAATAACTGTTTAAGCTTAAAGTAACGGCTCTTGGTAGCCAGTTTAGTGTTGGCGGAATGAATATCCCAGTCAAACCTCAAGTTGCCGATTTACGGAGCTCCACCCGTTCAGAGTATAGATCTATATGTAGATGGTCAGTATATGTCCCATATACACTTTTTGTTTACAATAGTCTGCTCTTCTCATTTAACATCAACGTGATACCTTTTTCCTCTTCTCTATCTCCATGCAAGTTGGACGCTGATCCGTCCGCTTGCAGTCCTTTATACTGAGTCTGGAGATTGATCCCTCCGTCAGTATTTCATCCTCCCACAAGTCCGGAGTTTGATCCCTCCGGTTGTGGTTACCATCCTTGCGGAGTGTTAAGGCTGATCCCTTACACCGCAGGTCGTGAGTGGTTGGTTGTTGATCTCAGTGTCACTCGAGCCCATCCATCTAATCTTCTTCCTACATCCATTCAGTCATCTCACCCTAAATACTGAACACGCACTGTCGAGACCTTTTGATAACTTGCATATACTGCCTCTGCTTTACATACCTCGACAAGTATATTAATAGTCTCCATTCAGTTCAGTTGGATCATGGTTCAAATTCTAAGATTTCCTCAAACCATTATTGTCGCAGCAAACAACAAGATTATTTTTCTTCTCAAAAAAGGGAAGCAGTTCCCTGTGAGATTCTGACATAACTTTCACAAAGATTCCGTTGCTGTAGACCCAAGAAATTCTGCCTATTACCTTTGACGGGCCAAGTACTATAGTTAATGCATGCTATAGAAAAAAGGAGGATTGATATGAAGGTGTTTGATATAAAGTTTCATATGAGTTAATTAACTGTTCTTTTACCTTCTGATACCTAAAACTAAAACATTATATTTTTTTTTATATTGCTGAACTGCGTATTAAGTTTCAGCAAGTAACTGATAAAAACTGTAAGACCTGATTTGAATAATTACAAAAACAGTTATTACTGTTAATAAATTGGTCTATTTGTATTTGGTTTAATGGAGCCCTTAATTCATGATTATTTTTTGAAATGATTGCTCTATGTTTAAAATTAAAATCAGCACGATATATTATAATACATATATACACATACACAGGTAATGGTACCAGTATTTCTCATACTCTTTGTACGGTTGATATTAAAAATAAATTAATTTTTATACTGTAATTAAAGCAGCAGTTTGAACAGAGTTAATATAAATCGCCATGGACGAGATAAGGTAGGTAAGGGCATCAGTCTAGACAGGTCAAAGAGCAATTAAGCTAGAACAGCTTTTTGAGTGCTTAATCTTTGCTTTAGCTTGCTGAAATTATTTTGTAGAGTAAATACCTCGGTAATTTTTTTTTTCATTTTGAGAGATCTGCGTATAACAAGCAGTAATTTAGGAAAGCCTTTGTTATTTCACTTATATTAGCTTTCTTCTCCTTCTTTTTCTTGCACCGTTTTCCTTCTGCCTGAGGGTACTTCTAGCCATCGGTGCCATGCCTTTCTATCCTTGGCATGTTTACTCTGTGTTTAATTTCATTCCTCTTGTTTCTAAAATTCCCAGAGAATATAAAACCCTTATAGAAAGGTTATCAATGAATCCGAAGTTATGCAGATGATTAATTGGTAAATGTATATTTAATTAGAAATAAGTGTATGACTATATAAGTTTGTTTTTTTAACTTTAAATATATATGTTTCCATTCTTTTATAAGATTATAAAAACGGTCACGAATTATATCTTATTTAAATCTGATTTACTTTTAGTATTATTGCTGTTTATTATTTTTATTTATTGTGCATAGTATGAATGAGCTACTCTTCATCACTATAACTATTGTTCTTGAATGTGACAGATTTTAATATCTCTCAATAAAGAAATTTAAAATTAAAAAAAATAATCTTTAAATCATTTCTGAATGTACAATGGTACCTAAAACTCTATTAAATATAATAATGCTATGGTTATTTGAAAAGCATTAGCCCAGAGTATAGTGCAGAAACGCTATAGTATTGAGGAACAAAGACTGTAATTTTATAAATATAAAGACAACTTCCTAAAGGAATAGGTGAAAAGAATCATTTAAATTACAATAGTAATAAATATTAAATCGAATCTCAAGACGATTGTGAAGAACACTGTCAGATTCGGAATCGGAAAACCTCACATAGGAAAATATTATGTTATAATATCTGGAGGATTTCTCGATAGGAAGAGAGAACGGATTTGTAAGATGTTTATCTTGTTCGATAGGAGCGACGGACGCTGAGATGGAATCTTCCTAAAAATGTAAATCCGTCTTCCAAGAAAATAACGAGCTATCCTCCCTCTTCTCATTCTCTCCCAAAAAACAGCATTCGAAAACGATCAGTCCTTGGGTTTAGTTCGAATATATTCGATGGCAAATCATCGAAGAGAACTTAGCTAAAAAAGTAAGTTAAAGGGATACGAAATAATCAAAAAAAGTTTTTAGTGGAATCTAGAAAACTATTGTCATAAACAATGTAAGATGAATATAGTTTATTTTTATTTATTTATTTATTTTTTTAATTTTCAGAATATTTCATAATGAGGATTCCTTTTTTATATAACAACTAAGGTTGTGATTGTTGCTTTCGAAAATGTATTTCTATAGATTCTAGAAAAAGTCTAATTTTTTTTTCTTTTTTATTAACAGATTAAATTATGTTGGGAAATCTGTAAAATTTCAGACTGCTGCATTGAATCTAAATGCAAACATGTCACCTTCACACTTAAACGAAGATCATTTCAGCCAATTCATTTCAACTCCCCTACCACTACCTTTTTCGGAGGGGACACAGTCCGGTATCTTGGCTTCCTTTTAGGCCGAAGATTAACGTGGAACCCACCTAGTAAATTCAAAAGACAAGAACTTAACCGATCTTATGGCCAATTATATAGATTACTGAATTGAAATTCAAAACTAAGTGCTGCAAACAAATTACTGATCTATAAAACGATTTTAAATCTGGACAATACGGACTACAATTGAGGAGGACAGCTAAATTTTCAAACACATCCAATCTTTCCATTCTTGTGTTCTTCCAAGAATAGTTGATGGTCCATTCTGCTTAACCAACTAAACTGTTCATCATGACCTTGACATCCCTTATAAATTTTCCAAATTTCACCAGAACATTACACATAAAATCTCGCTCCATCCATTCATACAATCCTCCCCAAAGATTGAAACGACAGTGTTCCCGTGACCATTTGTAAATATGTCTAACTGGAGTTCTACCAATAGCCACATTCTCCACTCAAGTCATAGATATAAGAAATAGAAATAGAAAACAACTTTATTCTGGGACAAAGTCCCTTTAGAATAACAAAAAAGAACATAATTAAATACTACATCTGGCCAAAATAAAAAAGAGAAATTAAAGAAAATATCAGTTAAACAAGCTATATACAAAAAAAAAATCTATATACAAAAAACTTAAAACTATGATAAAACACTTAAGACTATGTACAGTAGGAAAAATTATAATTATACTCTTTTGAAAAATAAAATAATAAAAAATACATTGAGTTCTTCTTTAAAATGAGGTGTGTTTCTGCTAACAATGAAAAGACAAAGCTGACAATATAAAATATCAGTGTATTTAAATAATTATTAATATGTAGACTCATCATTGGCAAATGCTAGCTATAGATACAGATTTAATTATATACTAATAAAAAATATTATTTTTTATATACCAATAAAAAATTCCTGGAGTCCTGCTTTTCTCTCCACAGCTGCAGAGACGAGCATGGTTCGAAGTTCCCTTGGCCAATTGTAAATATTATACATACCTATCTGTTTTTAGAATACTTATTTTATTTTCACTCATATTCAAATCTGTTATATTTAAACAATACTTCTTCATTATTATTTTCAATTTTTACTCTTTTTTTTGCCCAAATACTTGTTTCTCTTCAATGTGGTAGATTGTATTACTATTCGATAAACTAGTTTAAAATTCTAAAAAAAAAAGAATATATTATAGTCCGACAACTTTAAACCTATTTTATAAATATTTCAAAACGTTCCCAACGATTTCTGGTTAGAACTTTCTACAACGGCGCCTCAAGTTAGAGAATTAACACCCCACCACTTGGCTCATCGAATGTTTTAATACGTGGGATTGGATTGTTTTTAATTACTTTTGCTCCAACCGTATCTCATTCTCTCCTCCCCCTCTCTACCAAATGCTCTCCTAAACAGATTAAAGCTTTGGAGGCTTGTAGAGGCTTAATCACACATTGCATAAAGAACACTCTTTAGTTAGATAGTTTTAGCGGATTTAACACTGTTAATAATGCATAATTTATTTAAAAAATAAAAGGTGTTTAATTTTACACTGATGTAATAAACATCTCAGTTATAGCAACTTTTTCGTCAAACTCGGCTAACCTAAGCGTAGTTTTATATCAAAAATTGTATGTACTTTTACAATTTATTCGAAAACGGGTCTAAAAATTTTGATTAAATTTATTACATCAGTGTAAAATTAAACACCTTTTATTTTTTAAATAAATTATGCATTATTCACCAACATTTTATTTATTACGACGTTTCGACCATACTAAGGGCCATTTTCAAGTCTTAAAAGAGTCCTCCATTAGATATTTATTATTAATGTCGCATTAATTTGTTCAATGAAAAATTAAATTGTCCTGCTATTTAAGAGTTTCTCCTACGTAATTTCTAGGGGGACTGACTAATTTATGTAAAAAATAAAACCTCAAGAAACCAATTTTAGGAATAATGAACAGAAGAAATAAACACCTTTTAAAATAATGCAGCTCGTATTCTCATTGAATATCTACATGGTTTAAATACCTTATTTTCAAAATTTCTCTATAAAGTACCTGTCATTTTTTTTATTTGAAGTAATGCATGATCCGCATTGTAAAATGATATGAAAAATGATTAAGTGTAATGAATGGAGAAAATTTATTGATGACTAAAGAAGAAACAAGGTTTTGAAACCATACGGAAACAGCCGAGAGCGCAAGACCTTTGCCGATTCTCTCCCTTTAAAGATACCCCTTCATTTAATTATGTTATAGCTTTCATATTGTACAAATCTTACAGGCATCAAAAACGCAATTTAAGTTGCGTACAGCTTTTCGTTTTTGATCTGGACTGTTCATACACAAACACAGACCATTTTGAGGGACTTCATTATTTTGACTCAGAGGGACTCAAAACATATTTTTCTGTTGATTTCAGAAAATTCAGATTCAATAATTTTCACGATAGCAAAACTTCCCCTTACTATATATTACATTTATAGATAAGTGAAAGCAAAAGAAGATTTATAAAATGGCATAGGTATAGATTTGGTTTCGTTTATTTTATTTTGACTTTTAATTTATTTTGTTAAAAAATGTTTATATCGTGTTGAAGTGTCCAATATTTTCAGAGTTTCAAAGATACTTGAATTTGTAGAATAGAGTTGGTGGTAGTAAAGAAGTAGCAATGGGAAATCAATGGGGAGCCGTTATCATTTAACAGTTCTGGTGATAACTCCTCAGGGCTAATGTCTCTTTGACTACCTTAATGTTTCGAGTTGTTTCTTTGGGAAACAAATGCTTTTACAATTCATAATCCGTTCGAGATCAGTTTTCCATTTCGTACTTTTTCCAAATCTGAATCGTCGAATCTAAACAACTATCCTTCTATCATTAACTATTTTTACAAATTTTACATTACTGTACGATAACTGTAAGACTAAAATATTAAAAATAAACATATGCTATGTTCCTGGCCTCGCGTTTCTACGGCGAGTAGGGGGTTCCAGGAACCGCATTTATTTGTAATAAAATGTATTTAATACTTATATTTGTATTTATATCGGTCCCAGAAGGGAACCGATCAACAAAAAAATATATTAATTATGTATTTAAATGTTAGATACCACAGACCCCCTACTGTAGTATCCTAGATTGAACCATATAATTTTGATTGGATTTCTTTTCTAAAGGTATTAATTTATTAATTATTTTTAAATTTCCTATTTGTTTCTATTACTAATTGGTGGCATGCAAGGTAGAATGTAAAATTAACAAGATGATTTACAAACTATTATAATTACAAATTTAAATAACCAACACATATATACAATGATATTAGAGAATCATACCAGAGGAGAATGCTATTTACAAAATTATGCCTGATTATTGGTTGCCAACACGAGTTTACATCTTTATTACTAAATGAGGGTTATTACTTGGCCGGTTCTTCTTGGCGAGGGGGGGTTCAACTGTCTCTCTTCTGGCTGCTTCCCTGGACCTATGTTTTCCTCCATGTATCAACTGTCCTAGCCTGATTCCCGCTTGAAGTCTCTACTTGTAGTGTCCTCCCATGCTAGCTTGCCTCTCAGCTTCCAGTCCCCCTTTCTTTTTGTACCTTTTCCTGATTGGCTGAATATTCCTAACCTAAAGGATGACCACGCCCTCTCCCCCAGGACAAGATATTCCAGCAGGTATATTTTAGGTATTTCTGGTGGAAGGTGTGAAAGGTCTTTCTGGAAGGTGTTAATGTTTCTTTGGATCCTGTTTAAACACTCAGGCGTGAGTCTGTTGTCGGTATTTAAGTGGTTCTTAAGGGTTTTTATTACCACATACGAAAGGTTTGGTCGTTACTCTCCCTCAGGTACCGCCAGATGTGAATGATTATCTTTTAGAATATATTTATTTATTCATTCGAAATGATTAAACATATCCCTCAGTTTATGGCAATGATGAATTATATAATTTTGCCCAAATGTAAGTGCAAGGTGAGAAATAGCCAGTCTCTGTCTTGTTATTCCTTGCACACCTAGTTTTGGTATTGTGCACTCAGTCTTGGTCTTGCAACAAAATTCTCACAAGGCTTGTAACAGAGAAATCAGAGTAAGTCCGTTTTGAGCTTATATTGACATCGACATTGTAAAGTACAGCTTATTGGAGTTCTTTGTTTGTTATTTATTTAGTCAAAGTTTTGGTATTGATAACATGCACAAAACCTTTCTTCTGGAGTCCCCAGAAAGGTCTTACAACAAGGAGCCTCAATCTTGTATTCGGCAGTCCACAGCACACAATAGCCAAATTATATTAATATATTTTAGTGTTATAATGATCAACTTTGTTGTTAGATAGAAAGAATCGTGGTTTTGATACCGATACTAGGTTTCAATATCAATATTGAAACGAAATCAATAACATGCAAGACACAGTTTGGCTTAGCTGCGAAAAGCACAAGCCTCGCCGGTCCCTCTTATTCTTGCTCAAATCTTGCAGGAAAAGTAGAACAAGACCAAGAATGCAAGACCAGGACTGTTTCTGGGCAACACTAGAATTGCATAATTATTGCTTCCTCTTAATTATATGGGGAAAACAAACCAAGCATCGATTATCACACAACATTAAATTTTAGAAGAAACCAGTTATATTCATAAATCAATATTAGTATTACTACATTACGGTATGGATTTTGTCGAGGAAACCTAAAAGGAGGTTGAACATTCGGTTCATACAATAACAGCAAAGTCGGCTCCCCCTGGGATGGAGGGAGAAGTTTGTATGGCTTTAGTAAATTAATGTGTCAAATTGATAACAGGTACAAAACCCTGCCTCTGTGGCCCTCACAAAGGCCTTCCAACAGGGAGCCACAATCTTGTAGTCGGCAGCGCGCAGCACAAAGCGGATTTCAAGTTCGCTCCAGAGCGTCTTTTAACTTCCTTTATTTTTAAAAACCTTTTTGAAGTTGAATAGAAAACATCCATTTATGAATCTGTTAACGTTAATGGTGCTGTAATGGCAATCAAACAAAATTAATGTTAAAAAATCAGACATCCATTCTAATAAGATCATCTCGTTCTACATGTCCGTATAAATTATGAATTTCTTTTCAGTGATGACCCATTTAAAATAGACTTTATCTTTATATTCCAAAACAGTTTATTGGTCTATAAGACACCAGAGTAATTGTGTGTCAATTAAACAAAAAATTGTCAACCAAATCATTTCAGATAATCTTGAAATTCATCACGGTAGCCACTATTTGTAGAGGATGTTTATAGGAAAAATGATTTAAAAATCTAGTGCGCGCGCAACATAGCTTTCACATACCGCAATTATTGACTATATTAAAAAATAATAACATTGTACTTTTTATTAATACGTAATAAGTAGGTAATAAGAGATGATGAAGATCATTAATATTATTGCTTTAAACCATGATGCCTATAAAAATTATAAAATAAAATAAAACGTCTGCTGGAAACGAAAATGTAAACCGCAGAGATTAATATAAGAAAATAGTTTGTTTTTTTAAATCTCATCCATAGCTTACAAAACAGTTCACCGCGTAAAAGGCAATCACCAACATAGCGGAGAAAATAAAGGAGGCTAGAAGCTGGTAAGTATTAGGATACACAAAATATTGTCATTGAACCTTAAAGACAAGACGTGCAAAAAAGGTCTGAACCACTTTAAACCAGCAAGCCGTTGTTCGTCATGGCTATACCGAGGGACCCGGAGGGAAGAGATGTTATTACATTACTCTCAGAGGTAGAGGTTGAAGGAATAGTAGAAGCTCCAGAAGCCAAAGCTTTAAACAGGCCAGGGCAGAGCTTAGGAATTCAAGGCATACCGCGCAAAATATGTAGATAGATCAAAGCTACGAGATAGAAGGATGAATATGTATGAGCTGTCGGACACTACGGCCAGATTCGCACCTCGCTTCACTGCCTTCGTCATATGGGGGCGGAAAAGAGGTAATGTCGTTAAATGGTTCTAGGATACCTAGTAAGAGGAAATTAAAATTCCATCATCAAAATTTAGCAATCTTATCAAAATATAACAGTCATTTTATGATTTGTTTATGGAGAAAATTTATTTGATAATTGTTCATTTTAATTTAATCAGAAGCCAATTTGTAGTACTTAGAGATGGAAAAAATTGGGAATCTTCAAGATTTTTTTTCCCATCTATTTAGCATTTTCTTTTTTTTAATAATTTAAACGGACTATTTATTTTATAAATAAGTTGAAACGCCTGATTAAATTGGTCCTTGGTAACAATACTTTCTGAATATTCTAGAGGCCTTGCTGCCCTTTTGATTAAACTTTTAAATTTGAAAGTGTAAACATCCGATAATACAAGTGAACTTTCTCTGCTTCCTCCCACCCCCTCCCTCCCTAACTCCTTTCTTCATAGCAAACTAAGATTCCACTCTTTGAAGTTTTCGAGACGCTTTTGCAGAAAACTTCCAATTCCTCCACCCCTTTACCGTTTACTATGGAGTACTATCCCTCTCGTTCAGCCTTTGTCCATCTCTAGCTCTTTTTTCTTTCACCATTCAATTTTTGATTGCATGTGAATTTATCTCAGAGTGTTATTAAAATTGAATTACTAGCATAATTAAGTTACTAAGCTTGTAAATTACAATTAACTATTGTTGATTAAAGGAATTTTTATCAAGCCGAAAATATCAAATACAAGTATGATAAAAATATTAATTTGAACTCATTTTTTTGAGAATAGAATGATCTGTTAGAAAGGTTTTTTAAATCAAATAACAGTAGCTTAAATTAATTTTAAAATTTTAATATTAAATCAAATCAAATGCTTTCTGAAACCGAATTGATGATTAGAAATAAATTCAAATATATCAAGGGAATCATGTAATGGGAGGAATAATTTGTTATATATATATATATATATATAACCTGTACCACTACAACCCATAGAGGGTCTGGGATTCAGTACTATTTTAGGGAAAGCACTGTTTCTAGGTCCACGGTTGTGCAAAGAGGTGATTTGACCAAGATCACGCTCAACCGCCTGGTTTTCCCCCCTAATTAATTATTTAATTAAGGGTACCCACTTTATAGAGGCTGGGTGTGCCCCAGGAGGGACTCCTGACCCAAGGTCGCCCCACGGCCAATGAAACAGATAAATAAATTTTCTGCCATGAGCCGGGGTTCGAACTCGGGACCTTTGCATTGGAAGCTCAGTGCCCTACCACGATACGGTATTTTATCTAGGTTACTTGACAGGCATTCAAAATTATCTTTAAATAACAAACTAACCCTTATTAAAGTTTTACTTAAACCAATTTGGACTTACGGCATAAAACTGTGGGGTTCAGCTAAAACTTCCAATATTAAAATATTAAATATTAAAAAAAGAAGTGATTTCAAAACATAGGATATTATTGAAATAAATCGAATAAAGTCTTCTAATTATGCATTAACACACATTTGAAAAATAGCATAACCATTGATGTATATGGATAAATTTATTAACTCTTAGAAAGAGGTAGTAATAATAGATTTTCACTGTGTTTCTCACCTTTCCTGTTCATTCACCTCTCATCCGGAATCCAAATCCAACCCCACCCACGCCACAAAAGAATTCCTTACTCCACCCATCCCACTCTCCTTAGACCCTAAAATAGTTAATCCTTCTGAGGTCAAACATCACTTATAAAAACTACTTCCCCGTAAATCTCCTGGTTGAGACCTTCTTACCTCTCAGATCCTTCGACAACTTCCTCCTATAGCTTTCATATTCTTCTTACATATACAATAGCATTCTACGTACCACCAACTTTCCCCTTTTATAGAAATATTCCATTATTATCTTATTTACAAAATCAGGCTAACCACCCAACAACTTGACATCCTATAGATCCATTAATTTCAATCGTTTCAAAAATCCTTGAAATTACTCTGATACAAATCCTATCTTTCATGTAATCAAAATATCCACTGATATCGACGGTGGCAGACTACCAGACTTGAGGGCCCTCAGATAACCACAGAATGCCTGCACCAACATAAAAATAGTAAGCTGTTTTTGCACAATTACTACGACATAACAATTCATAAAAAATACAATCCACTGCATTAATAAGTAGAATGTTGCCATTAATTAGAGCGTTGCCTATCATAAACTCATGAAGAGTTATTTGTCTTGCCTTAATTAAAATTTGGAAAGTCGCCTAAACAGGTGCATTTCTGAGTATAGCACAAGCTTTTGACAGGGTATAGCACGCCGGGTTGCTTTTCATGCTTAAAACCCATCTGACCCAGTCTTTATAGATAGCCCTTGGCTCCTACCTCTCTGATCGTACCTTACGAGCTAGTCATGGTACAGAATTTACCAATTACTATCTTGAGACCGGTGTCCCTCAAGGTAGGATTTTATGTCCCGTCTTTTATATCTTTTTTACAGCTGATATCATTTATTTAACTGTCCATCCCTACATCTTCCTAGCAACTTAACCGACGATATGGCAAATTATTCAGATTACTTACTAGAAAATCTTAACGTTCAATTGATAACAAATCACTGATCTACAAAACAATTCTGGAATCTATTTGAACCTACGGACAAGAGTTGTGGGGAAATGAAAAACTGTCTAACATCAAACGCATTCAGTCTAAAGTCCTTCGAACAATATTCTCTGTCAAGTACCAGGCGTCTCTTTAATTCTCCAAGAAGGTTAAATCGGCAGTGGAACCGTGACCTTTTATAGTATGTATATTTTGAAGTTGTAGCAATGGCCAGATTCTCCATACAAGACATGACAGTATATGGATAAAGGGCTCTCAATCAATCTCCACTGGCTTTAGTACCAGAAACGCCGTTGAGAAGGTAGTGCAAAGATCTCCTGGAGTCCTGATTTTCTCTCCATAGTTGGAGAGACAAGCATGCCTCGCAGTTTACTCGCATGATTGTAAATTTTTATATACAATATAGATATTGATATGCTATATAGTGTATATATGTGTGTCTGTTTATATTTTTAATTTACTTATCTTTAAGTTATTTTATTTTTATTTATTGCATATAATTTTTTATTATATTTATTTTTATGATTGTTATTTTGATTTTACTTATTTTACACTTTGTGTATATTTTGTGTGCATGTAGTCTTACTTTACTATAACCAATGTCCATGTGACAGAATGTCATATTACTCAATATGTAAAAAAAAAAAAAAATTAAAACAACTTTTTTGCTAAATTAATACTTTTTACCAGCTACCAGCTGTAAAAATGTTGTTGTGATTTCTACTGTTTTATTTCTTGTCTTCAATTTTATATTGAGGAAATGTGGAAACAATTCGGTTCCTAAGCCAGAATGATAAAAAAGAAAAAAAAAATAATGGTAAGAAAACAAGTGGAGAAAAATAATAATAAGAAGAAAAAACATCAGCCAAAACAAGAAAGAAACCACCATTTGTTGTTCGTTTTATTGAGTCTGGTTCTAGCCCCTTATCATGCCTTAAAGACGTGATGCTCTGGTTCCATTAAGGCAAGGAGGGGCCACTTCTTCAAGCTAAAGTTTTCTTCCTTAGAAACCCATTACCATCATTCACATATGTTAGGAGACTCCCTTTCGATGTTCTGTCCTCGCATTAGTAACACATGTTATATGGAGTCAGAGCGTCCGAATCATCTGATGCGAAAAATTAAACGAAATCAAAGTATCGATGATACATTATTAAAATATAAGCAAAATAATTTTTAAAAAGTTACAAAACAAATAATAGACAATATATTATTTTTCAATAAATTATGTCTTATTTACTAGTATCATACTCAATTTATTAATTAATATCTGTCATGTATAGGAATGAAGGAATTACAATAATGACTCATTTAGTATATAAAAATCAAATAGTATGGAAATTCTAATTAGTTTCTAAGAAAACTTTCATTTGCTATTCATATGATGTATATTTCATTTGTCAATTGTATCTCAGGACTGTTCCAATAGTATTTTCTATTTCTATTCTATTTCTATACATTCTACTCGGAGGTAAACAACAACATCTACATTTTTGTATTTCTTCAGGAAAGCCAATTTTTTATAACAAATTGATTCAACATATTTCATTCAATAAACTGGTCAGCGTTTTTAGCTCAAATTGTTTCAAACACTTCAAAACGATTCAATCTATGAAAATATTTGGATAATTAATTTCATGATTCATATTTGCCCGCCACACTATTTCAAATTTAATTCAAATTTACATCGAAATGGCGAGTTTAATTAACATTATTAAGCTATATTCATGTTGAATTGTTTATGATTGTAGTTCCGCATTGAACAATTTTACTTTTTTTTTCTTTTGTGATGGTTTACTTAGATATAACTAGTTTAATCAAAACTGGAGGCGCCGTTTTGTGGAAAATTGAAAAACTTTAAAAAGTAAATTATATAAAGTGTCACTTCCGTTAGGTCGATTTTAATTGTAAAAATTTTCTGTAAAATCCCATGCATGTATCTCCTTGGAAAACGTAATTTCTACATCATATATCTTTATCTCAGAGGTAATGAACGCCATGTTCATTTTTTTATTTGTTCAGAGAAGCCAATTTTCCATAACTTTGAGATATTAAAGTTATGGCCCTTACCTCCGGGGCACAGAAACATCTTATAGCAAATTGATTAAACAAATTTCATTCAATCAACAGGTCATTCTTCTTAACTCAAATTGTTTCAAAACACTCACGAGATCTCACTGAATAATTTGAGCCAAAAAAAAAAAAAAAAAATGAAAAATCGATCCAACCGTTCGCTTAAAAAGGTTAGGAGAGCTAGTTTTCCATAACTATGACCTATTAAAATTATTTAATTAAAAAATGGACATGGTGTCCCTTACCTCCGGGTGTCACAGATAATTCTTTTGAACTATTCTGTTCATATTATTTTGTGAGGCATATTTATTTGGACCTGGAGCAATCATTTCAGTTGAAAATTCGGATTCAAAATTTGCCATGATCGCAATACTTTATCATACAATATATTTCATATGAGTGACATTAAAGATCGCACAGGCTAAAAAATATTTGAGGGTTTAATTTTATTGATAACCGGTTGAAAGGAGAATCAAATTTTATTGATTTATCTTCGGTTTCTCAGAAGTTCCAATCTTTCTCTCGTTTAAGCTCAGGAATTTAATGAAATTCCAGTCCTTGAAGGCCAAAGGGCTTGAAAAACTTCCTAGGATTTTTTTCCTGTACTTATTTCTTAAAAGTGTTGGAAATAAATATCCATTACTAAAGTTAATTAATATTTGCAAATAATGGCAGCAAAAATAAGGTCTAAAAACCTAAAGATACTCAAACTAAATATAAAAAACTAAAATAATCATTTCAATGCGACTTACAGATTCATATCATTATGGTATTACTTTTTTTTATTTTTAGCCATTAAATTAAACTTAAATTGTCTTATTTAGCTGTTCATCTTTTATTTAAATGTAGTGAATTACTAAAAACTGCTATAACAGCACTAAGCCCTATTTAATAAACAATTAAAATGAAATATTGACAATTTAAAAGAAAATCAGTCATATCTCAGATTGAAAAAGAATATATTAATTAATTTAGATTAATAACAGTTTTATTTCAAAAATATAATTAAACAAAATGAAGAAAATCCTTAAATGGCATCTGAGATAGACCCAAAATACTAAAATATAGCTGTGTTCGCATTGTGAATCTATAGAAATCCTTAATGTGTGTGAGGAGACTAGCTATGATATTGGTTAGCTTGTTTTTGGAAACTTTTTATTGTTAGAAACAAATAAATGAATTTTCTGTTTAATTTCCTGCAGAACTCTGCTTATCACACGTTTCTCACGTGTACCATCATGCATCTGTCTAAGGATCAATCAAAGGATAGAAAAATTGTATCCTTAATTCCGTAAATAATGGACGTACGCCATAAGGACAATGTATACATAACAAAATTTAAAGCTTGTGGGTGGAAATTAATATTGTTTAAAATAATATAAATGCTATATTTTCCAATATTATCAACCTCCTTAAAATATTTTCTCCCTTAAAACATTATTCCTTTTACGCTTTATTTATTGTTTAATAACTCCACAAAAACGTAATTAACTAATATGTAAATATTGCGATGATATTTATATGAAGTAATAGTGTTTGAGCAGTTTACCATAATTTGTCATTGGCGGACGACCTTAAGACATATGTTTTTTTTTCGAATTCAAATAAGCAGTTTCTGTGTAATTTAAATTTGAAATTTGAAGCGGGTAATAATCATATTTCCTTATTTAAGAGTATTGTGTTTTATGACATAAACTTTCCAGTCGAAGCTCAAGATGGCTTCAAATACTTCATCTTTATTATACTTTAATAACCGTACTACAGGCTGCTTATAGAAGGTGTTCATTAAAAACCGTCTGGAATACCATGGCAGACTATTAGCTGACTATACAAATTGCCTGAGATAGACTTGATGAAAGACGGGAGGGTACTATGGAGATAGGTTATAACTCAGAAGCGTTTCCCAGCAGGGGCCCCTAATGCTATACTCTAACCATCATTAAAATCCTCTCAGCCTATGCAACTTAAATATCACTTTCCCAATTTGAGAATTAAACAGTCAGATGGGGCACGTTAATGGCTACAGTAAAAATAATTTAGGATGGTAGATGCGAAATCGCAAGAAAACCCTAAACCAAGTAGAGACATAGCATATTACATATAGTAAAGTAATTGGTAATGAATCATGAGCTATCCAATAATCTTAAACTATGAATGGCTTACAATATGTACTACTTTTTCCATTATTTATTTCACTGGCGATATCATTGGTAACATAAATTAACTACATTAAAAATCTGAATGTAAACAGACTTACCACAACGTCTTCACTCTCGACAGAAATTTAATGCAACAATTTTAGAAGTGCTTACCTGGAAGGAAGAAATAATATGAATCAGTATACACGATAAGAGTGTTGTCTAGACATAGTTTGGAAGATTGCTTGATATTTAACATTTACTTTCAAACTTTGAATGAAAAATTTAACCAACAACAGTAACAACATTGAAGAAATAATTTTATTCCCTTCAGAAAATAATTTATTTAATTAAATATGATAAAATTAGCAAGCTTTAGCTGTTATGAGTATTAACTATTATAGTGCGAGCTATAGCCACATACTCTCATGTCTTGAGTGGAGAATATGTCCATTGCCAGAACTCAAATATATAAAAACTATAAAAGGTCGCGAGACCACTGCCGCTTAACCTTTTTGGAGGATTATAGGGATGTACGGTGCAAGGAGATTTGTGTGTTTGATTTGATACATGCGTGACCTCCTGGTTGCATAGGGTATGGCAATCTTAATTACTAAAGATACAAATGTGATTAGGTTTTTCAGGAGTGTAGAATAAAAGTTTTATTGATAATGGCATCTGTAGTCATTTAAAGCTTTAAGTCATATTAAAAGAAGTATAGTTGCTGAGATTTTATTTTATTGCTGAGAACACGCGATTAAAAAAATACAAGAACAGGGAGCAAATTAACAGGAATTTTTTCATCCATATTTATTTGGAAGTTAAATTCCTTATCACCGTCGAACAACTTGGTTGTGTTAAGTTAAAAAATTTCCGCATATCTGCTTCTTCATTAATGTAGCCATTTATTTTCCAGTATTTTGTATCTCCAGTATACTTATTTATATGAATAAGAAAGTACTAAAAATATTGTCCAGTTGGCTTTCCCAACCCTAAACGTCTTGTTCTATAAGTCGATACTAATTTAATCAGGGCAAATTATTAAGGGCTTTATTAAAAATAAAATAGTTTTATTTTTATTCCTCAATTAAGTAAGAAGGATTGTCATAAATAAAGTGATAATTAGTTTGTAATCAATGTACTTGTTTAGGGTTGATCAAGCTAAATTGAGGTTACTCCCCCCCCCCTTCATGGGGTACATGTAAAGGACCAGCGAAGTAGGTAACACTGCAGCGACGGTGGCGCTGTATGCACCGAAAACTAGTAGTAAGAGAAAATGGGCGACTGACACGAGAATAAGACGATTTCTCTTCCCTCTTCAAGACTATCATTCATACGCTGTTCTACGATGGGAAGAGGCATGGAGTAGAACACCGAGACCTACCGGACAAATGGAGGTGAAGAAGTATTGCAGCCGGCCGACCACCGTTCCTCAGCATCCAGCCACATCAAGTAAACGATTGTAGAACATTTATAAGCCAAACCCCCATCATTATATACTGTTTAAATATAATTATAGTTCATTTCATACAGTCCACTTGTTCATTTCAAAGACCCAATCATCTGTACCGTGTCTTATTAAAAATGATGGTACATTCCATTTCAGTACTTCATTGCTAGTTGGTTTTCAATTTTCTTTATTTTAGTAAGTATTTATTCATTTTGGTTTGTTTTATAAATATTGAGTGTTATTTTTGTTATTAATTTTACTATGACGTGTTAATATTTCTGTAAATTCTTTTTCCTGATAAAGGACCGCAACTGGCAGCCAAAAAAAGTAGAATGTAATCATAACAAAAAAGTATTTTCATTGAATTTGATCTCAATCCTGTAATATCAAGGTTGAATTCACGAATTATTTTAGGTATTTTGTTTACCAGAAGGCCTGCAAGTTGACTATAATGGAACCGTCTGTATAGTCGAAATTGGGGAACATCAATAAGAGTACTTAGTTACACCGTGGAAGTGGGTGCCCGTACTGTGGTTCAAAACATTTCACACATTTCATTTGTGAGACCATATTTCAGCATTTTCATGTTTCCAAAGATTAACACTTAATTAAACCTTCAGTCCTTGCTCCTCTCGGGACAGCAAAAAAAAGGTTTAAAAAAAAAGAGGAGTGAAAAATAATTTAAAGTCAGCTCTGGACCTAAATTAAATGATTAGCCTAAAATTCTTTCCAGAAGAAAAAAAAATTAAATCCACCTATTTCATAATTCCCTTCTCCCTCTCGTTAGCAGCCTCTCTGATTATTTTTATAATTAAAAGGATAGAACCACCCGAGTGGTTGGAGGGCTGGTTCTAATGTCCATGCAATATTAAAAGGGATGTGCTAAGAAGGAGGGTGCGAAGATGGTCGCGTTGTTCCACTGCAGATTGTAATTGGATTAGAAGCTTCCATCAAGACAGTGAAAGAACTGGAAGCTGTTGGGGTTAGGGGAGAGAGCACTCCATGTCGAAAACAGGATAATGCCATCACAAGGCCTATACTAAATATGCTTATTTCAATTTAACCGCTCGATTCTCTAATCATTAACTTGAAATATTCCTCTTTTTAATGGGCAGAGAAGAGAACCATTATCGTCTCGTTATTGGAATGACTCCAATCGACTCTGATAAATCTGGCTAACAGACAGCTTAGAGCGTACTTTGGGATATATATGCCTTTATTTTAATATAATCCACGCTCGGTTTAATTTTCTTTAACATTTCTAAGGGAAATGTTAACCTTTCGATTCATTATTTTAACTTAATTATATATTTAAAAAAATAATTTAAAAAATACTACAAAAATTGGCAAATCACATCCTTCCACAAGGAAATATACTTCCATATCTGCTTAAACACATTGGTAGATTGATAGGGAAATAGATATCCATGAATATTTAAACTCGGTTTAATTGTCTAGTGCATACCTCACCTCTCACGGAACAAAACTTACTCTCGATGTCGAAATGCGCTGATACTTGTAACGAAATCTGCTTGCTAGGAGTTTAAATGAATGGTACCCGACCATTAGACGTGGGTAGAATTTATTTGAAAAATATTCCCGGAATAAATCCCTAAATAAACCTCGATAGTTATTTCCGAAATAATCTATTTCATGAAATAACCTGACCATTATTTCCGAAATGATTATTTCGGGAATAAATTATTTCAGGAATCACGATATCTGAAATTATTATTTCAGGAATCACGATATCTGAAATTATTCAGGAATTAATGTTGTGAAATAATCATTCTGATAGCTGCAAAAACGTTTAAAATAACCAAAATAAAAACAGTATTGTTCCCACAATAATTACTTTTCCTACCGCCCCCGTTTATCAGCCCCCCCCCCCCTCCCCCGATACTCGATTACTTTTATGATTTAAGGACTAATGATTTAAGTCCACAAAAAGAACCTAACCACCCAGTGTAGGGACGATTATTATGTTTTTTTGGGGGGGGAGCACTTCTTATAAAAATAATGTCAAATTTGAAATTGCACACTCCCCCCACTCTCCCACATCCACTTTTTGTAACTTTTCCGATTTAATCCATATCAGAGTCGACTATTATGTTTTCGGAGGCGCTTTTTATGAAAATACGGTCGAATTTGAAATTGCGCCCCCCCCCCACTCTCCCGCATCGACTTATTGTAACTTTTCCGATTTAATCGATATCAGAGTCGACTATTATGTTTTCGGGGTCACTTATTCTGAAAATACGGTCGAATTTAAAATTGCGCACCCCCCACTATCCCGCATCGACTTCTTGTAACTTTTCCGATTTAATCGATATCAGGGTCGACTATTATGTTTTCGGACTAGCTTATTCTGAAAATACGGTCGAATTTGAGATTGAGCCCCCCTACTATCCCGCATCGAGTTCTTGTAACTTTTCCGATTTAATCGATTTCCGATTTAATCGCAAATTCTACAGTATTTTCATAAAAAGATACCCCGAAAATTTGAATGGCCACCCTGATATCGATTAAACCCGCCTAAGCTTAGGAAACGAAAAAACGTCATTTGAAAAAAAGAAATTGCTCTCGGGCACACTCATGTTATTTCTGAAATATTTATTTCTTGATTTTATGCAATAATTTATTTATGAAATAAATAATCCTGAAATAATAGTTATGAAATAATTTATTTCAGAAATAACTCATTTCGAAATAATTTACATCATTCCAAAGAATGTTCAAATAGTGAAATAATTATTTCAGAAATAAATTCAGAGTTATTCCATCGAGATTATTTCGTTGACTGTTTGAAATATTATTTCAGAAATAACCGTTATTCCCGAAATAATTCATTCGTGGAATAACCATGTGAATTATTTCAGAAATAAATTATTTCAAGAGTGCCCAGGTCTACCGACCACATCACCAAGTTTAAATATTCATATTTGTCAATTACCTCCCAATCTAGCAAGGTGTTGAAGTAGATATGTTGGTGTGGGAGGGGTGGCCGAATGGGCTCAATGCCCGGCAACCTGATGTATGACTGAAATGATATTAAAATATCATCACGAGTTCAACTCTCGATGCCCTGGGAGTCTATTAAATCTCCGCCCACACCCTCTGGTCCGGGAAAACCCCGTATAGCCTTATCGGCGAGGAAGGGAAGGAACAAAAAAAAAAAAAAAACAGTTAGATCTGTTGGTAAATTTGCTTAGGATGGAATGAAAATGGAATCTTGGATCGACTATCCCAATAACCAAGATGAAAAATCTTTATAGAAAATTTTAAATAGTTATTTCCTTCAACTTTTATTCAAAAGAAGTTTTAAATGAAAATTACCCCCAATACCAGACTGAAACGACAAGAAACCGCCCGACGTCGACCCGCTCGACTACTGCAGCACTTACTAGACAAACGCTCTAAGCTTTCAATCAATTACAAACGACTCATATATATGACAATAATAAGACCTATTTGGACTTATGTAATCGAGCTTTGGAGCTCCACTAAACCATCGAATTCCTCTCGTATCCAACCCTTACAATCCAAAATCCTTGGAAAAATCCTCAACGCTCCTTACTTTGTCACAAATAAAATCATCCATAAAGACCTTAATGTTCCATATGTTTCCGATTTGGCCCAATCCAGATACTTATCCTTCCATAACGAACTGCAGAACCATCCGAATCCTCTCGTTTTAAACCTTGCTTCCTCCTCGATCCCTGATAACCCTCCGAGGCGTCTGGAAAAAAAGATGGCCTTGGGACATTCTAGTATAGAACTTTAATTTGAGTTCAACCAATGGGTAGTTTCTCTTCATGTTGTATATGTCATGTTACCAATGTCACATTTACTAGTTGTATTTTCATGTAATACAGTTGTAAATTTCATTAAAATAAAAGCAATTTAATTTAATTGAAAAAATGAAAACTAAAACATATTCAATTTAAGTAGATATAAATTTGCTCCCGTCAAATACACGAGACAAAAGAAAAGCTATTTGAAAATTGAGGAGGCCAATGGAAAATAAAATGAGCTAAATTAAAAATAGGCTACAAGCTCCAGAAGGGAAGAAATAATATTGGGTCGATTACGAATTGGAAACTGTTTTAATCCTATTTTGATTAAATTTTCAAAGTTTGTGCGAGTTGTTACGTAGTCCCTACATCAATTCTGTTAAATTTCATTTTTTACTTTTCTCTCATTTATCATTGCGCATTTTTAATGCCGCAATTAATTTTTCTTAACAAGCCTATATGTTATAACCCGATCAAAATTTCTTCAAAGTTAGAGGCTAAGATTGGTTCATTATAAATTTTAGCAACTTCCATCCACTAATTTTGCTTATGCTTGTACAAATATATTTTCCTTTACATCCATGAGAAATAAAAATATCTTTTATTTATTTTTTTTTTATTCATTCTCAAACAGTTTATTTTTGTTATTTAACTTCTAAAAACCATTTGCCTTAATACATAGGGTATGTATATACTCAATAGAAATGTGAGATACTTTCTTATTGGAGGTAATCTTTTTACAAAGGGTGTGCGAGAGGTTGCAACACAAAGCCAACAATCTATAATCGAATTTCAATTTTTGTTGCAAACCGCCACAATGAAGAGCAAAAAATTGCTTTCGTTCAGTCAGATTTCATTTCCAATGAAGTGAAAGAATAGAAAGGATGTCGGAATAAGAAAAGAAGAAGTCAATATTATCGAAAGGTGCTCTCAATCAAACAAAAGTTCTCGTCAATAGAGAAACTTCATTTCACTTTTTAAAAGTTTTAAACTTGGAGGCAGTGAAGCGCAAAGGATGGCACGCCTTAAATTTGCAGGATTTGGGATTTCAGATATTATTCTACCTCCTGGAAGACACACACACACACACACATGTATATATACATATATATATATATATTTCATTCTTTCGAAAAAATATTAATCTTAATATAAGCGTCCGGATAATTGACATTGAGATAAACTTATTATATTTATTTCCTTTCTTAGATTTTGTATATCGACTTTTGATTTATTAAATTAATTTCTTACTTCTATTAACATAATATAAGTATGAAATTAAATAAATAATATAACTTTGTCGATCATCCCTAATTGGCCGTTTTTAAAAACTTACCGGTCAAGATTTAATAAATAATTAATATATTTTAATAATTTCATCTGGGGTAAATAAAAACGATCAATAGATAATGCGATTCATCAAAGGGTTTTACTGTTTCTAATAATTTTATGAATTTATTACACTGATAAGGTAATTTATATCACACATTCAATTGTTCAAGATCATCCTAAATAAATGTAACCGAAACATTTTTAAAATGTAACCATATGAGAGTAAATAAAAAAAAATATGTGGTCATTTCAGATACTACAGATTTTGATGGAAAATTTTACCTTTCGTTACATTTTTTTTTTTTTTTTAGAAGAAGTTTATAAATACTTATATTTAAGTATATGCTTATAATTCATTTTAATTTTAAGCATAGATGACTCTGCTATTTAATTACTACTTGAATGTCTTTTAATTTAAAAGAAATGGCACTTCTTTTGTTCTTTATCATTATTCTTAGGGGACTATACCTCCCAGAATAAAATATACTTTTCTTTTTTTATTTAATTTATATTTAACATAATGATTTAACTTAATCAAAACAAATATTACACATACAAAATCACATAATCACAAAGAGCTAAAACAGTAAGGAGAGAGTAGATTTTTATGGACAAAATTATAATGGCTAGATATAGTATGAAAATGGAGAAAACATGGGTGTAAATTAAGTAGTAATTTTTTTTTTAAATGCCATAAAATATTTTAAAGCCCTAATATCGTTATTGTAGTGACAAAATATAAATAGTAATTTTATACTTTTTTTTATTATTATTTTTTATTTTTTTTTTATTTTACTATTTATTAGAGTGCTACCATTGGGTAGTTACTCAGCAAGTGTTTTTCATATCATTATATACATTATGTTCTAATTTACTAGATGTATTTATTTAATACAGTTGTAAATGTCTTTAAGAAATTAAAAAAAAAAAAAAAATTTACTATTTTGTTCCATTTGCAACTGCGCAGTAATGTATCTAGCAAATTTGATGTAACTGATTATTTCCAGCAATTTTCCAACATAATGATTTCGATTTAGATATTGGTGAAGCAGCAGATCTCTGGGCCATTTTCTTTTTAATCTGCATCGAGCAGGTAAAAGGGAGGATGAAATTGATTGAACTATTAGATTGAAGAGTAAAATGTAATATATTTGTCGTGAATATTTTATTATATGAATGCGCTATATAGTGATGGGATATATAGTGTGTTGTGAAATATATCATGTACCGTTGACACTTTTTCGTAGAATTTTCTATAATGATTTTGTTTTTTTCATATTTTACTCAATCACTATAGTGTTGTAGATTAGGTTTCGTAAGTTAATTGAAGATCTATAGTTCAAATGATTTGGGCGCTAATTATATCGGCTAGTCTTTTAAATTTTGTAGGAATAATCCCATTAACAAATAAGTCTAACAATAAGTGAATCCTGAAGTACCGTACATAGCTTTTTGTAGGCACAGAGTACAAACACAAATACAAGAATTTAATGATTTTAAGGAAAAAGACTGTGTCTATTTTCATGAAGAATTGTCGTTCGATGTTTTATCAGATAAAATTAATGAATCCACAAAGAGAGACATTTCATTTCGTGATTTAACTCAACGAGAGACTTTTTTTTTTTAAATTAATCCATTTATTGAATAATAATACAATCAGCCACTGCTGGAGGGCTATATAAATTAGGACTAAGAGTTCTCATTCATACAATATATAGAAATAATAGAGAAATAAATATAAATATAAAAAGTAAATAAAAAATACTGATGAAGAAAGTAAATAAAAGAAAAAAACTAAACAAATAACATAAAATAGAAACTTCTAAACACAATCATACCTATATACAATTCATACCTATATACATTCGCCCAGGAATCTCCGAGCCAGGCTTTTTCTCCCACATGTAGAAGGCAAAGCAAGACTCCAGGAGATCCCAGTGCCACTTTTCCAGGCGCATCACTAGTATTAGAAGCCAGTGGAGACTGAAAGAGGACACTAGAGCCACAGACGCTCAGGAGATGAGTGAAGATGCTGGCCATTGCCAGGACTCCAGAAGAATATTTACAAGAGATCTCTGGGCCACTGCCGTTTTAACCTTCGTGGAGGATTGTAGGGATGAAGAGAGCTGGATAGGGATTGAGCTAGAGGATTTGGATGATGGATGAGGTTCTGGTGAAAGTTTGAGAATCTGGATGGGATGATGTCGAGGACAAATGGGATGTTAAGGTCATGGTGTAGGGTCCTATTTGTGACATAATATGGGGCATAGACTATTGTTCTAAGTACTTTGGACTGAAAGGATTGGATGCGTTTGGTATTTGAATGTTTAGCAGTTCTCCACAGTTCTAGTCCGTAGGTCCAGATAGGTTTCAGTATGGTCTTGTAGATTAAAAGTTTATTTTCAATCGAAAGATGGGATGTCCTACTTAGTAATCTATACAGCTGGCCATATCGCCGGTTAAGTTCTTGTCTTTTAAGTCTGGTATGTGGGTTCCAAGTTAGTCTTTTGTCTAGAAAGAAGCCAAGGTAACGGACTGTGTCTGAGAAGGGAAGTGGAATTGAATTAAAAAGGACTGGCGGACAGGATCTGCGGCGCAGGGTGAAAGTGATATGTTTGCATTTTGATTCATTGATTTTGATGCGCCAGTTGTTGCACCACTGCTCAATCAAGTAGAGGTGAGATTGTAGGTTTAGAGATGCTATTTGAGGATCTGAGTGAGCGGATAGAATGGCAGTATCATCAGCAAAAGTAGCTAGAAATGTATCGGGATTTGAAGGGATATCGGAAGTGAATAGGATGTAGAGAACTGGACCCAAGACACTGCCTCAACGAGAAACTAGTTCGCATTTAAAACTCCCTGTAATTAATACTCCTTCATTTTCAAGAAATATTTTGAATTGGCCAGCGTTTAAAGGTATATTCGCATCATTAATATGATACATATTAATGAGGATATTAGTGATGTCCAGAAATTGCATTATCAAATGTCATCTTTGAAGAGCTCTGCTGCTCAAACAATATGAAGTTAAGTTGTCGATGGTTATAGGTTGAGATGAAGCTTTCTATAGAAAGAAACTTACAAGACTTGATTCCATAGCGTTAATTTTAATTTCCCATTCACAGAGCAATATAGACCGCTTTTATTTATAAACCGCAAAGCAAGATCCTTTTCCTCAAATGTAATAGAGAAAAATAATGAAATAACTAAATGGTTTTTACATAAACCATCTAAATGCTTATTAAATATACCTCAAAACGTTGTTATTTATATCGAACATAATTAAAAAGGGCATGATTTCTCGTTACTTCATTTATAACAAATGTGGGTTAAAATTTGTTTTTTATTTCCTTCCTGTATTTTTTCACTCAAGATTAATTTCACAAAGCTTTAAAGTTTTAAATCACTATATATTGTTTTTTAACATCATTCTTTATGGTTAGAAATTATTTCCTAAAAAATTCGATTATTTTATATATGTAATAACTGCAGCGATAATTCCGGAATATTTCCAGGAACCAATCAGATACTACTATGTATAAATTAATTTTATTATATATCAAATACACGTTATCTCTTTGTGTTACTGACCGATTTCATTTAAAGTAATGATCAAGTGATTATTTTAATAAAAGCAGTTATTCCGATAACTATTTTAAATCAGAAACGTTCACATGTAAATAATCAGTGATCAACATGAATTAATAAAGATACAAGTAACCGAACCAACAGATCTGCCATGTCATGGATTCATTGGAGTGCTACAGTAATGTAACTAATTAGCCGGAACAATAGCTATCAAATTACGGGGTCTAACTGGGAGCCAATGCCATTGATCAATATTGAATCCTTCTAGCTTTTAACAGTGCATGCATGTTTGCCTCTCAGAGATGTTTAACTGTTTAGTAACCGTATTGTATTCTTATCAGTTACCAATCGTATTGACAGCAAATGTAATTAACTCTTTACCTCTGATGAATTAATGTTATCAGAACTTGTGAACCGATAGTGTGGTATTTTAACACTTATTAACCTAACTCGTCATTCATTGCGTTTACATTTTAGAATGACAGGAGATACCAGTGCCTCGATAGACGTAAGGGCTATTTTAAAACGAATTTCAGTTTTTCAATCATCACCAACCCGATATTTACTAGGACAATAATCACCCTTAATGGGATTTCCTATTTCACTATTTACACTTGCATACTCAATGAAAAATCTCAACATATTTTAGAATAATTGCTGACAGGGAGGGTCATTACTATATCGATAACACCAATATTTTTCACAGCATACAATTTAAATATTTTATTCAATCCCGTCATAGTTGATCCCATACTTCTGACCTCAATCCACCTCCTCACCGAACTGCTGCGTTTGGCAAGTCCTTTATAATTCAAGCCATCTCCATCTGGATTACCATCCCTCCCGATATCCGACATGCACAATCAGTTTCCTCATTAAAATCTCGACTTTTTAAGCACATACTTCTTTCCCAACCCGATTGATCATGAAAAGAAGATGAGATAACTTTTTAAGTTACCCCAGAAATGATTTTGTTTACTTATGTTATTTTATTTTCACATGTTTGTATTATATATATATATATATAGTGTTTTTGTTTTATTCTTCTTCCAATATTTTAATTTTAATGACAATTGTAAATATTTAATTTAATTTTATGGCCACACTGTATCTATAATTTGTCCTAAAAGGACAACAGTCCCAGGATAATAAAAATTTATTTTCATTTCATTTTATTTCAATAGCTAATGATATCTATATCAAAATTCGTTACTTTAACATGGTGCCGACGATATGAAAAAAATATACTGCAAACTGTCATGACTAGAGACCGGATTTCCATGTTATAACACTTTTTATTCGCTTGCGTGTAAAAACTCCAGATCCGAATATCTATCCGTTTCAGAACCTATAGAATAACACATTTTTTATTAAATTTTCATTAAATTTTATACTTCACGAAATTGCACGTTTTGCACAAGTGAGCGTGTGTGATCAACGATTATGATTACGAATACGATTATAATCAAAAAGATTTTTTATTATGATTATAATCGCGTAATCACGTAATCGTAATTATGTAATTATAATCACTGTAATCAAAACCACTGTAATCGTAATCGTGTAATCATAATCGCGTAATCGTAATCAAAAAATCAAATACACATGATTTTCCTCTGTTTAGGTATAGAATAAAAGAGAAACGAGTATAAAGCATTTTCTATTTTCTTTTGGCTGTCGTGAGCACTTTCTATGATACCGTCGGTTTAACATTTAATATTTTTCTAATTTTCATTCACTTTTCCTCTTTTATCTTGTGAACGAATGCTCGATTTTACACCACTCCAACAGTTTTCCGACTATGGAGAATTAGTGTAGAAACTTTCCGAATTTCCATTCGCTTTTCTTCTTTTATCTTTTGAATGGATGCTCGTTTTTCACCGTTCCACGAATTTTATAACTGTTTACAGGAGGCCAATGAAAACAGGATTGGTACTAATTATTCAAATTTGCATTCGCCTATCCCATTTCATCTTGTGAATGAAGGATCGGTTATTCACCGTTCCAACTGTCTTCCGACTATGTAGATGTCGGCGAAAATGGGGAAATGGTGTAGAAATTTTTTTGAATTTTCATTTGCTTTTCCTCTTTTAACTCGTGAATGGATGCTCGGTTATTCACCGTTCCAACTGTTATTTGACTTTGTAGAGCTAAGTTAAAATGGGGAAATGGCGTAGTAAATTTTCCGAATTTTTATACCCTTTTCCTCTTTTAACTCGAGAAGGGATACTCAGTTTTTTACTGATTCCAAATACTTTATAACTGTTTAGAAATAGACCATTGGAGGTACAAATTTCGCGAATTTTCCCTTTTCCTCTTTTATCCCGTGTATTAATACTCCGTTTTTCACCGTTCAAATAGTTTTCTAACTATATAAATGTAGGCGAAAATGGAGAATTTATGTTGGAAATTTTCCGAATTTGTCACAGGTTTCTTCTCATGTACATAGTCGGAAAACTGTTAAAACGGTGAAAAACTGATCCTCTATTCCCGAGATAAAACAGAAAAAGCGAATGAAAATTTGAAAAAAAAATTTTCCACTCCTGTATCCATTGCCCTGCCTCTACACAGTGATAAAATGGTTGGAACGATGAAAAACCGACACTCTATTTACGAGTTAAAAGAGGAAAAGTGTATGAAAATTCGGAATTTTTTTACACAATTTTTCCCATTTTCCTACCTCTTCATAGCTGGGAAATTATTGGAACAGTAATCCGTAAAATCTATCCTTCATTCTAGAGATAGAAAAAACAAAAGGAAATTCTGAAAATTTCCACACCATGTCTCCGTTTTCGCCAGATGTACATAGTTTGAACATTAAAAAATTGATCTTTCATTCCCGATATAAAACAAAAAAGCGAATGAAAATTCGGAAAATTTTTACGATCCCTGTTTCCATCGGCTTCCATTTAAGCAGTTATAAAATGGTTGAGACGGTAAAAAACTGATCCTTCATTCCAGAGATAAAATAAGTAAAGCGAAAGGAAATTCAGAAATTTTTATACATTATTTCTCTGTTTCTCTGTCTACCTCTACATAGCCGGAATACTGTTGGAATGGTGAAAATCGGATCCTTCATTTCCGAGATACAAGAGGAAAATCAAATGAAAATTCGGAAAATTTTCTACAATATTTTCCTATTTTTATCTACCTCTACAAAGTCGGAAAACTGTTGGAACGGTAAAAAACTGTTCCTTCATTCGCGAGATAAAAGAGGAAAAGCGAATGAAAAGTCGGAAAATGTTAAATGTTAAACCGACGGTATTATCATAGAAAGTACTTCCAACAGCTAATTGAAAATGTAGAAAATAGAAAATAGAAAATGTTTTATTCTTGTTTTCCTTTGAGCCTATCTCTAAACAGAGAAAAGTCGTGAGTATTTGATTTTTTTTATTACGATTACGCGATTATGATTACGTGATTACGATTACAGTGATCTTGATTACGTGATTACGATTACAGTGAATTTGATTACGCGATTACGATTACAGTGATTTTGATTACGCTATTACATGATTGTAATCATAATCAGGTTTCTGATTATGATTGTAATCAGGTAATCAGGTAATCGTTTCATACTTTTGCTATATTTATAGTGCTATTGTATCAAGTATAAAATTGGGGTGGTCATTAAGTTTTATTTTCAGTTGTAATCATGTAATCGTTGATTACGATTTTGCCCATCTCTGGATGCAGGTTTATTTTTTTTAAATAAAATTACGAAGAAACTATTTTTATTAATCGAAATATCCTCTATTATTCTCAACATATTTCTGGCAACGTGTTGGCAACTTTTCCATTTCCTCTGAAAGAATTTTGAATCTTGATTATTAAGAAATTTTGACCATTTAAATTTAAATTCTTAAAAAGTTGCCTAGATTGAAAAAAAAATGTTAGTCGATAGGCGAGAGGTCTGGAGAGCAGGATAAGTCAGGTGTCTTTTGTTTGATTTAAAGAAGTGCAGCGCAAACTTCAAAATGAAGATTTTTGGGGGATCATTTTATGCATGAGGAATCCAAGTTTTAAGAAATTCAGCTTTCCAATTATTTTAATGTGGCCAGCGATGGTCGATTTCATAACTGAGAGTTTCTGTACAAGATCTCGAACTTTCATTCTCTGATCATCATCAATCATCATCAGGGGAGTAGTCCTTCGATGACCATCTTTGTTTTCAAGTCTGATGTCACACTCTCGAGATTGTTTAAACCATCGTTGAATGGTGCACGAGTCTTTATGTCTTCCCAGACTTCATTAATGTTTTTGGTCTTTTGGGTCCTGTTCCGATGTAGGTTAATCCCGTAAAATGAAATAACGCGAAAGTAACACTTTGACATCTTTGTAGAGACTGAATTATTTCAAACTAGTGATATAGAAGTTAGAAGACATTTTTATTTTAAAGAGGATTTTATATAATGGGTTAATATAAAGAAAACATAAAATCCTGCATTATTTCAGGACAATCCAATGATATTTAATGAGGAAACATACTATAAAACAGAATAATCTACGTAGTGATAGTTTAAAGCATTTTTTTTTTATTATGTTAATATAAAGGCTAAGAATCAGGACACAGTTCAATTGAATATTTTATTGTCAACATAATTTTTCCGCTGCCAAATTGTTGAAATCATTTATGTTCCTGTCGACTCTCTATAAAAAAACAATTGATTTAAAAGAATGTTTTTTAAACAGACGAATATAGTTGAAGAGGTGATAAGAAAGGACAGATAGAATAAGGTAAAGGAGGCAGGCAGTGATTCAATAAAGGCCAGGTCACTACCTTTTATTGAGCCCACCTAATAAAAGCTGGAGGAAGGGGAGAATATTCCAGCTCCAGTTCCAGTCGCACTATATAAATCGTAGAACTCATATATTATCCAGATGGCATATCTGCCCGTTCTCCCTAATGAGTCGCCCATCCTTTTATGGTCTCTTTTTCTTATAATTTTGTATTATTTATAACGATGTTTGTTACCATAAAAATGTCAGAAGAAAAATGTATTAATGTTCTACGTATACCGTCTTTATTTTTTTTTTAATATAAATTTAGTTAAAATATAAAGATTTAGATTTCAACAAAAATTTATTTTCACCGTTTCCAGAACTCACTATTGCAAAATGTAGGATAAAATCCAACAACTGAAGTTAAAAGAATTAATCTTTTGTGTAAGAAACGATAAATAACATACAACACTTCACCGACATGTAAACACCCGATGGGTAGATCAAGAGTTAAATGGAGTTGGAAGATTGGAAACGATTTTATGGGTTCTAGTTTTGGCGGAATACAATAATGGATAATTGTTGTAGTAATTATATTTACAAAACTCCTGTCGCTGGAGATAAAGGAATATAATTTATTCCCAATTCATTATATAACAAAATCTTTACAACAATTATTGAGTTTTTCGATTTATTTCAATAAAACTATTGCCAATTTTTTATTTTAAAAACAACAATTTAAACCACAATACCGAGGAGCAAAGGACCACAGTTGAAAAAGATTCTAGACAAAACCCAACCCGATCCATCTTCTGTGAGGTTTTCCATCTTCATTCGTTTTTCCGCTAAACGGACGTTTTTCAATCCAACCTTTCCAACATCCCAACTGGTCTAATACGGGGCCTTAATTATAAACTTGGCTTTGTTAGAGAATCTATAAAATTTCCTTTTACTTATTTATTCCACAGATAATCTAATTTAATTCAAAAGTATCGGGAATCTATATTTATTAAATAATGATGAATTTCACAGGGGAGTTGATTAGTCCAAAAAGAATTTAAAAAATCTGGTTTGTCCACTCACACGACTTTCCCACCAATGTCGGAAAAGTTTTTATATCTTTACATATGTCCATCAAGAAACAAAAAAAAAATTGAATTAGATTTATTTCCCTAAAAATTGATCAAAGAAAAGATTTTAGTACGATTTATTTGATAAACTATAGCAATATAAACCGGCTTAAGGTAGATCAGTGTAAACATTTAAATACCATCTAATAATGCTGATCAAAATCTTTTTGCCATAGCCTAATTTTGTCCAACAATAATTTATGTTAAAAGTAGAGGAAATATTGAAGCTTGTGTGATGCAGGCGACATATTTTCTTACTTTCACTAAGTTATCTTTTTTCTCACATTCATCCTCTTCTGACACCAGAATATGTACCTGTAATCTTGCATTGGGAATTAAACAGCTGTAACTTCGTTAATAGTGGTCCAAAATGAGCCATTTTTAGTTATTCTATATTATTATTCTATTAACTATAGCCGAACAGCTGTTACGATTGAACAGTGCGGTTGCTAAAAAAATTCTTCTTCTTATAAATTATTGAATTCTTATATTTGTTATGTGTCTTATAGTGAAAATTTGTTCTCATTAAAGGCATAATCTGTTTGTATAGTTTTTTAAAGTGAAAACAGACACTTTACTTATGAGTGCACGCCAGTTAGCTGGCTCGAGTGGACTGTGGGATCAGGCCGTTTTGTCAAAACTGCTGAAGAGAAAGGTAAGATCCAATTCAAGTATTTCATCGAAAGACGGTACAAATGAGAAAAAGAGAGTGAATTCAAACAATTCTGTGATAAAAACTAGACCAAAAAATCCTAACCAAAAGCAAACATATGTTAATTCACATAACCTCCCTAACTCCACGAATACTGAAATGAATAATTCAATTATTGAAAATAATAATTCTACTACACATATCATTGAATCTATATTAGAACATGATCCTAACAACACTGGAGTACCAGAAAATGTTGTTCAGAGTTCAAATGCAACAAATACGCCAACAACAATAAATAGTATCCCTAATGTTCCGGTCAGTAATAGGTTTGAACCTCGTTCTACCGAAATGGAAGACGAACCTGACGAAACAATAGTTATTCATCAACCACCTCCAATTAAAATAAAAGGCATAACAAACTTCCAAACTCTATGCACGAATTTAGTAAGCCTTATAGGAGAAAATAATTTTGAATGTTTTTCCAACAAATCGATTGTTACATTAAAAATTAAAACAAGTGAAGCCTATAGAATCTGCATTAAATATTTAGAAACCAACAATTACAACTTTCATACTTATCAATCTCAAGAAGACAAACCATATAGGTTTGTTATTAGAAATCTCCATTATTCAACACCACACGAAATGATAAAATATGACCTTGAAAGAAAAGGATTCAACATCCGTCTACATCTCTAATGTGTTACACCCGAGATCAAAAGAACCACTCCCACTCTTCTTTGTTGACTTAGAGCCAGCTCCAAACAATGCTGAAGTTTTTAATATAACTAATTTGGCTTATACAAAAGTTAAGATTGAAGAACCTTACAAAAGAAGAAATATTGTTCAATGTATGAGATGCCAAGAATACGGGCACACCAGAACATTTTGCCGTCACAAACCACGATGTGTGAAGTGCGATCAAGATCATCCTAGTGATAGGTGCCAGAAACCACTTGAAGAGCCACCTGTTTGTGCGTTGTGCAATGGCAATCATCCTACGAATTATAGGGGATGCGTAGTGCATCTAGAGTTGCAGAAAAGAAGACTCAATGTGAGGAGCCAGGCCACTTCGAGTAGAGAGGTAACAGAACACCTGCCTCCAGAGGCGGAACACGACCGACTTACTTACACCGCCCCTATCTCGCAAAAACTACACAACATGACTTACGCACAGGCAACGTGTACTAAAACTACATAATACAACACAACACCACAATTCACAACTGCTCAAACGACGAGTGTAACTCCTCACTACGCAATCTCTCACAATATTGCTCCTCATCATACAACTCAAATTACAAATACCAAAACTTCAAATGAATCTCCTCGTTATGTAATCCCTCACAATATCATTCCTCAGCATATAGCTACTCAAATTACAAATCCCCAAACTTCAAATATATCTCCTCACAATGTAATGCCTCACAATACCATTCCTCATCATACGACTCATCAAATTACAGATCCTCAAACTTCAAATTCATCTCCTCAATACTCTACTCCTCATCCTACAAATATAACTCCTCAGCACTCAATAAACCAAACGAGGATAATCCCTGACCGTTCAGTACATCATTATACCCAATCTCAATACATACCGCATCAATACACGCCAACCACATACTCAAGACTACATCACACAACATCTATTACACAACCTAATACTCCAGATCTCTCATTATATTTTAATTCCTTCTTAAATGATTTTAAATCTATGATAACTCCGCTCATCACTCTTCTCACCACGCTAATTACCAAATTTATTCCTCATGTTAGTCCCTAATTCTACCTCACAACACTCTCTAAAAATCCTTCTTTGGAATTCAAATGGAGCCCTACACCGAAGGAATGAACTTGACATTTATTAACATGAAAATGACATTGACATTGCATTACTAACAGAAACTCATTTTACTCAAACTACAAGATTTTACATACAAGGGTATGTAGTGTACCGCGCTGACCATCCCAGCGGTACTGCCCGTGGCGGCTCGGCAATAGTCGTAAAACGAACATTATACCACTATCCTCTTCAAATGACTGCCTTATCAGAAATTCAATTATCAACTATTTCGGTTGAAATCGATCACACCAAAATTTCTATTGCCAGGGCATATTGTCCTCCGAGACAAAGAGTTTCACAGGAAACGTTTACAGACATACTTGGCAGCTTAGGACCTAAATTCTTATGTGGAGGAGATTTTAACGCCAAAAATCCCCGTTTCGGCAATAGGACCAATAATTCCAGAGGAAACTCTCTTTTTTATACATGTATAGAACTGGACTATAACTGCATACTACCACCTGAACCGACATACTGGCCGACAGACATAAACCGTCAACCAGAATTACTTGATTTCTTTATAACTTCTAGCCTACACACACTACACCATCATATCTCTATTAGTAACGACTTATCATCAGACCATTCAGCGGTTATTTTATCTCTCTCCAGACACATGTTTACTACCAACCACACACCTACACTAACTCCTGGGCCAATATTAATTGATAAATTTCATTCCATTATTAATAAGACAATTGATCTAAAGACAAGATTAAAGACGGAAAATGATATTGACAATGCAGTAGAGACGCTTACTAAGACTGTACAAACTGCCGCTTGGCAATCAGCACACAAGTACGAGACCAACCGCGACAAACATTACTTACTCCCGGAAATACGATCACTTCTAATTGAAAAACGACGTGCTCTTAACCAATGGAAAAGATCTCGCTATCCCAGTGACAAACAGCTACTAAACGCACTTTCGAACAAACTTAGAAAACTTATACAACAATACAAACAGGAAACTTACAAAAAAACATCTGACCACCTTACAGACAAGTAACAATACTCTCTGGCAACAAACCCGAAAGATACTAGGGTACCACCAAACAAAGACTCCTCTTCGTAAACCAGACCACTCATGGGCTAGAAGCGATAAGGAGAAAGGACTTATTTGCTACTCATCTCACAGACGTATTTCATCCACATGAAGACTTGCCTGACCAACAGCACTGCTCAGACGTCGAACAAATCATTTCTCCTCTTCCCCTTTCTCTACCTCTTCCCCCTATAACTCCTTCGGACATAGAATTTTGTATTAAAAAATTACCTCGCAGAAAATCTCCTGGTTTTGACCTAATCACACCTAAAATTGTACGACTTCTACCCAAAAAAGCATTAATCTTCCTGACAGCTATTTACAATTCTATCCTTCGACTTACTTACTTTCCTCTAGTATGGAAATTTTCAATCATAAAAATGATACCGAACCAAACAAACCTTTAGACCAAGTCACGTCCTATAGGCCTATCAGTCTTTTACCCTTATTTTCTAAAATATTTGAAAAATTATTATTAAAACGGCTCTATCCATTTTTAGAAGCAAACAATGTTATTCCCAATCACCAATTTGGATTTAGACCTGCACACTCTACCATACAACAATGTCATAGAGTGATTGATACAATTGCTGTGGCATTGGAAAAGAAGGAATTTTGCACAACAGCTTTCTTAGACGTCTCACAGGCCTTTGATAAAGTGTGGCATGATGGTCTACTTTGTAAAATTAAACTGATCTTTCCGCATACATACTATTTAATCATCAGATCGTATCTTGAAGATAGATTTTTTATTGTTAACCAGGATGGTAAATACTCCGACTATTGCCGAATCGGCGCGGGAGTACCGCAGGGCAGTATTTTAGGTCCGGTTCTGTACTCAATTTATACTCTTCTGATATTCCACAGACACCAGACACATTACTCGCAACTTACGCAGACGACACTGTCATACTCTCGACTGACTCTAATCCGATCACAGCATCCCAGAAAGCACAGATTCATTTAAATCTTCTACAAGACTGGCTTGATAAATGGCGCATAAAAATTAACATTCAAAAATCAAATCAAGTTACATTTACGCTTAAACGTTCGGATTGTCCTCCACTTACACTTTACAATACCCCTTTACCAAATCATACAGAGACAAAATATCTAGGACTCACAATGGACAGACGACTGACCTGGAAATCACACGTGACTACATTAAAAAAGAGATTGAACAATCGATTGTCACTACTACGACGAATGCTACACCAAAAAAACAAACTATCACTTTCTAACAAAATTACTATATACAACATGCTACTCAGACCAATATGGACGTATGCCTCTCAGGTGTGGGGTTCATGCAAAAAAACACACTTACAGACTATTCAAATTTTCCAATCAAAATTTCTCCGTTATATCACTCATTGTCCCTTCTACATAACCAATAAATCACTTCATAAAGACCTACAAACACCACAAGTGACTGATGTAATTAAAAAATGTTACAAAAATGTTCATGACTCCCTAGCTGGACATCCTAATCCACTTGTACAAACATTACTAACGGACACCCTACCACAGAATCCACCAAGGAGACTCAAACGCCTCTGGAGCAGGGACCTGCTGCATTAAGTCACGTTAGGAGTGCCTTCACTGGGAGGCTTCTCCAATCACGCTTTCACGCTAATCCCGGAGAGGAGGTTCGCTAACGAACATCACATTTACAAAATATGCCAAAAGGCATTTGTAAAATTTCTCAATAAATAAATTTATTATTATTATTATTATTATTATTAACTATAGCAATATAGTTCTGTAGAGAATTTCATTAACTTTCAAAATACATGGGCAATAATCAGTAGCATTACCTCTGAAACGTATAGTAGTTCCCGAGAAAATTTTGGTATAGACAGATAAACCCACCAATGGCTAAAAATGTGTTTTTCGGATTCAGGAGGCTCTGAAACGTATAGATCCGTTGAAAACGGCAAATTTGACCAGATCCTTACCTAGAATAGGTAGGAAATTATAAAAAAACATATATGTGTGCCGTTACCAACTTCCAAGCCTGAAGCCTAAGGCCTTAGACTCAGCTCCCAGCTCCATATGCATACTAGTATTAATTTAAACCAAATAACAATAGAAAATATCATCAATTTTGCTCCACATACATATCACGACAATGACATTAATGCTTTCAATGAAATACCTCAAGGATTACATTATACATTATACATTATACATTATACATTATAAAATAGAAAATTATAAGAGATTTATATCTTACTTCTTATAAAGTCTTAACACAAACATAAACATACAGTATTTTATGATTTTAAATATATCTTTAAAGTTTTCTTTGCTAATTAATTTTGTATTCACTGAACCGAACGTTTTCGCTGTTTAAAAAGTTTAAATGACATGGAATTTATTATTGGAATTCAGCTCTCTTCATATAATTTTCTAACAGAAAAGAGATTTAATTGTTATAAAAAAAATATATAATAAAAACTAATTTCAAAATAGACACAGCTGGAAAGAGGTATAGAATAAAAAAGAAGTATCGTCACTGTGAATGTCAAATGAAAAGGTTCTGATTGAAACAAAGGCTTCTTTTCTTCTATTTATATCAGTCTCTCCCTTTGTCTCTCTTTCATTTAATTCTGGTTTTCTTTCCGATTATATTTTTTTTTACTTCTAAAAAAATAAACTTCCGTTTCTTAAGAATAACTTAAGAAAAAAAGGGGATATTTTTCTGTTTCCTCAAAGTTTCTTACTCGATTTTGTATATTCATAGATTCGAATAACTCAATTCTTCACCAGTACTTACGTTACCTCCATCCACCTAAGTAATTTTTCGAGATAACGTAATAAGATCAAAGATTTAAAAACATAATTCCTATTTACATGAAATATTTTTAAAAAATTGTTTCTATTTATAAAGTCTTTCGTCAGAGACACCAAGTTAATTATTTTCAGTTATTAGTTAGCAATAGGCAAATAGATCAATTTTAAATTTAAAAAAAAACATGGAATGGCATATACAAATATGCACATATAAAAAATCAACTGTAAATTATTTTCCGTATACATAAATTTGTTAAATTTTATTTCAATTTGCTTACTTAGAATGGTCATCCGGATAAAACAGTAACAAAAATTTGTTAAAAAGATATTATTTAAAATTAGATAGTATGATACAGAGAACTTTAATTAATATACTTTCTACTAATCATTGATATTACAGTAGTCAATTATTACGCCATTGCTTTATTTACTAATTGTCAAAAAAGTAATAATTTTAACAAAGTTCTAATTCAACAATTCATATTGGATATATTTTTTTTAAATTTATTTATTTAGACATATAATATTCCGTTACGGGGACAATAATTATATCGATAAATGAACACATTCACAACATATATAAAAAAAAAAATTAAATTAACAAAAGTAAAATAATAACTAAATAATTATAAATAAAAACTATGTACAATAAAATAACCTAAATATAAGTAAATTAAAAACATAAAAATACAGTCATACAGACTGTATTGGATATTAACACATAAAATGAAACGGATAATCACCATTTGGGTACTCTTACATTTTAGTTCATATGATAATAAGAGATGTTTTTCAACATCAAGATGTTTATCAAACTACAGTGGAACAAAAATCATATTCAGCAGGAAAAAAATAATTTTATACAAAATAAATTTTGTTTAGAATTAGAGTGTTATCTATACATAACTTTCGACTGATGCTGATCAGACATTTAAAAAATCAAATATATACATCAATAGGGGACGGACAGAACGGATATAGTTGAACATTTTCTTTTTTCGATCTTTTTTTTTTTTTTTTATTAACGAAATTTACAACTGTAATTAATAATAAATACAACAAGTAAATATGAACAAGTAATATGACATGTACAACATGAGGAGAAACTACCCATTGGTAGCACCCAATTACATTTCTATATTAGAAGGTCCCGAGGCCATCTTCTTTTTAGACGCCTCGGAGGATTATCAGGAATAGAAGAGGAAGCAAGGTTGGAAACGAGAGGGTTCGGATGGTTCAGAAGTTTATTACGAAAGGACAGGTATCTGGATTGAGCTAAATCGGAAACATATGGTACATTAAGGTCATTATGGATGATTTTATTTGTGACAAAGTAGGTAGCATTAAGGATTTTGGATTGTAGGGATTGGATACGAGAGGAATTTGATGGTTTAGTAGAGCCCCAAAGCTCGATCCCGTAAGTCCAAATAGGCCTTATTATAGTAATATATATGAGCTTATTTTTTCGATCTTAACTGAATATTATTCAAATTTTTGGTGTAAATGCCCAGACATAATATTTTTGTGATGATATTTTAGTCATCATTTTACATGTAATATTCTTCACATCATTTATTTTTAAATTAAAGATAAAGTTTAGTTTTCAATTATTCTAAGATCTCTTTTAAACAACTCGTTTCCAGTTCATCTGATCGCTTAATTGGCGATGAATTATTTTATTATCCTTCTATCACATTTCTCAGTATCCTAGTAGTCCATCTTTTTACACAACTTCTGCAGCCAAAAAAAAATTATCTTGAGTCTTTCCTTCAAGAAGTAATAACATTTGACCGTGTTTTCCTTCCACTTCCACTAGAAAGTTTTTTTTTTTTTCTAATATTGAGGTTTTATATGCTTGAAATACGACTTCATTTTTTTTACCATGCAATATAGCACCCCCACTTAATTAAACGCTGCACTTTGCTAAAAGTCTTTCTAACGTTTTGTTTGATTACATCCATTTTTCGTCAAATTCGCTAGAACACTTTACTGTGTGATGATTTTGTACCAAATAACTATACAAGACTTTATGGAAGCTTTAACAGATGATAGAGAGTTTTGACAACAAAGTGCCTGCATAGTTAGGACAACTGTAAAAAAATATAAGACGAAATAAATAAATAAGGCGACACTAAAAACAACTGATTTGACATGATTTTCATAAAATTCTATCTGAATTGTAATTGAAGTGATTATTGCTTTTACTTACATTGTAATAATCTTCTTAGAATAGAGGAAAGAAGTGTTAGTAATTATGGATGTTATTCATCGTTACAATTCGATACCAAGAGAATTATGACGATTAATCACTAAAATAATATTGACAGAAAATAAAAATTTCACTTAATCCAAACATATAGAGGTATTTATTTTCTCTTAGGGAGAAACTTCAGCAGACGTTATAACAAGCTTTTTATATTAAAGGAAAGGGATGTTAGTAATTTTAGATGTCAAACATGATAAAACACACATATCTCCATAAGTTCTCACTTTTTCAAACATATAGAGGTATTTATCTCCTCCAAGCAGAATTTGGAATGAAAACATTCAGAATCTGGTAAAGCTAGTCGTATGTTAGACAAAGTAAACATGAACTTAAAGTGTTTCGTATAACTTAAAGTTTTGACTTTCTTCCAGCTAGATTTGATTTCTAACCCGTTGTCCACAGTAGCGAACATCCTCAGGGAAGACTGGTCACACCGCCTTCTCTTAAATGGAATGGAAAGTGTGTAATAAATGGTAAAATTATGAGAAATAAGAAAAAAATAGACTGCTCAATAACTTAAAAAAGTTCAAACCCAAGATCAAGATTGTCATCCATGGTTATATGTTAAACTTTTAAAATTATTTACAAAATATAAAATTTAATTTATCACACTAACATTAGATTACTAAAACTTGTATGTGTTTTGATTTTATAGGAATAATAAAAATTTCTGTTATGATTGTATGCACACACACACACACACACACACACACACACACACACACACAGGCGCATGAGGACCTATATTTCTTTTCCCGAAACAGTCCATGGACAGAACCTCAGCTATTATAGTTTAAGTATTTAAATTATTAATTAAATGAAATTTTATCATGTGAACAGGTTTTATGAAAATAAATTGTTAATATTTTAAGGTTTATTTGTAACATGGTTTTATGTTTATTTTTCCAACCTTCTTAAATATGTAATTATGAATTAGTGTTGTAATTATATATCAGAGAATATCTCTCTACAATTCATAACTATAACATGATTTAAATTTGTTGGATTTAAAAGAAAAATCATATTATACTATAGCTGTGCGTTGTAGAGAAGTGTTCTCCAATATATAACTACATCACTAATTTATAACTATATATTTAAGAAGCGAAAAACAAATATCTATTTTTAATTTAAGTTAAGAATATTTTAGAGTTTTTCAGGGGGAGAAAAACAAATACCGACTTTCTTCCTACTTTTTTTTTTTGTTTGTTCTTCCCTACCTCGCCGTTTAGGCTATACGGGATTTTCCCGGTCCGGAGGGTGAGGGCGGGGAATTTAAAATCTCCTCTGGCACCGGGACGCGAACTCGTACTTTTCTTGTCTCTCAAATCTTCATATATCTGGTTGCCGGGCAACTCGCGGTGCTGTGCACACGCTTAAGCCCATTCGGCCACCCCGCCCCCAATACTTTCTTCCTACTTGTTTCTTTCGTTGAAAAATTCTCTCCGTAATAAATGTCACAAATCCGAAGTGAAATAAAAACGGATCTCGATGATTAAGTAAGTTCCAACAATTTTAGAAAAAGGATATAAGAGTTTTCCTGAGATATGAAATAAGTTAATAGGGCAGAACGGTTCATTGATAACACAATAAATCAACCTTAAGCAACAGATAAAGGAAAAGAAAAGAACTTATGGAACATCCTAATATTTTAGTTAAGGTATGGCCTCTCGATTAAAAGCTTGGATAAACCTACTTTCTCCCAGGTATCCTCTGTAATCGTAAAGTTTACCCATTTCCAAAATCAAAGAATATTAAATCACTTTCTTATAGCACATTCTCTAATCTGATGAAAAACATAAAGATGGGTATGACAATAAAAAAAAAAAACTTCAAGTGATGAAGAAGAAATTAAAAGGATTTGATTATTTAGGTTAAAGAAAAGTTTTTGGCAGAGTATAATACATAATTTTTTAACTTATTGTACCAATAAACCGTAGGGGTAACATTGTAATAAATTTACATATGCTATTGAATTATTATTAGTTTTATTCTAGAGGTACATTTTTTTCATTCTTTAACTTTTATGTAAGATATACATTACACAAACGCTAATACACCTGTGTTCTTTTATTTGAAAGGAAATGTCCAGTTTTTTTATAAAATGTAATGAAACAAATATTTCAAATACAAAATAGATTCTCTTACAAATCATGTATTTTTAATATAAATAAACATAAATATATACATTTACCTCTTGAGTAAACTCTGAATTAAAGGGTGACTCTATAATGACTCCATGCACTAAATAGGTATCGCCATTCAACATTTCCAGTATTCAAACTGATATATATTTATTCGTCACAAATGGCCTAAAATAAATAAAACTGAAACCACCTCTGTGTAAAATTTAATTTAACGTGGCGCATACGCCATCAATGCATTAGTGGGATGTGAGCTGCTGCCAGATCCGTTACTACGTAAATATTCACAAGTATTCACCTGACAGCTGTAATGAATAACGAACAAAACTGGTTAACCGAGGTTGGAAAAAGTTATTGCTAAATGGAAGAGTTGGCTTCACTTAATTTGAATTGTATAGTTAAAACATTTTCCGTTGACAATAAAACAATTATTTTTTAATTAAATCTTCAAATTTTCCAACGGTATTTTTAATTTATTAATAAAATTTATAATTTCAAGGAAATTACATCATTGAACCCTTTCACCTCATCTCAATGCTCCAATTCAATTTTATTTTTATTTATTTCACGTTTCAGGCCATCTTTGCCCATTTTCAAACCAATCTTTTTATATCATTATTTTATACTCACCTTATTCCAAAGTATAACTTATCCCAAGACAATGCAATGGGACAACTATGATCTTCGATGTGCCGTGGATAGGCAGAATATTAATCGCGCTCCAGGACCAGATATTTTGGTGCTACGATACAAACAGAACAGTACTCCTTATATTGAAGAAGGGCTGTATAACAGCTATAATGACTGCTTAGATAAGAAATAGTTTCCAAGAGAGTCCAAGATTGCCGATTCAAGAGTGTTCTACAAGGAAGGTGACAGAGATAAGGAACTTGTTCAATCATACAGACCAATCTGTATCCTTCCTGTGATGAGCAACGTCCTGGAGTACCTCATATTAACGAGTCTGCACCGACACTATATAGAGCTAGCCATCCACCAGAGGGAAGGGAACCGCCGATACTTTGCTCCAAGTTCGCCACGACGTTGAAGTGAAGGCGAAGAAGTATGTCATTTTACTTCTGTTTGATATATCCTCCGCCTTCGATAGCATGTGGTGGCCGAATGTGTTAAAGCAGCTACAAAGGTTTGATGCCCCTAGCAACTTGTATGCACTAATGAGAGGTTATCTGGATGATCGAAGTGACTTCTATGAATTCGAAGAAACCGTAAAAAGGGGATGGCCAATGTACTAGAAGAGCTCTGCCCTTGGACCTGCCCTTTAGAAATTAGTTTTCGATGAGTTGCTGGGTGCTCTAAGTGGAGCGGTTCTCTGCCACGGACTATGTCGACAACTTAGCCGTTGTGGTAGAGTCCAACAGCAGAGCCGGCTTAAAAGAAGAAGTCGTACCCGAAGTTTAACTCTTAAGATGCACCAATCTTGTCGAAGAATAGTGTGAGAGGAAAAAGATGAAAATAGCAGGCACTAAAACCCAAACTATACTTCTAAAGGGCACGACTATTAGGGCTCACTCTATTGTCATGAATATAGGGATAAGGATTAGACTAGTGAGGAAGTGACCTAACTTGGAGTAAAGTTCGGCAAGATTCAATGTCAATCCTCAATTGGATTACCTCGAAGTAGGGTACCCTAGCCCTCAATGGACTAAGTTGTATTGAGGGCACCTTCTGGGGCGGCAACGATGACTATCTATAATAGAGTAGTATTGGGTATCCTGCGGTACGCGGCCCCAGTTTTGAATCGAAATCTCTCGCAACTACATAAAAGAAGATTGGCGACAATCCAAGGAACGGATTGTTCACTCCAAACAACTGAAGAACGGAACTCTGATGCAAGTAATAAAATCCTACAGGACTATCGCTTATGAAGCAGTGCAGGTTTTAGCAGGAGGGGTATCTTTCAAACTTCTCGTGCAAGAGGATCCATCTAAATGGAAGAGAATTGAGCAGTGGAATAGATGATAGATAACTACTCATAAAGGCTCTACTTTGAGAAAATACTTTCCTACTGTCTATTCAAGGTTAGAAGCGAAATGGGTTCTTCCTGATTATTTATATATTTATTTAAAACCCTGCCGTGCATAGTAGGCAATACGGGTGTCTGCTATAGTAAGATGTTAGGCAGGTCAGCTTAACATCTCACTGCTGCAAGTAAATCTTGTTTGCTTGAGTGAAGTTCTTATCCTTTTGATGTCAATGGTCTAGTACCTCCTCCTCCTCTTCTTATATTGAAATGGGCTGGCCCCACCACGGCTTTCCACCCGTACACAAAATCTTTGTAGTTCTCCCTGATTATTGGATATCACAATTCCATACAGGGCTTGGAGGTTTTCGCGCCATGCTTCATGGCTTTGTAAAGGAAATTAACCTCCCATGTCCCTATTGTGATATGAACGCCACAACTTATAGCTTTTGAGACAATGAGGGCCAAACTACTGCGTGAAACCGGATTCTATATCATCGCTTAGGACAATTTCTCTCAGCTAGTAAGCAAGGATAGCTACCCGTACTGCGAAGCTTTCGTGTGGAGGTAGAAGGAATTAGTTGGGGTTGACTATTTCAACCCCACTATCAATTCTACTAATCAAGAAGAGGGAAGAACGAAGAAAGAGAACAAGTTGTAGAAATATTGTGCTGCTTCTTCCAAAAATCTGTAATGTCGAAACGCAAGGGAAGATGATAATAAAATCAATATATAATATTGAATATTTAAAATTTATTTGTTTAAGTGTGTTTTTTTGTATAATTTTTTTTTTGTTTTACTTATTATATATATTATATATATATATATATATATATATATATATTTGAAAATATCTTTTAAAAAAATATACAATTGAAAATATAACGTATTTGTTTAGATTAAACACAGGTGGTAGAGAAGCAGTCTCCATAATATCGTTAAATTTCTAGAAGGAATTTTTTCAGCTGAAAGTAATAAATATTAATGATTTCTTAGGGTGTAGTATGTCGAATAAAAATACAACGTTTTTTACAGTTCGACTAGTCCGCCGCGAAAAATGTTAATATTATCACCTGCAAATTTAGAGTGATTGAATTGTAAAATCCTAGGATATGTAGGGTGTCCTATAAGTAGGGGGGAAATATTTAAACAAGTAATAATCTACTTCAAGAGCTATTAAAAAAGTTCATATAAATAATTCCCTGATTTCCGGCAGAATAATAGGAAATTTAACTTTTGTGTTCTTTTAAGCAAGTCGTGAGTTTTTATTATTACGAAGTACTAAAACATAATTTAATGTAATTGAATAAAAATTAATTCATTGTAAACTAGACAAAATTTACTTCAAACGAAAGGGGAGTTTGTGATTGTTAAAATTGTTTTACAGCAAAGCAATAGTTAAATAATTATATTAACTAATGTTACTTCATCAAAAAAATGACTTAATTTATAAAGCACGAAACTTAAATTGCCAACTATTCTTCCGAAAAATAGTAAATTATTTATATGAAATCTAGTATTCTACTATTACCTGTTTAAATGTTTCCCTCTACTTACAGGAAACCTGTATATTATTATCTTTCAATATAAAGGAATACTTTAAAAATAGTATTATTTAAAAGTAATAATATGATATTTTATTCATTCATTCAGATTATTAGAATATCTTCAGTGCTCGAACCATGCCCTTATGATTAATTTTACCCACAGGTTTGGGTTGAAACGTTAGCACTAATAAAAATCTTATAATGACAGCTTGCTGAATATATTTATCACCCATGATATGTAGAACAGTCGACTAACTTCCTTTTAATTTTAACTTTTATTTGACTAACAATTAATAATAATACTAATCAATAATAATAATAATTAATAATAATAATAATTTCATATATATATATATATATATATATATATATATAATTTCATAATAATAATAATTTCATATATATGTATATATGAAATTATTATTATTATTTTATTTGTTAGTCAAATAAAAGTTAAAATTAATAACCCCTGAACGACGGTCATTATTCATAACTACTAGAGATTCTAAAATTTGGTCATAAACACTTAAAAAACTCAGAAGGTATAAAATGAAATAATGTAAGTATAGAATAGGAACTCCCCACGAAGTTAATTAATTATATCGGGATATAATTATTTAATTAACTATAAAGAAAAAACAAAATCAGAGGTTTAAATTAAATGGAATTGCTGATCTCATTACTTAACTAGCCGCCCATAATTTTATTAATAGAAGTGGATATGAAAAATGAATTAATTATTTATGAAATAATAATTTAATAACAGTTTCATTTTTTTCATAAATAAAACAATTAACCCTTTGCACTCGACTGACCCCTCTGAGGGAACATGAAAGTTTATTAGCAATTACGGTGTATAAACAACGCAATTTTGTTAGAAACGCATTTTTTGCTCCAGTTTTTTATTAAAATGGAACAAAAAACAAATCAAAATATCAAGATGCATGATAAATAAATTATGATTTAATAATTCCATACTGTATTTTATATTGAAGTCCTGAATCCCGTTCCATGTACAAGAATAAAAAAAAAAAATATGTATATATATATATAAAGAGAGAAAATATTATTTTGCCCTCGAATAGTCTAACACTGAGATTTTCTGAAATTTGCAATAATATAAAAATTAAAATAATCTATCAGTTTCTGATAAATTATTTTTTCAGTTGAATGAACCAAAATATTAAGTGTTTAAAAGGTCCTATGTGAAAATCGATTTTTTTTTTTTACTGAATAGCAAAAACGATTATTTCTTTTTAGTATATTTTCATATTTTATCTCTCTCCGATATTTTCCTATTACCCCTTATAACAGATTAGAACATATGGCTACAGTTAGGGAAAAAGGTCGTATGTAACAATTATACACGTTTTTCTCAATGCGCTAAAGCTGAAATTTAGTAGTCTGCGAAATAGGAAAATATCGGAGAGGGATAAAATATGAAATTATACTAAAAAAAAATTATCGTTTTTACTATTCAGTAAAAAGAATCAATTTTCACATAGGACCTTTTACACTAACAGTAGCGAAATGTGCTTGTGTCATCGCAATGATTTCTAATTATTGTTTGTATTATTAAAGTTTTACTAAATGGTGAATACCTATTCAACTAGAGTATACAAATATATCGTTTATTTATGGGTTTTTTTAATGAGAGAGTTTTAGGCGCTATATATGTAGCGAACATATATAGGTTAACATAGGTTTTTAGATTGTTTTAATACCGCTGGCCTTAATCTAAAGGAAAATAGTAAATATTCAGGAGGGCAACCCTCGCCGTTCGGAAGCTAAAAATGTTTAGAAATCAATAGTGCTATTTTCGAGCAGTTATTAAAATAAAACTTCAATAACTAAAATGCTACGTTTATTTGTAATTAGCCAGTAAAATTTACACAGATTAAAGTTGAATAAGAACATACCTAAGAGTTTTTTATTCTTCCTGTGTGCCACCCTCTCCTGGAGTATGACCTGTTCCTCCTGAATCACCCTGTTTATATATATATATATATATATATATATATATATATATATATATATATATATATTATATATATATATATATATATATATATATATATATATATATACTAATATTATTTTTCAACCTACTAAAGGAATTGGATCGAGAGAGAGGGTAGGAAAAATAGGGATACAAGCATGTTTTACTGTCTGCTATTTCTTCTCTGGTAAAAGGTTATACGATCTGTGCGAAAGACTCGATGTGATAAGAAAAAACTGATAAAGGGCCCCGCTGAAAAGAAATGCCAGTTTCACTCCACCCCACGGTGGCGGGATGTGAGAAAGATTGAAGAACGGGATTGGTCGAGAAGAGGGCACACGGTATTTGTTAGCGGGTGTCATCTTTCAGTCCACCGTAGCAATCGTTGGACTTCTCCGGAGAACTGCCCCATTCCAGGGCTCCCGCCACTTCTGCGTTATATTGCTGTGACCCCTGCAATTTAGGATCAGTCATATCCCCAGCTTTCTGCCTCTTTGTGTTATTCCTCCTTTATTCATAAAACCGGATTGAAAAAGAGGGAATAAATATATATTTTTATTTTCTACAGCATTCTTTTGGGTAATCCAAAGCTTATATTTTCCGTATTGGCAACGCGTTTAAACTTCTTATTGAGGCTCTAATCAATTTAGTAATTCAATAATTTAATAAATATAGTTCTAAGCCCCTATAGAACCGGGAAGATAGAGTATTTGACGTCGGTTTTACATCAAGCTATTTCCGTTATATATTCAGGGTGAGTTGAGATAAACAGTTCAAAAACTCAAGGAGTGGATTGTAGACAGAAAAATAATTTTTAAAAAGTTAAATTTTCTTATCAGAGTGTCATTTGTTTAAATATTATTGATTAGATACAAATAAACAATATTTCATACATGAATTAACATTTCAGTAATAAATGGAGGTAAGGATAAGGATATCAGTAATAAATGGAACAAAGGATTGCGATTTTGTTTAAAAAGAGATACATATAAAACTTAGAGATAAAGAGTACATATAAAAACTTATATAAATTTTACAATCAGATTAAAGTATATGTTAATTGTTAAAGTAGTCACCACACAGTAATTTCATAAATATTTTCATTTGTATTATAAAAGTCTTACAACATACCAAGCATCTATTCACCTTGTGATATGCAAATATGTTTGTATTTGTATGTTCAATACATGTTACATATAAGAAACGTTGTTTGGTTGTTTGTTCGTGGTTTTGGCTATGGAAACAAACTCCTCATGCCAGAAATGGCGGATAGGGGAAAAATTAAGATAAATTTCAGAAGCAGCTTCTATATAATTAGTCAATTATGTAATGCAATTATGTAATTATGTAAATAGATGGAAATATTTAATGGGGTGGTAGTATACATCAACAGCTACAAAAAACGTTTATACACGCCATGGCAAGAACTTCCCCAAAAAATAAGAATTTTAAGACTTTTAAGCAATAACTAAAAATATTTTTAATTTATCTAATTAGTAATTGCTTCACAATAAACTAGACAAAATTTTTTAAAAATGAAATCAGAGTTTGTTATCGTTTTCAAACTATTTAAACATGGCATTTGAGCGAATAAACTAGGGTAGGTATAATTCTTAAAAACATGATGAACTATTTCGGATTTTTTTTTTTTATCAACTCTTATTTAATAAGCTTTATGTCCATATTAATTAAATTAAGGTTTATTACAAAATAATTTGAGATTCTTCTCAAATTGCGTCACGTTTTCAACAAAAATTACTGGAATTAGTTTTTACAAAGCTTTAATTTATTTTTTTCATTACCTGGGATGGGTTATAAATTATTAAAAAAAAACAATATTACTATAAAGAAAAAGAAAATTTTATTACTTTTTACTTGTATTAAAAAGAATTCCTGATCTTGTTTTCAACATAACAACGCAATTATTAAATATAAAAATAAACTAGTGAATATTAGGTATTTAAAATATATTAGAATTTTAGTTAATTGGACTCATAAGGTTTATAAGTAACTGAAATTGATTTCTTAATGATTTAAATTATACATGGAACGACGGGTAACTATGATACACATACATTATGGTCATATAACTCGATCAAATAATATTTCTGTTAATTATATTTGATTAATTGATAGCTCACAATTATTTTAGCTCAAATAACCAGGAGGTTCATTTTATTTTTATTTTTCATTCCAGACAGATTGTTTCTTTTCAGATACTTTTTAAAATTAATAATTAAGTTAAAAATTATAATAAATATAAATGCATGAATACACATTTTATATTCAGAAAATAATGTACAGATAATGCTATTTCAAATATTTATTATCTAAAGTAATAACGAACTGCAGATTTTACATAGTTTTTTTTTTCATAGGAATTGATCAGTATATATAGGTGACCAACTAAATATTCCTAAACATAATATTCACATTTTTCATACAAATAATTAAAAAAATTATAATATATCTTAATTTTAAACGCAACTATTAGTATGAGGAACATTTACTTGATCACCTACAGACAGCGTTGCCCAAAATCACACTGCTTATCTGTTACAACACGAAGACCAAGACAGGTAAAAAAAATCGATTTTTTTAATAGAAATTGAGCCAAAATAGTTACTAATACTTGACAGTTTGAGTCACTTGGTGTAACCAATATACTTTTGCATTTAACTCTTATATTTTTTCATTCAGACTTAGGTTTCTCCTATCTAAAAAATTACAATAATATCTTTCTAGTAATAAGCTAATAGGTAACAAGACTGTCACGAGTGTCTTGCGCAAGACCAAGACCTAGCCCAAGACTGAATTTGCAAAATCAAGACTCGTCTCGTTCTCGCATTTGGGCAACACAACCTATAGATATGGATCAATTCCTATAATATAGATCTATGTAAAAATAGTTTCATAATTATTTTCCAACTTTTCTGCAAAAAATTGAACCAATGTTTAAATAAACTTTAAAACTCTTAAGATCTGCTTTCAATCCTTATATTTTTTCCTACTTACGGGACATTGTATTATAGAGTACAAAATTTTGACAAGTACAAGAAAAATTCATTTATTTATTTTTGCTATAATAATTGGCTCCTTCCGATTTATTTACAATCTTGTTGTGAAAGAAAAGGAATGAAAATTTATCTATTAATCTATTAATCTTAAAATTTATCTATTAATGTTGCATGTTTTCAGTGAATCATTGCTGTTTTTAAAATTTGTTTCATTACATTTAATATAAAACCCTTTGATGCATTCATGTTTTGTCTATATTTTACTTATATATTACATATTACTTACGGGTTTGATAGTTGTTTATAATTAGGTCACGCCATAAACCAAATAATCATGATTGGACTTAGAGAAATCAGTCATTTATTAAATAATCTATTTCTCGGTATGTAGAAAATTATTTTAAACTATAATTAAAAAAGGAAGGAAATGGTCCGGGGTGGCGGCCATAAATAGGCTAAATAGTGGCAAAACTCTTTTATTAAAAGTCAACGTTTCGACCCGACTTTGCAGGTCTTCTTCAGCGCTAGAACGGACAAGATACAAAAGAAAATAGAGTATTGTGGAAGTTACATAATATTTAGACAAAAAATTATAAACAAAAAGCTTATTAAAATTATAAACATCCATATCTTCAAATTTTAGATACTGTAATTTTATAGGTTTTTCCCCATCACACAAACAAGTCAGCTTCCCCAATACCTGCCCTAACCCTGGTTTTCCAGTTCTAAGTGAAACTCCTAGCTGAACACATCTGTAAGTCTTTAATTTTATTCTTCTAATTTTATTTACTTATTTATTTATTTTTTTGGTTTTCTTTTGTCTTTTCTTTCTCCGCATTCCTTTATGTCTATTATTTCATATTATATCCTTTTTCCCTTTCTTTCAACATTTTCTGTAGATCTGTAGAAGTATATTCACATTTGCATTTATTATATATTACACTAAAACAATTGTTAGCATTTATTTCCTTCAGTTTAGGATCTTGGTACTTAGCTTACTCTGTTCATATTTTAATGTACTTACTGTTTATAATTTTAATAAGCTTATTCACATTGTTTATATTTTTTTGTCTAAATATTATGTAATTTCCACAATTCTCTATCTTTTTGTATCTTGTCCGTTCTAGCCTTGAAGAAGACCTGCAAAGTCGGGTCGAAACGTTGTCTTTTAATAAAATAGTTTTACCTCTATTTAGCTTATTTATGACAGCCACCCCGGACCATCTCCTTCCTTTATTAAATATCCTTTAATAAAGGATCCTCCTTAACTATTAAATATTCAATTAAACTATAATTCTTCCTTGCAAGAGAACGCAGGGAATAAAACACAAAAAAAAAAAAAATAGCGTCGCTGTAATTTTATTCATGAAAACGAGTTATTATATTTAAGTATCATGATATTTTGAGCCTTACAGATTTAGAGGGGAAAAAAGTGACCCTTCCATAACCTTTCTGTGACCACAACGACACACGGTTATTTCTTTTTTTAAGCGTAATTTTTCAAATCTGTGCAGGAAATTGAATCCCATAGATTTATGACTTCGATTGACACTGGCCGCCTTCTATACAGTATCCCCTCCCTCGGGAAACTGCAGCTTCACCAGGAATTGAAATATATTACAAAAAATGTATATATACTACCATCAGTATCCAACAGACCGTTTCTGATACGGATGTGAAGTTTTTCTTTATAACTTGGTCAAATAAATTCCGATGACGATGTTGAATGCTAATACATAATTTATCGTACTATTTTATTGCCAAATTGACGAAATAAGCTCTCTATGAATTTACAATAACCACTATATTTTAACGCAATGTACTATTCACGATATCTCCTATTTTATCCTTATATACTATAATTGCAATTTATTATGATGGAATCTTGTTTTTTGTTCTTGATTCATTGTATGTCTTGATTTCAATTCTATAAATTATCTTTAAATCATTAATGTGTTAATGCAAGACATCTCTGGGCAATGTATTTCATTTAGGTCGACCAGGAAACATGTACATTGTTAGTATTATGATTAATCAAAAATTGAAGAGTGAAATGTATTTATCACGCATGTAAGATTTTTCTGTTTGCTCTGTTCATATAGTTTTTTTCAAAGAAGTTTAAGTTATGATGTACGTATTTTAAGTTTTTACTTTTTACTTTCACTTACCTATATATGAAATATATACTAAGGGAAAGTATTGCTATCGTGAAAATTTACTAATCTGAGTTTTCAACAGAAATAACTGTTTTGAGGTCTTCTGAGTCCAAATAACGAAGTCCCTCAAAAAGGTCTGGGTGTGAGTGTGTGTGCATGCCTGTGTCTGTGTTTATTAACAGTCATAATAGACTTACCGAAAGTAGCAATTTATATCATCGATTTTATACAATTTTAAACGGCTTTAACGATTTTGATTAAATTCGATATTAGATATAATGTAGGTTTTACACTAATTTATGTTCTCTTACTAGGCTTAAATGGCCAATTTTCAATATTTCTTCCTCTAAAGTACCATTATTTTTTTTTTAATATTAACCATTTCAAAACTCTGAATTAAAAAATAGTTACATATAAAATATGAAAGAATTTTATAATTAACTAAAGGAGAAATAAGAGAACATAACGAAGAATAGTTGTAATAGAGGGGATCAAAGTAGTTGTAATAGCGCGTCCGTGCTCATCCGAAAGATAAGAACAGGTTTCCTTAAATTTTTAACATTAATTAATTTAACTACGTAATACCAGCTTAATATAGTACGGACTCTGGCAATATTATATACATAAGCATAGGCGTTTTTCAAAAATACTGTCGTTTGTAATATTTAATTGTATAGATTACAGCGATATATTTTTACTTTCACTCCCCTTTGTCTGAAAATATTTATTTCTGCTTAGAGGTTGGTAAGTTGGTAAGTTGTGTGATGCGCGTACCACACCAGATTTTTTTTGTTGTATTATATTAAGAAATTAGACGGGTCCTTATCATCAATAAACATCAATAAATTCACCAGGACTCAGTTCTTATATACACAATGGCAGATGAAATAGCAGAATGAGGTTAAGAAAACGGTGGTGAAAAAGAAGTCTGATGATGAGCTATATGCTTAGGTCAAAACGGCACCAAACCTAATAAACCATGTAATTACTTGTTACGTATTTATTACCTGCCGTCGCCATGATTTTCTTATCCGTCTATAAATTATTTAAATATTTAAATATATGACCTTACACGTCAGAAATATGAGCTCTTCTCTCTGCCATTGTAAACCACTCTTTAACATACCACTATGCTTTCACCAAATCTTAACCCATTGCAGCCTTCACTGCAGGATTTACCATACTTCGCTGTTATTTCTCCTCAACGTAAACAATATGTTTCTCCACAAAATTCTCAATTTTCTTCTTCATCACCGTTTATCTGATGCTGCATTCACCTGCCCATTCATCTGACTCCGCACATACTTAAATATAAAAACAAATGTTTGTACCCTAATGATAATGACAAGCTTAGGTACAAACCATATAAAGACTGCACTTGATAATTATTAGTCATCCTCGTTTACTTATATATATTTTAGGAAAAATTATTTTAAAAAACTTAATTACATAATCCTAAAACAGGGGCAGTAATAAATAAGGCTCACTTCCTAGATAAAATACTAATAGCTGAAAGTTCAATATTGTCCGATTATATTTTAGGAAGGCCCATCCTAAAATAAAATTAATAAACGATTAATAAATCGCTAAAGTATTAACAAAACTAGTCTTGTTTCATTTCATTATGCAGTCTAATCAAAAAGGTAAAACAAAATTAATAAATAGGAGAAGAAAAAAACTAATAGAAAGTTCCTAAACTTGGTACACATGTACTAACATTACATTCAAGTGTGATGTACAGCATTACAAAAGGGGATTGTACACAAGGGAATGCACGTGAAGCTAATTTTTAACATTTTGTCTTAAATATCGCGGTATATATTTCATTTAGCAAAAAATAACTCCTATATAAAATTAAACTAGAACAAATTCTCTTAATTAAAGGCCTTATTCATTTTTTTACCGACTATAGTTTTCGAGATAAAATCGATGGAATTTTTAAGAAATAAATAATCTGCGTTTTAACCGTTCCCTTTCCAATCTTGATGATGTTGTTGGTTGTAAATTGTAATATTTAATATTTTCTTCTAATGTGAGTCCTCCAAATAAGTCTTTTGTCCAGGTAAAAACCTAAATACCTAATTACATCTGATGTTGGGATTTTAATGTAATTAAAAAACGAATTGAATTAAACAGACGATACGGTATTTTATCAAAATTACTTGACAGACGTTCAAAATTATCATTAACTAACAAACTAAGGCTTTAAAAAGTTTTACTTAAACCTATTTGGACTTACGGCATAGAACTGTGGGGTTCTGCTAAAACTTCCAACATTAAAAAAATTACACATTCCTTCCAGGCAAAAGTGTTACGAAGGATAGTTGACGCACCGTTTTATGTCGCAAATGATACCCTGCATAAAGAATTAAACGTACCTACAATTTTAGATACTGCAAAAAAAAAAAAAAAAAAAACACAATAACTTTCACCAAAGACTGACGTACAACATGAATCCTCTGACAGAAATCCTTCATCGTACAAGAAACCCGTACAGCCCACAACGACGATTACGTAGGCGTTTGCCAAGAGACTTGCTGATCTGATTTATATCCCGGACGTGATGGGAACCTGTGAGCCTGCCAAAAAATTTTCTAATTGTAAAGAAATTTGCAGATTGCAAATTTAATTTAATGTTCTACATTTTTGTTTGGTTAATAATAAAAAAAAAATATTTTCATCAAATAAAAAAATAAAATACTTTAAACAACACCATGTTCTTAGAAATATGGGATTATTCATAGTATAGTTATAATACCCATTTATTCATCTCTAATAATTTTTTGAATTTTTAAAAACACTTTTCCAAAACGTTTTTATAAAATAAATAAAGCGTTTGAAAGTGTGAAAGTTATGATTTAAAAATTCCAGATCATCATAAAAATGAAATTATAGCTGAGCACTTCTATAACGAAAAAGTATATAAGAAGTCTCGCATACAAGAATATATAAGATAGATATATATTCTTTATATATTATTTATTAATATTATTTATATATTTCATATATTCTTATTGATATATAAGAAGTCTCTTACATAAGAAGCAACATATAATTTGGTCAGATCGATGCTCTACGAGATATTTGGAAAATGTACGATATATTAAAAAAAAATTTTTAAAAAAAGGTGTATTAAAGAACCGAAATCAATGTTAGATTACATTTCATCTTTGAATATCTATAGGTCTATTTATTCCAATAGAATTGCTCAATGGGTAAGCACAAGACATAGAAAAACATTCAATAGAATCAAACATAGTCTTCACTTCAACGTTCTAGACCCATCATCTGAATTGCTAATGCGAGCGTTGGGGAAAGAACCAACGGCAACTACACTAAGAAGAAATTCCGCTTCTCTCTCAGGCGGGAGATCTTATTCTAACCTACGGTGAACAATATTAACCTTGTTAGCCTTTTAAGTCTCAGGTAAAAATAATAAAACGATCAAGTTTCATAGAGTCTTTCAGTAGTTCACTGTAATTTAACATTTAGAAATATTCATATTAATTTCCATTTCAGGTTCTACCTGTTGTAAAGCATTAATCTATTAACTTAACTATTAAAATATTAGAGTAAAATCTTCGTTTTAGTGTTATCCCAGAACTAAAATGGTTAAAGTAAAAATATGTAAAGTGATTGTAATTAGTGCTGCTCAAAATCGGTCTTGGTCTTGCACTTTGCAAGACCAAGACCAAGGCCGCCAAACTGATGCAAGTGCAAGACCAGGACTGGTAAAAACCATCGATGTTTTTAATAAAAATTAAAGTAAAATAGTTACTCATACTTGACAATCTTAGTTAATATATGTTAATAATTGGTATAACCAATATACTTTTCCACTTAACTCTTCTAATTTTTCATTCGAGCTTAGTTAGGTTTCTCCTATCTAAGAAATTACAGTAATATTTCTACAGTAACAAGCTAATAAGTAACTGCAGGACTATTGCGAGACTCTTGCGCAACACCGAGACTGAGTTTACAAAACCAAGACTCGTTTGGCATTTGGGCAACACTAATAGTGTTGCCAGATAGAAATCTTAATTTCTCATAAAATGTTAGATATTCTTACCAATTCGGAATTAAATTGCACTTTTTATCCATTCAGTCTAGTCAAATTAGACATGTTACCTTAGAAAAAGGTCGGGTGATTCAAATTTCTTTTTTATATTCCTAGGCGTGCAGTGTAAAAAAATCCAAGTTTCCGCCCTTGAAATCCTGGTGGACTCGCTGCAGTGCTACAAAAACCATTGAAATTTCCTACTTTTTTTGGTTTAAGTTAAATATCTCCTTTTTAAAGTGGCATAGATAAAAAATGGCCTATTAAATGTTAAACGGCTTAAAATGATCTAACATTATTAGACAAAAGGAAGAGGTCACGACCTTTTGCAAGCTAGACTACTTTTTTGTGATAATTTTACTGGGCTATGGGCCAACTTGATACATGAAATATTTGAGAAATTTAAGCTGCATTGCTTTATCTGAACATTATGTTTTACTTTTCTTTTGTTTTTCTCAAAAATCATGTTTCCATAATTCATCAAACTTTACACCTATGTTATTTTTCATTAAACTAGTTATATTTTCTTTGCGATTCTTTAAAGGCGTGTGCATTCTAGTGACCTCGATGATATCAACGATTCACTTCTATAGATGGCAAGTTAATCAATTTTGTTTACACATTGTTTCAAATATAAAATAAACACTCTGTACAATATTCAGATTCGAAATTCCATTGCAAATTAGATATAGGTTTTGTAAAAATAAATCCTGCAAATTAATGAAAAATATTGAAATAAAAACAACTTAGCCAAATAAAGTTGAATAAGGTTTACCGGCAAATAAATATTTCTATTGATTCCTCGCTTGAATAAAGCTGATTGTTAAATAAATTATCTTTGATTGCAATAAGCATAAAATTAGGGTAAGTGAAATAAAAACTGTCATATTAAGTTTTTAAACATGATACAATTTACATTTAAAAAATATATATACAGTTATAACGATGAAAACATACATGGTATAAAAGATCCCTCACATTGGAGTAAAGAGGAGAATATATCAATAAACGAACTCAAATAAAGAAATATTTGCACTGGGCAACCACCTAAAATCGGCCGTAAGAGATCCTTAAAAGGGTCTGGTTGAGGGATGAACGGTGTAACAGGACATCTTTGAGGTTCATTCCTCCCCCTCCCCCCTTCTCCACCATTGTACATTATTTATCTTTATGGAGTCCGGGTCAACCTTCCAGCATAAACGGATCGTATTATGGCATGTCATCTTTGTAAAAACAAACGGACAAAGGAAAACGATATTTTTCTCTCAATAAAATTCGTATATGGCATGGTTGGAACATTCATATGGTTTGATATGATTCTACTCGTTTTAATTTCTGTTTTTAAGGAACCACAACAATATTGAAATTAAAAAAATTTACCAACATATGCCAAAGATGGTCAGCACTAAAAAAAATAATGAACATATTTCTGATACCTGTATGCCTCTCCTCAAAATCTACACTTATGGGATATGCATGGACTGGGGCAATATTTGCAGTAAATAGTCATCCATTCGAAATAATAATTATAAAAGGACAAACACAAGAACAAAATAAAAATATCGAAATTATTGTATTTAATTTTAATTTTTATAATTATTTTAATTATACTACGAAGCACTAAACAAATGTGGTGTAGAAAAATGTTACATTGATTTAAGCTATATAATAATATAATGTAGAATTGTATAAGAATAGGAAGATATTCATTGCTTTAGATAGAGAAAGTGACAATTTTGACTTTGAACGAGGAGTGATATATATTCAGCTTGTTCAGGTTCATCATAAATTTGAGACTTTCATTTCTGATATTTTCATTGTACATTATCTTGCGTTTCCTTTTCTATTTCATAATAATTATAATTATATCATAATATAATATAAATAAAATTATATATCGGTGGCACCTTTGCATAGTGCGTCAAATGCGACATTCATATCTTCAGGGAAAATAAATGCTATTGAAAGTTTGGAATTTTCGCAATTCCGAGTTAAATTTTCGAGTTTCAATATATCATTCTCAAAGGAATATTGATCACTGTAATAGTCACATAACTTAGTGATATCTATAAAGATAAAAAAAATGCACTTAATACACCATATACAGGTGCCACAGATGTAATATAATAATTAATAAATTGCGTTAAAGGGAAAAGTATCGAAAAGTAACTCTTGTCACCTAGAAAAAATCAAACTACTACTTCCAGATGAATACTATTTCTCGTACAAATTTTTGGTCCAAAATCTTTATTTTGTATTAGGAGAGCTCAAAGCATATGTTATTAAACGAACAATTTGTAGTTTGTAAAATTATCGCCATTGTAGTCCAGCTCTGTCGACCCTACAGGACTCGGCTGGAAAGTTGAGCCCCTATAATCTCCTACTCTCTTAATACTAAAATAAAATAAACTATGACAGTCATTGAAAACTTTTTTAGATAATAGAGAGATTTAAATAAGTAACAATTTGAACCTATTTTGTTATTTGCTATAAGAAATAAATAACTCTATCAAAATTCCTTCCGTAGGAAGCAGCTTTTGTAAATCTAATTTATGTCTATAGATCTTATAATTAAAATCATCTTAACCTCACAATAAGCACTGCATTAATGCTAAACTTCCATTTCCCTCCATAGTTGTCAGAGACAAGCCTGCCTCGTAGTTCCCTCGCCTAATTGTATATTGGTATGTATGTGTTGTTTTTTTTTAATTTCTTTATTATTTTAGTTATTTTATTTTATTTATTGCATATACCTTTTGATTATTATTTTTATTTTATATTTTTAGTGATCCTACTTTACTATAACTAATGTTCCAGTGACAGAATGTTGTATAAAAAAAAAAAAAAAAATGGTAAACTACCATATGTTTTCTGTATTTTCTCCAGGAAAAGATAAAACTCTGTAAGAGTCCAAGAATAAATAAGGAACAGTTTTAAATCTTCGGTATCAGTCACTGTATTTCCCTTCCCCATTTTTGTTCTCATAACTACCAAGTTCCTTTTAATAGACGACGCTTGTCAGCTTAGAACCGTTTAAAATAGCACGAGTTTTCCTTGTTCTTAAGTATATTCTCCATATTCCTATCGAGGCTTTATTTCTCTTTACCCTTCGGGGAAAGATAGAATGGAATAACAACCCTAACGATAAGGGAGTCGAGGATGGAGCCATGAATAGATTATGGCTTTTTATTCAAACGTGGCGGCTCTTCTCTATTAAAAGCCTGATGAGTCGTGACCCCTTTGCTACCATTAATCTTTTCCGGGACATCGTTTGAATCCAACAGAGGTAAAAATTAAAAAAAAATAAATAAATAACTATACATCAAAACATTTTCAGATCTCATGTTCTATTCAGGTGAAGTATAAAACATCATTTTATCATATGTTATAAAAAAAAAAAAAAAAAGAAATCTGATCTCCCAACAAGCAATGGGATGAATGAAAACAAAAATAATTTCACTCTAATTTATACAATGCACATTACTTTCAAGCTAAAGCATTCGGATCATCAAGGGGAAAATTAAAAGTTGTCAATTCAAAAACTACTTTTTAGAAAAAATTACTTATTCCTCAGAAGTTAAATATTAATTCCTTTCCTTAGGAATATAGTTTGAAATTTTAATTTTAACCTAACAATATTAAATTCATGTACTATTTTTCAAGTGTACTCTCCTCCTCACAAATTCCTTATTTAATCAACTTGAACCCTCTGGGGCTAAATGTTGGCAAAATTTGTTTAAAAATTAAATTATAGCTTTAAGTTTTAGTTCATAAGTTCAGTACAAAAAAATAATGAGTCCCATCACCTTATGATTACACAAAAATCAATTATATTACCAGAAATAATAATAAGATATAAATCTCATTAAAATGCAAACATGCAAAAACAGGAAAATACCATGAGACATTGAGCCTTGTCAGGAAAAAACAGAACAAAAATAAACAAAGAAGTATAACAATGCCACGAAGTATCGAGTAGAGGAAGCATGCCCAACAATAAATCAAAACTATAAATCACTACAACTTGACTGATCAGTTTTTAGTGAACAGTTTGTCTACAAATCGTTAGATTGGTTCGACAAGGTCAGTACTTTCAATAGCCTTAATTTAAAAAAATTAAAATATTAGGTCCTCAAACCTTTTCCGTTATTTTTTTATTTAGAAATGTTATAGTGATATATGAACACATCCACACTATATATACAGAAAATATAAAATTAACAAAAGTGAAATAATAACTAAATAATAATCAAAAACTATGTACAATAAAAAATAAAATAACCTAAAGATAAGTAAATTAAAAACATAAAAGCCTGACTGTATATATTGTATACAGGTAAGGCTGCTGTATACAATATATACAGTCAGGCAAGGAACCCAGGCTTCTTCCTCCAACTATAGAAAGAAAATCCGGACTCTAAGAGATCTCCGCGCTACTCTCTCAGCAGCGTCACTGGTGCTAAAGCCAGTGTAGTTTGAGAGAGAGCGTTTTAGCCAAATTTATTTATAAAATTAGTTAACATTTTGTCTGCATTTCTTAAAATGGTATTAATATTGTTTTTGAAGATGGTTCAATAAAAAAAAATACTTTAATTCTAATTTTATAAAAGATATGTCGATATACAGTTAAAACTTTAAAATATATAAAAATTAAATTCACAAAGGAAGTGACAACTTTCTAAAATGAAAAAACAAATTTACTCTTAAACAAGAGTCGGAAGGACTAATAACCTTTTTTTCACATTCCCTGTTTTAATATATTGTTCTTTAATTCTGATAATTTTCTGCTTAACAAATCTTTTTCAGCTGAGAAGTGTGGTAAAGTGAAGAAATGATACATACAATTAATAATATTAGTAAATAAAATTAAAAAATTAGTTACGGTCATGTCAAACCAAGTAAATGAAATGTTAGTAAAATAATTTAGTAGTAATAAACGAGTTTTGCGAGTTGCTTTGTATAGTAATTCTTAATTTACTCTTATTGAATTTTACTTTGAAGGTTTAAAAACCTCAGAATTTATTTATTAGAATCCTCAGGCTTATATTACAGCATATATAAGTAACTGTAGTATACTAAATTATGGTAATAATCCTTCTTGAGTATAATAGTGACCTTTGTTATGATAGTTTGAGTCAATTAAATCGAAGCTTATTTTAATTACTTTAAAAAAAAATTAACTAATTTTAGGCATTCTAATGTTTAATCATGTCATTATTTATTTACTTACAGATATAAAAGCATTAAAATGTATATAAAGTAAGATTCCATTATATTAAAAAAATGAGTAAATATCCGTTACAATAAATTGAATGACAAATAAATAAGTAATTAATATTGATACTCTCAAATCAACCTGTATTTCTTACAAAAATTAAAAAAAATAAAATAAAATAAAGAAATTCCAACTAGAAAAGTTATGTTCTCAATAAATATTTAGGATTCATTAGGACTATTCAAACCTTGAAAAGAACTTGAAACACTAATATATCTGACATATTAGCTACGCACATAGATATCGACCGATAAAATCATGATTATACAGTGTATGTCCTAAGTACAAGAATATACAAATTACCAAAAGCAAACTCACTTCCATCTGAAAAAAAAAACTCTTGTTTAATAACACCGGCTAAAACAGCTGATATAGCTAACATGTTTTTCGTATTCCTTATTCCACACTAGCCAGGTGAAGGACATCTGGTTTAAGATTCGGATAAAGAAAAAACAGCATAGACAGAATGATATCACAGTATATGCAAAACGATATCACAGCACAGACAGAATGATATCACAGTACAGGCAAAATTATATCATAGCAAATATGAGAATTCGCAAAATGATATCTATTTTCACTGATCACAGAACGTACTCCCTTTCCCTCTCATCGCCCCCTCTCCCCCCCCCCCCTCCCGGTCACTGACCAGAAATCTCAACAATAAGATCCTGTCACTGCAGGCTCCCAGTTAACGAGGGTCCACTGTCAGAAAGGTTATTGTTAACCAAGTTTAGCAGCCGAGGAGATTTAGTTACAGCTTCTGTTCTAATTGTTATGTTAAATTAGAAGTGATTGTGCCTAGAACAGATGATTCTGACTTTGAAAATTAGTCGATATGAAAATGGAATTCAGAAAGTAAATCACCCAAAAGTTTTAATTCAAATCCACATTTAAAAAAAATATTTTAATGAGATAGCGTAATGAAGGTTACGCCGTTTTGAGTGCTTAATGATATCGTTAAATAAAATTCTGTACAATTAATAAACACCAATGTTTTTAAAAATTAGCTACAAGAGTTCCCTTAAGCTTTAATATAACGAAATCAGTCCCAACCACCAGGGGTGCCACCATCCCCTCTCCCAAGGCAGATGGCACATGAACCTCTATCCCTTCTCCCAAGATTTTTCAATGATTTCTTCTTCCTTAAACCAGAAAACACCCTCAAATGTGCCGCCCAAAAATTTGATGGCACAACATGAACCATTAAATCTCCATTCGAGAAACCCTGCAAAAAAAATTATTAAACTGGATTTTTCTATGTCTCCTAACACTTTATCAATATCATGCCCGTTTTTATTATTTCTTTGTAGTAATAGCTGTTGTTCAAAATATTTTAAAATTTAAATTTTTCCGTATGCAGTTACTACGGCAAAACATGATAATAGCTGTTAGTACAGATCTCTGATATGAGAGCACGCCATGCTTGCACAAAGGCATACAGGAATGTTTTGCCGAGGAAATTGTACACAAAAGGCATTTAAATAGAATTCATTCATTCAAATATCTTCAACAGCCTACTTCTATGACTTTCAAATCATATTACAAAATATGAATCTCATACAAGTTTTAACTATTTTACATTACATCAGTATGGAAAATAAAATCTTCTCAGGAACAATTTTAAAAATAAAATAAAATTCTATTATATATTCGAATAATAAGAATATATACTTATTCGTTCCCACGATTGTATAAGATAAGCCAAAACTACTAGGTTTTTTTTTCAGATTTACTCCGATTTTACATTCAAATGAGTAAGTATGACAGGGTTTATAATTCAAGTTTTTTTTTCCAATCTCGGTGAAACTGGATGGACTTTAAAAAGATAATTAGTAATTCCTATTTTCACCATATAATGCAGGACGGTCTCTCCACGCCTAGTGGTATAATAAAAGGCCTCTGGCTACAGATGCAAAGTACGCATACAGCCTGCATAGCCCTTTTACCTTAAAATGCCCTTGGGCAATAAAAGGAAATTAAAAATTATGTATATATAACATTTATATATATTGTACTTATTAATAAAGAAATTCCTGGGGGGTAGGATTATATGGTAACACCATATAATAATACAAATTATAACATTGTAATATGTCTTTTGTAGGCGGAGCTGGACGAAAATTATTCCAATGACGAATACATTTTAATTCATTAAAAAAATGATTTTTTTTTTTATTCGTTAGTCGCAACTAGTTAGTTAGTTAGCGAAGGAATAATTGAAAAAGACCTTTTTGAAAAAAGACTAACGACTAAAAATGTAGACCTTCGTTCATGAATTAATTTCCAAACAAGCCATATGTTAAAACTGATTATAATGTTTCTTATTTTTTTTTTTTTTTTTGTGCTAACAGCCCTTCATTTGATGAAGTAGATATGCAAATATATTCGACCTTTAGGACAGACAAAGGTTTCTCTGTAGAAGGCATTTATTTTTTGAAAACTGTTTTGGTCTTAATTATTTAAGGTTTTTGAAATTTTATTATTGATTTAATGTTAATATACAGTAATATCTATTTAATGTTAAAATATGGTTCGATATATCACTTCAATGAATTTACCCTAGACTTTCCACATCTTTAGCGACTTTCGAGTCTTCGAATAAAAAATAATAGAAATTGTCTTAGTTTTATTAAAGATTATATTTTTAGGAATAATACAAAAACACTTTTATATACATATATGAAATGAACTAAATTTAAAATAATTTCATAAAATTATCAACCGTCGTAGAAGTGGACATTTTTGGTTTACTATTTTTAATGAGTATGTAGAGTAAAACGAAACGATAAGTTGGAACTGTGACATTTTTATCCGTCCAACTTCTAGAAAATGATTCACCTTAGATCAAGCTTATTTCCTTGGGTATAACTCTAAATATTATTTGAATTATAGAATAGTTGATCGCCTTCCAGGATAAAAGCCCCAAAACATAGTAAATTAAAACGTGTATGTATTTTATTGGTTTATTGACCTCTCCCTCGGCAAGCACTTCTTTTAAGAGGTTTACCAAACCAACGGCAGACCGTTACGATTTATAAACCTAGTATATTTTTAAAATAAAGGGCATTTCAATGACATAACTTTGGAAAAAAAATGCGAAACTCTCACCCGATCGACATTTCAAAAGTCATTGGTTTATTGTTAATTATTATTGTCAGTTCAGTGTTTTTAAACATTTTTTTTCTTGATAATTAATTTTAATTTGAGATGATGAAAATTAACATCCGTGAGAGTTTTGGGGGCATTAGTGAAAACCATTTATATTTATATTATTATTCGAAAAATTATCCATTCGACTAGATTTTTATTCAAATAATTTTTCATCCAATTGAAATTTTAGTCATGAATAAAGTACTAAAAATTAATTAGGATTTTAGTTCGGATAAGACTTCAATCGTTTTTGATATTCGTGATTAAAAATCCTTAATAACAATTTATTCGTTTTAAAATAAATTTTCATTCGACTAACACCCAACTCTGATCGTAAGTAACACCATTGGTACCAGAAAAATAAAACTTATAATTTTTTAAATGTCAAAAATCATTGTGATTATACTTTAGTATATAGATCCACGAAGAAGCTTCCATTGCCCATATCCCGTTTCGCAACCGACAGCTGTTTGTTTCTCATCCCTCAGCCTGATTCGCATTTTTATAGTCTTTGGTCTGAATGCATATATGTATACAATAAAAAGAAAAACCAAAAACTTTTCTAGCATATTAAACTATTAGAAATCTACTACTTTTGAAAGTAAACCAGTACCTCGCCCTAGAAATTAATCATTTATATGATTATCTGCCCTTTCCGCACTAACTTCGCAAGTAATTTTTTTTTATTGATATTCATATTAAATAATATGGATTTGAATAATTTTTAATTAGTTATGTATTATATATTAGTACAATCATGGTCTATTTAACTGGTAAACTGTAATCAGCATACATACCATAAAAGCCAATAAGAAATTTAATTTATATAACTTTATTTAAGATAACGATATTTTAACTGATTTTCACTTTAACTTTAATTGAACTCAATGATAGAACGAGATTACGTTATTATTTCAAGAACTAAAAAAATAACTAAATGTAACATTGACACATAGACACATAGACACAACTCTTAGAAGTATATGCTTTTATATACTTCAAAAAAAAAAGTTATTCAAACCACTAAGTAATTATAATAGATCAAGCCGTCATGTAAGATATTCTGAAGATACATAACATATAGGATATCTCTAATTGACAAAGGACTTAACTAGACTTAATTTTAGTCGCTTCACGTGAAGCTTAAAGACTTAACTGTTTCGGGATGGGTCCCGGTCCTATGTCAGAAGGGTTTGTGCTAAGTGGTGAATTATTACTTTCTTCAATATACCACTTGGACAAAATCAATACTAATATAATATTAAAATATGTAGCCTTAAATATATTATTTAATCAGCACGAAATGTTGAATTATTAGTTAAAAATGGCTAATTAGAATAAAACATAGAAATGTGTGGAGCAGGTAAAATGTCTCAATTAATTTATTAATTAATACCACACATAATAAGATAATTATTAATTACTATTTAATTTTATTTATTCATTTAATGTATTCATTTCTAAATGATTATAAATTATAAATGTATTTATAAAGGATTATAATCGGCAATTGGGCCAAAAATATCCCGCTTGTGGCTTCGGTGTACCTACATCATTTTCTTTTCTCCATCAACTTTTTCCTTAGTGAGCCTTCGCCAAGTTGGTCGGTCTTAAGCAACCGCCCACCATTCACGCATGTAAAGAATATTTTAAACTTGTATAATAGCGATATTGAATAGCGGCAATTCTGACGTTAGGAATCGGGGTAGTGGGGTAGTCTTGAATAATGCATTTTAAAAGGTAAAAAGTATATTTTTCTTCTTTTTTTTTATGTAATAAAAATAAAATTTAACGCAGTAAGATAAGTTAATAAGATTTATAGTAATGACAATACATTGAAATAGTAATATAAAATAGATGAATAATATGCAATTAAAGAATATGTATTTTTATAAATGTTTGTGTATTATATGTGTATGTGATAGGCAGTTGCTATTTCTTCGTTTTTCAATTTGTAGGCATTTATATTTTGTTCTTTTCGATGTCTTTTATTTTCTTTCCTTAGAAAAACTTCATTTAGACTGATGTCTATCCTATGAAGCCTGTGGTCTGTTTCTGCGCCTCTCTTGATCCTAACATTTACTGTATTTTTGATTTCTTCCTTTGGTATGAGAAAGTAATCTATTATTGATTTTTCGTTTCGCCCTGGTTCCACTCTTGTATATTGGTATATTGTGAATTTCATACTATGATTTAATCAAATTTGAATACCAATTATATTGGGGTGAGTATGTGAATTTTATATTTTATTAAATCAAGTTCAATACCTTGTATACTAGGTTGCAGAGATGAGCAAAATCGTAATCAATGATTACATGATTAAAACTGAAAATAATACTTTATGACCACGCCAATTTTATACTTGATACAATAGCACTGTAATTATAGCAAAAGTATGACACGATTACCTGATTACGTGATTACAATCGTAATCATAAACCTGATTACGATTACAATCGTGTAATCACGTAATCAAAATCAATGTAATCGTAATCATGTAATCGAATTCACTGCATTCATAATCAAGTAATCAAAATCACTGTAATAGTAATCAAAAAATCAAATACACACGATTTTCCTCTGTTTAGAAATAGACTATAAGAAAAACTAGTATAAAACATTTTCTATTTTCTTTTAATTTCCGGTACCACTTTCTATGATAATACCGTCGGTTTACCGATTAACAATTTCCTAATTTTCATTCCCCTTTCATCTTTTATCTCATGAATGGATGCTCGGTTTTTCACTGTTCCTACACTTTTCAGGCTATATTGATGTAGGCGAATATGGAGAATTATTGTAGAAAATTTTTCGAATTTTCATTCGCTGTTCCTCTTTAAACTCGTAAATGGATACTCGTTTTTTCACTGTTCCAACACTTTTCCGGCTATATTGATGAAGGCGAATATGGAGAATTAGTGTAGAAAATTGTTTGAATTTTCATTCGCTTTTCCTCTTTTATCTCGTGAATGGAGTCTCGGTTTTTCACCGTTCCAACCATTTTATAGCTGTTTAGAGGAAGGCCAATGGAAACGGGAGTGGTACAATCTTCATTAACTTTTCCTATTTCTTCTTGGAAATTAAGGATCAGTTTTTCATCGTTCCAACAGTTTTCCGGCTATGTAGAGATAAAGGAAAATGGGCAAATTTTGAAGAAAATTTTTCAATTTTCATTCACTTTTCCTTACATAAATGAGGAAAATTTTCTACACCATTTCTCCGTTTTTTTCTACACCAATATAGTCGAAAATGTATTGGTGAAAAACCGAGCATCCATTCACTAGATAAAATGGGAAAAGCGAATGGAAATTCGGAAAAAAATTTTTCACCATTCTCCGTTTTTGCTTACCACCACATAGCCAGGAAACTGTTGGAACGGTGAAAAACCTGATCCTTCATTTTCGAGATAAAAGAAGAAAGTAAATGAAGCAAATTTGTACCACTCCCGTTTCCATTGGCTTTCCTCTAAACAGTTATAAAATGGTTGAAACGGTGAAAAACCGAGACTCCATTCACGAGATAAAATAGGAAAAGCAAATAGAAATCCGGAAAATTTTCTACATTAATTCTCTATTTTCACATACCTCTACATAGTCGGCAAACTGTTGGAGCGGAGAAAAACCTAGCATGCATACACGAGATAAAAGGGGAAAAGCGAGTGGAAATTCGGAAAATGTTAAATGTTAACCGACGTTATTAACAAAGAAGGTACTCTCGGCAGCTAAAGAAAATAGCAAATGTTTTACTCTTGTTTTCCTTTAAGCCTATCTCTAAACACAGGAAAATCATGTGTATTTGATTTTTCTATTACGATTACGCGATTATGATTACACGATTACGATTACAGTGATTTTGATGACAATGATTATAATTACATAATTACGATTTCGTGATTACGCGATTATAACCAAAATCAAAAACCGTGATTACGATTACAATCGTGTAATTAAATAATTGGGATCTTTTTGATTATAATCGTAATCGTAATCGTAATCATAATCGTTGATTATGATTATGCCCATCTATGCTAGGTTGTACATGTATAGGTATAGTAAATGTATAGAATTTGTTTGAAAATTCATAAATTGGAGCGTCAGTTATTTTATAATGTGGAGACCTGCTATGCGAGAATAGGAAATTATAGCGAACATCTATATATATATATATATATCATCCTATGTCATACTACCTGGATCCTTATCTGAAATACAGAGGCCTTTCGACCCACAATCTGCTTAGGAATGTAATAAAGATAAATGCTTTCGCCTAATGGAGGAGTACTCCTGACCCCTGACTGGAGGGCGTGCATGCAAGATAAGAAAACCTTCCTTCTTGCAATAAAGAGGAAATTGGTATTATGGAAATTTTCAAAAAACGACATTTCATGAATGGGGTGGCCGAACGGGCTAACGTATGTGTAAAATTGTACATGCCCGTCAACCTGATAAACTGAAAATTACGAATTCTGATTCCGGTGCCAGTGGTAATTTTAACACTTGCACAAGTCCCCCACCCTTCCCCCTTGTTCAAGAAAACCACATGCAACCGAAAATGCGAGGAAGAGAAAAAAAAAAGAGAATTTTAAAGTTTCACCTCATTCTTATAACAGGACAAACTTATGATACCATTATCTTATGTCCAATAAATAGATTAACGCCATATTCAGCTTTCCACCACTTGATTCCAGCCACGATGTCTAAATCTTTGGTGGAAAAATAATTTATGCCTTCTTTATCTAAGTCAAACCAAAATATCCAATATTTTTGCAGGCTATTATATTATTCTATCTCAAAATAGCGCACTTATCATCTGCGTTTCGTGGCCTACGGATGTTAAATCATAATGAAATTAGTAGGCCACTATGGCCATTTGATTGTACACATCATTATTAATCATTAACGTGCAAAGCAGCGGGATGTTCATACATTTTCACATAGTCGTTCTGACGAAATGTTGGGGGGTGGAGGTTACCTCAAACGTCCCAATACTTTTTTAGGCCACTATGATTATTTGATTGTTCTCATCATTATTAATCATAAACATGAAAATCAGATGAATGTTCATTAATTTTCATAAAATTGCTCTAAGACATGTTAGGAATGGAGGTTGTGCCGAACGCCTCAATTCCAAGAATTTTCACAGATAAATATTTGGAACTTACGACAAAATGAAGCCACTCACAAAGTTTAATGAGGATGTTAATAATTTCATGAAAATGAGCCTGTACAACAGGATAAGAATTAAATAAACTGTTACACCATCGTTAATTGTGATATTAAACTTTAAAATTTTTAGTCTCAAATTAATATTATGTTATTAACAGATTAATAATATAATATGAAATAATAATTTCAAAAAATATTGACTACTTCTTATCTACTTAATTAAATTTAAAAAATATCATTATGTAATCTTGCATCATATTAAATTAATTTTTGAACAATAATATCAAATAATCTAAATCCCATATAATTCTTTCTAAATACAAATTTAATAATAAAAAAATATGGTCGGGAATAACAAAAGTTTCGCTTCCTACTTTACTTTGAATAGAAATTTTCAAAGTACATTTTAACGGTACTAAAGCTTAAACCTTATAGCTAATAACTCATTAAAACCATTAAAATAACACAAACGCAATTTATTATATCAAAGGCATGCAATAAAAACCTTGTAACAGAATCAGTTTTTGTAAACAACAAAATTGTAGTTTCTGAGGTATACATGCTCATAGAGAGTTTAAAGTGCAAATGTGTATTTAAGCAATAAATTATTATGGATTGTCTATTAGTCAATAAACTTTACCATTGTAAAGTTTACTAAAGTGGAGATAGGACCCAAATGATATTAAAGAACAATTAACTATTCATTAATATACCGAGTTTAATTAAAATCTTTAGAGCCATTAGTTACTCAATTTTTTTCACCTAATTTAAAATATGTTAAAAAATTAATTTTGATTTTTAAAATAAATAACGGATGTTTATATAAATATTACAGCCTCTATTATGGACCTCATAGTTTCAATCCATACATAAAATTAAAAATTGGATTAAAATTATTGTACTTTAAGATATTTTATTATGTTTTGTTTTTCAAAAGAAGTAAACAAATATAAAAAATCTTGAAGTAATGCAAAACGAATTCAATGAATCTTATTTAATTTTCATATTTAATATGAAATAATTTCTACTGTTATTATAAAATTTTAAAATTATATCCGCATTCCCACATATATTATTATAGTAAGGCTTGAAATCGGTTTTGTACCAAATATAAGCTCCTATCATGCTCAAATAACATGAATAGAGAACCATTGAATTCAGAATTTCACGTGGGATTAGTGAATAGTATTCTTCCCTTTTGTTTTTCTTTCTATAAATAAATTCAATACAAACATTTTCCTAGTCTTCAATACTGAAACGGTGGTAAGTCTGTAGATCGATACGGGATGAATTGGGCTTTGAAGATTTTGATGAGTACAGCATACAGCGTACAGCGTTTTTAAGCCCAAAAACGTCTATTTTCGAGATAACGCTAGGCATAGGGTTCGTACCATCCACACAACCTTATGTTAATTGTAGTACTGTCATTGAATACATGTCTCGTTTCGTCGACTTGAGGATTCTATGATCGAGAGAGGAGGAGTTTATTTTATTTATCTATGGTGTTTTTGATCGGCAAGCCATATTATCGTTAATTCTTCACCAAATTTCAAGATTGAGCTACCAATTTTGAAGGCTTCCTTCTCCTTCAGGCGGGCAAAATAGTCTAATCACCCCGAAAATCCATGCAAACATGTCATGAAAGAAAAGAAACTTTATTTGTGAATAACTAAAAAGTTAAATATTTTTCCCACGGTTATGCATCCATGATTATATAAAAGTTTACAATATTTCCTACAAAGGGAAATAAAAATCAACGAAATCGGACAATTTTTAGCAAAGATACACCTTATTGAAATTTGTAAACATGTTGGTTCCAAACATTAATGAAGTTTTAAATTAATTTTTGTTTCCTTTGTCGCTTATATTTATCGATAAAGTAAAAATTGATTTCTTTATCTTTTGATACGTTGTATTATTTTATTTTATCATTAATTTGGCATTTGATCACTTAACAATATTCTGTGCGAATTTTTTGCAGGGGCCTACTAGTTGTATGAAATTAACGATTAACACCTAGCGTTTTCATTTTATTTATTTAATTAATCTATATTTTTTCATTTGATATCATTGATAATGTAATTTAGATGATACTGGTATTATGATTATTATTGCCAAAATGTATTATTTTCTCTTCTACACGTTGGCCTTTAGTTTTACTTATAAGAGTATGGCCAGCACTTTCCTAGAAAAATCGGGTCACTAGTAATGGACTGAGGCTCACAAAAGCAAGGACCTTTAAGTCCCATGTGAACATTGTGCACACGCACATTATACAATAGGATTAATAGCTAAAACATGTGTGGACTTGGGACATCTTCTTCTCGATTACAAACCCTTTCGAACGTTTTTACATTCTTGTAATAATATTAGAATCATAACGCTGCTTTTAGGATTAAAAGTGTTTGTGTAATACTAAGTTCAACTTCATTTTCAAGATGAATATCGGTCTTGTATAACTTGTATAACGTTTTGACATTCTCAGGACTACTCGGTGAGGACAACACGTTACTTTCAGCGTCCACGAAATCTAAAAACGCATTTTCTGTTTCTGGCCTCTCTGTTAAAAATATCTCATATAAAGAAGAAGCCATTTTTATGATTATTATTTTGTTTGAAGAATATATGCTCCCAATCATTGTCTCAGAATAAAGTTTAATTTCTATTTCTATAAGATTAAAACAGGTACCGGGTGCAATTAAATATAATATTACTTTTTTTTTTTTTTTTTTTTTTTTTTTTTTTTTTTTTTTTTGTTGCCTCTACCCTGTAGGGTCATTGGCAACACCTTTGAATTAAACTCTGTTGTAGAATTTTATCATTTTTAAGAACTTTAAAGTTTTTTTAACGGCATTTTCATGGTCTTGTAGATTTTCTTTCAGACTCTGTGCCATGTCTAACTTTCTCCTTATATGATCAAATGTAGGGCATTCTTGAATAATGTGTTTTACTGTCCTTTGGACATTGCAGTTCTCACAGGTCGGAGGATCAAGTCCTCTTAGTAGGTAGGAGTGCGAGAACTCACAATGTCCAATTCGCAGTCTGCAAAGGGCTGTCTCCTCTTTTCGAGATGGTCGGTGCGAGGTTTCCCATTTTAAACAGTGGGGTTTAATTTCTTTTAATTTCGATTCTCCTTGTTCCCACTTGTTTTGCCACATGTTCCATACATTCTCCTTAATTTTTATAACGTAATAACGTAATTTTTATAATATTACTTGATATTACAAAATATCAAACATTATTAGCAATGATGTGGCGTAGATTAGAATTTATATTAATGTGTTTAGATTAATTTTTAAATCATATTTCATTGAAATACCTTCATATTTTATTGTGTTTTTTTTTAACATTTCGAAAACTAATATTTGATATATTTCACATTATCATTTATCATAAAGATAAATTCTCTTATCGGATATTTAGGTATGACACATTTGATTTTTTTATGATTTTGAGAAGAAAAAAAAAAACTTGGTACCTCAAATTATAAAATACAAAAATCTACTATAACGTATGCTGGCACTGGTACTGGTACTGATGGGGAGAACTATTGAGGCAAGTGGGCCCTATCGTGTTCTTTTTGCCAACCCTTGACGACTACTTTGAGGTTATGGTCGCGTACTTACCCGTGTGTAATTATCAATATTTATTTTCCGGGGCCACCGAAAAATGAAAATTAACCGATGCAAGTGGGAATTGAACCCTCAACATTCAGAACCGGGCTCTCTGGAGCCTACACCAAGATACAAGAATCCGAGAATACGAGAGGTTCTCAGAAAAAAAGAGAGATTTTAAAATTTGTTCATTGCTTATTAAATATTGAAATATACAATTAGGTATAAACCGTATAATATACCTTGCCATAAAAAGAAAAATGTAAACACACTCAATCCAAACATACAATATATATGGATGTATATGAATGTAGAAGTAGTGTTAATACGTGTAGCGCTCCTATTACTTCCTAACCTCCTAATACAAATTAAAGATTCTAGAATAAAAATTTGTACGGAGAATGATAGAGTTCATCTGGAGATGGTAGTTTGATTTCACCAAGGTGACAGCAGTTATTTTTCGATCAAGACATTTTCCCTTGAGTAAAATTATTAATTATTGTATTATATATAATATTATATTGTACATTATATTGTGATATAATTATAATGATTATGAAATAGAAATGAAAGTACAATATAACGTACGATGATTATATTAGAAATAAAAGGCTCAAATTATTGTTGGGCTTATAAAAGGCTGGACAAGTTGGATATACATTACAGATAAAAATTTACAATAAGAATAATTATAATTATATGATAGTATAAATTGGCAATAAGGCGCGATATATAATATGGATTTTTAAGGAAATTAAAAATTTGTTTAAGCTGTAGTTTCGTTTATTTTATTTTATGTTGATAAAAAATCGGAACAACAGAATACATAAATTGAAGTTATACAATTTGACGTCCCCTCCTCTCCCCCTCCCCTAGTATGCTACAAAAAAAAATCTGGATAATTCATTAATTTCAGTTTCAACTTAATATCCTTAATAATGTTTAGTTATCCAGGCACTAAAAGTTATGCAAAAGGTATAAAATTGAGCATGAAAATGTCACTAGGCCAAAGTGTATTCAGCCAAATGTAAAAGGTTATCGGGTAGATCACCTATATATTTTAAAATGTTTTACAAAAAAAAAAAAAAAAAAAGGTTCGGAATAACTTTCACTAAATAATTTTTAATTGCTAATAACTGAGTAACCTGTTCTACTAGAATTAGTAGTTTGGAATTGAAACAATTTTATTCATTATTCATATCCTAAGTTATATCCATTAAATGCAAAGTATTTTAATCTTCGAAAACTAACTCTATTGAAAACGAAGCAACAGTTGTAAATAAGGTTTGAAAAAAAAATTATGGCCTGACTTGTCTTTCATTTAACATTAATATGTACAAAAATAATGACAAAAAACATGATGAAGCTTTTTGTCGGTTGAAGATGGTTAGTTCATTTTACAAGGAGTTAACCGCTGTCCCCTAAAAAACACAAACCCCAATTTAATAAATGATTTTTAGAGGAAACTGAAATATTTAATGATTCAACCCTCACTTTCACACTTTCTCGACAAAATAGAAGTTGGCATATTTAATTTTAACAAGTAATATTTAAAAAACGGGAATCAGAAAATGAGGTGTCAAAAATTGGAAATATTTAAAATTAAATAATGTTTTATGAATATAAATATTCAAGGACGGAAAACTAGGAGAGAGAAGCTAAGGAATTTTTAATCCGAGAGAAATTTTATTTTAGGAGGCCACAAATTTCAGGAGAACCTTTTAGTAATAGTTTAAGTAAAAATAGTTATTTCGGTTTTTTTTAATATTATTATTTTTTAAGATTTTGATTCAATCAAAATTATTTTTTGATTTATATATTTGTTTATTTCGAAATATTACATTCTGTCACATCAAGGACATTTATAATAGTGTTCAGAGAGCACACTCACACTCTAATCAATATTATAAAATAATGATATTTGTTTTGAAATATATTACCAACAAATATTATTATATGTGTTGAATTTTATTCGGAACGGAGATATTAAATTTACCCCTCTAGGCAAAAAACCTAGTTCCATCCCTATAAATAATAGGGCATGCATAAGACACAGAGAAAGTTAATTTATAAAGATATCAATTCTAAAGTTACAAGTTTAAAATTCGAATAAAGAAATTTTAATCTAATAATGTTTAATTTGATTTATTTTAATGACTATATTTTTTATATAGTTTTATTTGCATGTATTATTTATTGATGAGAATTCTGGATAGTTTTAGATGCATACAAATTTCAACATCAGTAATAACTTGTTTATGTTTGAATATTTCGTTTTTATTGGTTTCTACTTATGTCAGACTATCATTCCTATTTTCAATCTTCTTTTCTTATCTTTAATAACACAAAAAAGTTATCCGTGTCTCAATAAGTATTACAAATATGTTATTTAGATATATGTTATAAATGTATCTTCTTATTTTTCTTATTATATATCTTGAAAAAATAGTCCTCAATTGAAAGAAAAATAAATTATTAAAACTAAAATAATGTTTCAATAAATTCCATCTAGAGTATTTTTTATTTTCACTAAAATTGCAAGCTAGCGTCATTTCACTTAATAATAATATAAATATTATTTAATGGTCGTGTAACACTTGGTCGTGTAACTATCGAGATGTTTTATAAATTAATTGAGTGAAAAAAAAAAACGATTTCGCCAGATTACATTACTTATGCGATATGAGGATTATTTTTGTCCTCCCAAGTAACTGAATGAATATAGAAGGATAATGGGAACAAATTTTTCACATTGTATTGTGAAATTTGATAAAAAAAATTACGAAGTTCAAGCAGTTCGTGTACCTTGTCCTGCCTGTATTCCAGCGGGTAGAAGCATAAGAAAAGCGGTCGGGAGAATCATCTTGTTACGTGTTGCTCTAGAGTCACAGTGGACGAAGCACCATCCACAATCGTGTCCGACTCTGGACTAAAGCAAGCGGAGTAGGGCTTAGTTTGGCGCCGGCGCCAAGTCACGCTTCTGCTTTGCGTTCATCCGACAAAAACTGATGAACGTCGGACCAAAGTCCGTGGCAACTGATTGCTATAGCTCGTGATAAGTCGAGGAGAAACATTGTTCATTTTTATTTTAGAACCCAATCAATAATACAATGGAATTAGTAGATTATATTGATAAATAATTAATTGCAAATCGATTGATAAAAAAAGGATAATTTTTTTATCTAAAATGTGCAAATACGTACTTTTTCTCATATAAAATTATTAAACTAATCAAACTATCTTATTTATAAAACTACACTGACCTTTCCTCTCCCCCACATTGTTTACGGCTATACGAGGTTTTTCCCGGGCCAGGGAAGAAAGTGAAGGATTAATGCCAGAATAGATAACCCACATACACGGAATCGAACTATAAATTTTCAGGTTATGAGGTAGCCAGGCAATGCATTAATTGCAAACGCGTTAGTCCGCTCAGAAACTCAATCGCCTAAAAAAAACAAAAAACATTGCTCTATGGAGCTTTCAATAAATTAACATCTGATTTCTTGAAAACGAAATAAACACTATATCCTCGCAATGATCATTGAAATTATTCTTATTCTTTCTCTTCCTCTACGTCGAGGAGCCTCTATCCAATGCAGCGTCTGGGACTACTAAGCCGCCTCATTTCTTGGAGGGTTTTGCCTATCTACTCTCCAATCCGCTACATATACTCCTGATAGGATATTCTGGGGCGACCTCTCGGCCACCTCTCAGTGAATCGAGCTTCCAGAACCTTTCGCGGATCTCTCTCCTCCTCCATCCGGCAAACGTGGGCAAACCACTTCAACTGTCGGTTTTCCAGTAAAAAGCTCCACTATCTCCAGATCATCTCTTATGCGTTCATTCCTCAAGCGGTCCCTCCTGGTCTTTCCAGCACCTATCCGCAGGTACTTCATCTCGGCTGCTGTCACAAGGCTAACTTGCTTGTCCAGCATAATCCAGCTTTCGCTTCCATACGTGAGGGTTGGGAGGTATACCAACCTGAATATGCGCTTTTTTTTTTTTTTGCCCACTTCCCTGAGCCCAACTATGCTGTTGCAGACAGTTTAATAGACATGGATGGCTTAGGATACCGTATTTACTACTTCTGGATCAATCTTTCCCGTGTTGCTGATAATTGTCCCCAAACTGGTGAATTCTTACACAACTTCAAGTAGCTACTCGTTACAGATCAGCTGGACGTCCTCTTGTTCATCTCTTGATATGACTAGGACTTAGCTTTTGGAAATATTGATAATCATATCTTTGCGGAGGAGTTTTTCCTGCCATTCTACAAGGGCCTGCTGCAACTTGCCTTTCCTGTCCTCAATCATAACGATGCCATCGGCATATAGTAGGCTTTGGACCATGATATTCCTCATATCCAATTTTCTGATGACCGTCCAACCATCCATAAATATGATGAACAAGAGGGGAATTAGGTCTCCCTGCCATCATTGAAATGCCTATATGAATATTTGTTCTGTTTAGAAACACGACGCATTTATAATGACTGTCACTTCGTAAATGACCGTAGTAAAAGTTAATTTCAACTAACTTTGGCGTAATATATTTAAGAATAATAAATTTCAATAAATTAATACTTTTTACTAATATTAATTATTATAGTTTTTGTTGTATCTGCCCACGAAATATTTATAAGAATATGGTCTAAAATAATGAAACCTACATGTCCGGCACAGAGAAGGATAGCTCACGGTAAACCATGTTGACTAAATAAAATAGGGAATTTCATTGGAAGTAAATGTGAAAAAAAAACAAGAATTATGTACAATAAAATTATGCATATATAATAATACGTATAATATGGTATAGTTAATTAATTTGTAAGCAATCTATATATATTAAATAATTAAAGGTAACTATTTTATAAATATAAGTATAGTTATAGGCTTAACTTTAGTTGTACCTAAATCAATATGAGTTGCATCATCGAGTTATGCAGGATAACTTTAGTTGTTCCATTGTTGTATCCCTCCTGTGTTTATTTTGGTATAATTATTAATTATTCTTTTGACAATAATTCACTCATGAGACCATGGAGAAATAATTCTATTTATAATTACAATTCATGGTAGTCATGAATCGAGAATAGAAATTTAATATTGAGAGGTTAAAACTTTTCGTAGTTGCTTTTAAACAATCAAAATAATAAATATCGATTTTAAAGAAAGGTGTTGAAAATTTGAGCATTTGTTTTAATTGTTAACGAAAATAAAGTGAATTTGTATACTTTTAGAAAAAAAAAATTATTTGGTAATGAAACACTGGAGGGCCGCAATTTTTAAGTCATTATAAAATAATAAAATAAGATAACTGTAAATCTAACCGTTTTGGACTTCATATAAACCTGGGTTCACATTGCTGCCTATGAAATTGAAGGTATTTAAATGTAAAATTATATTTAATAGATAATATATATATTAATATATTTTGATTAGAACTAGTTTAAAAAAAATAAATAAAGACACATTTGGGTAAAACACTCAGTGGGTAGAAAATTAGATTAAGGGCTAGATTTCGACCTTTATCAGGTTTGTTATTAGCTTGACAGAAGTAATGTATTTATAAGTAAAAATTTAGTCAAAAGAATTACTTTTAAACCACTAAAATTTTAACAATTGTTTTTTATAAAAAAAAAAAAACTCGAATACGTGGTAAGGTGTCATTCTCGGTTCTCAAATAGAAAAAATAGTCATTGAGTGTGTATCGGGCCAGTACCAGTTCTGTCATCACCGCATCCACAAATAATATTTTGTCAACTCACTTAATAACAATCGATTTTATAAAATAGATGCAAAATTATTATCGATAAAAAAAAAAAAAAAAAAAAAAACGTTATCGACATTACCTATAAAAATGCTCTCACTCAGATATAATCCAAAAATCACCTCAAATTGACTTAAAGAAATTATCTTATTAAACAGTTATTGAAATTCAATTGAAAAATTGTATACGATAACAAAACGGTTTTAAATAAAAAATTACAACCACAATATAAAAAAATTCAATTTATTACATTAATAAAAACAAAAATTTCAAGAGAGATATCTGTGATTTTATAATAAAAAAAATTGAAGTGTTAAATATAAAAAAAAAATTATGAATGTATAAAAAATAATCTATTTTTTAATATTGTTAATTTATTTTTCTTGCATCCGGAATTATTTATTTTGTTTGCTACTAAAAAAAATATTAAAATATCGATTCAAATAAGATTAGACAAATTTTCATGCATTAATCTTATAAATAAAAGAACAATGATTATTTTTTCGTATTTTAAATGTTATTACTCAATTTTAAACATTTAGGGTTCTTGCTCAACAATGTTACCGAATTTGAATTATTAATTTTGAGTTATATGTTGGTTTTTTTTTACTGCACGAAAACAAGCCTTCAATAAATAATATAAAATATATATATATATATATATATATATATATATATATATATCGAAATTCGACCATTATCATTGTTGTTTTATTTCGACATTGCACTTATACTATTGCAATAATGGAGCTTTTAGAAAAGTAAATATAATAAAAATATCTTGATTCTTCTTGATTTCGACAATTTAGTTTTCATTTTGTAGGGAATCCAGGAAACTTTCAAATACTCATAGTTTTAATCAACGAAATATTATGTACTTTTTAGTTATTCACGAATAAAAATCTGAAGCCATCGTTAATTTTTTTTCAGCCTAAACACTTATGGTTTTCAGCAGCCATTTCGAAAGGAAAGCCCGGATGGTATTGAAATGTATGTAAAAAAAAAATTTCTCAATTCGTTTGTAACGTTGTATAAAAATATTAAAGCAACCCGTGATGAACTTTCGGAGGTTAGTGGTTTTGAATAAAACATTCACATTTTTATTTCTATGCACTGCTTTCAAATTTGTTTATTGATAACACTAAAGCTCGTCAATAGCTACTAAAAAAAAAAAAGAAAAAAGGAAATCGGTCAAGAAACAAAGTAGAAAAAGATATTGAACTGTTTTGCCTTGGTCTATTTATATAATGATATACATATACAATATAAGCTGAATTTGGAACCATGATAAAAATGCAAACAAAAATTTTATTAGACTTGGCGGTGTGGTAAGTTGATTGAGTGTAAGCTAAATATAAATAGGCGCTATAATTTGCACTAAATAATTTTAAATGATGAATAGGAGAGTATCGAACCCTCTTATCGGAATCAAAAGAATTTTTGTTCATTATTAATAGGCGATATCACAAGTTATATCCATAAAATTTAAATTATTTTATTCAAAAACTAGCTCAATTAAAATAAATAATTTATAAATTCATATTTCATGCAATTTAATTATTGAAACATTTGTAAATAAAATTTTAAAAAACAATAACAGACAAACATGTCTGTCATTTTAGGCTAATATGTAAAAAGTAAAGACAAAAAGTTTTTTTGTTGGTTGAAGGTGTTTCAGTTTGGCGTTGTCCATTAAACAAAAAAGTAACCCCAATTTAATAAGTGTTCTTCAAGGAAAATTGGATTATTTAATAATACTTCCAGCATAATCGACTTTTTAAACAAGATTGTCGGCGGATTTAATTTTAATGAATAACTTTCAGAAAATGAGAATCAGAAAAAAAGTATCGAAATATTTAAAATGAAATACTGTATTATGAGATTAAATGTTAATAAATAATATTATTATTTGTTATCTTTTATTTAGTTCTGAAAAATTTTATTAGATAGATATATATATGTATATCAATTAATTTTCTCAGTGTATAGTTTCCTTATAGGTATATATATATATATATATATATATATATATATATATATATACCTATAAGGAAACTATACACTGAGAAAATTAATTGATATACAAAAAAAAAAATGTCAGAGGTTTAGAAATTTAATAAAGGGACATCATATTAAACGATTCTTTACTTTGTTTAATTTGTAATTAATACACTAATTTTCATTCTTTGTTTCATGGTCATATGTTTATTAATTATAATCTCTAATATTCTCAATTCGTACAAATTTTAACAGCTATAATAACTTTTCGTTTCTGATTAATTTATTTTTGTGTAGTTCATATTTCAATTTGAAGGATAATGCTTACTTTCAATCCTCAATAGTGAACTTAGCCTTTTGTTAACGATCGAGATTTGTAGGCGAATTTCAAAAAGTTGAATAATCTATTATTAAAGATTAATCTATTGTTGAAGTAAAAAAAAATATATTATTATGAGGAATTTCGTTATTTTTAATTAAATGATATTTTTATTATTTTACTTTTGTTAATTTTATATTTTGTCTATATATGGTGTGAATATGTTCATTTATCACTATAATCATTGTCCACGAGACAGAATATTATATGTCTAAATAAAATAAAATATAAAAAAATATTTTAAAAATCATGCCTTAAAAAAAATAACGCAATATGAATTCACCGTTTTCTCTTTAACTGATGCAGTCATCAAATAAAAAGAATAAAACTAATAATAAATTATTAATTATTAAGAAACCGATGTATTGAAGTTGTTATGAATTTTATTAAAATAAAATTTATTACCGATTTTCTTAGCCCTGATGAAGGCCAGAACTTCAGGTCGAAACGTCGGCAAATGTCAAAATAAATATTATGATTTATTTTTGCCTTCTTATTTCTGACTGATCACTCCAACCATTCTTCTCTTCATTATTCACTACAGTCAACCATTTAACCACATTTAAAAATTGAATACTATTTATTGTACCACAGTAAAAGTATTGTTTTTGTTGTTTTGTGTTTTAAAGATTATAATTTTTTTTTCGAGAAAAATTCATAACTGCCTCATTGCAGTAGACTATTAAACTTGATAATAATTCAAATATTATTTAACTTTATTATTTATTTATCTCTTTTTATTAATTAAGTAGGTGATAAAAAAAAAAACAATTTCAGCATGATACATTCCTCATACGATATTACGGTTGATATATCTTCCCAAGTAGCTAAATGAATTAAAATGGATAATGAAAAAATAATTCGCACTGCAATATGAACTTTTTAAGAAATGACACTGATAAAAAAAAAAATGTACGAAGGGCCAGTAGGACGTGTACCTTGTCCTGCCAGTATTCCAGCGGGTAGAAGCATAAGAAAAGCAGTCGGGAGAATCATCTTGTTACGTGTTGCTTAAGAAGTCACTGGACGAAGCACCATCCGCAATCGTGTCCGACTGTGGACTAAAGCGAGGTGAGGAGGGTTTAGCATGGCGCCGGCGCACACTGTGGCAACGGGGAAAAAATATCCAAAACTTAAATTGAATTTTTAAACAAATTTTTGTGGTTTCCGGTCTTTGAATTGTTCAACAATGGACTCTTGCTTTATTTTTTCCGAAAATAAATATTTAGGCCCCTACTAAGAGTTCTAACCATGACCTATTGTAGTTTATCCAAAATTCTTCAATTCAAGCATACAATTTTTTTTTCGTATACTTTTATTTTCAATGATAAGAAATCGAAATGTTGTCTATATTTACATCGTATGTGTAAAATAAATCATAAATAACCTGTTCAATCCATTGCGTTGTTAAGAAGATATGAGGTAAACAGTATTGTTGTTTTGAAATAGCAATGAAAGAAGTTTATTTATCTATCAAAAAAAAGCTCCATAATGAATTAGGTATTTTTATGATCTAGATACCATTGAGCCACTTCTGTTACAAAATCATTTTCGAAAGAGCTAGAAGTTAGCTTCTATGAAAGTTTATGTCTTAAAATATGGGCCAATCCGGGCTTAATTGGTCATATCTATATTCTTTCTTATCAATTGTTTTTTGATAAATATCACAATATGCAACATCCAAGGACACTATTAATAGTTAAAGAAGAATAACTCATTGACATTCTAAGTACAATAAATGAAAATAAATTAAACAGAAAAATAATGATACTAAAAGTAAATGTATATTAACAAAATGAAACTAAACTAATTTTTTTTCTTTTTTGTTCTCCCCAATCTCGCCTTTTACGCTATAAGCTTTTTTTTCGGGCCAGGAGTGATGGCGGGGAATTAATGCCAGAGTTAAAATTCTAACTGTGCATTGGAACGCGAGCTAGTAGTAATTTTACTGTCTCCAACTACGGTTATCAGGTTTTCGGGCAACGGGCTTTTCAGTGCACACACGTTAGCTCGCTCGGCCACCCCGCCCCTCATAAACTAAACTAATCAAAATAATTACTTAAATACACGCATGATTTTATACAATATTTACAAAATTCATTGACTCAAGATCTCCGAGCCAGAACTCTCCCCCCTCTCATGGGAGGAAATTTAGGACTCTAGGAGATTCCACCGCCTTACACTCCGTATTGCTGGTATTAAGGACCAGGACATTTGAGCATAAAGTTTGCTTTTCTCATCTTCCTTTATTTAAATGGTAAAAAATTGAAATTTTGTCAATATTTACATCATATATGGGGGGGAGGAAACGCCTTAATAACCTGTTTAATCCATTGCGTTGTTAATAATATTTGAAGTAAACAGCACTGTTGTTCTAAAATAGCAACAAAAAAACCCGTTGGTCTAATCTATCAAAACAAACTCCATCAACTTACACGATGAATTAGGTATTTTCATCATCTATTGCATAAACGTCTGAGGAACTTTTGTAAAAAAATCATTTTCGGAACAGATGGAAGATTGCTTCAGTTAAAGTTTATGTCATAAAAGACAATCTATTCGTCCTTAAACGGTCATGTCAGGTTAGTTGGTCCGAAGTTTTAACCAATATTTCTATTTAGAGTGAATCACAATGTCTATACCTTTTTTCCCAATCAAACTGTAAAACTTGTAATAAATTCACGTATTAGTTAAATTTCTCCAGAATATGAGTTATGCCCATCAAGTCTGGTGATATGAAAATGAAAAAAAGTTTCTTAAGCCACATCTTATGAGACTATAAATGGTCAAAAATGTATCGATTGGTTGGAATGTGAGCTTACTATTAATTTTTATGATAATAGTAACTCACAGGAATTCTTTCATAAAGTGAGAAGGCCTAAAAAAATCTCGATGATTGCGGAGAAATAATTCTACGAGCTTAATCGTATTTGAAGACAAAATAAAATTTGTAAAAGTATAATATTTTCATAACTTGTATCGCGAAATCGTGCAATTGGCAGAATAAACATTAGTTATATTCCGTGGAACAGACCCTTTTTTATCAAATTACTAATAGTTGGTGTGACCTATACCCCCAAAACTTCAAAACAACGAGGTTATATCGGACAAACGGTCCAAATATTTTGTAGGCCACCTTTTTTATCGATTTTGTGATCAATTTATCTGACAACCCAAGTAGAAAGCAAATGGGTATTTACGAGTTTTTAACACCGAATTAAATAGACAAAGTTCGCCGAACTACATATTGAAAACGTCCCATTTCCGAGAATTTTCGAAAATGAGATGAAAATGCGACGAGATGAAGATATTTACAAGCTTTCAGCTGGATGTTAATAATTTCATAAAAATGGGCCTGTATCACAGACTATTAGTTATGAATAGGAATTGCTTTTTCATGACAAAAATTTAATTCGTTGGTAGGATATTTTGGTTTCTGTAATTTATTTCCTTATTTCAGCAGAACGATATACCTACCGCAGGGTATGACTTCTGATACAAGCACGCAATTTTTATTATTGATATAGCCATTTTGATATGCTTCAAAAGAGTGAGAACTCAAAAAAGAAAAACGGTAGAGGTAAGACAGATGGAATTTAAGTTAAGGTTGCGGCAGGCTGCTTTGGAGTACAACACTTGTTGCTGGATTGCCTCCTGTGTTTTATTGACCTTTACTTTGGCACCGGTACTACCGAAGTATTCTACTATCAAAAACATTTTCAAGTATACTTAAATACCGAATGAGATATCTGAAGCAGATATCGACAGAGCAATGAAAGTTAAATGATTGTTGACAGGAACCCTCAAAGACAAGACGCGAACCCCTATTGAATAATTCAGTTCTCGTTTCACATATTTCCTACCAGTGAATCGTACAAACTCACCCATAAAACATCCACTTTTCGCATGGAAATATTTTATTTAAATAAATATGGTAGAGACACATGACAGGAATTAATAATAGTGTTTTAGCATAAGCGGATCTAGGATTTAATTTTGGGGGAGGGCTTCAGCCCGGAAACTTTTTTTTTCCATATATATAACGATAATTACTTCTAAAAACAGAAAGATACTTACTACCTATATGAAATAGTGTTTAAGCGATACTTCAAGTCCTATTAAATGTAATTAAACGAGCAATAATACATTAAGACATAATTTTTTAGTATTTTTTACCATAAAACATGGTTACATTTTACCATTTTCGGGGGACTTCAGCCCGAAAGCTCCCTCCCCCCGTAGAACCGTCTCGTAGTTTTAGTTCAACAATTCAACAATTTATTCGAGAGGATCTGTAAAGAACTAAATCTGTATAGAAGGCTTGTACGAATATAGAATATAAAACGGAATAATCGAAAATATTTATAAGTAGAGACGGGATTTTCGTGAAGTAGAAAACCGAAAAACGTGCAATATAATACTTAAAATGTGCGAAATCGTTCAGTAAAATCCCAAAAAGTGTATAATTGTATACATACAATACAAATTCATAGTTTTTGTTTAACTTACAATATACATGCTTATTTTCTCTTCTGTTAGGAATTACAGCCTCTAAATTAAAGTTTCATAGGTATAACGTGTCGTAACTTAAAAAAAAAAACTAATTGCTAATTTAAAATGAACGACGCTTAAATTTATTTTGAATATTAAATAAAAGGAACTCCAAAAAATTAATCACATATTTTTAAAAACTGTGCATTTTTAATTGATTGCTGATTTTACAGATGTAGATTAAATGCAATTTAAAAAAAATAGATGTTAAGTTGAGCTCCTTACCTTTTATTAAAATCCATAGTACCTCGAGTAACCCGGCGGTGTTTGGTCAAAGAATATTTTGTAAAGCAGCAATAAAACATTTGTTTACAAACTTTCATACCTGTTTGTTTGAAAATTGGAAAATAAATATAAACGAAACAGTAAACATATGTTTTGGATCCGCGAATTACAGAATTATGAGGATAAGGGGCTTTGCAACTGACTGTATGCTCTTGCATTAAAATAAATTATTAAATATGTCACCCTAAATTACCTTATTATTTATATAATAAAATGTGTGTACTTGGATAGTGATTTTTTTACCTATATCATACAAGCCGATTCTAAATTATCTTTTCATCCCAAACAGATAACTTGAAAATGTTATTTTGAATATAAAAAATTAAGAAATAAATATTTAAAAACTATTTCCGGCCTTATACCTAATCTTCAACGTTCCAAATTGAGACATGGGTCAATGGGTTGAACACCCCTGTTCACAACTACAAATCTAATATAATAAATAATAAAAGTAAACAGATATTTACATACATACATTTAGTTCAAGTATTTTACAGTATACTATTTATTAAAATTAAAATTTAGCCCTTAAATTGTTAAATATGCAATATCATGCAATGAAAACCAAAAACGTGCAATTTAGCCCGAACTCACAGTCCACGTTACTACAACATTTATTTCATCGGTTTTGTCACTTGAAAAGCTCACTTCACAGCAAGTGTCATTTATATAACAAGATTTTTTTTCCCCAAGTCGTCGCCCGCAGTACTTGGGGTAGTTTTCTATGCGTCCCGCCAAACTTTGTCCATGTTTCAATGTGGCCCACGGCCCAAAAAGTTTAGACTCCTGAACTGGTGGAAAGAGATCGGAAACACCGCGGCTTAACAATTTTTTAACAATTCTTCTTAACTATAATTATAATAATAATTTGAACAATTCCACTAATAAGAAAAATTATAAAATAACAGTGGAGGGGAATTTTAAGTTTAATGAAATTTATTATAGTTATAATATATTATCAAAATGTGAATTTATTCTGCGGATTATAATGAGCAAAAATCGACGTGGAAGGCCAAAAATCAGATATATAGATTGAATCAACAAAGATGCAATAGAGCTGCATCCAGATAACTCGAAAGAAATCGCCCAAGACAAAGTCTATTTTTATTTATTTATTCCTCCCTTCCTTGCCTTTCGGCTACACGAGATTTTGCTGGGATAGCATATCACACACGTGCATGCCACTCCTGCTATTAAACGACAAATACATTATCAATTTTGTTTTGTTTTTCAAAAACCCTTCTTTTTTCATCATTTCCTTTTCACCATATTAGTCTGGCGGCCTTCAATTAGCAGCTCCTCTTCTTCCCAGATTAACGTGGGAGGGCCCCAGAGCAGCTTTACAGCCGTACACAAAATCTTTTTAATATGGGTAGTTATGCTCAGCCACTATAGTCGACTATGACGTGTTCAGCCGTTTCCGCTACTCCGCAAGTGAGGCACAGGGGATCTATGTCTTTTCCAAAACTATGTAACTTAGCCCGGAAGTCCCCATGCCCAGTAAAGAATTGAGGGACCCAGTAGTCCGGGAGAACCCAATTCTCGCTTGAAAGCGACTTCGAACGGTGGTATTCGCCGATCCCACTCATCTGTGGTATCCTCTCGGATAATCCTTTTACATTTTCAAGGGTTTTCTGCAATCCTCACCCGGATATTCTCCGGAAGACCTGTTGAGACTTCTCTTTTTAACTTAAATATCAACGAGTCTTTTCGCAGGAGTGCCTCTTCTCGTATTAACAAGGGTAGAGAGGCCCCTCCTGCTAAGATCCGGCTCGTGAGACACACTTCGGCATGACTTGGTGACACGCAACAGAGCCGTACGTTGAATTGCCGCCAATCTGCGTTTCTGTCGGTGTGAAGGTTCTGAAACCACACAGGAGAGGCGTACCTCAGAATACCCAGTATTATTCCATTGTAAATCGTTCTCGTAGCTGGATATCTGAGGTCCCAAAATATCTACAAGGTCTATTTTATTTTTTTTTTTTTTTTTTTTTTTTTTTTTTTTTTTTTTTTTTTTTTTTTTTTTTTTTTTTTTTTTTTTTTTATTTTTTTAGGTCCTCCCCTTCCTCGCCGTTAAGGCTATACGGGGTTTTCCCGGGCCAGGGGATATGGGCTTGGATTTAAATGTAAAAGATCTACAAAGTCTATAATGTCAACAGAAAAATAAATGAATAAATAAAAATATATATTATTTTCAGTCATATTGAATTTGGTAATCTGGTGACCTTTGTACTTATCCCATTTAGCTAATTCATCCCCCTCTCCCCTATATTTATTTATTTTTTATGGATCACGGTCTATGTGTTTTTTAAAGGTGCCAATTTTGTAAAATATACCTAGTCCTCTAGGATCGGTAGTGCTACTCTCCAATGCGATTATTTTACAAACTATACAGCTGTTCATTTAATTCATTGAGCTGTTACCTCCTCCATTCCTAATACAAAATAAAGATTATAGGCTAAGGATTTGTATGACAAATGGCTTTTTTTAAAGTGATGAAAAATTTGTTTTATATTGATTAATTCTTTTTAGTTGATAGAAAATAATACAATCTGGATTGAAGTATACATGTAAATTAAAGTCATACAATTTGAGAAACGAGTGGTATAATTAAATGAACAGTTGTATAATTTGTAAAATGGGGCCGCTAGGCAGGCAGAGGGAACCCTCCTCCCATAGTAAACTCTGTAATGCGCTTTAAAACACTTGAAGAATGTCTGCTAACAGCCTTAAGCAGGGTGATACAAATAGTAGTTAATATTAATAATAGGTTTTAGCCGGAATGGGATAACAGGATTGATCCGGCTTAGAATAGAGGAGGCTGTGATAAGAGTGACCACAGAGCCAATTAGGATGCGGGAGGCTCTTACCTTATCTGTGTAAACCCCTGGCGGATAATCCCCCCGTTCGATATATGTGCAACTGCCAGGTAATTGCCATCGCTGCGAGTATCCCAAAAAGTTTCTTATCATGGCTCTTAGGTTTTATCAAAGAACAGGTACATAAACAGAAAAGTAATATGTATATATTATATATATATATATATAGTTATATATATATATACATATATATATATATATATATATATATATATATATATATATATATATATATATATATATATATATAATATGATAAAATTTTATAAACTTTAAATAGAAATTATTTTCTAATAATATTGGACTATTAAAAAGTTTTTGAAGAGCATTTTTAACGGAGCTAAACAATAAATCTTACAGCTATTCTTTAATAATTCATTAAGCCCATAAACAAAACACAAGCCTTATTTATCATATCGACGGTAGGCAATGAAAATCTCTTACCTCCATTTTTTTTTTTGTAAACCACGTAACTTCAGTCTCTGAGCTACATATGACTTGAGAGATTTGGAAGTACATCTGTCTGTATACTTAACCTGTAAATGATTATGGATTGTCTTAGTTATTACACTTTTATTTTTCCACTATAAAGTTTACTTCGTATTAGAGAAACTATAAGGAACTAGTAGACCCGTGCGAAAAGTACGCACAGCGTATTATTATCGAATGCCATATTAATAAGAAAAGAAAATAATGCAAGGTATCAAAAGATAAATAAATCAAATGTCACTTTATCGATAAATATAATCGACAAAGGAAACAAAAACCGATGATTTTCGATGATTTTTTTTTCCTTTTATAGGGAATTTAGTAATCTTTTATATAATTATGGGCATAACCCAGGGAAATGTGTGTAATTTTTTAGTTATTAGCAAATAAAGTTTGTTTTCTTTCATAAGTTGTTTGCCTGAATTTTCGGGGTGAGTGGACTATTTTGTCCGCCTGAAGGAGAAGGAAGAATTCGAAATCGGTGGCTCAATCTTCAGATTTGGTGAAAAATTAACGATGATTTGGCTTGCCGATCAAAAACACAATCGATAAATAATATATACTCCTCCTCTCTCGATCATAGAGACATCAAGTCGACGAAATGAGACATGTATTCAATGACAGTACTACAGTTAATGTAAGGTTGTGTGGATGCGAACCCTATGCCTTGCGTTATCTCGAAAATAGTACGTTTTTTTGGCTTAAAAACGCAGGATCCGATAGTTCCATAGGAACTATCCGGGTCTTGTTGAACGTATCAAAATCTTCAAGATCCAATTTGAACCGTATCGATCTACAGACCTACGACCGTTCCAATATTGAAGGCTAGCAAAATGTTTGTGTCGACTTTATTTTAGAAAGAAAAACAAAAGTGGAGAATACGATTCGCTAACCCCCTGTGAAATTCTGAATCCAACGGTACCCCATTCATGGTATTTGAGCATACATTTGGTACAGAACCAATTTCGAGCCTTGCTGCAATAATATATGTGGGTATGGGGATGGGGATGGGGATTGCCGATAGGTTTATTAGAAAGAAAGAGACGTTGTGCTTGTCTGAACATGTTTCACAACATAGCATCAGCCATTGCGCGACATTAACGCTAATAGAGGGATGCATAACTTTTTAACGGACAAAAGTTCTTTGATTAATTGTTGTCATACATGTACAGTTTAGTAGTTAAATAGCGAATGGGTTTTTATGAAAATTTTGTTTAGGGACCTTTGTGATATACTTTGTGGGAACGGTTGTGACACAATTAAATTTTAATTTGTTTGCTTTTAGATACTCAGAAAACCCTTGTTGAACACCAAATGTTGATGCTTACACAGATGTTTATTTTTATCGAAGAAAATTTGTTCAGCAATATGTTCCACTGATTTCGATATAGCATACATTAACTTTTTTGTTAAAGTTTGGCACGGTTACTGTAATGTATCAATAGAAATCTTTAGTTAACATTTTGACTAATTTTAATATGTAGACTGTTATAATACGGTACGGGCATGTTTTCCTTAGATCTATTATTAGTTATAACCGATTATAATGTTCGTATATTTTATTTATTTTTTTACAAAATATAATAAAAGTGATTTTACATCTTTCTGATGAATTTTTGAACCTATCACTACGTAGTTGTGTGGTCGGTTGTGACATTTGTTTTTTCTAATTTGCTCCTATGAGTTAACCAATTTATTTACTCCTATGAGTTAACTTTTTAGTATTTATATGTAGTCAAATGTACACTTTACTATAAACACCGTTTTTTCCAATTAATAGGTATCCTAACAACACTATGAGCAATTAAATAAAAATTGTTACAACAGACTCCAACTACTTTCCCTTACTACGTAGTTCATATATAGGTAAGTGAAAGTAAAAAGATTTTAGTGACTTTCATATTTTATACTAGCTGATGTAGCCGTCGTTGACTGGTGTACAGTTAAAATTTTAGAATCTTTTTTTGAGGTGGATTTTGTATTATGGGGAGAGGAGGGTCCAAATTCAATTTCATAAAATTGGGTCGGGAGAGGAGAGGAGGGTTGTTTTGAATTTTTTTATGACGGGGCTTATGGAAGTCAAAGTTTCGCAATAGTCATAACAAAAACTGTGTTATTTTGCTATTTATTTAGGCACCACACAACTAAACCTACCACCACCGATCCATTAAAAGTTGTTAAGTGTTTAATTTTCATTTATGATGAAGCTAGGCTGTAGTCTAAAGAGTTGTAGTCTCTCCACTTCTTTAAACTCTGCTGACTTTATTGGCGGAAAATTAACCAAAATAACATTGAGTCACCTACATCCGTGGTAAATTAGAACTTGATCTGAATAGTGTGGCGGGGGGGGGGTGAAATTTTTGGAGATTTTTCCCCCTGATTTCCGACTAATCCGTTTGGTTAATCATAAAAATGTATACGACAACATTTGTTAGATTCAGGAAGTTGAATTGAATGACACCTTCCACGGGAAGATCGGACAAATTAGAAAAATGAGTGTGTTTTATCCGCTGTATGTGCCAACGCGCTACAGATGTTCAGTATTCCGAATTTTCCCGTTGAGTTGTGACAATTTTTTCAATCAGTCGAGTAGTACAACTTTTAAATGTGGCTCTTGGTAGAGTAGGTTGGGATAAAATCGAAGTAACTACCTAACCGGGATCTGTAAACAAATTACTCAAGAATTCATAACTTTAGTTCTACTCACTATTTTGTTTTCATTTAAAGCCTATATTTTAAGTCAAGCAAACCTAAATGTAATGTCGAAATTTCGAAAGCCTACCATTAGCCATTGCTGAGCTTACCTCTGACAAACTTTCGGTGGACAATGTGGACATTAAGACAGACAAAAAACTTTTTTAAAAGTGAATTTGGTGTCTGTGATATATAAAACGTAAAGATATCATGAAACGGGTTGATTCTAATCAATGTACAGAAGAAACCTTTATTTTATTTATATAGATGTTCTTTAACCTATAAGCATATGCTCATTATTAACATTTATTATCAACATTAACCGAGATCTCTAGAAAAATTACTCAAGAATTCAAGAATTCTTTAATTATACTCAATACTTTTATTTCATTTAAAGCCCTTGTTTTATGTCTAACAAACCTTAATATAATGTTAAAATTTCAAAAGTATACAACAAGCCACTGCTGAGCTTACCACTGACAAAATTTCGTTGCAATGCGGACATACAAACAGACAAAAATTTTGAAAAAGTGGATTTGGTGTCTGTAATGTATGAAACTGAAACATATTATAAAGCGGCCTGATTCTATTCAATGTACAGACAAAATCTTTATTTTATTTATATAGATTATACACTTCAAATCAACATCTTAATCTTAAATTATAATTTCAAGATTGGAAAGCGTCTTGTTGAGAGTTAAGAAGGTAATAGAAAATGAGGGATTTAAATCAAGAAAAGAAAGGGTGTAACGGAGAATATTAATTTCTAAATACTAGGAAATTGCAGAAAACGGTGGAGCAATCAATAAAGAAGGGTTATATTCAGTAGGAATTAGTATAGAGATCTGAAACATCAGATTTTTTATTCTGAGAGTGAGTCCAAAAGGGTTTAAATTGTGGAAGAAAAATCAGAGCAAATATTGTCAACACATAAACCCTTAGGACAGCCCTTATCGTCATAGCTGAAGTCAGTACTTCAGAACTTGTATATATATCAGCCCTTAGGAGCAGATGGCACTCAGTTGAGCACCAGCAGTCAGCGACATATCGACAGGCGTGACTCTCATAGTGAACATTATAGTGGCTCTTCTGCAGTTAACAACTAATATCTTGTAAATTGAAACCTTTGATACCAATAAAGTTTTTTTTGCGATTAGTGTCGCAATAACATAAATATATTTATTTGACAACTGTGAATAGGTGTTAAAAATAGCAAGTGAGACGAAATTTCGAAGACCTTCAAAAGGCTTGGAGAAAATATCCCGACATAAGCTTCTTCGAGACATCACCGAATGGACACCGATGAAATATTAACAGAATCTGGAGTAATCCATCTGTGTTTCAACACTTCAAGCAAGCAAACAAGAAATCCAATAGATATCTCCATAAAGACTATCTCCGTAAAAGACTTGAGGTGTTTTAATTATTTTTTTTAATTAGATTTATAATTTTTTTTTTTGTTATTCATGTATGCCTAAATTAAAAATTAACATAGATACTTTAACTAGAAGCTTAGATACATTATTAATTATCAATACAAATACACAAAGAGTAACTAGATCTAACAGTAAAAAACAAACTAGTTTCATGAGTGATTATCAAATTACTAGTGTTGCCCTATCGCAGGACAAGGCGGACGGGACCGAGGCGGTCTCGGGTCATGAGCCAACAAACCTTGGTCTTGGGCACTCGGCCCTGGTGTTGGTCTTCGTCTTGCAGTTACCTATCAGCTTATTACTATTTATTAAATATGCTACTTTAAATCTTAGAAAAACAATAAGAAATAAATACATTTAGATGTTTTATTGACGTATTTTTATAGTCCAGCTAAATCAATAAAATAAGGAATTAATAAAGACAGTGATAACCCTCCACCATCCCTGCGATTATATGGAATGGAAGAGTTGTAGATTAAAAACAATTTGTGTATTGTTACCAATGATTTTAATGAAAAATTGTGTGTGTCCACTTACATGACTTTCCTATATATTTAAAAAACATCTGCCAAGTCAGTATAGCTTCCTCACCGCTTGCATTGGCTAAAAAATATCTATATTACAAGGTCTAAAATTTTTCTTATGAGAATAATCTCTCTGGGAGAAGCCATTTTCGGAAATCCAGTAATTCATCAACAGATACGGGTTTGATACCCACGAGTTTTGTTCATCAACGTATACTGAAATGCAAAAAAGTTCCATATATGCAGATTGCATATTTGATGACTTGGGATTGAGAAAAAAATCGAGTGCGTACTGAACATCAATATTACTACTGTTAGTGCAAAACGTCGTATGTAAACATTGAGTGTTTTACAGGAGAGCATAAAAACTAATTGTTTCTTTATCATTTATTAGTACAATTTCATAATTTATTGACCACTGCTTTTTTCATAGTATCAGAATGCTTATATCAGTTGCAGAATACGAAATGTCACCTTTAGCCAAATAGAATTAAAAGTTCAAAATTATTACATACGACCTTTTGCACTAACAGTAGTATTATGTACTTAATCGGTATGTTTTCACTCCAAAAATATATGGAACAAAACATCCATAAGAAAAACTGAACTTTTTGTTTTTTCAGAGTTAACGAGACCAATACTTTTCTTCAGTCAGAAAAAAACTATTTAAGCTGGAATATAAAAATATACGTAAAAATCACATATAAAGTCGATACCACGACAAGCTGGTTGAACTTCAATAGAAATAAACACAATCATAAATAAGATTTTTCTTTTTCCAAACTCAGAGTAAAAATTAATTTAAATTGGTTGAAAATTACTCGAATTATAAGTAAGGGCAGTAAGTGTCATGCCAGTAACGTTTGGAATCGAGGAAACGATACTGTATAAATCAACTCTTTGAATAAAACCTAAGATTTTATAACCTCTTAAAAATATTGTCGTAACCTAACTCCCATTCAAATCAAATGATAAGGCTTTTTACAAAACATTACAGTCAAAAGACCGGGCTTCATGTAATGATAAAATTGACAGGGAAGATGTAAGAGTCTATTGGGCAGATATATATGGGAAAACCTGAAGAAGTATAATAAAAAAAAAACATTTTGGTTTAAGAACACCAGAAGAAAAGCAGATTGCATACCTTCAATGAATAATTCCGATTTTATTGAGAACGATGTAACTTTGACAGTAAGGAGGATGAAAAATTGGAAGGCACCGGGTCCTGATAAGATCTATAATTATTGGATCAAGAGTTTTAGCTGTATGCAGAGGGCCCCAGCTGCATGTTATAATAAACTTCTGAATGATGCTCAAACTCCTCCTGAGGATTTCTGCCTAGGAATCACTCATTTGATTCCTAAACTAAGACCACTAGACTAACGACCAAAAGATTTTAGACCAATAAGAAAATTCCGTAAACTTTTAAATAACCATTCGGTTAGAAAGCTGTGTAACTAGAGACAGCCAGCATTGTCAGATGTTTTGATAATATTTCCTTAATAGAGCCTAACACTTGATTCATCGAGTCCTGGTAGTTCTATGTTCCCAGCAATGTCTGAAGAAGTGCGATATTCTGAAATAATAATAGTGAAAAAGAGGTTGAAAATTATTCTTTCAGCATAGATATGTTCAGGTTTAAAATTTAAAAAATAATCAACTATCTCTCATCACTAAAAGTTACGAAAAAATGCTAAATATAACCTTTGAAAAAAAACTTAAACTTGATAATTGAATAAAGGAGAAAGAAATAAAAATGCTTTTACAGTTCGAAAATGAATTTGCAAATTGCACTTTTATTAAAACGAATCACTTTATTAGTTTTATGGATAAATGTATTATTAACTTAGTTAAAAATAATAATAAAAATTGTTTGACCACGACTGTAAATACTCCTCCTTTTGTTAAATGTGATACAAAAGACACCATTTGTAATCCTAAAATCCAACTCAACTTATCCTATACACCTACCAGTTACAGCACATATAAAATTGTATTAAAATGAAACCATAATTAACCATACTAAATCTTACTCTCTTGTAATAGATTCTGATATTATTTTAACTACTAATTTTATTCACCTGAATTAAAAGACGAACTATTTGAAACTCTAGAAAATTATGATAATATTTCTTTGTAAATTTATTTATTAGTCTGGCATATTGTAAAAATAGTCAAGAGATGTAAAAATTCCTCAAGTCTAGGTCAGCAAACCCAACCACTTGTAACCCAACAACCTGCAACATTTTTTGTATCATGGAAATTACCCTCCGCCATTTCAAACACTTAATCTTCAAGGACTTCAGATAGAGTAGAAGGGAGAAGATAAATCCTTAGGACAGCCCTTATAAGCTCTTTTGAGTAGGTGACACTCAGTTGAACAGTCGATCCAACAGTCAGCGACATACCGACAGACGTGACTCTCATAGTAAACATTTTCGTGTCTCTCAGTTAATAGCTTAATGCAGTTAGTTTCTTGGGGGAGGGGAGGATTAGTGTCGCGAGAATATTTATTTGACGGAAAGACGGAATATATGAGAACCCTCGGGATACCGAAGACATGTATATATGTTGTGCGCAATTTTGACTTGAAAGGATTGTGTGGAGAAGCCAGGTCGAAAAAATGGATTGGAGGTGAACGAGTAATTTTGATTCTTTGAGGAAATAGGATATTTTGATTGGACTTGTCCCTCCACAGGTTTAGAAAGATCAGAGAGAGAGAGACTATGGATTGATACCATACGACAGTCACGAGGAGATGTAGTATTGGAATTTTTTGAAGAACCAAGGATTTTTTTTCTAGAGGTAGAGAATACTGTGTTTCGAAGGGAAAATTATAAATGGAAAAGAAGAACTCCCAGGATTTCAGAGAGGAACAAATATCAGTTAAAAAATATACAAAATATGATTTAACTTAGAGATTTAAATATTGACTTTTTACTAGATAGTACAATCCTCACTCATTTATAGATTGGTGTTTCTCTTTATTTATAGAGCTCACAGACTGGATATATGTGGTTCATCCAGACTGTTTGAGTTATGAAATTTTGATTGCCTACCATCCAGATAATAAATAGGGTTTGTCTTATTTTGAAGATCTTAATCTTGCATTGATAAATATGACCGAAATTCACAAATATGTACTTTAAGATTTAGCTTCAAAAAAGGAAGTTGCGTGATCCACACACTTTTTTATGTTTTATACAAATCGACTTTCTTCTTCTTATAACTAAATTAATGAAATAAATTACTTAAAACTATTTTTACTTGAAATGTATTTGATAATCAATTAGTGTGTAGTGGGGTTATAAATAATATCAAATGCGATTTTATAGGATTCATATAGATAAAATTACGTTACATAGATAAATAAACGTTATCGTACAATGGTGAGATTGCATTACTTCCTAAAATATTAATCATGTTAGTTTGAGGGCGGAGATTTCAGCGAAGAGCAGTTAACGGCGCCATCTATCTTATAAAGTGGTCCATTATAAACAATTCCAAGAGGAGCTGTACCACTCACAACTGCTACAATCACTAATGCAACATTCACCCAGTGTAGAAAATATTGTGGGTTGAATCATTATCCGTATTTACAAACCAAAACATTTAATAAGACAACTCTTCATTCTCATTAAATACATAAAATATTATTATTAATAACAAGACTGTACAATTAGGGCGCAATGACAGGATGATAATTTGTAACTAGTTAAGCAGTCCCTTCCTGCTTAAAACAAAATATAAGGATTCATACCACAAGTGCCTAAAATGCACACAGCAGTCCCTATCCCTCCATCCTTAAAATACTTCCGGGTAAAGAAAGGTTCCTATCCATGTATATACTTATCCTTTACTGTATATTGTAATTTGCTTGTAAATAAAGTTTCCGGGGGGTTAGAAAAAAAAAAAAGGCGCAATGACCTTAATGATTGATATCTCTGTATTATATAAAAACAATTTTAGTGACCATGTAATATTTTATTTTACTTATACCAATCGGGTCGGGCCGTAACGAAGACACTATATTTCTTATTTCAAGAATTATTTCGTTCTTATGGTTATTGTAAAAATTTGTTCGACTGTTCATTTTCCTTTACGGAACCCGCACTGATATTCTTCTAGAATGCGCTCAGCGTAGACACTTAGTTTCTTCAGGATAATATTCAAAAATATTTTGTATGATTATATTTTGCATTGCAGTTTATCTCCTTTTTCGAAGATGGGACAAATCAAACTAGTCCTCTACTCTTTCATTCCAGAGGCATGTATTCTTATGTCCAAGACAGAATTATATAGATGTATGAGCATATTTTCGCTATTACTTTTAAAGAGAGTTCTGCGTATGCACTAGATTACAATATACTACCGTCGCCTCGTCTCATATTTATTTTTTCGTAGGAAATTGGTGTTATTTTTTTATAAAATTGTGATGAATGTGAATATGAAACAAACACCTGGACCATAATATAAACTAATATCACACTTAAGTACTGTTGTTATTTATTGTGTAAAGTTGTGCGAAGTGAAGCTGGTGTATAGAGGCCTGTTCTTATCTCGCAGCCATAAGTACCTGGCCCAACGTAGTCAGTTGGCCTGGAGCCTTCACTTGTGAAGCGAGGTCTTATAGCGACGCTGATACAAAATCAAGGCCACGCAGCGTGTTTTAATTTTATTTCTCATTTCATTTTTTCTTTAATTTTTTTTCTTCCCTCACTTTCTCCAGACATGTTATGACATTTTATCACCAACTCAGGTCTTCTAAGGGTGCAACCACGAGGTCTCGCTCTGTCGGTCTACACCACGTTCGTCGCCTGCGAAAAAAAAAAAACTCGTCGATCGAATAGATTGACGCCCTCTGCAACTTCACCTGCAGCAACTAACGTGTCTGGAGCAAATAATAGAAAGATAGCATTACCTCTATTTTTCATCGATTTAGAACCCTCAGCAGGAGTCGAAAAAATATATGAAATCAACAGATTATATTATACAAGTGTCAAGGTTGAAAAACCAAACACTAAAAGAGAAATCGTCCAGTGCCACAATTGCCAGGCATATGGACACACCAAAACATACTGCCACCACACCCCCAAGATGCGTGAAATGCGTAGAGCCTCACAAGATTCATGAGTGCAAGAAATTGAAAACTACTCCTACTTCATGCCTGGAAGGACATCCTGCTAACTACAAGAGCTACCAGGTGTATAAAAACATCAAAAATAAATTTCGTAAACCTCGGGATCCAGAAGAAACCACTAAACCTAGAAGAGGGCCTGTTAAAATAGTAGACTCTAGAGTATCGTATTCTAAGTTACTAGGGATAAAGTCCCGACTGATAAATGTGAGGCCCTGCCCGAACTCCAACACACTATCCCTCCTAATGTACAAAACTCTCAACAACCTCATCAACATCGCATTCCTTATATTCCTCCTCCATCACAAGCCAGTTTGTTGGCATCTTTCCTCACCGATCTACACCTGAAGGACGAATTATTTGATAGCATAGAAGCCTGGGAACCTATATCATCTAGGATTATCACTATGAATATTGTGCTCTCCTTCGGAAATGTCACCATGATACAGGTATATGCCCCTACTGAAAAATCTGCCACTGTAGATAAAGACCAGTTTTATGAAGGCCTGCAGAGAACAGTTGGGAACGCAAGTATCTGAATTGAATGATCATAGTATCCGGAGATTCAAATCCAAGAACAGGTCAGAATCATCAAGCAGCCTTCGGAACGATGGGTGTATGGGGAGGTGAAGATTACATCAATAACAATGGAATCAGGCTAATTGGAGTTCTGAATGGAAAATGATATACTTGGAAATTCATGGTATAACCATAAGACGATCTATAAAATCACATTTGAAAGAGGCAATGGAAGGGTTACCAGAATTGCATCATTGATTATATTAGATTATTGTAGAAGAAGATCTGGAAGAGGAACAGGCAGGTTTTAGGGTCAGTAGGCAGATACAGGATCATATCTTCTCCCCGAGTATCATTGTAGAGAAGGCATGGAATAGAAGTAAAGCAGTATACCAAGCTTTTTTAGATTTATGGGTGGCTTTCGACCACGTTCCTTGACAGAAAATATGGGATGCATAGGAAGATATGCATAGCAGAATCCCACAAAATCTTATTAGTGCAATCAAGTCAGTTTACCAAGGCCCAAAGGGAGTAATAAGGCAAGCCAGCAATGAGTCCAGGTCATTCCATTTCTTTAGATAAGTTAAACAGGGTGATAGCCTGAGCCCCCTACTGTTCATGATTTTCATGGATGCCATTTGAAAATTGTGTAAAAGGAGGACACCCAGAGCAATAGTGAGATACTGGAATATGACCCCAGTGTTGACACAGGCATTGTTGTACGCAGATGATGTGGTATTGGTCTGCTGAACCACTCCAGATCTCTGTGGATGAGTAGCAAGAAGAACTGCAACTCAGAAGCATGCAGATCAATCACTCCAAAATTAAGGTGTGTTGGACTAAGGAACGAGGATTTTAGCAGCACTTGCAATGGAGAGAACCTTGAGCGAACCGATACCTACTGCTACCTGGGAACAATGATCGGCAAGGATGAAAGAATAGACCAGGAGGTCGTGAATATAATCCAAAATGCCAATGGAATATACTACCAATTATCCAAGACAGTCATTGGAAAGCAGGAGTTGAACAGAAAAGCGAAGATTCTGCTATTCAAATCAGTTTTTCTCCTAATGCTGCTATACATATTTGAAAGCTGGACACTCTTAGACCGCCATGCCAGCAAGGTTGTATCTGCAGAAATGAGATTCCTCTTAGGAAAAACCAGGCGAAATCGAATAAGGAATAAAAGGAATTAGATCCGTCATAGAGACGATTGAAGAAAGGCAGTTGAAGTGGTAATGTTAGGGCATGTTAACAGAATGGAAGATGACCGTAAGGCCAGGTGGCTTCTAGAAGCAAGACCGGGAGGAAGGTGACCTCAAGACAGCCCAAGGCTTATGTATGCAGACTTGATTAAGAAAATTGGCACAGAGAGAGGAAGCACCATGCCGGAGATGAGAAAGACTGCACAGGACAGGAACCGTTGGACAAAATGGTCAGAGGCAGCTACTCCACGCTTAGCAGCATACAAGAGATAATGAGAGAAGATGAAGGTATTTCTACTATTATTTAAAAATTTCTATATTATAAATTATAAAATATTTGTGATATGCATAATATCTGTTATTTTTATTCCTTTTTTTTTTCTATTTCTCCATACACTGGTATAGACAAATAACATCCTTAAGAAATACTACTGTTACTAACAAGTGACTGCTGTTAACTTTTTCCCTGTTGATGTGGGACTTAAAATTTAATTGTGGTTAATGATATAACTAAATCTACTAGTAAAATAATATAGATGATCCTGAGATAGATTTAAAAAATATTTTTGTGAAATAAGAACAAATATTTCACATGAATTTCTCATATTAAGGTAATATCCCCAAAAAATAAAATTAAAAAAGCCAGTTAATAATATATATACGAAAATATTTCGTAAAGGTTAATTATTTCATCTACAAATACCAAATAATTTCAAAACATGAGCAATGTACTTGCAAACCAAAATACCTGCAAAATAATTTCTGCTGTTCGATAGTTGTAAGCCATTAACGCTAGTTTTTCTATTACGACATATAAATGGTCACTTCAAAATTATAGTCAGTGAACATTTCATACTTTCGAGCGAAATATTTCCACATCTTAGATCAGACATTATCCAATCCTTAATCAAATTTTAACATCTATGAAGTTTACCATCGATATTTTATAAATTAACTCAACACCAGCAGTCCATAAAGTCGAGCTTGCCGGTGACGTAAGGTGTAAATCGATGGGAGCCCACCGAGGCTGCAAATAAATACGAGTTCCTCTTAATTGTATTTATGCCTACCATCAATTCTCCATAAAGCGTGCTTTATGTACTGTTACGGTCTAGCTGCTTTTCCAACATGCATCATACATGATTGTGATAACTACTATTCACCAAAATGTGATTTCCTGATGAATGATACTTTGGAGGACGTTTAAAGCGGAGTAAATAAAAATAATTTAAATAATGTTACTTTGTATACTTAGAATAAATATAAATTAAACCTTTTTTTTACTAAATAAATATACATATTTTTATTTCTTAAAAAAGTAATTCGCCATACCTAAAAAAAATCTGGTGTGCGCAACACACAATATTCACTTAACGCTCAACTTTGAATACAAATTATTTTCTGGGCATGTTGGGCTATTATAAAATTTTTAATTGAGCTAGAGGTAAAAGCTTACAACTAACAAATCATAAATACCATTAAAATAACAAAAGTCCTATTTATTATGGATTTTACGATCAAATGATCAAATTATTCACCAATTTAATTTTCTAAAGGGTTACATGGTTTCAGATTTAAAAAAAAATGTTGAAAGTTTATATTTAGTAGGAAAATTTCATTTCATTTAATTGAAAACACTTGATTTACGTTAAATAATGTTAGTTTTTAGAAATTATTAGTTATATTTTTTTCGCCACTCTCCGTAACCTTCTACAATTTTCAATAATAGATATTGTTTTATTTTTTTTTAATTCTCCGCTTTTCAACGATATATTATTCGTATATCTTCTGTCTATTATTTCCGGATATTCATTTTCGGCCTGGATATGTATTTTTTTTTTCTCTCATATACAATTATCAAATTCTTTCAAAAGTTATATTTAGCATTTTTTTCGTAACCCTAAATAATGTGAGATGATTAATTATTTAAAATAAATTATATTAACGGTAATTTAGAGGAAGACATGATAATGTTGGGATTTCACAAAGGGAAAATTCATCAAATTATTCACTAATTGAATTTGTTTTAAAAGTTAAATAAAGACGTTGATACTTAATTATTTAAATATAATATCAGATCTAGAATCATTAAACTACTGTAAATGTATTCAAGGTTATAAACATATGCTTTATACATCGATGAAATGGCTTGATATTTCATTTATTCTTTCATACAAATGCAATGAAATAGTTTTTAAATAATGTCATTGCCTTGATTAGGTGGATTTAAAAAAAATTCCAATCTTAAAAATATTTTAAAAGGTCACATTTAGTTAGGAAATTTCATTTAACATCCTTGAAAACGTGTGATAAACGTTAAATAATATTAGTTTTCAAAAAGTATTATTTATAATTTTTTCGCCACTCTTCGTTACCTTCTATAACTTTCTATATTAAATATTGTTTTTTATAAAAATCTCCGCTTTCCAACGATACATTATACGTACACCTTCTGACTGGCATTTCCGCAGATTCATTTTCGAGCTGTAAAAGCATTTTTATTTCTTTCTCCTTTATTCAATTATCAAGTTTAAGTTTTTTTTCAAAAGTTATATTTAGCATTTTTTCGTAAGTTTTAATGATGAGAGATAGTTGATTATTTTTTAATTTTTGAACCTGAACATATGTATGTTGAAAGAATAATTTTCAACCTCTTTTTCACTATTATTATTTCAGAATATCGCACTTCCTCAGACATTTCTGGGAATATACAACTACCAGGACTCGATGAATCAAGTGTTAGGCTCTATTAAGGAAATATTTTCAAAAAATCTGACAATGCTGGCTGCCTCTAGTTACACAGCCTTCTAACAGAATGGTTATTTAAAAGTTTACGGAATTTTCTTATTGGTCTAAAATCTTTTGGTCATTAGTCTAGTGGTCTTAGTTTAGGAATCAAATGAGTGATTCCTAGGCAGAAATCCTCAGGAGGAGTTTGAGCATCATTCAGAAGTTTATTATAACTTGCAGCTGGGGCCCTCTGCATACAGTTAAAACTCTTGATCCAATAATTATAGATCTTGTCAGGACCTGGTGCCTTCCAATTTTTCATCCTCCTTACTGTCAAAGTTACATCGTTCTCAATAAAATCGGAATTATTCATTGAAGGTATGCAAGCTGCTTTTCTTCTGGTGTTCTTAAACCAAAATGTTTTTTATTATACTTCTTCAGGTTTTCCCATATATATCTGCCCAATAGGCTCTTACATCTTCCCTGTCAATTTAATCATTACATAAAGCCCGGTCTTTTGACTGTAATGTTTTGTAAAAAGCCTTATCATTTGATTTGAACAATGAGTTCTGTTTCCTTCTATATTCCGCTCCTATATTCCTCTTCAGTATAAATTCTTTTCCGATTGGCATTAACAGCTAGTTTTTGTTTTAGCATTTCGAGGTGTGAACTTAGCCAATCATTTCATATTTGTCAATAGAACCAATACCTAAAACAATTATTTCGTCTATTTTGGATTTTAATTTTAAACATGGTGCTACCAATGGGTAGTAGTGGGTAGTACACATTTACTTGATGCATTCATACTAATACAGTTGTAAATATCATAATAAAAGTTTAAAAATTTTTAAACATTATTTAGGTTGTTTAAATAATTCATAACTATGCCAATATTACGCCGTAGCCTATGGCGGTAATTTTTCTTTGTATTTGTGGTCTTTATTGGTGTATTATCTTTAATCATACCTATCATTTTTAAAACTACTCTTCCTCCAATTAGCACATAGTTCGTTTTTACATTGCCAAATATCATGGTCTATGTTTTTCTTAATAAAAAAATGTTTTTGAAGCAATATTTTTTTTAATTATGCAAAAGTAATAAAAATCATCCATAGGTAGTAAATAAAAAAATTGGTTCAGCTATTATAATCAAACGTCTTTTGAAAAAAAAAAAATGAATAACTTAAAATCAATATTTAGGTTCTTATTTTTAGTCCGTTATTGTTATGCAATCTTCAACTGTAGCAGCTTGAACCGAAATAAAAATTCATAATTTTTCTGCGTTATTTTTATCGACAGAGAATATAATGTTAATTATATAGGACGATTTTATTAGATTTAAATCCATATTTCATGGGTCAATGATTTTTCAAATATTTCATTTAATTAAAATGTAATATTCAATTTTCGACAAAGAAGGTGTTATTCTGAAAATGAAGCTTGAAAGGCTGAGTTGGACTGGCCACGTTACGAGGATGAAATGACGAAGCAATCACTAAGATGATAGTGACGGAACCTCTCTCCGGAATGAGAAGAAGGGGGAACCAAAACTCAAGTGGTCAGATGGTGTAACGAGAGAAGCAAGAAATATCCTGAATGCCGGCTGCACAGAGCAGAGACCACTAGAGGAAGTTTATCATAGTACTAACACATGGAGAAGAAACTGCTTACAGAAACTGGTCAATCAATATCTCATGATATGAAGACGCGGAGATTAACAGTGTTGGGGCTTGTAGCTCGGAGCAATCCATCCGGAAGTTTCTACACGACAATGAAAGCCTCAGTAGTAGACAAAAGACTATGTGGAAGACCAAAAAGCAGATGGATAAACCAAATAAAAAAGTATAGGAATAGAACTGCATGTAGATAAATGGAAAGAACTAACTAGAACTATCAATTTTCGGATTGCCCAATCGCGCATGTAGGGAATGCTTCTTATAAAAATACTGTCGAATTTGAGATTGCGAAATCGCGCATCATGGTTTTGTAACTTTTTTGATTCAATCGAAATAAGGGTCTAATATAATTTCAAGAGGAGAGCTTTTTATGACAATACCGTCGAATTTAAGGTTGAGTAATTGCACATCAAGTTATTGTAGCTTTTCGGATTTAATCGATGTAAGAGTCATATATTATCGGAACTTTTCAATGGATCGTTTATCTATACGCCTCCTTTTCAATACATTTATAGCTCGTGAAAGACTAATATAAAAAGCAATATTTTAGTTTTTTAAAAACCTCGACACGTTGTAACCATCACAGGTCAACCATGCATCTAAGAGGCATTCGACAAGAACGATTTATCTCGAGAACGAGATATTTTTGGGCGTTAAAACCGAGTACCAACTCTAGAGTGAAAGGTAGAAGAGATTATTGAATAATAATAAGAAAATGCAGTGCCCTATATTTCTTTTAAAACACGATTTATTCCGTCTCGAATAGTTGACTTTGAAACCATTGAAGGTGGAAATAATCGCTTCTCCATGAAATTACCTTTCGGTTGATACCTCATACTTCAAAATTCATCGCTTCTGAAAGCCGTAAAAGAGATCTATACTATCTTATTGCACTACTACCGCACTAGTTTATATAAGTTGAGTAACGCATTCAGAGATCCCATCAAGATATGACCATTTCCACGTTTAAGAAATATATCATTCAATTTTTTTTTTTTTTTTTTAAATCTATTTATTGGATAATAATACAATCAGCCACTCCTGGAGGGCTATAAGTATTAGGGCTAAGAGTTCTCATTCATACAATATATACACATAATAGAGAAATAAATATAAATATAAAAAGTAAATAAATAGTACCGATGAATAAAGTAAATAAAAGAAGAAAAAGTAAACAAATAACATAAAATAGAAACTTCTAAACACAATCATACCTATATACAATATATACATTCACCCAGGAATCTCCGAGCCAGGCTTTTCCCCCACATGTGGAAGGCAAAGCAAGACTCCAGGAGATCCCAGTGCCACTTTTCCAGCCGCATCACTAGTATTAGAAGCCAGTGGAGACTGAAAGAGGGCACTAGAGCAACAGACGCTCAGGACATGAGTGAAGATGCCGGCCATTGCCAGGACTCCAGAAGCATATTTACAAGAGATCTCTGGGCCACTGCCGTTTTAACCTTCGTGGAGGATTGTAGGGATGAAGGGAGCTGGATAGAGATTGAGCTAGAGGATTTGGATGATGGATAAGGTTCTGGTGAAAATTTGAGAATCTGGATGGGATGATGTCGAGGACAAATGGGATGTTGAGGTCATAGTGTAGGGTCTTGTTTGTGACATAATATGGGGCATTGACTATTGTTCTGAGTACTTTGGACTGGAAGGAATGGATGCGTTTGATATTCGAATATTTAGCAGTTCCCCACAGTTCAAGTCCGTAGGTCCAGATAGGTTTCAGTATGGTCTTGTAGATTAAAAGTTTATTTTCAATCGAAAGATGGGATGTCCTACTTAGTAATTTATACAGCTGGCCATATCGTCGGTTAAGTTCTTGTCTTTTAAGTCTGGTATGTGGGTTCCAAGTTAGTCTTTTGTCAAGAAGGAAGCCAAGGTAACGGACTGTGTCTGAGTAGGGAAGTGGAATTGAATTAAAAAGGATTGGCGGACAGGATCTGCGTCGCAGGGTAAAAGTGATATGTTTGCATTTTGATTCATTGATTTTGATGCGCCAGTTGTTGCACCACTGCTCAATCAAGGAGAGGTGATATTGTAGGTTTAGAGATGCTATTTGAGGATCTGAGTGGGAGGATAGAATGGCAGTATCATCAGCAAATGTAGCTAGAAATGTATGGGGATTTGAAGGGATATCGGAAGTAAAGAGGATGTAGAGAACTGGGCCCAAGACACTGCCTTGTGGAACACCAGCCTCAATTGGATAATGTTTGGAGAGTTCAGTGCCGCAGCGGACTTGAAAGGAGCGATTTGAAAGGTAGGATTTGAGGACTAGGTACAAGGGTTGAGGTAAATGGGTTTTGAGTTTGAAAAGCAAGCCATCGTGCCACACCCGGTCGAAAGCTTGAGCTACGTCCAGAAAGGCACCAGTGCAATATTGCTTGTTTTCAAGTGCAGAGGATATGTGGTCGACAACGCGAAGGCCTTGTTGGACAGTGGAGTGTCTTGAGCGGAATCCAAACTGATGGGGAGGGATATTGTGGGATTCGAGTATGGGTAGGATGCGTTTGAGAAGGATTTTCTCAAAGATTTTGGAAAGGATCGGAAGTAGGCTTATCGGTCTATAGGATGATGTATAATTAACAGGTTTACCTGGTTTAGGAAAGAGGATAATTATGGAGTGTTTCCACACCAGAGGAAAGTGGGTTGTGCGGAGGATACAGTTGAATAGGTATGTAAGGAATATAATTGCTTTTTTGGGAAGTTGTCTGAGGATCTGGGAAGTGAGGAGATCGTGTCCTGGAGATTTGCGAGGTTTTAGGTTCTTTAATAGGAATTTGACCTCAGAGGGGTTGACGGCTGTAGGAGGTAAGGAGAGAGGAATCGGTGAAGAGAGGAACTCTTTAACTTCAGCAGTATGGGAGGGATGGAGTTCAGGATGAGGAGTGAATGGGTAGGATAGATGTTTAGCAAACTCTTCTGCTCTATTCGCATCTGACGAAGCCCAGGAACCATCATCACGGCGAAGTGGATGGGAAATGGACTGGAATTTAAGGATTTTTTTGGTTACATTCCAGAGGGAGTTATCATAGCGGATAATGAGGAGAGGTAGGAATTGTAGGATTGGGTTCTAAAGGTATCCAGTTTCTTTTTTACCTGTTTGGAATAATAATTATATGATATCCGGTCATCAGGATGCATGGTTCTTTGCCAAAGGGTTCTAGAGCAACGTTTCCTATGGATAAGGTCCAGTAGGCCTTGAGGTAAAGGATTTATGTTGTGGTATTTTTTGGGAAGATCAGGTGAGGATGCAGTCCAAGCTGCTTCCTGGATCAGGGTAGTGAAGGAATGCACTGCATCGTCGAGGTCTTCACGTGTTTTTAAGGAAACTCTGAGGTCTATATTATCTTCCAGTATTTGACGGAAAAGGTTCCAGTTAACTGGCCCTCTGATAAATAAAGGTGGGGATGATTTGGGAATAGGAGACGTGGAAACGGTTAGGACTAGAGGAATATGGTCTGAGGAAAGATCATCAAACCTTGAAATGGAGCAGTGTAGTGATCCTAGACCTTTGTGTAGGAAAAAGTCTAAAAGGTCGGGATTGCGGTTGGGATCAGTTGGCCAGTATGTGGGAGTATTAGGTGAAAGGATGTTGCTGCGATGGGAATTAAGTGCAGATAGCAATGTTCGCCCTCGGAAATTTGTGGATCTGGCTCCCCATTGCTGGTGTTTTGCATTTAGATCTGCACCTAGGAGGAAGTGGTGTCCTAAGGAATTCAGGAAGGAAATTATTTGGGATTCGGAAATGGGTGTTTTAGGCGGAGAATATACCGCAACTAGTGTTATTGGGTAAAGGGGTGTTTGGATTGTTACGGCTGTGGGTTGTAGGAAATTATGGCTTGGTAAGGGAAAAAAATGATGGGAAACGGATCTATGGATAATTATGGCAGTGCCACCATGTGCTGTTCCATCAGGATGGTCGATTCGATAAATATTGTAGCCCGGAACGTTGATTTGTCGTTTGTTGGTTAGTCGAGTTTCAGTTATTAGTGCTATGTCGATGTTTTTGTCATGTAATAAGATTGTCAGTTCGTTGATGTGGTTCCGAATACCATTCGCATTCCAAAGGAGAATGGAGAGGAATTTGGTTGAGGACATTTATGGATTTCTTGGCAGTGGAATGAGGTTGGATATAACATTGGTAAGTAGCGAAATAAGAGGGGTAATGAGAGATCTAAATTCGGAAAGGAAAGATGTCAGTAGGCTTGTGAGTCAGTGGAATTGGAAGGAGGAGGAATGAATGTATGAGTATTTAACCTACGTTCGGGGATGGAGGGATATGGGTCTTGAGGTTGATGTGTGAATTCTTGAGGTATAGGTTCTTGTGGCAGGGCCTGAGATTGAGAGTTTACAGTGTCTCCTTTGAACATCTGAGCATAGGACACTCTTCCGTTCACTATTCTAGAGGGTTGTCTGGGTGGCCTGGATGTCCCTTCTTCTCTAGGCGTTGCGTACATTCGTGTTTTTAAATTTTTGTATGTTTGACAACCCTTGTAGTTGGCTGGGTATCGTTGGTGGCATAAAGCGCATACTGCAGGTGAAGTTCTTGACTTCCTACAGTCCTCTGTTTTGTGTTGCTCACCACACCTCACACATCTAGGAATGTGATGACAATACCTTTTCGTATGGCCATAAGCCTGGCAGTTATGGCATTGAACGATGTCGCGCTTGCTGTAGGGCTTTTCTACAACAACGCTTGTATAATAAAGGCGTGTGACCTTGTAGATGTTTTCGACATCGGGTGTTCGGTCAAGGTCAACGAAGAATAGTGGAAGAGGTATTTTATTTTTTATTCCAGGCTGTTCTTTATCCTCCTTGAATATGTTCAATATCTGGCGAACATGGAATCCCATACCCATGAGCTCTTCTTTTATAGCATCTGTTGGCGTAGATGGGTGCAGTCTTCTGATAACGACCCTGAGCGCCCTCTCTTGACGCAGTTGATACGTGTGGTAATCAGCCTTGGTGTCAGATAAATATTTTATCATTTTTCTGTAAGTTTCTGGAGTGTCGGGCATTAATTTAGTGTCATTGGTGCGGCTTTGGCATAAATATTTTCATGAACCTATTAGATTATTCAATTGATGATACATCAATTGAAAATTTTTAATATTTCTAACAAATATTGGTGGGAGTTTAGGTTCTCTGGGGGTTGATGCTGCTTCCATTTGTTCGTTGTTTATATTTGACAGCACTTCAAATGGATTCGAAGTGAAAAACGGCGATTCTTCGCCCATAGCTTGAGTTGTCTCATAATTGTTAGGTTGTTGTGAAGAGCCAGGTTGGGGTTCAACTTCTTCTATGGAGCTCCCTGGTGTGGCTGGTGGAGTGTTTCTTTTTGAATGCCTTGTCTTTTTTTTAATGGGAGAACTAATTGTAGTATCGAGGCTCCTGGACCTAATGTTTTTGCCCTTACTCGACATTAGCATGTGATAATATCGCATTTCATATTAATTTTTTAAAAGAAAAATTGATAAAAGTGAGGCGATGAAAAAAAAAAAATTTTATTGAACACGAAAATATAGACGCGCTCTTGGAGAGCACAGATCTGCCTCCGACGGAGGGATCTAGCCCACTGGTATTAACGACTGTTGCAGCTTATGGCTGGCCGTTATCTAACTAACCTAAGGTCTATTTACACTGTTCACTCTTGTGTTGTAAATAAGTGATTACTCACCTTATTTTTTTTGTCCAGTATAAACGTAATTGTTAATGTAACTGATAACACTAATTGTTCACATTAAACTTGTTTACTGCCACTGATAAATGAGATTTTTATAAGAGACGACCTGACGTATGTTTAACTAGGGCTAACGCATGCGCAGAACTATATCATTCAATAGTACTATAAAATCGCTATATAGCTACTTCGGAGGCAATGGTACTAAAACTATTACTATTTTATTATAAACAAAGAAGAATCGCAGACGGAATCCGGAGGAAAAGAGAAGATTATCCGATCGCCAAAATGCTTTCAATAGGAACCCAAAGGTAGGGCCGGTTTGAAGAGGGAGCTCTAAGCTTGTGGAGTCAGAAGATCCATGAGGATAATTGAGGTTAAGCATCCTGCACTCAACGCCACAGCCAGAAACTACTCCTGTCAGGAACTGGGAATATTCCCCAATTTAACTTATTGACATCCTTTACACCTTACCTCTCCCGCCTCGTGGAACGTTTCTAGTGGAAACATCAAATACCGCATCCTTCGCAACAGGGAAATCTTCAGACTATGGACTAAGCCAATCTGATAATGAGATTCTCTGAAATTATCATTTAATTTAAAATCCTCTAATAACTCAAGTACAATCAAAGCGGCTTTTCAAGCTTTCGAGAAAATAATGTCATCCGTTAAAGCTATTACTTAAGAAAATTACTATCGCTATTTTTGTATATTCTTTTATATTTTATAAAGAACATATACTCCAAATAATAAATGCGTTTGCAATTTTTAATTAATGGCCAAATATAAAATGTTTAATTTCGACTTCAGACAATTAGGTTTGCTGTTAATCAGATCCATAAAATTACAGACAACTGGAGTACATTTTACACTACCGTCTAGTAGCGGATACTGAATTTAGGGATAAACCTTTTTTTATTTTTTTTTTTTAAATAACGGTTATTATTCTAGAAAAAAACGGAAAAAAAAAAACAACTATATACATACATTGAATAAGAGGTCCTTGAAGGCCAAAGAGAAAAAATTCTGTAATTACAGGAGAGAGAAATACTTTATTTTCATGTAAAATGGTGCTGCACAATTACATTGGGTTGCTAGATGCACAACGAACTGGTTAATCCTTTGATCAATCAATAAATTATAAGTATAAAAAGATGAATTTCTTATATTTTTTCTTCATACGTTCTTAAATGTAGTTTCTGCATATTCATAATATACTAAAAAAGTGAAATATGCTGTGAATTTTTAAGTATTTAGCTTAAATCACTCGTAGAAAAAAAATGGATCAATGAAAAAATATTAACTAATGCAGGATTTCATGTTTCTTTATATCAACTTTCTATATAACGTTATTTTTTATGTTTGGGGAGTGTCAGCATTTATGAATATTTTTGTAATTGGAAATAATTCAGCCTTTACTAAGACTTCAAAGCGCGATTTTCACATAATTTCGGTTTTTTTTTAAGAGTTTAAAAAGAAAGAAGCCATATGGCCAGAACCGTAAATGAAGTCTAGAGCGATGGCAGTGTGAGTTCACCAATCAGCGGTAGTTTAAATTAAAAAAAAAAAAAGGACCATTTTGTGGAACCTAGTTATTTTGAAACAGAGATTTTTAAAACATGTATTTCCTTGGAAAACTCATATCCCAAATTTTTCACGATCGCAAAACACTCACTTCGTGTATATTACACTTACTTAGTGTAATATTACTTCTATTACTTAGTGTATAAAGGTAAATAACAGTAAAAAAGGTGTGTCTTAAATTAATCTAGTGTTTTCGATAAATATATAAAAAGTTTATGGAAAATGTTTTATTGGTAAATTACATGAATTTTAGACAGAAATTTTATTATTTACTGTAATATTAAGAATACTAATGATACACTTAGACCTCAACTTCGGCAAGTCACACACTGAGTTTGTATTTAATTTAACCAGTTGACAATAATGAGCCCTACCTTTCATAAAGACCTGAGCCCTAATTAATAGCAGGTTCCTCGTCAAATGTTGACTTGAGCTGGATTGTGAAAGGGAAGCCATGCAAAAGGGAAACTAGCGGCAAATATGTTCCATATTTTAGACTGAGAAACGTAATACTCTTAGCCCTCAATTCATTCAATAAAATAGTCCCATTGAATGTGTTTCTATCATTCATCTGTTTAAATTAAT